>JAHLSL010000009.1:18879935-18891006 GCA_025920805.1 Petroica traversi
ATATATATATATATATATATATATATATATATATATATATATATATAAATCTGAAATATCTGCCATGAGCATCCTCCAGATATAGTCAGTAGATGAACAGACATTTACTTAGTTAGTTTCTTCTTCTTCATGTCAAATATCACTTAATTGTGGTTCACCTTGTGATGGAAACATACAGAATCAGGGGAGATGGTTTCTTTCAGGAGGCTATGGTGGAGGGGCTGACCACCACTTGCTGAGTACTCAGAGTAACTGCAGCCTGTGGTTCCACCAGCCCTGAGGATCATTTGTGCCTCTGAAGCCTTGATACATCTCCCTTCACTGTCTGGTTTTGCAATGCCACTGCTGCTGCCCCGTACCTTTAATTCAGAATATCACGTGTGTACTTCTAACCTTTACTATAATGCTCAAATATTTGTAAATATTTTGAAACACTGAAAAAAAGGAAGAAGAAACTTGCTTGAATGTGTACGACCTACACTCCTATTCTGATGATCTCAAGTTGTATAGTAACAGCAAAATTTAGATTATGCCACACATAAACTGTTGTGCACATATCTTCCCAGTTCAAAAGCAAGGCTGCAGTACTTGAGCAGCAAACCAGACACCCCTGATGAAGAGTGTGATTAAACACTCACACTATTATCCCGATTAATATGCAAATAAGGAAGCTGAACTGTTTACGGAATTCAAACAGTAATCACTGACCCACTTCAACAAATGAGGGATGCAATCATGCTCCACGTAAGGGCAGTGAATACATTTCTTTTTGCCATTCATTTGAGCAGAAGGCTCTCGAATTTAATGTTTTATGCTCAGAATATAAATGAGTTTCATCTTGTCTGAAGCTTTATTTTTGTAAGATTGAAGAGAATGTCACACTGTTATGTTCATACACTACCCTTCTGTATTAAAGATACATTTGAAATTTAAAGATACATCTGAAATAAGGGAAAAAACCACCAAAGCCCGCATAGTTAATCTGTTTGCATATGTTTAATCAGCCACAGAATAAAAATAAAATGCGTGTGTTCGGTTTCACTTCTACAGCGTGATCCAGCAGCACCACCTGCTGTTTAGAGGGAGCACTGCTGCTGTTAGATGTAATATATACTATCCTTATACAGAAATATACACGTATTCCAAAAGTATCTCTAAGGTTTAACCTTTTTAATGCTTATGAAAAAGGCTTCTAAATTTATTTTTTGCTCTCAGAAATGTCAATCCTTTACAGGAAAGGCAGGTATTTAAACAGTGATAGACGTTTTGCAAAGTACCCCATCATATTTAACAATGCCAAGAGATATGTTTACTGGAAAACGTCTGTTTAGATGCTTTACTCTCATTACTGTTTCTTTGTGGAAAATATTTTGGCTGAAACTCAGATCTTGGCAGCAGTAAATGGTCAAGTACATTAGAAAGCCATTACAATAAAGGAGAAAATAGAGCGGTGATTCTTTCTGTAAGTGGGTATAAAATTCTAAAGCATGTACAGAGATCCACTGGGGGGGTGCAGAAATTTAAATCAGCTCATGTTAGCAAGTTAGAAAATTTTCTCATAAATGAACAAAGGATAATATTTTTTTGTCCAAATCTAAGCTAATTTTTTAAGTAATTAATGAGCATACGATTTGCCCTCTTTCCTTTGTCTGTTTCTCTCCCTTCTTGCCTTGGTGCTGGTAATTCCTGCCTTCCAGTGCATTACTTGGTTTTCTCTGCAGCTTTGAGCTGTGCCTGGCACTGGGAACCCAAGGAGGGTTGCTGCATTGGTGCAGAGATGCCCCAGAAGAGAGCACTTTTGCCAGTGCCAATGCCAAAGCCCATTCCTTCCTCCCTGTCCCCTGAGCCTCTCACAAGGCCCTACTGTGCAGGTGCTGCTTCCCCTCCAGCCACACAACACAGCAAGAGGCTTCCTGCTTGTGGAATTTCTGGAAAGGAACCAAGTCATTCACATATGTCTTATGCCTTTCCTCAAGGCTGGATGTGGAATTTGTCTGGTTCTGCCTGGGAGATTAAAAAATTCATTCTGCTGCTCATGGTGTCTCCTGGGTTGCCCAGAAAAAAAGACAGGTTTTTTGTGATGTGCAGCTGCAATCTCTCACAAAAGCAGCCTTCTTGTGATGCATGCAGAGGTGCAGTCAATATTTGCACCACTGAGGCAAGAAAGCACGAAAGAGAAACCCTGGATACATGTTAGTCTGAGAGGAATAAAAAAATCCCCTGTAGCTGTCCCTGCATTCAGAATGAGATTTGATAAATTTCACAAAATGAGAGTGGTAAATTCAGAAGACTGAAAATCACGGGAAATGGGCACTAGTTTATTCCAGCTGGAACTCCACTGCTTATAGGTCAGTTTAATAAAACTGGTGGAATTTAAATAAAGACCCAGGAGAAAGCAAACACCAAATTCCTACAGTAGCCAGTGGAAAAGAAATAGAGCTGAACAATTCAAGAGGTGACTTGAGAAAACAGATGACATCTGTTAAACATGTATGTTGAAATAATTAGTTGCACCAGTGGAAATGGAAAGTCAAAAGATTTTTAAAAAATGATGTAAATTAAAAGTTATTGAAAAGATAACATTAAAGTGCACATTTAACTTCCATCAAGATAAGCCTGATACATAACAGAAGGAATGATGATGATTCAGTGCACTACTTGGATGCAGGGCTGCAATGACAGAAGCTGTTTCCACTGGGTTTTAAGGAGTAATATATAGCACAAGTGCCCATAAAGTTTAGTGAAATAAAATTGTGTGTGCAGTTTGTGATTAGGAAACACTGAAAACACACTGCACATATAACATGCAATTCAGACATTGATTCTCAACGTGCTATTTCTTCTTCCTTGTAATAATTAACCCACGTAATTCAGGGTTAGCTTATAATTAAAGCAAAGGACTCAGACATAGCTTCCTGTCAGCAGCAAGAGCCAACTATAATGCTAAATATTTTTAAATTAATACATCCACCCTGGGCCCATTGGTCCAAAACACTCTGAAGGGAAATTTGTAGACCTGGTGAGAGGCTTGTAGAGTTACTGAGTTTTGCTGCTATAATCTAGGGCTGAGACAGAGCTCATTTCCCTGAGCAGCCCTCACGGTGCTGTGCTGTGCACTGGTAGCTGGAAAGGTGCTGGTAACACACCAGTGTTTTGGCCACAGCTGAGCAGAGCTGGCACAGCATCAGTCCTGCCTCTCCAACTTCCTGACCAGGGTGGGCAAGGTCCGGGAGGGGACACAGCCAGGACAGCTGACCCAAGTAGTCCAAAGGGATATTCCATACCATACGGAGTCAGCTCACATATAAAAGATAAGGCAAGGAAGAGGAAGAAGGGGAATTGCTTATTTTCAGTATTTGCCTTTTAGAGCAACTGCTGTGTGCTGACGTGCTGCTTCCTGGGAAGTGGCTGAATGTCATTGCCAAAGTGAAGCAGAGAATTAACCCTTCATTTTCTTTCTCTTTGCTTGTGTGCATGCAAACTTTGGTTTTTGCTTTAGTAAACTGCCTTATCTCAACTTATGAGTTGTTTTCCATCTTGTTTTCTGTCCACCTGGGAAAGATAGAGCAGCTTGGTGGGCACCTGGCATCCAGTCAAAGTCAACCCAGGTAAGGCCCACAAAACTCCATGAAAAAAGGAAAATTGAGCATTTTGCATTTCCCCCCCCGTGTTTAAAATCACGAACAATATTCTCAATTTTAATACTGTAAGCTTGTATTAAAAGCAAAAATATATCAGCATTGCAAATCCCATGGTAAACCCCCCATTCTTTTGGGGGAATAGAGCTTTGCTGAGACAACAGCTTACAATGTTGCAACACTTTTGCCATGTCTGAGCTCTCACTGCCATTCAGGGACTACAGTGAACTTTTGAAATGGGTTGTCAGCCTTAAAATATACAGCATTAGCTGTATATTTGTAGTACATTCATGACACTTCTAAAATTGCCCAATAATTTAGCAATTTCATATAGCATTTTGCAAATCACCTTGTAAAACATTGAAAAATGTGTAGTTCAGAGAGGCCACCTGGACAATGTTCACAAGACTGGATCAGACACAGCAGCAATGTTTCTACAGAATACAGGACATCCCTTGTGATTTCATAGCACACAAGGCAGAACAGGAATGTTCTCTTATTCCAGGCAGAGTAAAATTAGTGAGTCAGCAACACGGTAAATAACTCATTGTATTATAAGTGACCTTTATGTCCTTTAGCAATTTTACCAAGCATAGCCTGTGCTTAAAGTCTGAAAGAAGTTAATGTCTTGAAGGACAAAGCAAACCTAATCCAGTGGTTACTAATGCAAACTAACCTCCTACAGCACTGTGCTTTAGCAGCCCAACTTCTGCACTTCAAGATATTCCAAGTCTCAAAAATTTTCTGAGATTTGTAACTTATTATCTAGTTCGAGGCCAGCCTTTTAGTTAGTGCGAACAGATTCTCTATTCCTTATGAAAAGACTACCAGAACAGTTTAGAATGTGTGTAAAAAAGAGTATGAGTAACATTCAGTCCTTGTAGTGGTGGGGTGGTGGGGATGAATAAAGAAAAACATGTGCTCAAGTAATCTAAATGTTGTAGAATCCAAGATACTAGAATAGCTCAGCTGGAAGGGGTGTAACAAGGACCACATAGCACAGCTATGATGTCTAGTCAGGCACCAGATGACCTAGAACATTTTCATTTCACTACAATGTACAGCAAATAAGGTCCAAAGGGTGGCAAACTGACAGAATAAGCAGACAGTATTTAAGCAAATTAATTTCCCTCAAAATTAATTACAGTATCTGTCTACAGTAGTGGTAACACATGCACTAGAAATAGTTAATAAAATCTGTAAAAGGGAGTAATTTTCTAGATCTTTAATTCTGTTTCTTGCAAAGTAAAATTTGGCTACTTTTATTAGAGACCTGCTCTGCAGAACATTGCTTTCTTCAGTGTATTATTAAGGGTATAGGCTATAAGAGGATCAAGTCAGACAGCACTCACTAAACAGAGCTTTCCCTTTTACTAACTAGCAAAAACACCTCTGTTTAGGATTGCCTTCCACTTGAGCTGAATCATAACAAAAAAAATTTAAAATAAGATAGCCCTGTCTAATGGAACAATACTCTTATCAGCCTTTTTGTTTCAAGAAACAAATGAAAGAAAACACCTTTTATGCAGAAACAATTTTAATAAGATCAAAGTGTACAAAAAACTATCAGAACAAATGTTAGATGAACAGAAAACTAAAGAGTAATTGTGGTCTCACTGGACTACGCAGATATACATAAATACATATATACATATGTGTGTGCATATATATATGTGTATATATATAGATATATAATTGTTCATCCTATATGCTTATTCCATCCATTCTACTGCTGTCCCAAATGCAGGCACTGATGTTTCAGAGAAACCTCCCGCTAAGAAAGGGTTAAATTACTTTTTACTGACTTGACTCAGACACTTAAAAAACTTTGCCCTATTCAGCTTTTTCTTTTTAATCTTACTTGCCAGTCATGTTATACAGACAACATTCCACCACTTAGCTTTGGTTGATGTAACATTTTAAAGAATATCTGCTATTCACAAAATTTGCATTAGATGTTTAAAACACCACAACTGGAAAAAAAGTTAGTTTGTCCAAAAGTACAGTCAAAGAGGCTAAAAAGATATTTCAGAACCACCCACTGAAAGCCTTTACTGTATCATTGTAACTTCAAGTGTTGTAAAGTAGTTTTCTACCATCTTCAGCTTTGCCTCAGAAAGCAAGTTTTCTTGCTTCAATTGTCTAATAAGAGCTTCCAATGACCTGAGTCTCCCCAAAGTTTTTACCTCCTGCATTTCAAGTAAAGTGATCTTAGAGTGGAGTTTTGAAATTTTTTGCCAAAGGTGATCTCTGTCTATGTCTTGTCTGCAGTATGAATGCTCAGTCTGCAGTATTTCATTTCCATCATATTCAATCACTTCTGTCTCCTCTGTGTCAAGAAACTCTTCCTTAACAGGCAGGAAAGAAGTATTTACTCTTTCAGGCTCTTCTGGACTCTCAGCTGGTATAATAATAGCAATGACAGACTCTTCAGTTCCACTGAACTGTTCAATAGTTTGTGTGACTGTACTCAGTAAAACTGCATCTTCACTTGTCTGCAATTCATCAGAACAGACCACGTGAGGGACAGCATTTTCAACTGCATAGTCAGTAAGTGACCCTAAAGCATTGTTCAGTTTCAGAGATGAATTCAAGTAGTCAGGGTCTGTAAATTGCAGGACTGTAGCTGTACAACCTCCTGAATCCTCTACAGAAGTATGAACACTGGAAGCTTCCACGCTCCCGACTGCTGCAGCCATTAAAACAGGATTAGGCTGAGGCACATACTGCTTAGATGAACTATCAAGAATGACACTGTCTGCCTGAAAGCCACCTTCATTTGGAAGCTGCAGGTTTTGAATTTGTACAGGTTTACTCAATGCAGTTGAGCAAACCACTTCTGCTTTTTCCACTACATTTTGTGCAATTACAGGATTTCTCTTTGGTGTACATGGTTCAAGAGGTACAGATTCTTTCTCTGACACAACATTTGTTTGTTCTTGGTCTCTCTGTACTTGTTGTGGACTGCTCTGAGAAGAATCTTTTTCCTGGAAGAAAAAAAAAAATAAAAAAAGGAAAATCACTACTTTGTAACAAGAAAACAACTGAGCATAAAAAATTGGGCAAATTTAATTTCACAGCATGGTACTGCAAAAAAACTTAGATGAGCACTGTTTAAAAATGGCATCAGAGGCTCAAGAATTCATGTAAGCATCTTCCACAACTCTGCTTCAGGTTCTAAATGTCAAAATCTATTTCAAAGCTCTAAAGGCAATAACAGTGTTTGGTTTTTCAGTTTTGTTTTTTTTTTCTTACTGAGTTTTGGGGTTTTTTATTTGTTTTACTCTGGGGTTTTTTCAAACTCTAGGGAATTTGGACTGTTTTACACAAGATACAGCAATTTTAAACACACTTGAAGAGAAGTGGTTTCACAAAGAGTAGCTAATATCTTCTATTACCATCTGAAACACTGTATTAAATACATTAAATGTACACAGTACATTTTCTTGCACAATATAGGTTCTCGTATTAAAGATGATTGTAAACCAGCAGTTCAATTCTGCCAACTAAACTTCACAATTTATAAAAATGGAGAACTTTTTTTTTTGACAGATAGAAATTGCAAATGTCCAAGAAGGCAAGAGTACTTCATGACCAAAAATAAATTGTTTTGTAAAATTAATTAGCCACATATTTCAGTTTCACCAATTCAGCCTTAAATCAGTCCTTCCTTTTCCTCCCACCTCCAACATGATGATTCAGTGGAAGATAATTACATGCTAGAAGAGAATTAGCATAGGTTTGATCAAGATTAGGTACCTGTGTAGCACAGTATTTTTATGTAACCAATAGCAAAAGTCTGTGAAAGACAAGATGGACTAGTCTTTGTAGATTATCTTTGGCAGCCTACAGTCTTGAGCTCTTAGGTTAAAGGTTAGGGACAGGAAAGAGAAATGTGTAATTTAAAACTAATATATTCCAAAGCCAGCATTTCAGTACAGTTAATACAAGACTTTAAAAGAACATTAAAATATTAAGAGGAATTGTACAGGAAAAAGCTTAGAATCGTAATAGTGTCATAAGAAATTTAAAATTTTCTATAGTAAATGCTTCTGTAATTTCCAGATAAAAGAAATATATTGAACCTCAACTCACACTAGGGGAAGCTGTTCTTCCTTTACATTATGGAATCACATAACTGTTTTGTGTCAGTCCCGCTGACAAACTGTTTTGATGGACAGGATCTCTATTTTTTAAATAAAATATTATCTTACAGATAATTAGAAAATCTGTATTACAAAAATAGCTGGTTAGCTTTGAACTACAAAACAACAAAAAAAAAAGCATTGAGATAGATTACCTCATCATCTGAGGAAGAGAAAATAGTTGGCACAGCAGTGTGTTTCAAGTAGCGTATCCCCCATCGCACATCCAGCGAGTCGGGGGTGAAGTGATCACTGCAGAGGAGCTGGTGCTTACTTGGAGTCCACGAATCTCGCTTCATATTCCGCAACCATTTCTCAAGCCTCTCTTTATCATGAAGTGGAAATCTTTTTCAAGTAGTTGAAAAGATAAACAAGAACATATACAAAAAAATCTCCCGTTATTGTCTTTCTTTGTTTTAAATAGGAATATCTCATTGTTACTTAAAAGGTAGCCTTCCCTCAGAGAAGATTAAAATAATCTTTTTTTTCAATGAATTTAAGTATTAAATCTAATCTGGATAATCAAAACATCATCCAAATTATTTCTAGTTGGGTATTTGTTCTGGAACACAGAAGCAGAATTTCTGATTTCTGATAGCCAAGGAGTTCCATGGTCAAGATGTTTTGAAAAGTTTGATCTTGCAACTCCTGCTCAGAACACAGTTCTCCCGAAGGGAGATAAAATACTGAAACAAAATTTAAGGAAAGTTAAGACTGGCCCTCATTTTATTAACAGTATTTCTAGGGCTTATTTGTCTTTCTAGACACAACTAGTATTTTCTGTTTAACAGAGTATCTCCTAATACATGCCGCTCTGTGGATTATCAAGTGATTTGGCAATGTATTTCCAATACAGGATTTAAATTTTATACAAAAAGTAAATGCACGCAAATGCAAAGCACTTCTATATTTTGTGTTTCAGCAATTAAGCTTTCTCATAGTGCTAGGTGCCCACATCATATTTTACGGCTTAGGAATAACTTTTCAATCATCTAAGCTACCTGAAAAGGAAAATGATGAGTATACACCTTCACAGAAAAAAAAAATTGATTTTGAAACTACATGCAAATGGTCAAATTACATCAGAAAGAGAACTAAATTAAAAGGAAAGTGTGTGAGGATATGTAATTTACTTAATGAATTGCAATACACAAATTAAAGGGAAATGAAATGCTTATTATCATGCGTGCACAGTTCCAAAACTGCAAACTCAGGTAATTTTGAGAGGAAGACAGCTGAAATTCACAGCATAAAAGTGCATGTCTTTACCCCTTCCCCAATCTTTTGAATATGTTGCCATGTAAATCTTCAAATTACCAAGGAAACAGAGCAAGCTTTTGATGCATTCAGCTCTGAGCATCTGCAAGAATGTAAGAATGCTGGTAAGAACACAATAACCTCTGAAGGGGCAAGTCAGGGGTTTTCAAATCCTGTCTGCTAGGTCCTGTACACCCTGCAGTGGCAGAACTGCATGTGTGACAGAGCATGCTCCTCGAGTAACACAGCTTAGCCTGGCTGACACCACAGAGGTCCAAAAAAGTCTCTCAGGAAGGCGAGGGCTTCCTTTTGCTGAAGGTCATGTCACCAATCACAGCCTCTCCAAGCAGCCCTTGAGAACACTCGCTCCCACTGCAGTGACCCTCACATCACAGGACACACTGCTCTACCCAGACCCTGCCAGCTTCAGATGGAAAACAAAATAATCTGTAGCAAGAGACAGAGAAGGGTCTGATAGTGGAAGTTATTATTTTAGCTTTAAGGCAACTTTTCAGAAATCTGCTCACGCATCAATAACCCCTTATCAACAGAATATGTTCGCTGGCATAAACAAGACACAAAAAAAAAAGGGGAAATGGAAAGAGGAAGTGGGCAGAATTTATTTAACAGCTGCCATCATTCCACAACTCAGAGAAGTGAAGAAATAAAACAAAGAAGGGCAGCTAAGCCAGTTGAGATTAGTGAAAAAAGGTTTGGAAGGGGCTCAGATCCCAACCACAGAGCAGCAGAGACTTTTTCAGCTGTGGTAAGAGACAAGAGAATAAAACTTGCCATTCATGTCAGTAGTAGTTGCTAATATGGAGCAAGAGAAATCCATACATGAAATCTCAGCACCCCTTCTACAGGAGCATGAAACTCAGAATGCACCACAACTCAAAGGCGAGATGAAAGAGTTAAGTTTTGGCAGGCATCTCCATACTGATGCCACGCATTTGAACATGAACATGTTCAAACTTATTTTGATTATCCATGTGGCACTCACACTCTCCAAATCATAAGGTAAAAGAAATTATGTTCATGTTTTATGATGCATTCTATATTAGAAATGTGCCAGGGAAATAAGCTTTCCTTCAATCTAAAATGAAATTTCTTTCAAAGCAGTCTTCCTGTAGGTCTTCCTACACAGCCTTCCTAATCTTGGAATAACTATGACTACTCAGAAACTGAAAGAAAATTTATACTCGAAGTATAAATTTTACCAAAACATATTTAGAGGCTAATTGTGAAATTTATTTTTCAATTTTTTCTTAAATTGCTTCTGTTGGCAAACGATTCCATACCATTATTCTACACAAATACATTAACATTTAGCCACCTGCATTGTGCTTCTCTCAGGATTGTGAAATTCTGTTTATAACTCTCCATCCTGGGAAGCGACAGCCACGTAACCACAACAGCTCAGAGGTTACTGGAGGGCTGGGACTGATCCATGCAGTGTCTGGACAGTAAAATGCAGCCACCATAAACTGCTTTTGGCAAACTGCTAGCTCCGCTCCAGCTGACTCAGCTGCTTCCAAACAACCAACAACGCCTCTGCTCACAGCGCAGGTAAGGCAGTAATTCTAGTGGGATAGTTTAATTTTAAGGAATCAATATATGTTTACTTTCTTACTCTTCCAGGCCCTTCGCCTGGTATGTAAATCCTCATAGCCAAGACACTTCACCTTTAAGCCAAAGCTTCCACTACTGCCTGACATGCAGGAACATCCCTTCCCTAGGGGCAGCAGCGAAACAGTCAGAAGTACAAATTTTATTTTTAACAGAATCTCCTTGCTCTTCACGGGCCCCCCGCCCTACTGCAGCATCCCCGGACGCTGCGGTGTCACCGCCCCTCCCCAAATTCCGCCGCCCGGTGCGAGGGGCGGTGTGTGCGATGACATCCCAGCTCTCCACTCTATTCCCTACACCTTCCCTTCCGCGTTGTTTCCCCGCAGCCTCCCGGGACCAGGCGGGGTTCCAAGGCGGCCACCGGCGCGGCCGACCCGCGGCCTGGAGCCTTTCGGCCATTAA
>JAHLSL010000009.1:18891406-18979711 GCA_025920805.1 Petroica traversi
GGCTGCCCAGCTCCGGCCTGGCCCCGCCCGATGGGGCGCTCCGGCTCAGCGAGGTCCTCGGGGGGCTGCAGAGGCAGGGGGATGCCAGGACGGCTCCTTCGCTCTCCTGTGATCCAGGGCAAAATTCAGGAACTTTCTACTATGTTTGCTTTCGAATCAGTATAGGAGAGGCCAAGACAAGTACCAGCCCCTCAGTTTGACAGACTTGCCTGTAGCTGCTTGAGGACTGGGAGAGTTGCTTTTGCTTACTCATCGGATTAGTCGTGATAGGAGAACCAAGGGAAGACTTTGTTAACTTTATTACTTTTAGTAAATGGTTTGCGGAAATAATTGTAGGACGTGAACATTCCACAGGTTAGTGTATAGCAATTCTGTAAAGAGAGCAGTAGCAGAACGCTAGTGATGCTCTGTGTTCTCTGAGTACGTGAGACTTTGAATATAGGCATTTATCCAAGATTTTGGTTAACTACTTTCAAAGTAGGATAGAATAGGGTATTTGTGTTGCGAGATGAAGTAGCTTCTTATTTTCTAGATCTCACAGATTTTATTCTAGGTACATCCTCCTCAAACGTTGCTTCATTGTGGAGCTATTGATAAATGTTGATAAACTAATGAAGAGCTGATTGTTATCACCACTGCAGTACTTTGGATGAACATTAGACAGTGCACTTCTTATAGAAAGATGCATAGTAGTTGAGATCTGTACCTGCTCACCCAACAGAGTTAAATTGTTAATATGTGCCATAAGGTCTCTTGCTTCATTGACAGATCTATCTAAAGAAAGTGTAGCTCTTCATAATTATTAGAAAAGTTCATTTTGGCATGAGTTTAATGTGTTCAGAACTTACTGAATTCTGCGATGTGGTTTAAGTAGCTACAGTATATGGCTTGGAAAGTGCAACTTACCTGTTCCTTTTTGACTGAGAAACCAAAGGTAAAGAGACATAAGCAAAAAAATTACTTAAAAGAGGCTTTAATTTGAAAAGAATTGTAAAAATAGTTAGGAATGGCAAGGCTGAAGCAGTTCACAGTAGCAGCACTAAGATACTAGCATATAAAATAGGTGTTTTTAAAAATGTAAATTAAATAATTGACATTTTCTATATATAAGACTTGCTCTCTGATGATCCTAGGTAGTTTAAAATGCTGCTTATACTGGAGTTTTATTTGTATTTGGTTTTTGGAATTTGATTGATTTGTTCAAAGGCAGCCTTAAATCTGTGTTTGCCACTTTAAAAAACAGTAAAACTTAAGTACTAGTTTTTTACTATGCTTTAGACATGAAGTATAGCAAAGAACTTCATTACAGAACTCCTAATGTAAAGAACTGTAGAAAAAGAAAAATTCAGGTATATTTTGTTATCAAGAATAATACAAGTTGAGATAGATAGCCAGAGCAGAAAACCTGAAAGGACTAACTTGATGATCTCTGGCTCTTGTGAGTTATGAAAGAGGGTTTTGCTCTTAATGGAGAACATGAACTGCTCCTTTTAGCTTTTTTCAGTGTTCAGTACTAGACGCAGGATGATTGATCTTAAGAGAATACAGCAGGTGATTATGCAAGCATGATACAGGTGTGGGTTAATGAAGTAAATAAAAACAATCTCATGTGTGAGGTGAACACATATAAAGCACAAACAGGAAGAAAACCCCAAAAAGCGTGGAAGGATGTACATGTGTGTCATTCTTAGTGCACAAGTGGTAAAATTTCAGGTTAGTGAAGTGGTGAGAGAAGATATGTAGGAAAAACTTGTACTAAAAATATGTCTGATATCGTGCATGAAGACTGCTGGAAAGAACTGTCCATTTGGTATCTAAGTACACTGATCAAAATACAATTTGTTTCAACTGCTGCCCCTTAACACTTGATATCATGCAGGCTGCTGGCCAAATAAATGCTTAAGAGGGCATGGGTAGATTAATCTTGCAGGCCTTTTGCTCTTGTCTCACAGCATTCATTTTAGCCCTCTGACTTACCTATTAGAAATGGTATTCTTTTTTCCATTTTTTGTTATTGCATTTTAATTTTTTTAGAGGATATTGATTTTCAGGTAAGTGCTTAATTGTCTTATGTATCAGATATTCAAAGGTTTTGAATTCTGCCTGTCAGATACTGGGTCCCATGCTGGCTAGTAAAAGTATTCTTACTTTAATGGTGCTCAGATTGTAAGTTTGTTTATTCACCTTTCAGGAAGGTAATACCAGTGATCTCTGAGTTGTTCTTATGTTGCATTAAAATCAGTGTGATCTGGTTACATCTGGAGTGTTCAGGGCTTTGTGCTACATCCTTCTGGTCAGGTGTCAGCCAGCATTCTGTCTTTGAGCATTTGCCTTTCTGCACTCTGTGTTTTAAATTATCATATGCATATTATCTGCTCTCAGCTTTAGTAGGAGCAGCTCATCCTGTCCCCCATGAAAATCATGAGGCATCGTGTGGCTTTGTGGAACGGTTTTTAAAAATCATTTATATGTGCCACAGTTTTTCCCTAAGTTCTCACATACTTGTTCAAAATACATCTATTTGACAGGTGCGTTGTTAAAAAAAGTTACAGCTTTTAATTATTTTTGAAGATACTTGACTTGTGTAAAAGACCTTTCCTTCAGGCCCAACACTGAGGGTTTCATATGTAAAGCTTTCTATGCAGTGATATTTATCAGATAAATTCTTTGATATCAAAGATATGGTAGGTGTTTTCCTTTATAATGCAATCTGATATGCGGATGAGCTAAGCCAGCCCATTGTTAAATAAAGGAAAATGTACTTTACTGGCTGAACTCTGGAAATTAATGATCTGCTCATGTTCACCTTAGGTTGGTTAAATAAACTGAAGCTGAGCAAGAGTGTCTGACAGTTTTGTCTTCCTGCACCTCACAGTCATCTCTAGGCCAGTTGTGTTTTCAGGCTCCTATTGTTGCACCAGCTAATCATTGAATTGGTCCCAGCAGAGTCAGTTTTTTTTGCAGCCTGTGCTTAATTTAGAGCTACTGTGTTTGTGGTCCTACAGCTCAAGGATTAATATGAAGCTAGTTCAGGTATGGCAGAGTGAAATGTTTGATGCAATGAAATGTACTGTGTATTTACTTTTACAACTTCGTATGGCAATTATCAGTTAAGTGTAAAATAAAGATGAGCACTAAAGTGGTTTTTATGCATGAGAAATGTGAATTTGCGGTATTTTCACTTACGTGCTCTGTGACTATGAAAGCAGCATAATGGAGATTGACATGTGTAAACAGTGCACTTATAAGTCTGTCATTGACTCCTGGTCTTCCTCTGCCAGCCTACAGTTGTAACTAAGTTGTTGTGGAATGTAAAATAACTCGTTTTCAAGTATGTTTCCTTTTCTTTTTAGGAACTGGAGAAATGGCCACTACACAATCTGTCTTCACATTTGCTCTCTGCATTTTAATGATAACTGAATTAATACTGGCTACAGAGAGCTATTATGATATCTTAGGAGTTCCAAAAAATGCATCTGACCGCCAGATTAAGAAGGCATTTCACAAGCTGGCTATGAAATACCATCCAGACAAAAATAAGAGTCCTGGAGCAGAAGCAAAGTTTAGAGAAATTGCTGAAGGTAATATACACTATCCTTTGTCTTAATAATTTGATGTATGTCTTATAGATATAACTTCAATACATTTTGTTTTTACTGAATATGAGTTATAAAGACTTTTTTTTTCTGAATTCTATGTAAGTGTTGTCAAATGTCCAGCATCAAAATCTGGGTTGTTTCTGTTCCTTCATGCCCACAGGAAGGCCTTTTACACACTCTATGCATTTCTGCTTATTAGGCTTTTGGCATATTCCTCTTCTCACAAAAATACTTGGTAGTAGGACAGTTTACCCCTAGGAGGTTAATTGTTACCTATTGATCTCTTCATAAGATCCAGCTCAGGGTTACTACCAGGGCCTCAGGAGGGCCTAACAGCAACTTGCAGTAACTATGGGGAGATTATAAGAAAACACACAGAGGGTGCTTCAGTGGTTCATAGTGAGAATACAATAGACAGCAGGTGCAAGAGGTTCAAGTGGTTATAAGGAAAACTTTTTCACCTTGAGGATAATGGTTGGATTTGATTATCTCAGAGGTCTTTTCCAGTCTTAACAATTCTGTGAGTCTGTTCTACAGGCCAGTGTTAGAACAGATTGCCTAGAGAGGTTGTGCAGTCTCCAGCCTTGGAGGCTTTTCAGGAATGGCTGGGTACAGCTCTGACTAACCTAGTCTGATCTCATAAGAGACCCTACTTTGAGCAGGAGATTGGAGTAGAGACTGAGGTCATGTCTAACTGGAACTACCCTGTGATCCTGTGAATGTACTACTTAAAAGTATTCTGTGATAAAATAAAAAGGTGCAAGTAGATTATCAAGAACAGAAAGACTTGCTGACAAATAAGGTATACTCATTTCTATTCCCTGTAGACACAGGAGTAATGTCCATCTATTTGCGTAGTTCTCCTAACTAAGCTAAATGGGATTTCTGATTTTACCTTCTTGACTGCAGAAGAGTTACTTTGAAAGAAGGGTAGTTAGTAATATAATGAAAGGGAGGGACAGTCTTGTTAGATACTTACTGCAGTTGTTAGCACCTACTACAGGAGGAAATAGAAATTCTAAATGTTGAATTATATAGAATAATTGCAAGTCTTTGACAGAGAAAGAAAATGAATTTTTAAAATAGTTATCAGAGTGGGTATATTTTTCTGTCAGAGTTTCTGCCTTGGAACGCCAGTGGCTGTAGTTGTAAAACAAAGATTGGAAGGAAGTCTAATTTCATTTTGGGTATATCGAGTCACAAAATTAGGTTTATTGCTGAACTTCTGAAAAATTGAGAATTGGCACATAGTGAAATTCATTTGCATTATCTCCTCGATGTTTATGTTGTTGCTTGGTTGTAACTGGTGTAGCTAGAACTTGCTGGCAAGTGGCGTTGCAGGTGTTCCCCTGTGTTTGTGTGATAGGAGTGCAGCCAGCAGATCCTGTGTCTTGTTAGGTAGAGCTCCTGACTCATCCTTCTTTCCTCAGGCTTTCTGATCACCGCCTCTGATTGTTATTTTCTTTCAAATCTAAACACTAATGTTTATTGGTAGTTAAACTATGCTGTATTATGTGTAACATGTCTTCATAATATAGCTATGTTTATTATTGTTAATAACTATTTCAGAGCAGCTTATTTTGCTTCGGAGAAAGGTAAATAAACAAACTTGGTTGGGCATGAACATTGAATGAAATTCTTGTTTAAAATTTGTTCGCTTCAGAATGAGTGGGAGAGAAAGCTACTGTTCTTTTTATTTGTGTATGGTTTTATTTTTTCTGATTTTTAAAATGGAAATGAACTGTAACTTCTTTTTTTTTTTTAACATAAATAGCATATGAAACATTGTCAGATGAGAATAAACGAAGAGAATATGATCAGCTTGGCCGTCATGGAGGAAAAGGAAGTAACGGGAGCCCGTTCCATCAGTCATTTAATTTCAACTTTGACGATCTGTTCAAGGACTTTGACCTGTTTAGTCAAAACACGCGATCAAAAAAGCACTTTGAAAATCATTTCCGAAGTCATCGGGAGGCACATAATCGGCAAAGACGCTCTTTCCAAGAGTTTTCTTTTGGAGGTGGACTGTTTGATGATGTGTTTGAAAATATGGAAAAGATGTTTTCGTTCAGTGACTTTGAAAATGCACACAGGCATGCGGTGCGAACTGATGCCAGGTTTCATGGATCCAGCAAGCACTGCAGGACTGTCACTCAGAGACGAGGAAACATGGTTACCACGTACACCGACTGTTCTGGACAGTAATGTTTCCTTTCTTCTAAACTTTTCTTCTTTTCTTTTCTCAGCGTCTTCATAATCTTTCTTGGTTTTGTGCTAACATGGAAGAAATTCTCTGAACTGTATTTTCTAAAAAACACTTAAACTACTATAAAGAAGTTGTAGATGAAACTAATCTTCAGAATAGAAACAACATGCTGTTGGGAAGTAAATGTGTCAACAACTACTTAGAATGGGAGAGAAATAATCTCATGTGACAGAAAAAATTATATATATTTCAGTTTCGTAAACACTTTTCCTGAATTTGAACACGAGATATATATTTTTCATTTCAGAAATGTAATATAATTCTTTTCATATGTGCCAGTTCAAGACTGATTGAATTACTGGTATGTGCATTGAAGCAGAGGAGATACTTTAATTTTGATGTGTTGCTTTTTTTAAAATCATGTCTTTCCAAGTTTGCACTTGCAGTTTTTACCTGAGACAGATTTACTGTGCAAATTACATAATTTACACAAAATAGCAGCAGAAATATTACTTTCTTGGGTCTTTGTTACTCTCTCTAGCATTGCAAAAGTATTAGTAAAACGCTTACTTTTTGAAGTTGGAAAATAATGGGGGAATATGTTAAGATTGTGAGTGATCTAGGAATTAGTTCTATTTCTGAATTGGCCTGGAATGATCCTAGGATTTGAATAACCCTTGACTTATTTAAGGGATATAGGGATATTCATGTATGTAAGCTTGTGTGCACACAAAGTCTTTGTCTTGATTTTTTTTCTCTTCCTTCCACAGTACAAATATCTCACTAACAAGGTTTGGAAGGGCACACCCAAAACACTCTTGTTTTATGCTTATTATATTACCATGTGTGCAATGTACTTTTTATAACTCACTTTACTAAACTAAAATACCCCTCTGAGATCTTAGGAACTTCAATAAGATAAGCTTGCCTACAGATTCGTGGTGTTCCTGAAAGGGTCTAAGTAAAAGATACAGTGTTTAGATTGACAGATTTATTACCTGTCAGCAGAAATTCTCAGCGTTGTGATTTGGAAGGTAAATTCTTAGCCTAACCACAGAGTAAAAGTGAAAATTACAGTCCTTGTATTTGTCCAATGCCTTGTGGGGCTGGAAACTGCTAATAAGGACAAGTACTAATGGATATTGATTTTAGCACCATGGAAACCCACATCCAGTGTAAACTCCTTAAAACTAAAAAGGAAGAAGAAACCACCAAAAAATGCCCCACAACAAAACCCCAGATATGTAGCTGATGTCAGTCATAAAGTTCTCTTGTAACTCTAGCTAGTCATAGAGATTCATTATGTTAAACTGGCTGTCCCTTTAGAGTTTGGTGGTAAGAATTTACCTTTCAGGTATTGCTCAGGCATGAGCAAAATAAGCATTTTAACTAGCAGTGTTCTAAACAGGCTTTGAGTTCTTAAAATCTTTATTAAGAGATTTAACCCTTTGCTTCTCGCATGGATATTGAAAGCTGCCTATTTGCTAAGGAACTTTAGCCTTCCCCTCAAGGGTACATATTATTGCTTGTTCAGTTTTCATTGCCTAAACCTTGGGATGGATTGTTGCGTTATATTAAGTGCTTTTCCTTTTCCGTGTTCTTCTTTATTTATTAATAGACTAATACCTCATATATGGTCTTTATAAAAAGCCAGTAATTTGTGCAACATGATCGGAATGTGCAATATTCTTACAGTAGGAAAAGTGCTGGATTGAATGTTTGTTTTTTTTCACCCTTTTTCTGTGTAAGTAGAGATTTTTGTTTCTTCTGTATAATTAATATATGATTCAAGCAAAAGTGTACTTTGTGTAGATTTCTGCATTTATTTTCTTTAACATACTCCATTAGTCCTGTGCATGAATCAAACTATCTGCCCAATTCATATCATATGGGCTTCCAGGTGAACAAATTATTAACTTGAAGTTATTAATTACTTTCTCTCATGAAGATTAAGTATTAAACATGAGAGTATTGGTGGTTGTCTTTTGGTGGAGTCAACTCCAGAAGTGGATGCAAGGGTAAAATATTAATGTCTTTCTTAGTCTAGTGAATATTTCTTAATTAAAAAAACCCATTGGAAACTGTAGAATGAGCAATTCACTTGGATCCTTTCCCTTACTCTGAATTGAGGAATGAAAGCTAATATGAACACTGTAAATTGTAGGAAACATGTTTCACCCCAAAAATTCTAGTCATTTAAGTGGCTCTATAAGTTCACAATCTTTCGACATAAACTTTTAGGTGAAAATAAGGATCCTGGCTGCTTTTAGACTAGTTTCCCCTCTTTGAGACTACTCCAAACTTAGTACAAAGTGTACTTGTTTTCTGGGTCTCTTTAAAGTGTCAGTATGAAACTGATAATGAAACCAATAGTGTTGCTAGTTTTTTAGCTGATCCACCTTGAAAAGACTTCTACCTAGTCTATTTTAACTTGATTTCATATTGTTTCTCATAATTACTTGTCATGGGAAAAACAAGAAGTACTTTCCGTTATTTCTATGGCCTTCTCCAAGTCACCTTTCTGCTTGTTTTTGTTGTCGATCCAAGGTGAAATCCAAAGGAAAGCTTGTCATGAGAGTATTGCAGAAACCAGAGTATGGCTGTCCCTATGGTTTCTCTGATGATTTTGCTTTGAATAGACTTCAGCTGGGGAAATTCAGGCAGGCTTTCTTCAGCCAAGAGTCTTCACTTTCATGGCCCTCAGAACACAAGCTTGCTAAACATGTTGTGCTTCTCACTTATTCGGAGCTCTTGCACATTCTTCCCCTATTTATAGTGGTTGCTTCATGGCAGGCTCTCCGGCGGAAGTCCTGGTATGACCTTATGACACCCCTGACTTCAGAGTTTAAGTGCCATTTTTGATCTCTCTTTAAATCTTATGAAAATACCCAAGAAAACCAGTTTTTGTTAGATAAGGGTGAAAAATAAAATCCTGGACAGTTGTTTGAAAGTCATTTATTCATATGTAACTCCAAACAATTTCGTTTTTAAAACTACCAAAAAGTGGTTTTTTCATGTTTGTTTCCTTCCCATTATCTACACAGTATCTAGTGGAGATAAAAGTACTGTAAAGTTAGAGTGCCATTACAATAAACACATGAAAATTACTGGTGTGATGTATTTTTTTTTCTTCAAGATATAGATGGGAAACCAAGTTGAAGTGATTTATGTGATGCTTGTGTTTTATGGAATGTTTTGACCACTGCATTTTCCTTGAATGAGATGATGGGGTTGGCAGGGAAAAGAAAGTGGGGCTGAAAAACATTTAGTCAATTCCACCTGGTTTGAATTTTTTTTGGAGATGTTGGGAATGGCTTGGAGTTTAGGTATTATGTGTTTAAACAAAGCAGGTGAAAAAGCCTGTGCAAAAAGACTATTTCTGAGAAGCAGAGGGTGTAAGAGCTGGAAGCTTCTGCCTGGAGCTGATGGGTCACTGCCTGTGCTGTGCCCTCCTGAGGTGGGGAGAGCACTATGGCCAGAGTTAAAAGGCCTTTAGTGCCATGGGGAATCACAGGTTCTGAAGTCAAGGTCCGGGGGCTGTTGTGCTGATTCACAAGTCTGTGCTTCAAAGTTCTTGTTTTCTGGGTCTGGTCTTTAAAAGGTAGATGGTATGAAAATTTTGGGATTTGGTTTGTCTCTAGCCGTTTCTCATTAGAATAATTTTCCTTGGAACCCAAGCAAACTGTCAATAATGCAAACCTGCATTTTGATGACTAAATGTGTTGGAAACAATGTAAGATCTGCATTATATTTTTATGGTGAGGAGTGTGGGGTTTTTTTAAAAACTTTCTGTTAATTGCAAACTCATTAGAAGTGTCTGTTGGACTTAAAAGCTGTGTGTAGAGTTTCTCAGCTGTGCCATGTATGGGGCTCCTTTCAGCATGAAATGCTGTACAAAGGGTTCTTTGGCTCTGGCAGCTGTTGTGGTTGAGCCTGATGGGTCTGCCCTCGGATACTGAGTGATTCACACAGCCGTGCTGCTGGCTCTGTCCTGTGGGCACCTGTTCCTTCAGGAATAGGCTGAGACCAGCTCTGTAGAGGCCACTTAGCAGTTGTCATATCCATTGACTGTCACTCACTCCTGTTATAAGTCTGAATCAATTCTAGGTTATGGCTGTGCTTCATCCTTGGTTCCAGTTCTTTTCAAAACAACAGACTTTTTCAAAATCAAACAAAAATTAGACACAATTAAAAAACCTAAAACAATACCAAGGCTCAACCAAACTGCTTTGAAGTGATGTACTCCAAAGTTTAGGTTTTATTTGGGGCATGTTACCTATTATGCAGTGGGGTGTGTGATTCAACAGCACCTATTTTATGAACTACAGTAGCACTGGAATGAACATTACTGCCCGTGTTGATCCTGCTGAGGTTGCAGTCGTACTAAAAGGTGTGGAGGTGCTCAGATCCCTAGGGGTGGCTGCAAGATTCTGAGTCTCTAGTTGGAGATGGTAGACCTTCTTGTCCAAGCAGCTGTCCTGGGACAGTCCACCAGGGAATGAATGTGACCCTGGTATTAATGTCTTTTGAAGTTTGATGGAGGGGATTGTGTTGCCTTTTTTTGCTGGTATGTTGCGAATCAGAGTTGTATATTTCTCTAGGCTGGCAAAAGTTGATGCACCTCTCAAAGGCATCCATGAGGGATGAGAGGTGTCTGACACACCTTTGCTCAACCTGACACCTGATCTCCAGTTCTGGGCAACTGGGAAGGGTGCTGACAATGGCTCAGTGGTGCTGGTGCTACTGACCACTGTTGGTCAGTGGTGTTGGTGTCTGGCTCTGTCAATAGCTTGAATCACGTACCTGGCTTAGGTGGGGCTGTAATGTCTCAGGTTATGCTGAAGAATTCTGGCCAGTGTACATAAGGTAGCTGGAAGCACAAGCAGAGACTGTTATTGTAACTCCAGATAGTTATCCTGGATTTAGAGGAAACAGAAGTACAGACTATTGAGTAATACACACCAAGGGACCCTGAAGCTATACCTGAATTGCTGTCTTATGAAGATTTTCTAATCCCACATAGAATGCTCTTGTTAAGCACCACTGATTACTAAAACTTTATCTAGATGTGAGAAAGAAAATGAATTTTTGGTGGTTACTTGTTGGATGTTATTGCTGTAATCTGTTCATCTCCCACTGACGTGAAAGTGAATGTGAAATAAGAAAGATGAAGTGAGCTGTCTGGAGGTCACTCTAATGTGACCCATTTTACGTGAGGATTTGGAACTTGCAAGATTTTTAGCCTTTAATATGCAGGATTTTAGGTAGGATCTAATGACAAGTTGTATGTTGTGCCCACATGGCAGGAGTGACATACCTGTCTCTTCTGTGCAACAAGAGAGACTTTTGAGAACTCAAATTATAGAGTGGAGCTGAAGTGTCTGTGCTGTGGCAGTGTTCCCCAGACTCCACCTGGCTGGACCAGGGTAATCCATTGCAGCACCATGATCATTGATGCTGGGCATGCAGAACTCCAGGGAGAAGGTACTCTCTGCCCAAATTGCTTAATGAATCCCAGCAATTAATTTGATTCAGTCTTCCTGCTTTAATATGTGAATTGTTGCATTGAAAGTAATTTTAAAATAATATGGATCTTCAGCCTGTCTGGCAGCCAATGCCTACTTGGGTGGTTCTGCCTCTTGGTGGCTCAAACTTGGAGACAGGTGGGGAGGCAGGGTAGAGGCAGGGCTGGGAGCAGAGTGCAGATGTTATCACTTGTGTACAAATAAATTAAATCATTGCCCATGCAGATGGAGCATAAATATAGCTGGCTTCTACTGGGAGCTGAATGCAGAGCTTGTGGCTTGTTGGTAGAAATGTTATTTCTATTAACAATACGTATTGTCTTCACCTCTTCTTACACCCTCCTCCCCTCTGGTTTTTTTTTCTGCTTTTGATGACTGATCCAGTTGTTGTATTTTCCCCATTTGGCAGTGGCTATAGTAGTTATGTTTCTACTTGCTTTGCAAGTTTCTGTCAATTGACAGTAATCTATACATATAAAACCTACTTTGAAAATCCAATTTAAATGGGGTTTAAATTCAGGTTTTTTTTAAATAGTGCAAACCATTTTGGTGAAACCATTCTGTCTGTCATTCCCCATATCTTGTTGAGTTAGCTACATATACAGCATGAGGTTTTGTACTGGTTTTCTGCTTTTATTCTGTCAAATGATTCCTAATTTGCTGTAAAGTGAGACAGGTGTGGACAGATGATATCTTATATAAAATCTACTGATACAAATTTGGCCTACAAATGTTTTTGGAAAAAAAATATCCCTGGCAGAATAAGTTGGTCTGATCAGCGCTTTGCATGATAACCTTGAAGCTTAAAGATGGAACAAACCTGAAACCTCACCAAACCAAACACAAAACCGCTACCTTGGTGAGTGTGAAGATTAACCCTGGGCAAGTAACTATTTTTCAAAATTTCTTCTGTGTTGAGGAAAACAGAATTTTTAACACATGATAAATAAATATCTGTAAGAGATACTGGAAGGAAGTGGCTGGAGCACTTAGACCTCCACAGGTAGATTTATGCTTGCTAAAATAAAAAGATTTATTTCAACTTATGGCCACGTGATAAAATCAACATAGGGCACTCCATGAAGTTATCCCCTTATCAACTGAGTATTATTTACACTTTCTAAGTACCGTTTTGCATCTGCCCGGGTTCAAAGTATTTGCATCAGCTTACGTGTCCTTCACTGGCTATGAGAGTGCAAGGAGTTATCATGAGTTATTGCTGCTTAGACCCACAATAACTTATTGCATGCTCATAATTCAGTCACACGTTTCAGCCGTGACCTGAGTTACCCATGGTTACATAAATAATCTGAGATAGAGCCATGAGGAGAGGCCAGATTTCTTGGCTCCTGACATTGTACTCTTATCATAAAGCTGTTCTGACTCTATTCAATCAAGTCCTGCCTCCTGAATCAGTGTCAAATTAACAGACTGCTTCAGGTAATGTTTTTGGCTGTGTTACAAAACATGTCCTGTGTACGAGGTGCTTTTAGTGAAACTTTTTTTTTTCTGTTGTGATGAAGGTGGATCAGGAACTACCTGTGTTTTATGTTGAAAATAATGTTTTATTTTCATGTATGGATTTTTAATGAAGAAGACATAGGCAGTTATTTTCTCATCTGTGGATTTTCAGTAATTTAACTGGTCTGTGTTCTAAAAAGAATGTGGATGCGATAAACTGCAAGCTCAAAAAGACTTTGTTTGAAAACGCTGGATTGTGCCATAAAGAATGGGTAAGCATGGAGAATGGGAAATTTGACACAGAGCATCACAGCTGCCCAATAAGTGGTCTTGATCTTCCAAGGGGAGTGTATTTGAAAAGAGGAGGTATGACTGCTTTATTGCATTTATGTGCTGCAGGAGTCATGTGGATACACATTATTTATGCCTGTATGTACCATTTCCAGTAGGTGGCTGACTGTCACTTCACACTGACTTAAGTACTGTAAAATAACAGCTGTCACACCTCATGAGACCCACAGTCTATTCTAACAATATCATAAATCTGTTTACTTGCTGTCCATGTAGCCTAAGAACCACAGAAATGTTACATGGCACAGCAGTGCTCCCCTATTAAACAAGCAACAAGCCGTCTTTAGTGCATTTTTTTTAAGCCATGCAGTTCTTTTCTAGGAAAATAACTACACAGGTTAGGCTTAGAAAATATATTAGTCACTTAACGTACTCTAGGGTACAGTCTGCTGTACATGCCTAAAGGTTTTACTCCATTTCAAATGGATATGTACATGCAAGGTGATTCTGACCAGAAAATTGTGGATTTTTAGCTTGTTTTGTTCATTTTTAAAAAATAAATTCTATGGCAAGCTGATCTTTCCATAAAGTCTGTTTCTTCTTCTCTAAACCGTTATAAAGAACTGCTGTAAGATGGGAAGAAAGTAACATTTTTGTTGGATTTTGTAACAATTTTGTTGGATTAAAAATGTGAAAGAACAGCTGTAAGGGTGATCTCTTCATACTTATTTATTGTATAAAGAAATTAGCAATATCAGTGAATATTGTTACTTCCAGTGAGGCTTGGATGATTGAATAGTGAACTGGCAAGTGGAGATTGAAGTAGATGAATGAAAGGTGAAGTTCATGGAGTAAAATGAAAATTAATGAGCCCAGATTTGATGATCACTGTTAGCAAGACCTTGGAGTTGTAGGGCACAGGTCCAGTAAAACATCAGCTCTGGGTCTAGGAGAAAGGAGCAAAGTGAACCAGATGTTAGGAAGGAGTAAATAATGAAGAGAACCAATTCCTCCATATAAATCCATGGTTTACCTAACCCTTATGTCTGGCAGATACAGCTGTCTGTCTTCTGTTGCTCCTAACTCTCTTTTAGTACTGTGGTTTTTCAGAACAAATTCTGACTGCACAGTTAGAGTTATGCATTAATGTTATTTAGTAGATGAAAGAACTTCAGTCTTGTTCTCTTTTTTACCCATATTAGTAATTTCTTATGACCTAAGATACTGTGCCTGGTCTCGTGACAGCTAGATTATAAAATCAATGGAGAACTGCAAGTTGCACAATCTGAATTCTACAGATTATAATTAACAAGAAAAATTAAGGAATTAGATCAGGTTGAAGGAAAGGCAAATATACTTAAATGATCAGTAGGAGAATTTGAGTTCTGTTTTCATTACTCATCATGTTTTTTTGCTGGAAACATGTAAATGCAAGAGTATGGAAAATACAGAACACACACACAGAGTGCCTTGTGCTGCTGTGTGGTGACTGTGGAGGCTCCCAGACACTGTGCACCACTGTGCTCTCAGTGGCTGTCTCTGCTGCAGAGCTGTGAGCACAGGCACAGCCAGGCATTGCTGTGAGATGTGGGAGTGCTGTCAGATCAAAGGCTCTCCTGTCCCCCAGCAATCTGGAATTAGTCATTGTTTTGAAAGAGCCGCAGAGCAGTGCTGAACTAAGTTCCCAGAGACAGATATATCCTAGTCTGGAAATGCTGGAACAGGGGTGGGGAAGTCCCAGCTCCCAGCACAATAATGCGCCAACAGCAAAGATTTCTGATAACACATGGTTTTTCCCCTCAAGTTTCATTTATTTATCACAAGCTGCAATTGTAAGAAGGTAATTCTCCAGGCATAGGAGCAAAGTCAATGTTTACCAACCCTGTGGCTAATGATATACTGGAAAGACTCAGAATATTTTTGCTTAGCACAGAACAGCACAGTGTCTACAGTAGGTGCCTGGAAGACAGGCAGCAAACTTTGTTTTAGATATGCAGACACCTCCTGGGGGAGGATTCTTTGGAAGTTCATTCAGGGTTGCTACTGCTTGCTTTTTACTACCTATTTAGACGAGTCTACCTCAAAGTTGTCATCTAGACTAGGGGAGGAAAAAAAATCCTTCTGGGGGGGTTCTCTAGCAGGGGTCAGGAAGCTTTCTGAATCCCCGGAGTGATAGTCAGCACAGCACTATGTGCTGGGGGCAAGCATGGAAAAGCTTCAACTCCACTTAACCTTGAGCCTGGAGTTCTTTGCAGGGATGGGCAAGAGAGATATCTGAGAAACAAAATTAGGCAAAGATCTAGTGATCTTTGGTCACTGCCAATTCTTCTGGTTACTCAGAACAAGACTGGTATGATTAATGCAAAGCCTTGCACTGTAAGTAACTGTGGGAGTCTAGAAATCATTCAATCAGAAAGAAGAAATGGGTGATGGCTGTCTTTACTTGGTCTAGTTTAACAGATAGAGGAAGCTTTCCATGAAAATCTATCACTTAATTTTTCTTTCCTTGGACAAAGGGTACACGAATAATTCCTTGGACTATAGGTTTTAAATACCAGTGAGAGTTTGGACAACTCAGGGCCTTTTCCCTCGGGCACTGTAAATTGGCCTGAGTTACTTCCAAGTCAAGTATATTGGAGAACTCTCAGGTCATTGCAGGCTGATGGCACCAGGGGATTTGTGAGTCACAGGGTACAAGGTTGGGAACTGATAAATCAGCTGAGTATCATAGACAGCCTCTGTCTCACCAACAAGTGTTCAACCTTTATGAACAATCCTGTTATCTAGAAATGCAGGTAGGTGATTATAAATCTCTTACAGCTAGTTTTTAGGAGAATACGTCTGTTAAAGAAGGTGAAAAACGAAGGTGAGTGTGAAAAATTAAATGTGATGAGGGGGACTAGAGCCTGCTTCACAGCCCTACTGAATACACCCTGCTCAGTCAGTAGTCTGTGTTCTACCTGCACTTGCTGATAGCTCTCAGTAAGAGTTAAACCCCCTCCTTGGCACCATACTTTAATCCTTGAATGGCAAGGATAATGACTCTGTATGATTGTTTTGCAGTATGCATACTTTTTAGGCAATACAGCTCACGTGGGATTCACCTGAGCAGCAGAAGGGGCAGGAACCCATGTGCAGAGCCAGGCTGGCTCCAATAGCATTGTCACCAGACTTGCAGAACTGCTCCTAAGCAGAGGAGACAACTCTCAGGTGCTCTCATCTGGCTCTTTAAGGAATGCAGATGTCCTTCAGTGTCTTCTTCAAAGGACCAGCAGAACCTCCAAGTCCAGCCTGAATGCTTTCCTTGACAGTGTAGCCTGAGGATGGGAGCTGGTGTATGAGCTCTTCACCAGGAAGACATATAGAAATGTCCCAGGGACCTGGAGACCATTTTTTCAAAAGGCCACATCTTTTCAAAAACTGCATTATCTATTTGAAAGAAATCCATGTGAAATAAAATGGGAGATTTTTTAACTCTCTTTGTTTTATAATAAATTAATGATTTTCCTGAGCAAGGTAGATTTCCTTCTGTAAAAATTAATATCTTTCCTTAGCACTTCAATAATGAAAGGAGAATTATCCTCAGTACTTCCAGATTTGCACTTGGACTTAACAAGAAATTAAAACTAGATTTCCAGAATATTTCCATACATAATTTGGTGTGCTAATAGTACCTTACCAGACCAGTTCAGTTTAGAAAGATAATCTGAATGAATGCTATTATCTAGGAACTGTTCCAAAACCAGGAGGTGGTCCAAACACTCCTGAACTTTCTGGCAAGACTTGTTTCAAAACTTTCTGGAATCAGGGTTTACCTAGCAGCTGAAGGGAATAACAAATCAGCATTCAGCAATGGATCTCTATCTCAGGCACAGCTTTACTCACAACTCTTTTTTCAACTTCAGAGTTATCATACCTTCTAAAGAGTATGGGCCATACATGGGTTTAAAATGCTGAAAGGCAACATTGAAAAAATTGATTTCTTCCCAATCCCATACTGCAGCTTCATAGACAGACAGCACACAGAGTGAACCTGCACAGGCTTCAATAGTGTCCCCAGAATACAAAGAACCACAGTCTGAACTGTGCCAGAACTGCCTTGAGGGTAGTCCAAGGAGATGGGTTAGAAATGGATTTGCACAGTTTTTAGCTCCAGGTTTCTGGAGATCAGCCAAGCCTTGGCATACTTGAAAGCAATTAGGGAAAACAAAACAAAACAAAGAGCGGATCAATGTAATATTGCTGAGAGCTTGGCACAGGCCGTTTATTGTCTGAATTAACCTTTCACACCATTTTTGATAAAGTTGGTGTTGTGCTGCTGAGACAACAACATTTTTTCTCTTTGTGAGGAGAATCTGAGACTGAATGTTTCCTGAGGCCAGGCCAAAAACAAAAAGAAAGGAAAACAAGAATATATTCCTGGAGGCCAAGGTAAGAGTCAAGCTAGGGCATCCTGTCTTTGAAAGACTTAAAGCACAAGTTGCTACTGTGAGGAATAAACCTGGCATTCCTTTGGGTACTGCTAGCCAACTCTGCCTGCATTGTGTTCTTTTCTGTCCATGGCAGCTAAAATCAATGTGGCATAAGAAAGGCAAAGAACCAAGAGCTTAACTAATTAGAGAGTCTCTGCTGGCAAAGCCACATTAATTCCTCTAACCCTGCACTCTCTTTAGTGGTGCTCTCCTGCTGCCACACATGACAAATGTGAACTGCCAGAAACCTTTTTTACATTAGCAGAGGAGATTATTGATGTAGCTGTATTAAATTGGAGGAGGAAGGGGTGAGGCAGGTGGGTGAGGCTCTGCATTCTTTTCTCCAGAAACATTACAGTGGCAGAAGGATATCAGCTATCAAAGACAAAGCTGAAATCTGAAGGGGAATAAGAATTAAAATCCAGAGCATTTGCTGATGAGATTTTTATGATAAAAATACTAGTATTTTTTTTTTTTTAATATGGAATGTGCATTTTAAGGTCTCCTATAGGGTCTTTCAATGCAGCTATCCAGTTGCTAGTTGGACAATTTAAAACCAAGACAACATGTATTTTATGCTTTGCAAAAGTCTGAGAAACTGAAGCTCCTGGTAAGCAGCATTTTAGCATTTTGCCACTGGATGGAGACAGCACTCCAACTCTTGCCAGTAATTACTGCTGGGACTGTGTAATGAAATGCCTTGCGATTAAGGGATTGAATAATTAGTAGACTGCAACTACAAACAGCGGAACACAAGCTAGATTTATGGCAGAAAACGTGTTAAAGGCACATCCCCCACATTTGAGCTTGACCTATTTTTATGGTGAGAAAAGACAGGATTTAGCTGAAAAAAATGAATTCTACTTCTCTCTCCACATAAAGCAGCAGTGACACAGACTAGCAAAAAGCACAGGAAGACAAAGCAAAGATTTTTAAGATTCTTTCTATCTTTCCCCATGCTACAGTGTATTTTTCCTGACAGGAGGGTCCTTCAGCTTTGTGGGTCTGGCCTTGAGGGCTTAGGGCTGCAGGGAGCAGCTGAGGTTTCTCCGCAATGGTTGCAGTGGATGCCATATTTCCAGATGGGAAGATGCAACAAAAGGAATTCCCACCAACTTGCAGTTCGGTAGGAAAATTTTCAGGGATCACTGCAGTTCAGGGGTGCTAGCATAGATGGGGGACAACCTGCCCTGTCAGGGTTAGTTTCTCTCATCAAGTGTGTTAAGGCATTGTCACACATTTTCTTCCCTCTTTGTGTGTGTGTGTGTGCATGCAGGTTCATGTGTGTGAGGAGAGGGAAGGAGGAAAGCCCTGTAGTGGGATTTAGCCCAGTCTCTTATTTAATCATACTGGGCTACTCTGGTGTTAGCAATAGCTTTTGATTTTTTTTTTTAATTATTTAAAGACAAATAAATGAATTCAAAGACAATTAAATTTGTATAAATATTGTGAAATTAGCCAGACAGTTAGGTTGGAGACTTTTGAAATACCCTGACTAAAGATGGAGGAGTGAACTCATATGGTGGAGAGTCCACACTGGACAGAGCCATTATACATGCCCCTTCCCTGGGAGAAGCTTTAATCAGAGTTGCAATCAACCACAACGTAAGAATAACCATAGGCAACCAGACTTCATCAGTTCAATAAGCACTAGAACTTTTCCTTAAAAGCAACAGAAAAGTTGACCTATTCCATTACCATTTCTCCTCTGCCTCCAGGTCACAGGGTCTGTACAGCGTTTAAAAGCTGAGAATTTTCACAAATAAAAGCAGCACTGAAGCAAATAACATCCACTGAGACTGATTTTTCATGTGTCTGCTTGTTATATTCAGGTGATGTTTTTCCAGACAGCTGTGACATTGCATAGTGATTAGTGGGGTGAAGCTCTAGAGGGAAGGGGCATGGGGAAGGGAGGCTGAACATAAGAGGGTGTGACAGGGTGCTAATGGATGCCTATCACTTTTGTTTCCCAACTACATTATCTGTTGGATCAATTATATGCTGATTTACATGAAAATGTCCTAATTATTCTTTTCTGAAACAAAGATTTCAAGTGTAATTCCTTTGCCCACAGCCAAGTCTGATGTAAATCTTCAAGAACAGATTCTAAAAGATAGTTAGGTGTCCTATTCCTGGTGAAATTCTCTGCCAACTTCACCATCCAGGATGTCTAGGGGGGCGTCTGGTGCTGAGACAAGAAATGTGATCAGTGTGATGAGCAGTCCCAAACCCCTACAGTGTTAAGGCACCAGGGGAAGGTGACCTTCTGCAGGTAGGATTTGTTTGCAGTGACAGATAGAGGTTTGCAAGCACATGCCTTGTTACCTCTTTATTTACTTATTCAAGTGCTCAGCTGTTGATATGAACCCACCTCATCTGTTATTCGTCTGGTGTGCTGCTCTTTGCAGAAAGTGGTGAATACAGAAAGGCTTGAGAGCTTCCTTTCCTTCACTACGTTGTGGGAGCACTCTGACTTGAAGAAGGCTTTGGCTAGAGAGGACCAGGTTCAGTGTTCCTGTCCACAAGGTTTTTGCTGTTTTTGAGAAAACCCTGATGTGGGAGCTGGTCAGGAAGGGGATATGTTGTTCTATGGCCAGTCAGGGTGAAACTATGGGCTGTGACTTCGGTCAGTGATGAACTGTTTCAGAAGAGAAGACCTCCGAGTAAAGAAATGTCAAAAAACTAACTCTGCTCTAGGTGTTTGATGTGGGAGCAGGAAAATGTACTTACTAAATGGAATTAAGAGGCTATATTAAGACACAAAAACCAGAACAATAGGCAGACAAGGAACACATACTTGTAGTGGTGATGAGCTTGGATGTGCTGTAGATATATTAGAAAAATTGCGTGCATGATTGGCAGAGACAATACCAAAGCCAGGGCTCTGAGCTGTGAAAAGCAGCAAAGCTCAGCCAGTGATGAGGAGACACAAACTGCTAAATAGCCCGGGACCTTGTGGGTGGTTGTCAATGATTATTAGAATGGATCTGAAAATTCAAAGTGTGCTATGTTCTTAATCCCTCTTCCTGCTTCCTTTGATTAATTGATGGGTATGTGTGACCTGACTAATCCAACAGATCCCTCTTCTTCTCCACTGAGAAGAATGTTCTGAGTTTTCTGCTGCTGGATATCCCTTCATGTCAGGCAAACCTTCCCTCTGACAACTGACTTTGCAACTGCATAGAGCCAAGTAATACATGGGGCTAACTAAACCACGCACAAAAAAAGCATGTACTTACATCCAGGTATGATTTCTTTGCTGATTTATCTCTGTGCTCTAGCACTGGTACAAGTGCCACAGGAAGAACTATGGAAGTTTTTCTCCTCATAAGGAAACTTCAGAGACCATGTCCATTAGATCACATTAATTTGCCATTCCCTGCTCTTTCTCCTGCTGTAGAACTGCAAGTAAATGCTTGAGAAGAAGGAAGAGTTTGTTACTAGCATTTCTAACTCATACAGGATGAGTGGGATTTTAAATCAATATTTGGTTCCTTCTCAGCTTCTTCTTCCTCAGCCTGGCCCATTTCCATCAATCATGAAAAGCTTCCCACTCTCAGCAAATGACCACTCCACATGATTAATCACTCAGGTCACAGCCATAAAGAGATCTGCCAGTCCTATAACTTCAAAACCATCTCAACCAGGCAGCATGCCAGATTGATTAAGAGATTTGTTATGGCAAATAGAAAAATCTCTGAAATTTGAAATGTTAGGAAAAAAACTCCAACAAACAAACCAACAAATATTCACACAGAAAGGTAACTACAGGTTTCCTGAGAGCCTAGGATGCATTCACATTTATGAACAACTGAAATATCCTGTGTTTGCAGGTGGTACTGTACAATATGACAGCCAGAGCAGTTATAACTAATGTCTTTTCTATTTGTATCCTCTATGGGACCTAGCTCAGTTCTCTCTCAGTCATGGAAAGGGAGACAGGAACACCAGTAACACCCAGAAATACTTAACTTACTGCTTAAAGCATTGTCTAACAGCAGGGTAGTTCCCATTGATGATATCCAGGGATTGTGTACAATTAAATGCCTTCTGGCTTTGTCTTTCACTGGGTCTTTGTTTATTAACTGAATTGCTTCAGCAGATTTCTGCATGTTGATTGATGAGAACATAAACCTTGCTGGGTCCAGTGCTCTGTGTTACGTGGTAAAAGCAGGACAAGGTTCTTGAGAACCTCCATGACACAGCAATGGTGAACCTGAAAGCTCCAAGGTAAGGGACCTGTGTGAATACCCCTGATAATCCAATTTAATACACAAAGAAGTGAATTCGTGGTTTTGTTTCAATTTGAATCAACAATCTAGTTTTGATTCACTTGTCTAATTTTCTTTCCTGGTCAGGAAAACCAGTCCTAAAGCTTACATAACAGATTTTGGGTTGACCTAGAACCTCCACAGTCTTTGTCCCTTGAATTTGCCCTAGATATTGGGTTAGTCTTGAGCTACCAAAGTGTTTTTCCTGACCCCCCCCTTTTCCTCTGACTTGGAAGATTTGCAAGGAAACATCATTCAATCATTTTGAAATCTTTTGTGAAAAGTTCATCTTAAATAGGTTGATATCAAGTTATGGAGTTTTTTTGTAAGGAATCAAGTGGCAATATTAAAAGCATGTAGCCCAAAGCAACAGGTGGGATTTTCTTTGGTTTTGCCCTAGGGTGGTCACCAGCCTCCCTTTAAAAGAAAGGATTTAAAGTGAAAGTGAAGATAAATCTTGAACTATACCTAGAGAACAGCATGTATAAAAAGAACCATGAAGATTATTTTAGAGTGTTTCAATCTTGCTCAGAGTGAATTCCCACGTTTTCCGTGAACCTATTAAATCTTTCATTAGTTATCTATACCTCTACCTTGTGTGATGTAATGGATCAAGGCTAAAGGATTTGTAATGATATCCTGTTTGCTTGCTTTATGTTGTTCCTTTTCATTGGTTGTCATTGCCTCCTGCTGTTATGTGGATAATGCAAAAAAACCAGCAGCATGTGTGTGTGAGTCAGGTGAGTGGGTCTTTACCCATCCACATAGTGGTTTCCAACATTTTGATAATACTTATCTTCTGAGAATTCTCTCTCTCTCTCTAGTGAAGATGGGTGTTCTGTAGAATACTGTGGGAAGAGGTAAAAGGAGTAAGGCATGATCAGCACACAGAGCAAGCTCTGGGAATGCCACAAGAAGAGATCAGACCAGGCACGATTATGACTACCTGAAAGACCCTCTTTGTGTAGGGTTTCTGCTAACAGGAGATAATGACAGCTGCTCCCAGGGTAAACAGTGAAGAGTACTTCAGGAATGCAACAGCTGTGGAATGTTATTTTCTGATTAGTGTTCTTCAATAACCCAGGGAGATTTGTAGCAGTATTGTGGTTTCTACTTGTCACTCAAAGTTATGGCAGTGTCATTGCAAAGGAGGAAAAGTTCCTGGTGTGTTAGCAACTCGTATTTCTGGTGTAGGAACAGAAATTAAACCACTGAGCTCACCAGTCATTCTGCCTTTGCTCAGGCACGTTTGTATTCAAAAAGTACCAGGATGATAAAATGAGACATAAAGATCTCCTTTGATGGTCAAGCTCCTAAAGCCCACTCAGAAATGAGTCACTGGTTAAAAAATACCTTTGAGCAATTCTCAGCTGCCATGCACATAGTCAAGCACTCCATTCTGCTCATGTACCAATTAGCCAGAGCCAGGTAGATATTCTCAGGGGGCTGCATAGAGAGCATAAAAATTCAGGGAAAATTTCCTGATGTGCCATACAGAAAACAGAAGTAGAACAATGTAATGATGTAGGGAATGCTGCTGCTTCTTATCTCATCCTGCTCTCTTTTGCACCCCATTTCCCATATGTTATCATGTGAAATTAATTCCTAAATAATGACAATGACACACCCTTTAATTCAGTGATTTTTCTTTACAGAGCAGTAATTGATTCCAAAAAGCATGTGTTATTGCTAATTTTGGAAAACATAGCTACCTCACTGAGGATTGCAACATAAGCGGTACCAATATATTCCCCACAGTCTCTCTGATTCCAATTTAAAAGGCAAATAAAAGAATTTGCAAAACACAAATTTTCCTATTGGCATTATTAGGTTTCCATTCCATAATATATACAGTATGTCTTTATAAATGTGTCTGAACAATATGCATATATATACATAAATGTGTGTGTGTGTGTGTGTGTGTGTACACATTCTGTCTTGCATTTGTAGCAGCTTTCTCTCAGTGTTTAATGAGTCACAGACACACAGAATGCAATAATACACAGAATGGAACTGAAACAATTACAGTTCTTTCCCTTTGCAACAGGAGGTTATAATCCTCAGTGCAGAATGTCTGTGCTATTAACCTGATGCCTTAGAACACACCAGAATGGTTTCCCATGTGAAGATGCTGACAGAAATATTTGCTTTTATCAGTTTTGTGCAGGATCTAATAATGCAGGTTGAAAGACCAGTCTAGAGAAGAAGTGAGAGTTCAGCACAGTTTACTTCTTTTCTTTATACTAATTGTGTCTATTTAATTTTTGCCTTATCCTACCTCTTTTCTCCTCTTCACATCTTTCTATATTTACAGGACTGAGTAAACTTCTGTAGAGAGCCTGCTACCATGGAGCTGACATTAGAGCTCTTGTGTTAAGGTAAATCTATGTCTTTTAACAATTTAAGAGTGGGACAAGGTGACATGATCAGCACCAGAGAAGTGTTTGCTTTAGAGTAAGCCTGACTCAGGGGGCAGCTGAGGTCATTCAATTGCACATCTCGCCCTGAAAAGGTGAGAACTCAAGGGAGGAATTGCCACCCCTGCCTGTAGACCACACAAGCAGTTTCCATCACCACAATTGTCCAGTGTGCATGATATTTGCCATGCAAAATTTTGAGTCTGCCAAAATGGCCTGGTTGGGACAAGGTGGATGGGCACTCCTGTTTTCAGAAGGAAAAGGGAGAGCTGTGGTGGGCTCTGCTATGAGACAGAGACTGTGCCTTGTGCCTTCCAGGGGAAAAGTTCCCAGATGTCACTCAGCAGGAGTGTCTGCTAAAAGCAGGAGAAAAAGCCCAGCTTGTCTGAGACCTCTCAGCTTCCAGGGTGTCGAGAGAAGCTGACAGAAGCACAGAAGCAAATGGCATGAAAAAGCAAAGAAGCAATATTTTGTCTCTGTACTGGCAGCAAAACTAAAGCCAATTTCTTTCTTCTGATATTGTGGTAATGCATACAATGATCAATTTCCACTCTAACAGTCAAATGATTTCTTTGCAAAATGAGTTACTTCTCAAGTAATTTGTATCCATTATTCATGTATGCATTGATATTTTCCATTAATTTCTCCTCAAAAAAATTGTCTGAGAAGCCATACCAAGTATTGAGTATAATCTTGGAACAATATTTTCGACTAATTCAATATTTCCATAGGGGAAATTTTTGAAGGTTTCAAGATGCCCATATAAAAGCCATAATATATGTTGTATCATAAACGTAGCCAAAGGCAAGATATTTTATTTGATAGTCATCGTGATAGATAGATAGAGAGATAGAAGACAGACAGACAGATAGATAGATAGATAGCACACCATGAATAGAGACTACTTTTGACAACAGTCTAAAAATCACTGTTAAGAACAACATTTGAAATTATACAGATTGAATCCTGCATGAGCCAAGTCCTACACTCCAAGCACTGAAATGAGAATTACACAGATCAAAATCTGATGAATAGAAGGACATAACCTCACTAGTATCATTACATCTATAAAATATGGTCTGCAAATAGAAGGGATTGGTGCTGTGGGCATGGTGTTGTCAGGAAATATAAAATTGTCCTTATTCTGAAGGTATGGGACTTTTTATTTTTATTTTAAGTGTATTGTATGACTTAGAATTGACAGTCTGTGAAATATAACTCAATAGACAAATGGTATACACTACACTGAACATCATCTGCAGTTAGACAACTGCTCCCATCTGTATTTTAAAACCACAGGGGTGTGGTTGCATATCTGTAGATTTTGACATATTTGGTCATTTTTGCCTATCTGGAACTGTTAAGTGGGGTTCCCAGACACATTTGCCTAAAAGTAAGAATTAAGACACAAGACTTTATTTGAAGAAGACTGTGGAACTGGAAATCACAAATTGCATTCACTGCAAAAGACCTGCACTCCTCCCGGTGTGTTGAAAAACCTGAATTCCATCATGATTCACTTTCAGCTGTATGTCTCACATTACCTTTTATTCTCTTTGGTGTCTAAGAACACAAGCTGCCTAATTAAGTGTCACTTTCTATTGAAGTCAGGTTTTGAATTTCCTGCCTTTCAAAAGACACCAAGGAGAAGTCGTTTTCCCACCCTTCCAGGAGACAACATCGTTGTTCATTACCTCTTTATTGGCTGAATAAGAAATACTACATTAAAAAGAAAAAATGCTACTGGTAGTATAACTTGAACTTTGAAATATCTCGGGATTTAGTTTTTTCTCATTTTTCATGTTCCTTTCAATTTGTTGGAAAACATTTGCAATGTCTCTTTTGTCAACACCAAACATTGATTTGTCGGCCAAGTTTGTAATTCTTTTTCAAGTGATCCATCCTTCCTTCCTTCCTTCCTTCCTTCCTTCCTTCCTTCCTTCCTTCCTTCCTTCCTTCCTTCCTTCCTTCCTTCCTTCCTTCCTCCCTTCCTTCCTTCCTTCCTTCCTTCCTCCCTCCCTCCCTCCCTCCCTCCCTCCCTCCCTTCCTTCCTCCCTCCTCTTTCACTCTTTCTTTCTCTTTTCTCACTTCTCCTTTTTCTCCTTCTTCTCTTATTTTTGTCTTTTCTCCTGTTTTGTTTTTTTTTTTCCGTTTTTTTCTCTTTTATTTTTTTAAAATTTTTTCCCATGTGCAGGAATTGTAATAGAACAATCAGGTCAATATAGCAGAGTTCTAATAAAAATGAATCTGTCTTTGGTCAGGGTAAACTGTTGGCCATGTGACCTGTTTGTATCCCCAATCGTCCTCTTGCTTATGCTGGACATTAAGTTCTGCAGCTTTAAGTTGGTCCAAGGAAGACAGTGAGAGTGAAGGTGGAGGAAAAAAAAAACACTCGCCGTTTGTCTGCAGGATACTACGAACCAAGGCTGAGAGAGCGGAGAGGCTGCATTCCAGCAGACAGCGTTATCTCTTTTCTTTTTTCTTTTTTTTTTTACTCTCTCTGTTGTGGGGGTGCTGGAGGAGCTCACAGCGGAGGGTTTTTCCTCGGATTTTTTCCCGGCTTTTTGCAGGGAGAGACTTTGTTTCTTTTGCTGGGTATTTTTTTCTTTTTTTCCTCCTCCTGGGACTGGTTGGCATCGCGTGGGCCCAGGACACCAGGGAACCCCCGGGGGCCCCCCCGATCCTCGCCGACTCCTACAGCCGGGCCTGGCAATCGGCCCCCCCCACTGGAGAACTGAACCGGACTCAGACGGACTCTGAATCTACCATCTCTTCAGAGGAAGGAGAGGTTTCATTGCTTTTATATTATCCAAATTTTTCCTATACTTGTAAATATTCTATTTGTTAAATAAATAGTTTTTTCTACTTTTCTCTAAGGGAATTCTTCCCGGACCTGTAGGAGGAGGGGCGATTGGAATCGGCTCTTCCTAGAGGAGACCCCCCAGAGGTTTCCTCCTAAATATTTGCCCTAAACCAGGACTCGGGGTCAGAGATTCACTGAGATTGGAGGTAGACACCTCTTGGAGATCACATTTTCCAACAAGCTGCTCAGTTCAGGGGGAGTCAGGACAGATTTCTCAGGGACAGGATTTTGATGGGTTTTGTGTAGATCCAACAAGGGAGGGTGCACCACATCTAGGCACACTCACAGTAGAAGTTTTTTTCAACATTTATATGGAATTTCCTCTCTTTCCCTTTGTGTCTATTGCCTCTTGTCCCGTCCCTGGGCGCCAGGGTGAAGGTCCTGGGCTCCACCTTCTTTGCTGCCCCCAGCAGGTATTTACACACATGGAAAGGATCTCCCTGAGCCTTCTCCAGGATGAACAGTCCCAGCTCTGCCAGCCTCTCGTATGTATCAGCTGCTGTAAATCCTTTTTCATCTCCTTGGCCCTTTGCTGGACTCACTGCAGTAGATCCATGTCTGCCTAGCACTGGGGAGCCCAGAACCAGATCCAATACTCTGGGTGTGTCTCACCAATTCTCTATAAAGGGGAAAGATTGCTGCCTTCAGGCTGCTGGCAATGCTTCTTCTAATGCAGCCTCAGATGCTCTTGGCCCTCTTTTGCTGCAAGGGTGCAGTGCTGACTGATGTTCAACTTTGTGCCTGCCAGGACTTTCAGGTTCCTCTCTGTAAAGCTGCTTTTCATCTGGTTGGTCTCTAGCCTGTAATGTTGCCTGGGTTTTTTTTCTTCCCAGGTACAGGACTTTGCACTTTTCTTTGTTGAACTTTGTGGGAATCCTGTTTGCTCACTTCAAAGGCAGATGTTCAGCCTTCACTCTGCTTTCAAATGGTAACACTGATCATCAAGAAAAAGAACCCTCAAACACTCTTAAATGAAAATGTGTTGTTCCTGACAAAGAAGGATTAAAAAGTAAACAGGGAAATGCAACTCATCTCTTTAGATATAATAGGATTTACCAATGTACTTTCATTCCTAGTGTTAGGCTTTATTGAAATAAATCCCATTATACTTAATAACTGTACAGATTAGAGAGTCTTTTAAAGGTGACTGATCAGTATTAAATAGCACAGTTTGAATACCTTATGTGTCTATGCTGAATCTGAAAATCGAATAAATAATAAGCATTCTTTAAAAGGATTTTTCTGAGATGAGTACTCAGTGTCTCTTGTTGAAAAAAATACCTTATTTTTTCCAGTGGGAGAGAAGTGGAAAAAGAGGTTACTGTCTATATTATTTCAAGACCTAGGAAAGAAGGCTGAATAAATAAACCCTGTGGAGAATCAACTAAGAAGATTATTTTGCTTTATGAAAATCTGGGTTATTATAATTTGCAGTGGGTTTTTATAATTAAGACAAATAACTAGAAGAGCAATATAAAGTAGTTAGGTTGAATCACAGGAGACCTCTTGTAAGTTTGGAACGAGTGTGAAGGACATGCAAGAAAAAGTATCTTGAATGTGTATTTTTGTATAATAAGAACAGGCAATGCAGCCTATGCAATACATTACTACTGACTTGCACCTCTCTTAGTAGGACCCCTACAACTCCAGTGGCTTCAATAACTATTTAGATACCATTTCAGAAATATCAAACACATCAGCTTTCTGCTTAACTTTTTCAGTGTAGCATAATTCGCTTTTCTTTTTACACATCAGAAGGCTTTAAATCTTGGGGATTTTTCTGTGTACTGATCCAGCCTCACTGAAGAGGACTGATAGCAGAACCTGTCCCCAGGTATTTTGCACATTTAGATGCTGTGTTTCATTTGCAACTACTGCTTACAGAATTTACTGTGGTATAATACTGGTTTACATCAAGAGAAAAGTGAAAATCTTACCAGTAAAATCTACAGCAAAATTGTGCAGAGAGGAGGGTTTATTGGGAACCATTTCTTGTCAAAAATTAAACAAAAAGAAGTGAATTGGAATTGCATCAGTGTCTTCTCCTGCAACATCATCTTTTATTCAGTCACTAGTGGACACTAAAGAGATTGTAGACTAATGAACTCATTATGTCTTAAGGTGCTTTTGTCTGACTGCTTGGAAATTGGATACAAAAACATGGTACCTGTTTAACTTGGTTTAAAACTGTGAATGTCATTAAGAACTATAAAAACCTGAGAATAAATATCACAAACATCATCCCCTCCTTCTTCCCCCATGTCTTTCAACAGTGTGGCTTTCTGGCCTGGAAACTGAATTTAACACTCTGTGGGATTGTGGTGTTAAGGCAGACATGCAGCCACTCATTTTGCATGAGCAAGATTTTCTATTTTCTCTGTATCTCTGTTCTGTTCCTTATAATAAGTAATAAAAAGCCTTTTGGGCTGACTTATATTTAAAATTAATCATAGCTGCCACCTTTAATTGTAAATGTAATTTTTGTGGTGAATTTGCAGTGCAGTTTTCTTATTCTGGGACATTTAGAGGTCTAAAACAGACCAATGACTACATAGTGTACCATGATATTCAGACAACGGCATTGCAAAACTTTAATAAAAATGGAGAAGCTAAAATACTGAAAAACTGAAGAGAAGGGTTTATTGATGTGCATGCTGAATACCATGTCTCAAAGAAGAGCAGGTATAGAAATCTCAGCACATAATTAAAATTATTACCTGATTGGCATAGCAGAGGCTTTAGGGAATAACTCACACCACTGCAATATTGATATACCATGGTAGAGCTGGCTCAAGGAGTTTGGGTTGATAAAAGAAGGAAAATATATTGCTTTATACTTAAGAACATATAGACAGAGGAGACAGGGACATAAACAAACACCAGTGAAAGTCTGCTAACAATGAAATGAGAGAATGGGACGACAGTCTTGAAAGGGTCAACTGTGCTGATAATTTTAAAGAGGTAAAGCAACTTTTTCTAAAACTAATTTTTCTCCAGAAATAGGAGTTGCACATCTCTTGATGAAGAAGGCTGGGTATGCAAGTTGCTTTTGCTCTGCTAGGCAGGAAAGCCTTCCACAAAGGGTGAGAGCCCAAATTTATTCTGAATTTCATAGCTTTGAGATGGTACAGCACATACTTCTAGGCTGAAAAACTTGGAGTATCATTTTTCCTTCTTTTCAGACACAGCAACTTCTCTTACTGAGCATGTTCTTGCAATGCTATCAGGTGATGAATGTCATAGAGAGGCAGTCCTGGGCACAAGGAGCACTGCCAAACAGCAGCTAAAAAGGCATTCCTGGCTGACCCTGAGGAAATGCAATGAGATCAAATGCTGTAGGAGCATCAGTAACTGTCAATCAGCTGAGCTGTAGTTTTAACAAAGTAATTTGAAAAGCTTTAGCAGTATGCTGAAAACAATTTCTTGACACCGAACTTGGAAGAAAGTAATTAAAACTAGTTATTCTCGATTATGAATAACAGACAAAAATGAAAGGCATGCTTCATTGGAAAGAAAGGAGAAAGCAAAAAAAAAAATAAAGGCAATAGACAGACTTAAAAAAACAGGTCATAATTTTTCTGAGGAAGGAAGGTCAAGGAGGAAGATTCCAAAAGAGTTAGTAGCCTCAGAAAAGCAATAAGTATGTGAGTACCTGTGCAAAGGAAGGATAAGAAAAAAACCTTGACTAAACATAAATACTTGCCAGGCCTGAACAAAATGTTGAACTGACAGTGTGGTATTGAGGATGAGAAGGTCTATGTGTACATCACCAGGAGTTCAAGAACTATGACACAAGTAAAGGGGACTAAACTGTAATGGGAGAACATTTTGTAAGTACATCCATAAAAAGGAGCAGACCAAGCAATAATTAATGCCTCCAAACAGCTGATTGCAGATCATACTAAAAAGGTGAAGAAAATTTGATATTCAGCCCTGTACTGGCCATCACATTGAGTTTTCATTGATCAGATGGTTAATAATATTGGCACCAGTGACAGAAAGTCCAGAACAATAGACTGGTGAAAGAATATGTTTAAATATTTCAATAGTTTAGTGCCTGCACACTGAATGGCCTTGAAACTTCTTCAAGAGTTTTTCCAGAACAAAAAGAAAAAATGTCAATGCCATTAACTATTATTCTGTAAACTTATTCAGAAATGTTGACATTCCAGAAAGGGCAAATATATTACCCGTCCTTAGACATAGTAAGAAAAAGAGAGAAAATTATAGACCAGTCATCTCAGCTCTGATGTCTATAATGGTCACAGAAGAAATAATCAAAAAGCTTGGAAAATAGCTAAATGACAAATAATAGCCAGAATAGATTTGGGGGAAAAAGTCATACCAACTAAATTTCTTTTTATGAAGAATAGAAATTTTTGCAGATAGAGAAAAAACCCAACTGACTTCAGTAGCCTGGTTTGTTCTCTGTCATATTTTGTTCTCCTAAAAAACCCTAGGCAAAACTACCTTGATGGAATTACTGTGACATGAAAAGAGGGACTGGGGAACTTTTCTCACAGAATGCATCCAGAAGTTCCTGGTCAAAGTGAGAAAATATTTCAAATTATGTTCTAAATACATTTTTCAGTGTCAGTCACTCCTTGCATCAAAGATGTTATGAAAGAGCTTATTTATTTCATCTGGGGATGGTAAAATGGAAGCAGTTGGAGGAACTAGGGTGGGCAGTATTTAGAATTCAGAGTAGCTGTCAAAAAGATACACTGTCTGAAAAATACCAGAAGTATGACTTGATGTGGATAAATGTAATAAGGCTAGGATAGTGTAATAAGAACACAAAATGTGGTCTGTGAGGGAAGAGCAGAGAAGGCAGAGAAGAGATTGCAAAATGATAACACTGCCCAAATGTGCAAAGGAAAAAGGAATGAATGGGCTCCATGCATTAATATGAAGAAGAAATGTGGTGGTTTTGAAATGGTAGGAAGGGTGTTTCTGGATGCACATCAGGGTAAAATACCCCTAATTGGCCTTGTTAATCAGTGGTCCTCTGTACTGAGAGGATATTGGATGCTGCAAGCTTTCTCTGCAAACATGAGTTAGAGACACTGAGTGTGGTTACCTTGCCTTGACACGCACTAGACAACCCCTAGGGGTATCTTTCACATCTATTTTGCATTAGAGAACAATTGTTAGCTATTACCAAATTGTAATTTCATTCTACTGGAAGACCAATAAAAATTTTTATAAGACATGTAAGCATTCAATTTGTTCTACAAAACATGAAGCATTGTTTTTCTTCTTCTTTTCTTCCCTAGCTTATACTAACTCAGTGATATTTCCGGTAGAAAATGAACAAGAACAAAATAACACCTGAGAGGTATTTAAAATATCTCTAAAAAGATTGAAATAATTTCCATTCACTGATATCAATCACTTGACTGATACCTGAGAACTGAAGCTAGTCATGGAAAAATGTATGGATTGACTTGGAACAGGCAGCTGCTCTGCTCAGCTGCTGAGAATATGGAGCAGGCATGCATGGGCAGAGAGTGACAGACATGGGGGACTGTGCTTTGCCTCTTAGGGCATGAGCCCAGTGACAGAGATGCATCTTACCTGATTTTGACTGAACCCCTGGGTGGTGCTAATGGGCCCACGGGCACGGCAAGGGACACGCTGCCCTTCCTGCAGGAGCACCACAGATCCTGTGCTTCAGGAAGAAGCCAGGGGACAGGCAGCTGGGGCCCTGCAGCTCTGCTCAGCAGGTTGGAGTTCTACTTGTAGGGAGAAATTCAGAGTACAGAGAGCAGGCTGGGTGACCCAGGCTTGTCTTTTCTGATGTAAAATACCAAGTGACCAGCAAAGCTCTGTTACTACTGTTTGTGGTCAGGATCCTCCTTTAAGGGCTGTGTAGGCAGTTTTGACTGACACTCAGTTCATCCTGAGCATGCTGAGCTCTCACTGACCTTCATTTCCTTCAGGTGTATCAGGCAGCAGAATTTGCTGAAAATCATGTTGCAGTAGGAAAAAGAAAATCAAAATAGGGCGTCTCTGGTTTGCTTCAATAAACTGAGCTTTTTTTTTCAGAGCTAAATTTTTTAATCTAAAGTATGAAAAGACTCTTTCAGAGGATTGTTTAAAAAATGTACAAACATTTCTTTTATTTACCATTGAACTAATTTACGCATTACCTATAATTTTAAGAATCATAGCACTGTGGATAATAGATATGTTTGCTATGTTTTTGTGGCTGCATTATAATACAATGAATATTGTAATCTTTGAGTCAAACTGCTCCTATTTCCACTAACACCCTAATGCAGTAACTTCTGTTAAGTAAATGTCTGTACAAAAATCTTACCCTTTTTGTTTTTCTTTACAGATTCTTTTTGTTGTTTAAAGTGAGCAAATAGCTTCAGAAAGAGATATGCTCCTCTCTGCTACTGAGTAGGATAAAGGAATTAAACGAGACTGAGAGAACTTGAGGTAAAATGCAGGAGTGACAAACGTGTCAGCAATCAGGAGAGAATGATTTAGTTACACTGTTCCTTTGGATCTTTTGATTCTTGTTATTTAGATGCACTTGACTATGTTTGGCTGCCATTGAAAATAGAAGGGTTCTGTGGAGAGCTTTTATGATAAAAATACCTTAAACATCTTTTCTTGAATGTCTGCATCAGAACACCTGCACATCTGCTGCAGATGATGAAATAAAATTAACTCAAATTCCATTTCATTTCCTGCTTTACAGGCTGTCCTGTCCAACTCAACAGCTTTGCCAGAACCAAGGCTTAGCAAAAGTCAGAGCATCTGAATATATTTCAGACATATATCATGTGTCACACTGCTCATATTCTGTGCCTTTATTTAGTTTCAAAGACGTGCAGTCTCTCTAGGTTGGTTTTATTTTTTTGGTACAAACTTAAAAATATGGATAAAACTGTGTTTTAAACATTCTGCATAGAAACGAACATTTTGTATGGGGATGCTGTCTGATCTAGTCAGCTGCCTTAAGAGGTGTTGGAGTGCTAAACATCATTAGGGGCCAGCAGGCAGAAGAGAAAATTAAAACTCTGCTTGAGGTCTCTTGCTATCATGTCAAGGATGAAATGAAGTTCCTATTAAGCTGAAGAGAATGTCAGAAGGCTGCAGGCTCTGGGGCTGCAGGGTGGGCACATCTCCCTGCACACAGAAGGGAAGCGGGCAGAGCTCTGCTGGCCGTGCCATCCTTTATTTCCTGGCGTCACCCCACACATGGGCACTCTGGAAAGTCAGCTGAAGACAGGGCAGCTGCAGGCAGCAGGGTTGGCTGGCCACCAAGCACAGACTTGTTTCTGTCAGCCCTGACTGCAGTCATGCCTGATGTTGTGTTAGTTAACATATCCCCTCAAGCCTTGTTCTCCTACAGCTCATTAGGCACTCTCCAGCTTTTGGTATTGACTGAGATTCATGCAGCCGTGCTTTGTAAGGTCCCTTTTTTTTTTTTAGGTCAGCTCTGTAAAAGGACTTCATGTCATTTCACTGGCTTGTGCAGATACCTCGAAATTACCCTGGTACACAACTTACACATCAGTCATACAGTCACATTTTTTTTAAAAAGACTGTATTTAATTTTAAAAATGCACCAATTTTTCCATAAAATGATCAGGATAGAAAATTTTCCACTATTGCAACTAGGAAAGAAAAAAAAATAGGTACTGAATTCTTTGACAGATTGCTTCAAGATAACAGCCTAATTTCAAGTCAATATAAGGTGAAATAATTACAAGTATCCAGCCTGGAAGGAATTAAATCCCTGCAGAGCTCATTTGCATCTGGACATTATGGCTTCAGAAAACATTTTTGATACCAAATGCCCCTTCTTTTGCTTTTGCTCAAGAAAAAGTCTATGAGTCCTGTTTTAATCCTGCAGTATCTTTAAAATGATGAACATCAGTGAGTCCTCACTGTATTGCTTTCCAGTTGGTATGGTAGAGGCCAATTTCTTTGCTCATTTGGAAAAATTAGATGAACATCTGGGCACACTTCGTGTCTGAAAGAAAAGCAGAAGATTTCAAAATCAAACACAATTTTAGTACACATTTGGAGTTCAATTAGTTTGTATAACAGATAGACTATTTTGGAAAGAAAAGGAAAAAGGGGAAAGGTGATATTTACATCTTTGAAAGAAATAAAATTATTAGGCGATGGATCATAGTAGGTGTGGTATGACTGTTAGCTCTGCTGAGCCCATGTTTTCTGTTTCCAGTAAAATTATGATTTTTAGCTCTTATGCTCATTTTTGCAGGTATATTGTGGGTTTTCCCTAAGGCACAAAGCTGAGGATTAGAGAGAGGATGATTATTCTGTGAAAAATGTTCATCTACTGTCAACTACCTAATCCTTTATAGATTGTGTGGATTGTCCATTCTGCTGTGAAGTGTTTGCTTAGTTTCCCTGACAGAATTACCCTGAGAGCATCTGATGTGCTGGCTGAAGAATATAACATGCTTGGATGTGCAAGAACAAGTCTGGCAGGATATTTAGGATAATACTTTGGGTTTGCCCATGGACATCAGAATTCAGGCTCATGCATATGTCAGTTTTGTGTCTGCCATCATGCAGCCTCTGCCAGCACCGAGCAGCCTGATGGTCTGTTTGGGGGTAGGAACCTCCCTGTGCAAAAGGAGCCACTGGGGTGCACTTGCTCATTGAGAGCTGCAGGGCTGAAGTTGGGCCTTGTGGTTTAACAGCATGGAATTTCATCAGGAATTTCAGCAGTAATTTCATCAGGGATCTTTGTGCCTGCCAACCTACCTCTGCAGATAGGATGTGCAGGACTCTCTTCTGAGCATGGATCAATTCTTCTCCAGGAAACTCAGTGTCAATCAGTGCCAAGTGAAATAGGAGCAGTCTGCAGCCCCTCATTGCCAGGCTGGATTGATCTGTCCCTTTTTCCCCAAAGGACAGTCAAGAAGAGCCATAAAGAGGTCAGATGGCACTGACAAAACATGGCAACCACAGTGAGAGGGCAGGACCTGCCTTTAACTCCAAGGTATATTTATACTCAATATTAATAAACAATGATCCATCAGTAAATGGAACTACAGCTAATAACTGCTCTGCTGTTTGGGCTAATTCAAGCTGATGCATTTCTGACCATACTAGGCAGTTATTATTTAGAGCATATTTTGGCCAGATTTAGATATTAGCTTTCACAAAGATGTGAGGAAATAGAAACAAAGGTTGTGGGGATTAAGTTTAAATTTATCATAGATTAGGCTCTTGAAAAGGTTTTTGGCACCTGTTGGGTCCCTGGATCTCTGAGAACTGCAGGTGCCCTCAAAGTGCTCTGGTTACATGCACATATAAGGGCCCATGGGATGCCTTGGCCTTGACTGCTTTTAAACATCAAACCTTGCCTGCTCTCATCCACAGTCCCAAATAAGTGGCAATAATCTCTCAGCTCATCTTTTTCCAGGGAACTGCTGTGGGAGGATAAACAGTGGAGAAGAAGAGGGTTTGAAGATGTGGCACTCTGAAATATGAATGACCACATCTCCCCACTGCTCATACAGCACCTCTCTCTTCCTCTGCAAGGCAAAGTAAAACATGCTGTGAAACATCTGCCCCCATCAGCTGGGCACCTTAGTGTCTGAATGGAGCATCAGAGTGTCAGGTCCCATGAAAACTACACTGGTTGACCTGGGTGTTGATCCTTAATGTGATGCGTGTGGATGAGTTTGGAACTGCTATATCGTGAGAATACCAGACACCACACATTTCATTCTGGCAATTTGGCCCAGTTGTTACTGTCTAGGAATTTCCTTCTCTCATTCACAGAGACCACAATCAGAAAGGACTCTTGAGCCCTCTCTGGCTCTTTGTCAGACATCTGCATGCAAAACACAGTGGACACCCTATCTGTCACAGCAGGACTCTCTCTATGGACTGAAGTGTGTACAGGCAGAAGGGATATGTCCCCAAAGCCCCTCCTCATGGAGTGTCATATAGCCAATTTGCTTCTGTGGGAGAAATCCCCTTGAAAATCCCAGAACAAAAACTCTTTTGCTCTAGTGCGGCATCTCCAGTGGCTGGGAGCCTGAGCTGCCCTGGAACTGATGGAACTGGGTGTGTGATGTCTTGAAGAGGGAGTAAGTAGACACAGGAACATGTGAAAGAACCAGCTACAAGGAAATCTTCCACACATACTTTGAAGTCCATTCTGAGTTAATGGTTTCTCCAAAGGAGTGTGGACTGTAAGGAAATGTGAACTCCAGGGATGCTTAAGCAGAAATGGGACATGGCATACCATGGGAGAACCAGGCTGTCAAGCATGTTTGCATTGAAACTTCAGGACGAGCCGGGGTGGCTCCCGGTCTCTAAGCACAGCAGGGCTATTTCTGATTTCACATACACCCACCACATTGACTCAGCCAGGATGTGATTCATGAGAAAAGACTGGAAATGGGCTGATGGAGCTGGTAATACTCTGTGGGGATGCAAGTCACTGGGGAAGTTATGGATTCAGTTATTGAAGGGCTGAGCTGACCCAGCTCCAGGAGGAGAAATTGGCAAACAGATTAAGAAACCTTTTCAAAATGAAGTTATTGGCCTGTGCCCATCTGCCTCACTAGCTGAAGATGAGTATGGGCTTCAGCTCTTTTCACCTGGCATGAATCCTTATTCAACTTATAAGTTGCATAAATACACTGGCTGTGGCTTTTGATCTCCAGTAGAGGCTCCATGAGTAATTATTTATAAAATATACATGAAAAAACTAAAATCAGTATGGATGGGGTAGACATTGGTTTTGTTCAGTTCAGAGCCACAGTGAACTCTAACTTCTGACAATTTTACGTGGACATGAGGAAATACCAAAAGGGGACCTTTTCCAGGCATAGAGATGGCACTTTATAGCCTTATTTGTTACCAGTTCCCATTGTTCATAGGATGAAGGGGCTGAACAAAGTCCAATATTTCTGACAGAATAATATCCACGAAAGCCCTGTACTGTGCCTAGAGACTTAAATGTTGAAAAGAGTTTACTGATTCTTTATAGGGCACACTGCATATATAACAAAAAACAGAGCATGAGTTGTAGTGCCTGGGCGTAGGAGCATTCAGAATTTCTAACAAGGTGTTCTAGGTTGTGCTTTATGAAGCATTTACATGGTTTTCCATTGGCCTATCATGTCCAGGTTGAACATGATTCAAGGCCAAAAGCATGTCAGTGGTTATAGGGTTTGATTTTGGGGCATGCTGAAAGATAGAGCACTTCAGGCTTCAGTAGTCCTTGCATGTGGTTGAACGAATTAGTTCAACCTAATGACATAAACTCTTGTACTGTGGAGGAGATTATTTTCACCTAGGATTGTTTGGGCTTTATTACTCCAACAGTGCTTCAGAACTCTGTTATACAACAATCAAAGGTCTTGAAATAAAAGTTACTCCAGAGATTAGAAAACCTAAACAGAAATCAGAATGAATTTGTAGGACTAACATCTTAGTTTCTAGAAAAAGATCAGTTGGCCTAATGAATACTTATTAGACATTGAAGAAAAAAGAATTCCAATTGTTCTCATTTTATTTTATTTTTAATAATAATCTACTGTTGTTTTTATGACCCTCTTTAAAGTTTCTGGCAACCTTCATATACAGCACCGAGTTTTCTTCAGTATTTTGCCTAATTAGTTTGCAGAGGACTGACAGCTGACATGACTTCCATTAATCAATTCTGATACTCTACATTAACTTTTCTTTTACCTTGTGATTTAATTCAGTGCTGAGGGCCTGTCAGGAAGTGGTTGAGAATCCCTCTGGGATTGTACATTTGCTTGAAACTGAAGTGTAGGAAGATAATAAATCATGTGAATTTCTGGCACTTCTCCCCGTTTGTCAACAGGCTTTTGGAGCAATTAAAGTCTGACAGTTCAGCCACACACAGTCACTTGTTTTGCTCAAAAATGAAATGCAAGAATTGTTTTTCAACAAACAGAATATTTGGTTTTTTTCCCTGGGTTTACAGCTGCATTGATAAACAGCTCAGTTCCCTGCTTCATCAGTTGCAGTCTATGCCATGACAGGTCTTTTTCTGGAAAATAATAGAAGATAAAGAGATACATTTGGTAATTGAGTTACATTTGGATGAGGCTACCTTTGTGTAGATTTAAGTCAGTGTTCCCACAGCTAAACACGTCATCCCCTTTAGGGCCTTTAGATAGACCTTACATTCTAGCTAGCCTACTAATTATATGACTTTTATATGCATTTGGATTTTTGCAGATCCAGTGGCTGTCACATTATTTCTTGTGTTTCAGCTGAAAAAAAGTCTCACATAATGTAAAGTCAAACAGAATTTCCAGTATTAACAGAAAAAGACATGAAGACCTCTTAAGAGCCAAGAAAATCTGTCATTTGTTGTCCCATTTTACAGAAAGGAGCTTTACTAAAATATATTTACATGGCAGCGCTTTTGGCATGTACATATATTTCAAGATAGACAGGTGACCATCCAAAAAGCACCTTACTTCATGCTCCAGAAGCAATTTTTGTATTAGTTGAAAATGAGTTCAGTACAGTACATTTCATAATCTTAACATTTTTACTAGAAAATGTTATTTTTTATGATTCAGAGAAGATTGTTGAAATTATTAAGTCTTTTATGTAAACTTAATTGCAAACAAAAAGAAATAATAACAGTTGAAGCACCAGAAGAGAATCTTCAAAAACTACCCAGCAAGTTTAGAGTTTGATATTCACAGAAACACAGATTAGGTCATTGGAAGAGACCTGAGAGGAACATTGGTCCAACCTCCCTGCTCTAGCAGGATTGTCCTGGAGCACATTGTAAAGAGTGTGCCCAGATGATTCTTGAATATCTCCAGTGAGAGAGAGAGACTCTACAACCTCTCTGGACAATCTGTGTACACAATTTTTTTGACAAGAAACAGATTTTTTTTCTTAAATTCATATTATTTAACTTTGTTGTAAAGAAATCGTAAGAAAACCCTCCTGGTGCTACTTCCTTTTCTTGTTAGTGAAAATGTGCAGCCTAGTAGATAGTCTTTGTCAGCTATGAAGAACATTGAAAATATATATATAAAAACAAACAAACCAAAAACTTCAGCATATGAATTAAGAAATAGATGTCAAAAACCCCCTGAAACTTCACTTAAATGAATAAACAGTGAACAGTCATATGGAAAATATTCAGGTAACAGCTTTACACTGATTCATCCACAGAGCTGATGTTATTGGAGTCCTATTGATCAGCTATGTTTTGTATGCCATTCTCCAGCTCTACTCACACAAATTTGATTGGAATAAATCACTAGATGTTATGGGAAAAATATTTGAACTTTTCCCTACTACAAGTAATTTGCTGGAGTTTGTGATATTACTTGAGTATTTAAAAGACAATCATTCCAGTGAAGAAGAACATGAAAAACTGGAAACCTGTTGCTTCAGTTGAAAGGGAAATACCAACATTATAAATAAAGCCTACAATTTACAGAATATGATGGATTTGATAATAATGTAGAGAAATTGAGTTCATTTGAATTTTGAATTAGAGTATTAAATGATGAAAGCAGCTTATTAAGGCATGCTAATTCAAGTGCAAAAGGGAGGCCAATATAACAATGGACAATGTTCTCCAATCTCAGAGCTGGTTGTAAGGCATGATTTATACTCACACTGGTTTGTAAGGCAGGTTAACCTCACTGAGAAGATACACTTGTCAATAATACGCTAATGGAATAGGAGCTATTTTGATAGCTAAGTTTTGAGGTTTAATTTGGAAGTAATTTTCAGTATTTGTTTTTGTCTTACAGTCTCCAGTGACTCAAAATAAAACATTTGCCTCTCTCACAGGTTGAGACACTTCTGAAATCAGATAGCTAAAAGTAAAAACATCTCCCACACATAGTCAGAGATCTTGCTGCAACAGGGAATTGGGGGACCTAAATTTATGTGCCTTTTGCAAATGGATATCTCAGTGCAAATAATTGGCAGCGATCTAGAGATGAATTGATGGCATTACAGCATTGAGGGCAATCAAATGCAACTTGGACTTAGTGTGGTTACCTTTCTGTGGGAGGAGTGGCTCTGGCTGCAGTGGAACTTGGATGGACAGGCAAAATTTTTAAAGAAAAAACCTGAACACTAAATATCACTGGGGTTTTTTTTTTTGTTTGTTTGTTTTTTGTTTTTATCAGATAAATGGATTTATTAAATATGCAATTGGAAAGTTTTAGCAACATTTATTTCAGATGTGTCTGGGGCCTTTGAAAAAAAATTTAATTTCTTTAATAAATCATTAGTAATAATTCCAGCTATCACAGTTATAGGAAGTTTCTGTTTCAGATCAATGGAATTGCTTTGTATGTTTAGGCAGCCAAAAATATAGTAATGCTTCAGACTGATAACTTGACTTCAAGTTCTGGGCTCTGGGCTTTCTGTGGTAGGATTTTAACTGTGGTAGAAGCAGGAGCTGATGAAGTGAAACAGCATCTCCAGGTAAGCCAAAAACACCTGAGACAACAAAAACTGAAATGCACAAATTCCCTCCATGAAAAAATAGTTATGGTAGTTATTGCACTTTCAATGTCTGCTCTAATTTTTACTGTTGTGATTGGGTTATCTACTTCTTCTTATTTTCTGTTTTATGTCCTTGAATTGTAAATTCACATTTAGATGTGATATTTTATTGAAGTTATAATCATTAATAAAACCATGAAATGTAGAGGCACTGAATTACATGGACCTAGAAACGTAGATTATACACAGGTTTCTTAGGGCAGAAAAAATCCTAGAATTATTTTTCTTTTAAATATGTACATTTAAATAGCAATACTCTGTTAATGTTCATTATTCTGGCTCTAATCTACTCCAGAAAAATCTGTATCCTGGAGGAGAGACGCTTTGATCAAACCTGATTAAACCTTTCTGTCAGCTTCTTCAGCCTATGGAAGAGAATTCTGATTACCTGGAGAGACTGAATTTCTCTTCAAAAGCTGTTGAGCATAATTTGATTCAGCCAAAGCTATCTCCATAATCCTGTACAAAAATAAGAGACATTCCAAAGGGTTTGAAAAGAAATGAGGTTTAGTTTTTCTACAGGCATCTAGGAAGGTGTAGGAAAGTTATACTTAGCAAATAAATTTTGTAAATTGGTGAGAGTGTATAGTTCTTCGACAGAGCTAAAATAACATTTTTTTGAAAAAGCAAATGCAAAAGTTGAAATAACAAAATAATATTTCTTGAACACTGGCTTTTTCTCAAATGCATGTATTTTCTTTAAGTTGCCAAACTGGTTATGCTTTTTTTTATTAGTACTTTAATGTACTCAAAGGACAGAATCTAAACAAAATATTTGAGGGGATGTAAGCATACTTTTTTCTTATGGTCATTTTTACCTGGGACACTTCTGAAGACTTTTAACAAGAGTAATGGTGAAAGGGAGGTGAAAAAAAAGTTGTGATTACTCACAGTACTGTGAGAACTCTTCCTCAGCAGAGAAAAAACAAAGCAGGCAGTTGGAAGGTGCTTCAGGATAGACTTTGGCTTACATTAGGGGCAGCTGGCACTTGAGGCCAAGCAAAGGGAGTTAAACCCCTGTGAATTACATGTACAGGCACATTAAGGCTAATTTATGTTGCCTCAGCAGTTATACTGCTGAGGTCACAATGATGTAATGAAAGTGGCAGAGTGGTCACAGTACAAGAAGATACTGCTCAACATCTGAATCACAGTAAATGAAATGATTGTGTGCAAGCTTAACCCTCCACTGTCATGAAAAAAGCAATTTAGCTAATACCACCTCAGCTTAGTAGCTCCTTCTTTTCAATTTCAAAATCTCTATAGTGTAGCCTCAGATACAAAATAACTAGTTTATTTGAGGCAGTGGGGGGAAAATAATTAATAAAGGCCTGACTTTGTTCTTTGCATCTGTAATTAACAATTTCAAACTGAAAAAAAAAGTCAGAAGTTGAAATAGTAAATGATCCTTCTCTGCCCCAGGCAGGTGGTTAAGGAGGTTAGAGAGAGAGAGAGAGATCATGCAGGGTTCTGTCTGGATCTCAGTAGGCAAGACTCAGTAATAAATGGCTTAATAAAATAACTGTTTAGCCAGAATAAGAAGAATATTATAGTTAGTGGTATATCTTATATCTCATGAAAATATGAGACAGAATTTATGCCAGTGTGGGAAACCTATTAAAAATTTGCAATCCAATTAAAAACATGACTTTTTTGCAAGAAGATATTAAATGTTTAATATTTTTATATAATAAAAATTATAATGTATTCTTGTTATTCCTATGTTTCTGGGTTCTCTGAAAGAATGAAATGATGATAAAGATGGATGGTGAAAAAATAGCTGAAACTACCTTGAAAGAAGGCTAATTCTGGAAGTACCTTGAAAGACTAATGCTAACTGCTTGCTTTCAGAAGCTGCTTTCCTCTGTAGTCACCTTCAATTAGCAGGAAACCATCGTGGAGATACAATTACACTTCATTAGGGATCCATGAATCCAGGAAATGAAGCAGTCCATTCTCTGTAGACACTGCAGACAGCGACAAGATATGTGCTTTGTGGATCTAATCTGTTTTGCTTCTGTCCCAGCCATGGATTGCAGCAGTTCTTACAAAGATTGTCTAATGGTGTTGTTTAGCCATATTTTCTACTCTCAGTAAAATCACCCCACCACTAACAGTTTCTATTTGTTGTTTATTTCTGAAAAAATAAGTATTCCATAGGAAAATGAGAGACAATTCATGTTACAGGAACTCAGCATGTATAGAGACAAATGCCTATGATAAAATTGTGATTTATGAACTTATGGTTATCTTTCAGCAGACTGAGAAAGCCACAGACTAACTGGCAGCAAGCAAAGCTTAAAAATTGCTCACAAAATCTGAACAGATTGTTCTAAACTTTTTGCTTTTCTGCATTCATGAAGGCCTAGTGCTTTGTTTGGAAAGAAACAAATTTGTTCTCAGAAGCTGAGTCATTTAACTGAATTTTCATTGGCGTGTTCAGGCACTAGTGTCTCAGAATAATGTCCTTAATTAATGACTTCTGGAAGGAAGACAAAGTACAATGAAATTAGAGTCATTCAAGATTCTGACAGTAATAGTTTGAAAGTCAACTGCTACAGGGTTTCTGTACAGCTCATGAGAAAACAAAGATTCTGTCACTTCCAAAAAAACTTTAAAAGTTTCTGTGACAAGTAGAGACATATGTTTGCACATGATTGTATAAAGGAGTGATAGGTGGGTTGTTTAGCCTGTGACATATCCACAATTGTGGAATTTACAGGCACTGGTTGAATTTTCAGGCTGGAGTTGTCAGGCAACCAGTATGTATTTGGTGTGGTAGGTAGTGCTAGCTGGGTATTTTCAGGTGAAAATCACACAACAGAAGTCAGTAAAAGAAAAAGTTCATTGCCATCATATGGAGATTTTGGAATGGATGGACGGGATTTCTGCTCATACTGAGGACCTGCCTAACCAGTGTGGCCAATAACACAACACCAGGGTGCCATACAAGGAGCCACAATGTGGGAAAATGTATTCAGGCTTTAAAAAGAATTATCTCAGATTCAGACAGATTTCTCAAACTTGAGCATCCTGAGTGAGAAACCTGATTGTGGCAATTAATCTAGGATCTTGATCTCAGTATCACTGTTCATTGGTTTGCAATATTAATCAGCCCAACTAGAGACAGGATAGCTGCTCACCCAGCATTGATGTTCCTGCCGTTGCTGTGGGCTACTGAGCTAGGACTTGCATTGTAAAATTCCCTCTTCCAGACAACTGATTTGGCAAGAAGGCTGGTTTTCTGTCTCCCATTTCAAAAGGTTCAGGCTTTGCTTACTTCTAGAGAGAACATTTGTTTGTTTGTTTTTTTTTAAATCCTGAACTTCACAGTGAAAGGGTAACCACCTGCTTCCCCAGGTGCAATGGTTGTGTCTCAGAATTGAATCTTGCCAAGAGACAGCTGCAGCAGCTCTGTTTGAAAGCTGTGGGTAGGTACTTAGCATATCCACAGAAGGAAGGAGCTGGAAGAAAGGCATTTCTGAGAGAAATTTGGTGTGGCACCATGTTGCAGCCATGAGATTTTTGTTTTGTTTTGTTTGTCATTGCTCTGGTGGGACAAACTAAGCTTTTTTTCCCCCTTTGGAAAAAAGCTACAAGGCAAAATTTTCTTTTGAGCTGATATCACTGTTCATGAATCTACAAGTCTCCCTCTTTCTGACTCACCCTTTGCCCATTATTGCTCTTCTGGTCTCCATCCCCAACCTCAGCTTCAGTTCCAGAGCACAAGAAAATATGTGTGTCCATTCAACAGAGAAGTTTAAGCTAATGTTTAGATCCCAATGACTGTTGGAGAACAATATGCTGAAACATATGGATCATGCTGGGCTAAATCAATATTTCAGTAAAGAGAAATGGTGGAGTCCATAAAGTAACATTGCTGTCAGTGAGCTAAAAAAATGGAGAATGGAATTAAGCTAAGAAAAAATATGCTTCATTATTTTCCTCAGACTGTAGTCTAAGCAGATTCACTCCAACCTCTTTCTCCTTAAATTAATCTTTAGATTTTATTAGCTTTTCTTTAGTTTTATTTTGTAAAAGAGAAGGAGGTTGTTTTCCCTCTGATATTGCATCATTTCTACGTGAGTTGGTTTTTACAACAATGTGTTTCTGTTCTGTCAAACGAAGGAAGGAAGTGGCGGAAGAAAGGAAGTGGCGGAAGGAAGGAATGGCAGAAGGAAGAAAGTGGCAGAAGGAAGGAAGTGGTGGAAGGAATTGGTGGAAGGAAGTGGTGGAAGTGGCGGAAGTGGCGGAAGTGGCGGAAGTGGCGGAAGGAAGGAAGGAAGGAAGGAAAGGAGGGAGGAAGGGAGGAAGGAAGGGAGGGAGGAAGGGAGGAAGGGAGGAAGGAAGGAAGGAAGTGGCGGAAGGAAGGAGTGGCCTGACCTCTGCTTCACAGCTGAGTCACACAGCCCTGTTTTGTGAGGTATTTTTCCTTACACTCTCACTGCACAACAAAATGAGCTGGGATGAGCTTTGCAGTCAACCTTTGAGTTTTGTGTTTTGACACATAGACCAGAAAATAGTAATGGCTTATAGGGAAAATGATTCTCAGAATAAGTGGCCATTCTTCCAGAAACTCAGGACTGGTAAATCTCAAGTCTCCATGTAAACAGAGAAAGAAGCAGTGATGTTTCAGGTTCACAGTGGAGATCTGTTACTATTTAGGGTCAAGGGCTGGCTGTACTTGAAGATACGTAGGAGAGAACAGAAATGAAGAGATGGAATGATTCACTCTGAGTTCAGAGACATTGATATATATGATTGCTTTGGGAGAAAAATTTTGTCTGGGGACTTATGATTGTTTTGACTTTCTCAACATGGCTTCCCTTCTTTCAAATATTATATGAATTTTGAAGATATAAAATCTGATTTTCTGTGAACAATGAATTATCCTCAAAGAAGCTAAAGGAGACATCCAAATCAACAACCCTTTTTCTTACAGGGGCCTTAAACTTTCCAGGAACACCACTTAAGTGGGAATATTTCATCTTAGCTGTGAACATCACATGGCTGGCACAAACAGGTCCAGAAGACTCCTGAGATACCTGGATGATAAATTTGTGGTGCAGTTACCAGGGGAGCTGAATAGAAAAGATGCCTCCTTGATCTGCTGCCTGCCAACAGGGAGGAAGGACCTTGTGCAAAGTGGAGATTTGGGGCCATCTTGGCCACAGGGATCTTGAAAGGATTGAGTTTAAAATCTCTCCTGGCAGAAGGAGAAGTGTAAGCAAAGTTTCACCTCTGGACATGAGGACAAAGTCTTTATACCTTAAGCATTTAAAGTTCTGCATTACTTTTGATTGTGCTAATTGCCCTTAATGCCAAACACTTTACATGAATCATCAAAATTTTAATAGGTGGTATGACATGAATTTCAATAAGTATAATACCTGTAAAAATAAAGGCTTTTGAAAAAATATGGGAAATTCTTGACATGACAGAAGTGCCTGTTGTGGAAAGAGCAGGAGGAATAGAATACATTTGCTCTAAAATAAATCACAACATACAGTTTCCCCCATCCTGAAAGTAAATAAATGTTTGGGGTTTTTTTTCTGCTACTTATTTCTACTTGTTTTCTTTTCACAGAGGATAATAATTTTGCACAATTTTTTTTGTTTGTTTGTTTTTTTTTTGTTCTTAAAGTAGCCTCACCAAAGTTGTTTTTGTCTTGTTTCTGTTTAGGATAGTTCAGTTTTTATATCTATGGGTAGCACAAAACAACTACAATGTCTGATGGGAATCTTTAATAAATCCGTGAATGAGGTAAACGAGACTGACACTGGAAGCAAGAAAATGTTTCTAATGTTCCACATTTTATAAATTTTCTTGCTCAGCAAGTTGTGAACTTGACATAATTTTATATGCTTATGATGTATCTATGACATTCAAAGAGCTGGAACTTGTGTTAAGTACATGAGTTATAGAAAGCACAATAGGGCAGACAATGGGAATGTACTTTTGTTTATTTGTGCAGCTTGAAAATTAAAAGAAGCCTTATCACTCTGAAGACTGGAAGAAGTTGAGAATGCCACAACAGTTCATTAATAAAATGAACCTACTTGCAAATCAGCAAATACTAAATGAAATGTTCAATTTACCTCTCTAGAACATAAATTTTAGAAATTTAATTTAAAGCGAAATGAAACTCTCATATATAACATTGTCACTATATTTTACAAAAAGTCATATGTTCAACACAATCCTACTCACTACAGAAACTGGGCAAATCAAAAATCTTTATAGCTGGAGAGCACCACTGTTCACATCTCAAACATAGTAGCCAAGGTAAAAATATAATCTGCTGAGAAATCATTTCTTGTTTTGGCTTTGGAAAATCATATCATAGCTGCAAAGTAGGTTTAAAGATATGTTCGTGCATTATCCATGTTTTAATTTTGTTTTCTGAACAGCAAGTTAGGTAGTAAAATACTGCAATGTAAAAGGTAAATGACAAATTCTCTAAGTTGGGAGCAAAGTGCATTTTTTAGTGTTCTACATTTAAAGAGTTAATTACTATCCATAAATCTATTAAACAAAACTGTTCAAAGTAAAATAAACCCTTTCTGATCTCAAATGGTTGTGGACTTTGGATCTTCTATTATCTAATGCCAACAAAATTTAAAACCCTTCTCGTTTGAACTTCAGAAGTATCTCAAAATATTTAACTTTTTATTTCACCGGGGAGAAAACTCCTTATCAAACAAAGTTTTCTCTTCCAAATATTGCAGGACCTTAGTTCTCTGGTGAATTACATTCCTCAGACATAGGCAGAGCCAAGTGCTCATGAGAAGCCTGATGATTTTAACATGAAAAAAGATCTCATTGAAGGAGGCATATAGTCTGAACAAGAGGCAAGGAAATTGTTAATAACGTATTATTGCAACTGATAATAAGTACTTAGCAGCCCATGAAAATAGTGACAGGGCCTGAAAATATTGACAGGAATGGAATTATATTCCCAAAATAAAAAGAAGTAAAGAATATGAGCTGGTAAACGAGAACGGAATCAGTGAACCGTTAAGAAATATTCTATAACTATTAGAAGACTTGAAGGTCCCTGTCAAAAGAAAGTTTTTTAAAAGCAGTAAAGAAAGATAAATAAAGATAAAAGGACCGAACTCTTTCAAAAAAACTGCTTGTGGAATGGTGATGAAAAATGCCTGAACATAACAGACTCAAACACCATAATGCTCTCCAAGCCAGTCAAATAGCAGCTTTCTTAATTATGCACACTTATTTTGTTTTTAAAGAAAGATTAAGAGAGCAGCCATATTTTAACCAGGAATAATTCACTGTGAAAATTAAAGCCAATTGCTACCCTAAACCTGATCATATACATTCACAATTGTCTTCTGGTTTGTTTGTTTGCTATTCGTTCTGTAGATTTTAGATTTTGAGAAATTTTGAGAAAATAAATTATTCCTGGTTAAGTGCAGGGGAATATCCAAATTGTATTTGAAAGTTATGGACTATATTGACTGATCTCTGCCATCTGATTCAACCAAGGGTTGATTTATCATGAATTATTCTAGGATTGCTTTATCCTAGAAACCAAATATTCAGGAAAATAAGTTACATCTGTCCATAGAAGTAGTAAGTCTGAATAGCTGGTAGCACTAGCATTAGCTAGTGCTAATAAACAGGAAATCAAAACTGTCAGACCTTGCAAAGACAAAATGTAATGAATGATTGTCTATTCTTCCTTAGGGAATAAAAGTAACATGTGTGAATTTTTGAAAATATTTTAAAGACAATATGAAGTATTAAAAGGCTAAATGATATCCAGGCAAAGCAGTGATAAAGAATATTGTTTTAAAAAGTTCCCCATCTGTAAAAACCAAACTACCCACAGAAAAGAAAACAACCTAGAAACCATGGAGTATCTTTTCAGCTCTGGAATTCAAATATAAACTGGTAACAAATAAATAAATGAATCATACAATAGTTTAGAAATTTTGAGATTAACTGGATTTATGACAAATCAGTAAAGCAGAACAAACTCTAATATAAATATAACAAAGTACTCTAAAAGGCACCAAGGCAGGCAAGTCACTGGCTGAAAACCTTGAGAGAAAATAGGCGTTTTAGCAACCGCACTGGCCAGGAATAGAAAACGACAAAAGAGAGCTAGTTCAGAAGAAATATAGAGTTTCAGAGTATTTTATAGATCATTACATGCTACAGATAATACACTTATTCAGCAGGATCATGTGAGAAGAAATTTCCTTTTCTTGGAAGGGAAACAAAGACTTCTGGGCCCACAGATACTGCAAGAACTGCTGATTATAGAGCCCATTTATAGGGACAGGCATTGGTGCAGAGGTCTCTAACAAAGTGCTGCTGGATTAGGGAATCTCTTTACGTGAGAACACCCAAGTGAATCAAGATTTGTTTTATGCCAACACAGCAGAAGCTCAGATCCTGACACTCCTTAGACATGCTTGGGGTCTAACAACCTTTGATGTAGCCTGTGCTAAACCAGAGTGAGGTCTAATTAGAAAGAATCAAAAACATCTGGAAGAAGGTGAGCATTTGCATTCCTGGTCTTTGCAAGGGGCTTTGACTTTTGGCAAAGTGGAAAGGTGCTTTCCTGCATTTCTGTAGGTTAGGGAGGGAACCCAGGGAGGGATGCTCCTTGTTGCTGCCAGTGCTGGCATTGGCTGGGCATCTCTGGCCACCTAAAAGCCCTCAAAACAAAGGAATAATAGTCAGAGCAGACACAGAACATTTGGCAACTCTCTGTTGAGCTGATTTTTGTTCAGCTTCCTTCTGAAAGATGACTACATTCCAAATGTATGGACTTTGTGCTATTAATATAGAGCTAAATGTCAATTGGGGAATCCTTGTATCAGGAAAAGACCTTGTTGTTCTGTAAAACATGTTATTAGCTTAGATAAAAGTGCAAAATATTTTTTAAAAAATATATTAATCCCTTGGAACATTGTGGATTTTAAAGCAATTTTTATATTAGTCTAGTGTAAAAAACCAAAAGTTCCTAAATTATGCAGTACAGAGAGTTTTAATTGGGTAGAAAGGCTACTGTTAAAAGTGTATACCATCAAAAAATTTAGTTTTCTACTTCTGTGTTCACATACATTTTTATCCCAGACAACACTACAAGGATTGGTCACAGTGTTCACCCAAAAGCAGGGTACAAGGATTTGCATGTCAGTATTAAATAGGCTTTCCAAGGTGGGCTTGCAATTTAACACACAGTGGTGTATTATCATGCAATTGGGGTGAAAGATGGTACAAAGCAGCATGAAAGCTTATTCAGAGATGTGGATTAAAATGAGAAAAAAATAGTGTGTGGAAATAATTTACATAATTGATTTCTGAAAAAGACATGAATTCACACCAATAAATCCCTTTACTAAGGCTATTTTAAGATTCCTATAAAATATGAAAAATTGTAACTGTCCTTACTTATCACTAGAGTTGAAAACAAGGAATTTGTCCTTAAACAAGCTCCAGTATTTATTTCTCATGGATTACCTGAGCTAGCCACCCAATTTGATCAACTTTTTGGAGAAGAAAAGTACTTTTTATCTTACCAAGAAAATCGTACTAATCCTAATTTGAGAAAAACTAAAAGAGGGCATCAGTTCAGGTGAGGGAGTTCAGGGATATGTGGCACAACGGGTTGTAACCTTTTTAATTTTCCAATTATATATTTGAGGATTTATTTATTTATTTATTTATTTAAATACCCTTGTATATTGTGGCGTTTGCTACTGTGCTATGTATCCAAATATTCTGGGTGGGCATGAGCCTTCCTGTGTGTGGCAACGTCCTGTTAGAGTCTTCCCCATTCAGCCACAGACATACCTGCTGAATGCTTTCCTGAAGCAATAATATCCTTATGGCAGCTGTGATGTCAGAAAATATAAGTGATACAAGGGAGTAGGCAGTTGTCTTTTACCTTCATTACATTCCTCTTAGTGTTGGTTGGTCTAATAAGGTCTAATAAGACTTCCTCAGAAGCCTTGTCCATTCAGAGTCTTATTTTTTTTATTGCAATACTAATAGACCTCAATTTTAAGATTCTAGATTCTGAGGTACTCAAATAAGAAAGTGTCTATTTCCTTTTACACTGAGTGAACCTTTCTCCCTGGAAGAGTCTGTTAAACTGAAACACGGAACATTTTATTACAGAGAAACAATAGACAAAGTAATTTAATTAACTTCTGATTTAGAAGGTGGGGAAAAGATCAACATGCAGTAATGGAGATTCTTGGAGCTGTCTTTTTGATTTGTTTTTGTCAACAATATTACACAACTTCAAGCTTTTCCCTTACCATATTTTAGTGGTAGATTTGTAGTAGTAGAGTAGGTTTTCTAGGTAATGCAGTGGTAGAGTAGATACTCCTGATAAGCAATTGGGTGTTTTTTGCATATAAAAATTTTTAAACTTCGGCCTTAAGGAGTTTCTGTATGATTAACATGCCTTCTAATTGATATTCTGTTGCTCTCATCTTCTCTAACAATTCTTTGTGCAATGGCCATCCCTGTCAGTTTCTTTTTCCTGCCTCTGAAAACACTGTTGTTTTTCATACTTCTTGGAATAATAAAAGAAATTATCAGCTAAAATTATATTTTCTGTTAAAAGCATCTTTCAAGAATAATTTTAAGTGGATTTTATTGATGAGAAGTAATAAAGATTTTGGAAATTGTCTTTTTGTTGTAATTTGCCTTTTTTGTGTTTTCTTGATGTATAGTACTTAATTGTGAGACCATGGAGCCAATAATAAGCCATATAATTAAGAAGAGAAAAGAAAATGTCTGAATAAATTTCATTTTGACTATTATCTAAAGAAGTATTAATATTTTAGAAACTATCTGACATACTTAATAAAAATTAGAATTAAAAGTGAAAATATCCTTATTTATCTGCTCCAGTGCCAATAGCTGTAGTTTTAATAACAAATACTAGCAGCATGAGGAGTTTCTGTGACGTCACTTGAAATGCTTTGTGAACTGTTTAGCTGCTCTCACTGCTTCCTCTGCTTCACCAGAATCCTTGAGGAAAAGCCAAGTCAGTGGTCAGAAGTGATGGCTCAGTCTCTTGGGAGTGTAAAGTGACTGCAGAGCTGCTGGGTGCCTTTAGGGAAAAGACACCTTATCAGACCCTTACAGCATCCACTGTACCACTGAGCTCACCTGCCGTCTCTAATCCTAGGCCAGCATCTACCTAAGAAGCCCAGCGGCCATACACTGGCTCTGTGGCTTTGGGTTCCAGTCTCTAGTCACCTCAGAAAAGGAGGAGGAAGGGGGGACATTCCTAGGAAGTGGCTGGACAGTGAATGCTGATGGAAAGTCAAGAATAAAGTTGGTTTTTTTCCTCTTTTTTTAATTCATACACAAACTTTCACTTTTGCTTTAGCAAACTGCCAGGCCAGCCATTCAGAGGAACCCTGATGTGTGGTGGCACTGTCACTGAACATTTAGAATGGCATCAGTGGTCATCTAGCATGCATATTTCTAGGGAAAAATCCCATGGATGCATTGTGCTGTCCTGGGTTTTTCTTTTAACATATCATGATTATGCTCTTCTCTGTGAACCCAGATCTCAGGTCACCTCTGCAGATGGTGATGTGGCAATGTCATTACTCATTGAGGAAAATGCCAATACACTGTTATGTGTATGTGTCTAGATGGAGATCTTCCCTTTTAAAGAAAGATAAAATTATGGCAAAGTCAAAATCCTGTTGCCCTGAAGTACCACAGCAGATTAGAGAAGAGGTGATTAAGGCACAGGAAACTTAAACATTTTAAGACAAGGCAAGAAAATGAATGGATGCAAACCAAGTTATGTCATTAGGATTTCTCACACTGACTACTGGATTCAAGCAGGAATAGGAAATCAATGAGAACAACTGAACTCATTGGAAAATGCACTTATAGTCAAAGAGTAATTTTCTGTCAGAACTGGTTTTTAGTAGCTAAATTTCTACTGTTACCAATGTTCATAATTATTGCTTCTTAATTTGCATGTGTATTTTTATGTGCAAAAGATTTGTTCCTAAAACTTTCTCCAAACAGTAACAGTGAGCCATTAGTTAGAAATATCATAATTTTTGTGTCTATCTAAATGTTGAAGTTTTCAGCAGTGGAGCCATGGTCTGAATTTAGAGGACTAAGCACCTACCCCTGTACAAAATGGCTTTGACTGATCCAAAGGTTATCCTCCCATATCAATGTGATTGGCCTCATTAACATTATACCATTGATTTCTTGTCATCGCACAGGATTAAAGCTGAAAATCACGTGGAGTTTCAAAACACCTGCTGTATGGGCTCATCAAACCATGATGATGGCTTTTTTTTGCTCCTTGTTGCTTTTACATTCATAGAAATCAATTTAATTTCTGACTATAGCTTTTATTTTGTTTCTGCATGAATGCAATTCTAGTCTTAAAAGCAGAGATTTACAATGGTATTCAAAAGCCTTCATGTGCATTCAAAATAATGCTTCAATTTAGGTTTACCAGTGGGTGCATCCATGGGAATAGCTGATTTGAAGTGGTTATTGCAGAATAGCAAGGGAAGGTGTATTTTAAAAATTCAGTTATTAGTAGAATTAAGGACTGTGGCCTTAGTTCCAAAAATCATTAAGGAAAATGAAGTACAAAAATTCCACAGTACTACCAACATAATCTGTCTTTAAGAATTAACTTAGCACTAAACATTTCAGAAGTATTTTCATGAACATCAGTGCACTGTTGAGCCAGCAGTTAGAGTAATACATTTTTTTTTCCTGGAAAATCTTCAGAAGCCTAGGGTTTTTTTTTGAGTACTGAAATACTGAGAGTACTGGGTGCTTCGTGGTAAAATACAGGGACTAAACTATTTTCAGAATTAACGTGTACAGTTTGGAGAGCTCTGTTATTTAGTGTGCTGCAGAGTATTGCAATTGTGAAATCTTTGTTTCTTGACAGATCTGGTCTAGAAAACCACTGTAGATTTATTTTATGAGATTTTGTTTTGGTTGTAGGAGATGTCATTTTGTCATGTATTTTTAAATTAGATAACATTTACCAATTATTTTTAGGCAAATCTGGTAAAACTACTGTTAATCAATCAGTAATCAATTTTTCCGTAATAAAGTAATTACCAAAATTTCATGGTATTTAACCAATTTACATAAAAGGAAAAAAAAATTGTTATTCCCTTAGTGTTTTACAATCATGTATTATAAAGAAACAATCCTTTCAGTCTGAGATAAAAACTTATTTTGTTGTCTTGTGACTAATCAGTGGTACAGTAGCTTCCTTATGCAGTGGGACAGTGTCCTTTATAAGCACATTATCCTACAAAGAAAAGCTGCCTCCAATTTTATTCTGTCAGGTAAACCTCTAAAAGTCTTCCCATTTTCCTGATGGTAGAAGCAATTCTGCAGATGCAGTCCTACCTCAAGTAGATTAATCAGGGGAAGAGCATTTGAATGAATCCCTGTGGAAGCTTTTCAATACTCAGGTGCCCTTTTTAGGTAGCTCAAGAGGAGAAATGCATGTCCTTCTTTCCTCTGTAAAATGAGGATGCTGATATGAACTTCAGTGATGGACTGTGAAAATTAATGTAATTAATGCTTAGAGTGCTTGGATGTAGGATTCTGGAAAACAATGAATCATTATTAAAAGCAGTTATGAGGAACTATGGCTTCCATGTTAAAGTTTGGATGTGTAACATTGATTTTGGCTGTGACTCCTTGTAGAGAAAGATGCAGTGAGTAATACTGCAGTACTGAAGAGTGGCAGATTAACATCTTTCTTCCCCTTTTATTTCTGACATTTTAAATGAAAAAAAAATTTTTTTGAAACGGTATGGGTTTCTTTGGTGGGTGGTTTGGGTTTTTTTGGGGTTTTTTTTGGGTTTTTTTTTTTTTTTGATATGCTTAACTTTTTTTTCCCCTTCACTTTCAGTTTGAGCCTGTCTCTCCCCAGGATTTTGTGACACATGTAAAAAGAAGGTGTCAAAATACATATGTTTAGCTTTGAAGAATCTACTACTGTATATCCTTATGTTCTGAAAGTGCTCCTGAAGTATTCTTCAAACTTGTGGCCCTTGAACAAAGGATAACATACATTAGAGATGTATTTGCTCTCATGTGGATTGGCAGGAGGAAATCCCATTAAAGTTAATGGGAGGTAGAAGAGCATATGTGAAGAAGAAAATATCCCCAAGGAGGTAATAAAGATGTTCCATTTTCTGCCTACATAAAATGTCAGAGCCATCTAGAACTAATCTTCCTTATTATTAAGAAGAAAAAAAGCTTGAAAAACTACTGGAGAGTGAAAATGCAAGATTTCATCTCTATGTTTAAATGTAACTAGAGAACAAAAGCGAAATTTAAATGATGTTTAATCCACAGTTGGTACATGGTTGCACAAAACTAAGATCAGAAATGCCACAAGCACATTGTCATGGAAAATAGGCATTATGCAGAGCAGCAGTGCTTGTGGAAAAAGGGAGGCAAAGCAGCTATTCCCATTAATCAAGGAAATCTATCAATGTTTCTACTCATTCCCACGGTATCAGCCAATGTGTGCTTCTCATTCTGAACATGCATGTAAGACTGATGTTTATTTGATGAATATTTCATTATAACTGAGCAAACTTTTTAGAGACACACAATGCTTCTGGATTATTCTGCCTGTCACTGACACTTCAGTGCAGGGTTGAAAAGCTTTTAGATTAGTCATGTTCCCTTCTTGAGAGATGGATCTGCAGTGGCAACAATATTTTGTCTCTAATTCTTTCAGTAAAATAACATGGGCACCAGGCCATCTCAACCAATTAAATATCAATTAATTTGAACCTTACACACTCCTTACAATATCACTTCTTGACCAATGTCATTTAAATTGGTATCTTAGCAAAGACTCAGCAGAAACAAGAATGTGTACTGAATGTCCTGAAATATATTGTGCTGTTTCCCTGATGGGGATACTGGCATTTTAACTGCCTGGATCTTAAATAAATGTCAGATCTCATAAAATACAGTTTTTCTCTCTTCAGTTAGGACTGTGGACCTTCCCCGTCTGTGAAGGAACTGAAGGTGGAAAGGGAGAGGAGATGAAGAGTGCCATATGCACATGCTTTCTCAGGAGCTGCTTAGGATTGCCTTTTGAGGAGGGAAAAGAATTTATATCACCCATGCTTTCCCTACCCAAAGCTTTGAAAAGGAATTAAGGGGCATTCTGTCACATCTAAACAAAATATTCCATCCCCTAAGTGATCTTCAGACTGCTAGTTACATGAAGCATTTGCAAACCATATTTCACCACTCAAGAGATGGTCTCTTCTTCTGGAATTTTTTCATCTGGTTTGATAATGTTTATTTATCCCTTGCAGCCACTTTCTGGAACAGTTTTACTGAGGATGCATAAATGATGGGTAGGTCCTAGGAAGAATTCTGCCCAAGAATGCACTCCTGCTTTTCAGCATTCAGGTCACTAAAAATAATTTAATATGTTGGGTTTTTTTTGTTTTTTTTTTTTTTTAAATATCCTTTTACTTTTCTTTCCACAGTTCACATTAAGGTAAAAGTGCCACCTCTTCCTATGTGTTCTTTGTCAATCTACATCCCTTGTGTAAGCTGTCATGTTATTATGTTGGTGATACTTTTGGTCCTCAGCAATTGCATGTGAGAATGAGTTTATTTTAAAATTTGTTTGCAAATATATTTGCACCTGCTCTAGTCACATAATTTTGGAAAATATTACGGAAGGGACATTTGAATCTGAGGCTACCCTGGGGTCAAGTGGGTGATGGCATTCTGTGTATCTCTTAGTTCCCTGGCTTCCCAAGCTGAACCATATGTACCTGGGCTGATTTTTCTTGTGCAGTAACTTCTTTTTTCTTTGCCTCCCTTTCTTGGTTGGGAATTAGGATAAGAAAAAAAACTAGCTGACGTTGATTCTTCTTTTGGGGAATCCTGAAACAAAGCTCCCCTAAAGCCCTACTGTACTCTGACAATCTGTTTAATACAACAATTGACTACTGCAGTATGATGAGCCCAATTCAAGAATTACATTTCTTATAAAACAGGCATGAGTTACTGCATTTCAGCTTTAGCATATGCCAAAGACAAATGAGGCAACATTGAAAACATTACATATTATTTTTGACTCATTAACTGCTTTGTTCCGTTTTCTTGCTTTCTGAAAAAAAAATGATAAAGAACTTTCTACTTCGGAATGTAACAACAAGATAGAGTCTATAGGATTTAGATTCATCTCATATGAGAAGGGCAGTAAACTATCCCAAATTTGATAAAACATCAATATGAAATTTCCATAAGCAAATCAACCTCTCTTTTACCTTTTGAAGGTATTTCATACAGCAGAAACAAGCAACAAGTAAGACTAACATATTCTATTGACAGAATGAAATCATCCTTCTAATTGAAAATTTCTAGCAGATTCTCAAGGTCCTAACAGACTCTTTGTAGAAACAAAATAGGTACTAATAAACATGCATTTGAGAAAACAGTTCCAAAAAAAAAAAAAAGCCCACTTACCTTCCTAGTTCATCCAAATTCTTCCAGCACAAACTCATGTTTGCTTGTGAGCTATGTGTAGTTGTGTGCCCAATAAGCTATTTTTTATCCCCATTACTGGCATTTTTTTTCAGGTTTTTTTTTTTTTTTGTTAGTAAAGCCAAACTTTAAATGTATTTTTGAGGACTTAAGTGCTTAAAGAGCTTTGCTCTCTGTTCTTCATTTTAATCAAATGAATCAGTGCATAGAGAATTTTATTACTCCATTAAAAAACCCATTTTTTTCTCTTCAATCTCAAAGGTCAAGCACTACACACTATCTTACCTTATTTCTGTTATAAAAATTGAAAACCTCTGCAACACCTCAGTTTCTGTTTGTTATTAGAAGTGTTAATGTAAGTAACAATGTTTTATTTAATCATCATTTATTTGAATTTATATTGTGAAAATGCCTATAAGGTGCTGTCTGAGCTGTTTTACCACATAACCACCGTCTTTTGTTTAACAATCTAAGAGGTTTGCAAACATATATCAATTAAGCATCACAAGGCCCCTTTGAGGGAGACATGGTAAGAAGCATTATCTTTGTTATATAAATATTAAAGTGGATTCTACTTGTTGAAAGTCACACAGCAATTTAATTCTAGACATAGAATTAGGAATTAATTGTCCCGTATGCTAACGATTCTTTCACTATTCATTTTTTCAAGTGTGATGGTGATAATAAATAATGAACTAAATACACAGTGGACAGTGGATATCATGGAACAATCTGATTGTTAGTATCTGCCCTTGGCTGCTTCGTAGGACAGAGGTTAATTCAAATGTGCTGCTTTGGGTAACAAATACCAATAAGGGTTATATTCTCCTCTCAGTATGTGTTTGTAAGTCTCAGTAATGATAATGGAGGTTATGTGCCTGCAGGAGGAGGAAAGAAGAATTTATCTATCATGTCAATGATCCATGAAGTCAGAAGAAATTATGTAGTCTACTATAAAGGCACTGAAGGAGTCATTATAGCCTATTAGGTAAATAATGTGTTTTTTAAAAGTCTCTACATAGAATATGCATGTAGCTAATAAACTATAAAGCTCAGATGGAGCCCTCATATTATTATTGAATTACTGTGCTTAAAGCTGGTGATCCTCAGCTGAACATGCAGGCGAGGTTTTCAGAAGGATGTATGTTTTATTCCACATTGCTGAATGGCCTTGCAACTGGCCTGTGTGTGGGGTGTGTCTGTAGCAACCTGGAACAGATGACAGCAGCCATGAAACAACTTCTGGGTAATTCTGACAGACCCAGTAGGAGGCCTGACACAAAACATCACATTTAAGAAGCAAATTTATCTTTGAAAAGAGGATAAATATTTTGTTGAATCAATACTGTGTCAAGACTGTAAACCACTCTCAGTTGCTATCAGAGCTACTGAGAGTAGGGAATACTACTCATGATGTGCCCAAAGGAGAGATTTTGGGCACTTCTCTAAGGAGCCTGCAGCTCATCTTTTGCAACACTTAGCAGTGAGACAGTTGGTCTCAGCAAGCTGATAAAAAAGGCAGAGATTGTGGTGCACAGGACTAATGGAGAAACCCTGTTTCTGAAGCCAATGTGTGGAGTCATGACCTAGATAGCCAGGAAAAAGAAAATAAGGAGACTAGAAGTGTGACTAAGCATCCTCTTTCCAAGAGTTGGAACACTCTTCTGGGTGCATATATACCAAAGATGTTTTTTCTGTTTAGCAACCTTTAGAATATCAGCCCTTTAGAATACCTGCAAAACAACCAAGACAAATGACATGTCACAAGTTGTGAAGTAACTTGGCTGAAGTTATGCAGCTGAATAAAGAGCAGCAGAGCCAAGAATAAAATCCAGGTCTTTCCGCGTCTGGTTTGTTGCTTCAGCCCATAGATACCATTGTTATTTTAGTTCCTGAAGATTGCTTCTATCTCACATTATCTCCAAATGAAAACTATTCTTTTCTTTACTGTGCCTCATTTATTTTGCGTGTGAAATAGTGCAGTAATCCCAGAAACATTCTGGGGAAGAACCTTATCGGTGCCTTTTTAATATGCTAACTACTGCAAAAATGAGATGCTTACATCTTCTTTTAGATACATCATTGAGATTCAGCATAATTGTATCTGGGACAAATTTTACCTCTGGGGGAAGGGGTAAGTTTCTCTTTAGAAGTTCAAAAACAAACGTCTTTGTAACTTTAAAAAATGTGATACGTGATGTGGAAATAGCTTCTCCACAACTGGCACAATAGATGTGAATAACAAAAGAACTCTTTTCTGTGTATTGTCTACATCTATGGGAAGGGAAGGAGCTGTATAACAGCTCCCTGCTTATTTGGCATGGAAGCAATTTTTTAAAGTCAGTTGAAAAACACATGCTAGTGGCTGCTATGGAGACACAGTCTTTCCAGCATCTGAAAGACCATACTATTTGCTATTTAAATAATTTTTTATTAGTTATGTCTAGCTGCTGGTTTGTTTCTGTTAGCTGGTTGAACCTAAGTAAGTGTTTCCATTAACATATTTGAAAATCCAATGAAAATATGGAGGCAGTTATTTTCACAAAGCGTGTATCTCTTACACATTTCTGATGCAGTTTGTGTAAGGTCTAATTCTATGGTAAGAAATTCTTGGTGAAATAAATGTGTAGGGTTAACTTTCACCAAAACATGTGTGCTCATGTACTAAATGGAGGTCTAGCACTGTTGTGTGAAGAAAGCTTTAGCAGTACTAAACCAAACCTGTACAAAAGCAGTACAAACCAAAGGTTCACAGCCAAAAATCTCGCTTGGATTCATCAGCTCTGGCAAAAGAGCTAATTGCTGCAATAAATTTAGAGAGAAACTGATTAATTTTGACATGTGTACTTTTCAACATTTGAAATTTGAAATGTATTCTTGTCTCATTACATTTTGCAGAAGACTTGGCAATAAATTCAGCCAGAAAGGATAAAACCTATAGGCAGTGTATTTCTGATCTGAGACTGGTAAGATATTATTTTGTTAATAGAATAGATTTCACCTTGTCAAATCTGCACTTCTTTTTCTCATTTCAGCTGAGATTTAGGCAGTTTTGCTCTGTGAGGCTCATCAGATCAATAATGGAACAAATGGAATCTTGGTAATGACTTACCTAAACAAGTGCTGCGCCCTCATCATTCCAGGTTAATATGTCTATGACAAAGTGACTGCACAGCCACCTAGAAATGTGATGTATTATCTGAGAAAAATTTTTAGATTAAAACTGGCACGATGAGAGAAAAAATGAAGGGCAGGCAAAGAGAGTAGAACTGTATCAGCATGGAGGAAGGAAGGAAAGAAGGATAGGAGGAAGGTGATAAGGAGACAGAAGTAGATAAATGAGGACATGGAAGAATTAATGAAGCTTGACAGGAAAGAGGGTTAGAATGAAAATAGTTTATCAGCATATAAGGACCTTCATAATTTTAATTCTGGTTTTTAGTTCTTTTGTTTAGAAAACTTATATTCAGGACCTGAGATCTTTAACAGCAATTAAGGCAGTAGCTGAAGTTTTAGCTGCTTCTGTAGGGGGACCCTGGAGTCTTTTTTGTCCAATACAAAGGCAAAATCCAGAACTCTTGCATGCAAAGAAGGATCATGGATTAAGTTTGAACACATTTTTTCCAATTATTTGCAAAATAATGCTTTAAGACAATAATTTCAAACATGCTATTGAAGGCTTCTGTTGGAGGAATATTGTTATCCATTTATGTTCAGTCAATATTAACAGTTCTCCCCATTTCAGTGTTCATACTGTAGCCACCTGCAGAAATAGGGACTTGCCTGTCTAGCCAGCAGCCAGATTTAAAGTGAGTTATCAAGCCTTTACAAAAAAAAATCCTGAATTTTTGTGGACCCATGACCTGGAAATCTTGAAGAGATGTACTGGTGCTTGTATGGAAGATGCAGAGAATGAAGATATTATTGTCCTGGTCTGCAGGTCATCCATTAATTAGGACTGGAGTAATTTTAGGCAATCAATGCTTAGTTTTCATCCAATCTATTTTATGGAGTTGGACTGCTACACATGTAATTAAATTGACATAATTTCACTGTAAAAGTTACATGATGTTTAGATAAAATGAAAGGCAGACAAAATACTTGTCTGCTAGTCTTATTGGAATGCTTCTCATGGTGCCTTGTTTAGTTGCTTTGGTTTTTTTCCCAAGTACAGAAGAACCATTCATAAAACTTCATATTTCTGAAAGTAGAGATTAAAAAACAAGCAAAATATACCTTCCAATATTCTACATATAAAACAACTCAACAAAAAGTAATGCACTTACGAATTTAAATCTTCCCACAGTCTTCAGCTGCATATCAGTCATTATAGCAAATGCCATATCTCCCTGAGTCCCTATCATGCATTTGGAAATTGCTGTAATTTATCAAAGCTTCAATACAAGTCAAGTTTTGGCAATAAATGAGGTTTGAAGGGATCTGATCTCTATTCACAGTGTGTTTCTTTCAGTATCAACCAACGACTGTGACTTTTTCCTATTAGTACTACAGCTTTTGAAAGGCAAAGGAGAAATCAGCAGAATATAAACTGATACATTTGCCTGTGGATTGTTACTACATCAAATTTTCTTTTTGCCTTTGCTTTGCCTGTCTGAAATGGCCATCACACAATAGTCTGTATACCCCATCATAACACACAATCTTCTGCAATGAATCACTGCATTTTTGAGAACAAACAATAAATACAATTTCACTAGAATAATTCATATCCTCCCAAAGCATCAATTTTGAAGAGAAACAGATCTCTTCAATATTTGGTGTAAATTTTTGACAGGGTCATTGTCTTTGGATTATGTTATTCCTTGTCTTGTTCATTGTTTTTTGTTGCACAGTTTAAAGAATAAATTTGAAAAAGCACTAAGTGGCAGTACAAAAGTAGTAATTGCCTCAAGTGATCAATTTAGATTGTACAGTGGGAAAGAATTATGTTATTTTGGAAAAGTGCATGAAACAGAAGGAATTCTTAACTACTCTTTCTTTAGAAAGGGCACTGGGGCTAACTTAACATTGACACAAATAAGCAAAAATTGCAAAGACAGGAATTTGCTCGGACTGTCTTAGGGCTTTAAAAATATATCTTAAAAGATGTATTTTATGCTTCTTTTTTTTTGCATGCAATCATGTTTAGAAGTGTAGTTTAAATATTTTGTTTCAACACCCCTTTTGTATTTTCTCTCAGGCTGGGTTCTACATTTAAACCCGTAGCTTTTCCCAAGAAAGAGCTTTGCTTGGTAATTGCCTTAATAGATGCATAGTGAAGCACAATGATAAAGATTACTATTTATATTCCTATTTATATTCCATTTAACTCCCTGCTGCTGCAACCAGATGATGAATTTCCCGTGTCCTTCACTACCATGGCAGAATAGTAACTAATTTAGTCTGCCACTAGATGTCATTCCTTTTTCATGCAAATTTGAACAATGAACATTTTTAGCTTAAAATTTTAGTTTAAAACATAGGTATTAACATCAAAGAATTAATTTGCTGTGTTCACACCTAAAAAAAATATTTTTTTTTGTTTTCATATACTAATAGGATGTAGCAAATTTACTGTGGACTTTCAGCAAGTCCACCTGTGCTTAAGTTAGAGATGCAAAGATTGCATATGCTCAAACAGCCTGTTCTTGCTCTGTTTGGAAAATTAAGCAATTCACTGTAAAAGGGGTTGATTCTATTAGGTAAATTTCAAATTGGTATTTTTATATTTTTGTTTGACATATATTTTTATGTTTGTTGAGTCCCAAATTCTGTTCTTCTAAACCACAGAACTGCTTTCACTCAGTGTATGTCACCACTCTGCTCAGAAGCAGTTTCTCACACCTTCTCTGATCTGTTCAGGTTTCCTTTCATGGCTACTGAAAATTTGCAAACCAAATATGCAAATGCAGTTCCTCAGCGTTCTTGTGTCTTGCAGGAGGTTTCATTCTGGATAGTGACAATAAATACTTTTGATTATTAATAAAAAAAAAAAAAGCTGTTTCTTTCTATGTTTTGAGATGAAGATTTCTGAGAAACCTAAACAGTCTATAGAAAGGAATCTTTAACATTTTACCTTCAATACTCACAGATTCACTTTGTAAAGTATGTGGGGCTTTTTGATTTTTGGGTAAAAAAGATTTATTCAACATTATTTTTATTTAATTTTTTAATGTGTGCTCAAATATTAAGTTGAAAGTACACTACAATAATAATAGACAATGTTTTACAATCTTTATGCCAATAATTGAATAGCCTTTAGCTTATATTTCACTGCTCTAGTCACAGTCTTTCATCAAGGGTTCTGGGCAAGGATGCAGCACCAATTTTTCAAATATGTTCTGCAATAATTTAAATAACATTAAATATAATAAAATGTATTCAGTGAAGCATGAAAATCTACATCCTCTATTTTCTGTAATCTATGATCACAGCAGGGATGGTGACTTTCTGGTGCTTTGTGAAGGCATGATGTATTGGAAATGAGTAATATAGCCATTGTTTTAATATGTGCTAACATATTTTGAACTCTAATAACCTTTTAGACCACAGAAAATTTACTGGTGATAATTTCTACTAAAATATTAAGATGCTGCATTTCCTAACAGTACCGTTTGGTATCAAATATTGATGTTTCCTTTAAATTTCACTTTCATTTCCATATACTTTATGGATGCAGACTGTTTATTTGAAAAGTCTAAATCTCTGTACAGGTTGTTCCTGTACAACATATTATTAGAGATACCTTTGACACTTCTTTTTTCTTTAAAGATTGACAATGTATCAAATTTAGTTAAAATACCAAGAAGATAATCTAATACACAATGCAAATATTAAAATATAATTACTGGAGAAAGTTTATAAAAAATTCTGCTTGCTCTGTCTTGAGATATAATTGCTCTTTTATTTTTTTCCCCTATCATGAAAGACTTGCTGTTTCATTGTTGGGAAACCTCTGTAAGCAACATAGAAATTGAATTTTCTTGAGACAAGAAAGATGCAATCATTCTCAGATTTGAGATTTCAGAAAGATCTGATTTCTCCATCTTCCCTAGACCTGTTGTTTTCAGTGCTGTTCCTTGCAAAAGGACCCTCATGGGTCAGTGCTCCTGCGCTTCATTAGAAATAGTTTCTGTTAGCACAGTACTGGTGCAAGGAGGTCTGGGTCACTGTTTGGCTCCTCTCTCCCTACCAGAATTACCTCTCCCACTGAATTGTTTCACTGTAGAAGTAGGGAACAGTCATGAATCTTTAGAAGTGCCAGATAAATAATGCTAATGTGAAATAATTTTTGGCGTGATCAGGGGTATGGCCTCTTTGTTGGAACACCCCATTTCAATACAATTTCCTATTTCTCTGTGCTAGAGCTGATAGATATTTTATGAGTCAGTCTATTTTGATCTGAGTACAGACTTTTACATGAAACATGGCTTGTGCAGTGTCAGTAGATGAATAGGCCATAAATGTTGAAACCCCTTGGCTGGAGCTGTCAATTACCCAGAGTAGGAATCAGTCCTCTGATGGCAGGTACCAGACACTTCAGCTTGTTTCGTTCCCTCCAGCAGGATTGCAGCACAGTTTTAAACACTCTGGTCATAAAACTCCTTCTAGATTCCAAGGGTGTCAGTATTACTCTTTTCTTCCTCTTGAACATTAACACTTCCAGCATATGCCAGATGTCATCTTATTTCCTAAGATCAGGCTACCAGTGTTTAAAATAACTCTTATGTACCTTACTATCTAAAGAAATTCTCCCCATACTCCCGCAGTATGAGTTAGCTTTTAAATGCCTACTCTGTGACCATGAATTAGTTTTCTGCTTAGTATTTAATGTCTTCTCAATTAATATGTATGGCAGAGAGTCATCTAATAAGTCACAGTGCTAGACCTGAGTGTTTCAGGGAATTTTCTATTATCATTTGGGGTAGTAGAAACTGGCCTAAAATATTTCATTTTTTATGCTTGCAGTTTAAACCAAATGTCTTCTACTGATTTATAGGGCAGAAGAGATATTTCCCAGCACAGCTTAACCAAAAGATGGCTAATTCCCTAAAATACTAATCCAGTGCCTCAGCTGTGGCAAACTCACCTTTGTCTCTTGCAATTAATTTATCTCATGTTGAAATGATAAAAGTTCAAAACCTTCAAAGAAAGATATAAAAAGTAGCTTTCTTTATGTCATTATAGAAACATATTTTTGGTTCATGTAGAGGAAAAGACTCATACAGGTAAACTACAATGATATTCAGCTCTTAAGAAAAATCCTTTTCCATTAGTTTCTCATTTTTTATTAGAGCTATTGTATAGTTAGATAAACTGCTCCTACTGATTTTTTTCCAGTTTTCATAGGATTTTAGTCTTCTTACAAGTTCATTTTAATTCTAAATAAAGATAATAATAAATAAAAACCCCTCACCGAAACCAACAACAGACAAACAACTGCCCCACCAAAGAGCACCCCCAAAAACCCAACCCTGATATATGATTCACAAACTGACTTAAGAGTTAGAACCTTGTCTTCATGCTTTTAATCTCTTTAAATGCTGGTTTTCTTCTTTAGTCAATGAAATTAGAATTACTTGGAACTAATAACTCTTGGTAAGTCTGAATGCTTCATTTCATACTCCTAAGTCCCCTAATTAATGCTTAAAAAAAGTAGGGATTTTACCCTGGGTCAACATACATGCTTAACAGCTATGATGGCCATTTTGTGTTATGGTGATCCTCTCATTTTTTTTTTTAAGGAAAGATTAATTAAATTACTTACTGTTGTATAACTAACTCTTGATCCTGAATAATCATGGTAGTTTGCAAAATAGCTCCGTAATTAACATTCTTAGATTAATATTGTTGATTTAAGTTCTGAGTATCACATTGCTATTAAATCTGCCGGTACTGGCTTTAGCTACATACATTACTCATGAAAAATATAGCTCTGAGATGTAAGAAAATTCCTTCCTCTGCACTTCTTAAATAGAACAATGATTTTTCCTCCAATCAATAAATAAAAATAACAGACATTACTATCATTACTCTGAAACTGCAGAGTCTTTATTTTAACTGGAGATCTTGCACAAGCTTATTTTATTTAATAAACCAGGATGAAATGGTTTAAACACCTAGACAAGCTAAATCTGATGTGAAATGATTTTCTCAGTTTATCAGGTAGACTGTAAGTACACAAAGGAAGTACTGTAGTTAACTGTAACAGTTGTTAAAGCAAATCAACATTTTGATAACATTAGGGAGATGAAAATGGATATTTCTTGAGCAGAATATTTCTTGAGCAGGATATTTCTTGAGTCAGCATGTTTTTTATCTCTGGTATAAGACATTGACTGCAAAATCATCAATCTCACATAACATCTACATTCAATATGTTGAAGAAATTAAAAATATTCCAGTTAAAAGAAATAACGTGTAGATTACCCGAACAGTTTCATTTCTATTTCTTGCAAGATACTAAATATTGTTTCAAAGGATACTCCTATCATAAGCACAAATATTTTTTATTTGGTAAAATATTTTTATCTGAAAAAATCAGATATTACCTTGCAACTGACTACAAATTAGCAGTTGTAATACATATTGCAACTATACATTTGTTACATTTTCCATATATAGAGAATTATTACATTTTTTTGTGATGTGAACTCCTATCTTATACAGTAACCATGCAAGGACAGGTTTGAATGAATTTGCTTTGCAGGCTTACAGCCTGCAAAAAAATTCTCTGGGAGGATTTTTTTTTTCATCTGACTTTTGATGTGCAGCGTGGATGTGTATATCTGAACTATTTATGTAGCCTCTTTTACAGCTGATGGAAAGGAAGAAGCATTTCCAGGGCTGATTCATATAACTGTTTTTAGATATTTATTTTGGCATGAGATGGGCTGCCATGAGAATGTCTTTTTATGTTCATTAGCTGCTGTGAGGAGAGCAAAATCATTATCTCTGATGTAGAAATGTGCACTTGATTTCTGTGGCTTCAGCAGGCTTTGCATTAAGTTTGTAAAATGTGAAATTCTTTCCATAGTGCTGAAAAGAGAAACTGCTTAAGCAATAGGTACCACATCCAGGAAGAATGCCTTATCACCCACAAGTTCTCCATAAATTTCTGTGAGAGAAGCTGCATGTTTCCTTTGATGTTGAGTTAGGTGGCTACAATGGGTCTTTTTGACACTGAGATTTATAAATTTGAAAATATCTCTTGAAGACTGTTATGAAAACTTCCTATATGCCTTTGCATCATCAGGAAATGGTCCTTTGTGAACCTGCCTCAGTTTCACCCATGCAAATTGTGTGGGATGTTAGGGGCACTGCTTGCATCGGTCAGTCTCATGTAATGAGGTCTTTGTGTTCCTCTGACTGAATTCCTCTTTTAGTTGGAACATGACTTTTAGGAAATCTTTTAATTTTGTTTTTCTATGTTAGTGTAGAACAGAGCTCAGTCCACAAATGCATATCTTGTGCCTTGGAAAACCATAGGTATTTTCTTCCCCACCTATACATATATAGACTAAAAAGCTGGAAAACAAAATGGGGAAAGGAAGGAAACAGGTTATAAATTTCGTTGTGCATTCCATGTCTCAGATGCAGCCATAGAATCTCAGTCAGTAAGCAGCATAGCACAAATGCAATAGCTGTTTTTTCACTCTGTCACTTCACTTTCTTTTTTTTTTTTTTTACCAATGGTTTCAATCTCAGTCTTATTCTTTCATAACTGACAGAAGTTTTTAGGGGCTACCTTGCTACAGCAGAAGTCCATAGTACAACTATTGAAGATTAAAGGCATGCAAAGGAGTGCAGAACTGAGCTGGGAAGGAAATCAAAAGAATTTGCTTCTTGAGCTTTTCTTCTTTCAAGTCTGCTTAAAATAAGTATTTTATATCTTCATATTTGAGTATAAAAATTTTTAATCAGATAATAGAATTATTTTTGTACATAGTTAAGAATAAAAGCGATTATACTTCTCTATCCAGAGAACATCTATTACACAGTAACCATATGTAGGCTGTCTCTTTAGGAAAAGTGAATTTAGTGTACAAAACAAAGCCAATGTTCACTAAATTCAATTCTTAATATCTTAACTTTTCTTTATTCTGATAGAAGATAGCATAAAATATTTCTGTCCTGGTATAATAGTCCTCCACAGCATTTTTAATTATCATCATGACTTAATCCTACCCCTTCAGCTTGCAAAGGTATAAAATATAAGCTCTGAAGCTTTTTCTACATGGTGACTAAAGTATATGGTACACTGGTTATAATTCTAGTCTGGAAGAAATCAAGTATTAGGGATACATTCCCCTAAAATTTCAGGCACAGCAGATATTTCCTAGGTATTGTTGAAAGAAGCTTTAACCATGGCAATATCAGATAGTAGTATCAACTTTTTTCCTCCTGTCAGTAACTAGGAATAAGCATATTATAACACATCATAATATGCAGTGCAAAGTACATATTATTCCATAATTTGCAAGGTACACATTATTCCATAATTGTGCCATTAATCTTATTATTATTATTCCACCCTTTCTTTACAGGGTATGGAACTCTAAAACATAAGAAAAAATAAAAAAAGGTGTGAAAATTTATGTTTGTGAAGGATCCAAATATCCTCGGATATCAGTCATTCTGCAGTAGTAATGTAGATGTCAAAAGATCCAATAAATAATATTGCTTGTTTAAAAGTGCTGAGTTAGCTTAGAGATCCTAGCAATGCACAATATGCTGTGTAACTTTTTCAGTGGCTTACAGTAAGCCTGCAAAGTAAGTCACTGGAATCCAGCAAAAATAAAATGGATTAGATGCTTTTTCTTTGTTACATGGATCACACACTTGTGTCATTAATAGCCTTCTCTATGTTAGTATGCTACCATGGTAAAAAAGAAAACAAACACAGACCAAAAGAATAGGAACAAAGAATGAACATTCATTTCCTGAAGAAGTCCTGTTAATATTTGCAGGTAATTTTGTTTAAAAAGAATAGGGATGAGAGAAAAGTTAATAGATAAAAATCGATTAATCTTTCACTTCAATGAAGACTTATATTTAGTCAGTTGGCATATGCTCCAACTGACTTAAAGAAATGTGGAAAAATATTGGGAAAGCATATTTTAGTTTATAGTATAAGTTTTCTACATTCTCAGGTGACAGAAGAACATGAACTATGTCAGAAGAGTTCCTGAAGAATACACATTTTCTGAATTAATTAAGAATTATACCACAAAATGTGGTTCTTTCAGATACCACAGAGAGAAGATAACACCAAATTGCCTACTATTGTCTCAGTTGCCTGTCTCACTTAGGGTAATCCAAGTTAATGTCTAACCTTAATTTTCAATTTCAGAAAATCAGAAAGATATCTTCATCTGAGTATGAGAGCAGAATAGGAAATATTCTCCATTATGAAAATCCTGCCTAAATAAACATTCCAAGTTGAAAAGCAGCTGCTAAATCTAAATCTATGAAGGCAACCATGAAAGGAAGTCTGCCAGAGATATGTTTTTTCTACAGAGATCCACTTGCCACAGACTGACAGGATTACTGATCTCACCTAACATGATCTATGTAAATGTCAGTTATACAGCACCTTTTCTAGCTGCCTCTGTATTCTGAGAAGAGAGGCTGGCCCTTCAGGAGGTCACTCCACCCAGTTCTGGGTGCTTAGATACGTGCTTGGGTGTTGGGATCCATGACTTGTTCCACCTGAGCTGTTGAGCTGGATGGCACACAAAAATGGCATCACCTATTTTCTCCAAGTACCTTTCAATAGGGAGAACTGCCCAATTTTAGGGAAACTGATGAAAAGGGTTCTCTTCAAGCATTGAAATATAAAAGGAGATTTTATTGAACTTTCAGTACATCCTCTTTGTCTTTTATAGCTAAAATCCTAATTTAGTTAAAATTGAAATAGAGGGACCTAGTAGCGAAGTTATCAGAAAATCCACACTAGGACGAGTGAAAACCAACATTAAGAGAAAGTATGAAGTATAAAAGCTACATTAAGAGAAATTTAGCTCAAGGTTTTACTTTTTATTGGACACTGATAAAACATTTAACCTAAGTAAATTTTCTGATTTCGAGGCTTGAGTGAATAAAAATACGACTTTTTCAAAGTAGCACAAGTAGTGCCAGTTTTTTTTTTTAAGAAGTTTCACACCAGTTTTTGTGAATATTAGACTTTGTGACTAGCAATTTCTTCTTTTCTTTCACTACAGCAATGATAGTGGCAATAGTCTAGAAAGTTTCAAAACCCCATTTATCCTCTCTTGAAAATAAGTTTCAGGCTTTTGAATTGCTCAGGCATATTTAAAAATATCAGTCATCCTTCTCATGCTCTTTTATCCTCCTTTGGTTACTCAGGTTCCTCTAATTGTTCAAAAAAAAGCACATTTGCAATATAGCATATACAATTGTTTTACTTTCTTTTCTGTATTTCCCAGATGCTGAACTGAGATATATATATATATATATATATATATGAATAAATACAGTGCATGGATATATATATATAAGGATTTACATATTCTCTGTAATGCAGTTAATGGAAGAAAAGCATTCAACCTAGTTGCAGTAGATATAAAGACACTACACATCTAAGGGGAAAGAAATTAAAATCTAAATTCATAGCTCAGTGGAGAACATCCATGTGTACAACTGATAAATTTAGAGTACCGTATTAAGATTTGAAATACTTTGTATTTATCCAAAATAAAGGTCCTAGTGTATTTAGGACACAGAGTTTCTTCTTCCAAAAAGAGACATTATCAGCAGGTATTGGCCAGCTGAAGTGGAACACTGGCACTGGCACAAAGACCTCACTTGTTTGAAAGGCAGGTTCTATAGAATATTAATCTAGAATTTTATGATCTTAGACATCCTCTTATGAATTGTCCTTCTGTTAAAGGGTGGTAAAGTTAAAGAAAGATAGCAGTCAACTTGTGAACTACTTTGACAGTGTACATCAGTTTATCCCCTGATAACCACAAAGGACTTTTAAAAATGCCACCATCACTGGAAAATAATAATCACAAATGCATACTTTATGTCCATATTTTGATGTTTTACTGAAAGGCACTATGGAATTTACAATCTGTCACAATTACACAAACCCAGGGGAGTTTATTACTGTTTTAAGACCTGGGAAGCTTCAGGCATGGAAAACTCAAAAAAAAGAACCACAAGAAAGTTGCAACAAATTTGATTTGTATCAAGCTTGATAGATGAATATAAAATGTGTCTCCACAATACATTCATGTAGCTCATAGCTGATTTTAAAGTATTAAGTTATCTCTCTTTATTGTGGCTTTTTTCGAAGTGCCAAAGAAAGGGCTTAGTAACTTTGCTGTAATGAGAACAAATGGTGAATCAGGACATCATGGTCTTTTTCTGACTTCTGAGGAGAGATATCTACCCAGTTTAGGGTGTCTTTCTCCGTCTGTTGGCACATCTGTGTTAACAATGTGTGAACAAGGCAACCAATCCTTCACCCACTTTGTTCCCCCATCCACTGACCCTTCTATCTCCTAAAGCTTTCCATTGGCGCTTATTCTAAGGCAACTAGCACAGATTTTAAAGGATTTTTCAAAAATATAAACAGATTTTCCAAAAAATCTATTCCATCAGCTTTAGTTGTTGAGTTTTTTAATTTGTTTATTTTTTTCTCCCTGCAAACAGAACAAAGTAATCTGACAGAAATTTCTCAGTAAAACTGGGCTAAAGATAAGCATTAGCCCCTAATGGTCCTTAATGCAGTATAGTTTAGTACTAATTACTCACTGCTGAGGAGTCTGGACTGCGTCCAGTGCACACATTAATTCCCATCACTTATGTGCTCTGAAGGCACAACTCTAAAGGCATTAAGATTTAGATATTTCTGTTCTCCTCTTTTGTCTTTTCATGGACTTAGGGTAGGACCAATATGCCTGATTAGATACAAGTCATTGAAAATAATCACAACATTTCTTCCACACCTCTTTTCCTTCCAACTCAAGCAGATTTTGGAACACTATTCACATGATAATTTTAACTCACCTTTTTAATCTGCAAAATTATAACCTCACTTCAGATTTTACTGAAGTATTTCTACCTGACATTTTAAGAACATGAATTTCTGATGGCTATTTTTTGACAAGCATATAAAGAAGCTTATTTTGAGGACTTTGTGTTAAATTGGGATAAAATCAGTTAACGTATTTAAATACGCTAATAATTTATTAAGAAGTTGATGTGGCAGACCTGTAAAATAAGGGAATTGAAGAGGCCTTCATTCCTTAAACAAGAAGTGATGAAAAATTATCAAATCCATTGTTAATATGAAACCCTATATTGGCTTAATATAAAATTTAATTCTTGATTTACAGATTCATTATATACCCAACCTAAAAGGACGAAAGGAATGAAATTACAAATATCCTTGAAAAGGAAATGAAACATCAGTTAAGCTGCTAAGTTATTAGAAAGCCCAATTTTTGAAAGTTTACAAGGATGCCATGATAATGAATAATAACTAGAGAATGAAAATGGTATGTAAAATTCAGTGTCAATTGATATAAAAAATGTGAAAAAGTTCTTAAAAATCTAGATATAGTACTGGACTGAATATATATGAAATAAAGATTTCCATTCAGGAAAAAATAATTTCAATGGAAATATACACTGCCGAGCAGGGACCAGCAAAGTAAACTGAATCACAAAAAGTGAACAGTGAATAAAGAAGACATGAAAAAGCTACTCAAAGATTTTTTAAATACCTTTTCATAAACCAAAAAGAACTTGTGTGAAATTAGGCTGATCCAGGACAAGTTTGTATAAAATTCTTTGACATGATACATTGTGGATGCAAAAATTTTGATGTAGATTTTGAAATTATTGAATTAATTAATTGAATAATTCCTTGACAGCTAATAAGGTAACAACTGCCTCTTTAGCCTGGAATTTCTAAACTTGGCTGGGGGCTATACTGGGAAAGTATCACTGCTTGTCCTGTTCTTATATCTATCTCTGATATCTGCTATTGTCTACTACCACAGACAGTCTATGGGTACACTAACTGTTTTGCTGATCCAGCTTGATCATTTTTATGCTAACTTCTTTCATCTGCTTAAAAAGATCTGCTTTAACAGTCCATAAGCTTAGTCCTTTTTGGTTTGTTGACATCACTAGAGATAGCTTTTTCAATCCAAATATTAACTGCTAAAGCATAAAATTTAAACAAGATTTTGCCAGTACCAGAAAAAACAATTTTAGCAATTACTTTGCTATACACCATAAATATTAATATATTAATGATCACAAATATCTCAACCAAAGTGTCCCCATTTCTAGCTGACAAAAATGAGTGTATGATTTAAATTTGAAGCTTTTCAAATACACAGAAACAGCTGCTGGTTTCCTAGGGATCCACTGGTATTTAGTGCTATTTAAGGGGCTGAGGGGTACTTTCCCCAACTTTTGCAGGTGTATGGGACCCTAATCTCTCTAGGGTCACCTTTGGGTTGGGGAAATTATTAGAGAGAGCATTAATTTACTTTCACTGAACATGTGTATAACAGTTAGGTCCCATAGCCCTTCTTCCCACATCATCCTGATAAGAACTTCTGAAAGGTGTTTTTTTCACACCCTGCCTGAGTACCACGTTTTTTTTTTTTGCCAATGAAAGTCAGTTAAGTGTAACCAGAGGAGACACAACACTTTCACCATAGTGTGGATTTATATATATCTAACAATGACTCTGTATGCAAAACCAAATCAGGACTCCTAAGGCTTTCCCATGCCCTGTAAGTGTATAGGTTGAAATACTGAAAAGCACTAAATTTTTGGGGGGAGGTTATATTAAGTGGCCTTATATCATGATATTCTGATTCAATCTACTAAATTTGTTGTCCAAACAGATGTAATATTAGAGTCTGATCCAAAGCCTAAAAGAAAAAAAAGCCCCAAAAAACCATGGACAGAGAACAAAAGGACACCAGACCCCAAAAGAAGGGCTTCTCTTCAGAAGTACACTGTTTTCCATGCTGATAGCTTGAAGGAAAAGGAAGATGGGTCAGAAAAAATCCTTACTTAAAGGCTATTTCCCCCCCAAAACTACAAAACTGTAGAATAATTTCCTTTAATTTCTGTGGTTATTTTACTGAAACTAGGCAAAGAACAGCTCACAGACCTCAAGGTGATTTGGCACATAAAACATTAAAGAGCAAGAACTTCATAGCACAGGAGATAATCCTTTGGTAAAGAAACCAGAAATCAATCCCACCCACATCTCTGTTTTTTTCAGAGATGCAATTTGTTCACGTATTTTGCAACAAATATAAAATTCATTTTCTGTCTTGTTGACATTTCTATAAGCTCTATTCTGAAAACAGTAAAGGTTTTATCTTTTTGTCTAAGAAGACATACAGTAAATCTCTCCTTCACTTTCAAAGTCCTTGCACTCATTATATTTATAAAACCTACACTGAGCTGTGACTGATATCTATGGGATCTTTACCATTTCTTAAAGGAAAGCAGGATTAGGTTGTTATTGATTCAGTTTGATTAATATGTATGATGCTTCTGCAGTTACAAAGCTTCTTCAGGCTTGTTTTTGTAGCTGACTGTAGGAATGGAACAACAAAGATCTGCATTTCTTTGCACACCACTCCACAAATATTGCTTCCATCAAGTTTTCCTTTTCCACTGCCAGATCTAAACAGAACCCTTTTGATATGAGATTACTGATGCTGACATTGGCCAATCACTTATAAAACCAACCTCAACATCTTGAAAACAACTTTTAAAAAAATGAAAACAAACCATGGTTTCAATTCTGAACAGAATGGCCATCTTTCTGTTTTATGTGTATGCCTGAAAGCACAATTCCAACCTGCTTTCACAGAGGGGAATTTGGTGATGTGTGTTACTGCCCCAAGGCCCATTTTCACATTCTGTACAGCTCTGACTATGAAGTGTTGTACAAAAATATTTAGTTTTGCAGCGCCTTAGGGCACTTACTTTTAATGGAGTCAATGGGGAATGTTCTGTATTTCTCCATTAAAAAGAGCACAGTTTTCCTGAGTTTATAAAGAGCTGTGTGTCTCTTTTATTTAATATTACATAATCATCTGCTATCTCTCGGTTTCATTCTTCTGTGTAAAGGCTACTTTGTTTTTTGTTGTTGTTAAAGTAGTATAGATGAAAGCATACAGTATGATACAGAATTATTAAAGATTTCACTGATTTAGAATTTCTAACCAGTATCACTTCATCACCCTGCTGACCCTACAAGATGCCTGCAAGCAAAAATGGATTTGAGTCCTAACATTTTCCATTAAAATTTACTCTGATAAAGTAGACTATAGTCATTAGTCAAGTTTCTCCATATTATGAACAGGTGGTGTTCTCAATCTGCTCAATATATTCCAACACACCGAGGACCAGACTGCAATGCTCTCACCCACACTGGGAGCACATTTTTTTCTATAAAAGCTCTTTATCCACTGGAATTTTGTGTGGAATAACAGGCCAAAGTGTTTCATAACTTAAGTGTAGAATAGCTTGGTCTAGATGAGATGCTGGTATTTGGATTTTTGATTAGATCTATGAAAAATTGTATATTTTCTTGTTGCACTGCTCTAGATTTGTCATTATTCCCTTTTCCCTCACTAATTCTTAACAGTAGATGAAAATAAGGATTTAAACCCTACATAGGGTTATAGGGGCTACTTGTGGGCTAAGCAGCCCTGCACACCTGTCAGCTAAGGGGTAACATAGGTGCTACCCACTTAAAGGTATATCCCTCTCACCATCTGGGAGTGCTGTGGTGCTTTGGGTTTTTTTGCCTTTAGATGGAATTCCTTCAACTCAGTTCTGCCAAGGAATATTTGTGTAATTTTCAATTTTGAAGCTCCTCAGATCACATTCAGATTTTTTTTTTTATTTGATGTAAATAATAGTTGGTTGTTCATAGAATATGGTTTTATCCTTAATAATATGTGCAATGCTTTTTCTTACCTCATTTTTTCAGTGCCTTGATTTTTACTTTTGTAGTTAGATTTTGGCAGACAGAGAAATGGATGGCATAGTTACCTAATCTTTGGAGTAGCAGAGAGCAGAGGAGAATGTTAATGTAGGAAATTTGAGTTTAGAATCATGAAATCTGAAAGAGAAAGGGGACCCAATATGGCAGAAACATTAAATGCATGATTCTTGCTAGTGATGCTACTGGAATTAAATATGAAATATATAAGGGAATTTGAGAACTGAGCTGTGAAAGATGATACTAAAAAACTTACAGAAAAATGGCTCTTAATTTTGTGATTGGAGAAAACCTCAAGTTGCAGCATTATGAGAACATAACACTAGAAGTAGACTTTCTCCTCTGAGAAATACTCATTAAGGGTAACATAGGATGGGGAAATGAGGTGAAATTTCCTCATCAAGAGAAGGATTACAAGCCTGAAAGTGGCTTAATTTCCCATGACAGGGGGTAGAACACAGTGTGAGATAACATGTTCTGAGCTGAGAGACATATTACTGGGACAGGTAAAATTTAAACTGTGATTTTAACCTTACTTGCAGTGATTATAAAACCCTTTAACACATTTTATTCTGTACACTGAAAATGGATGTAGAGCAGGCACCTAATCCTGAAAATGATGCGCTAGGATTACATACACTGAAATGGAACCATTAGATGTACACAGCAAAATACTATACAATTTATACTGGCTTTATAAGTTAAAGCATGCATTTATTCATGTCCACTTGTGTCAAATAAATAAACTTCAGGGCTATTAGGAGCCAGATACTAAGTGACAGTAAGGTTGTCCTGAACCTAAAAGTAAAGATTGACAAAACCTTGACTTCAGAAGATTCGAGACATGAAAAAAAAATAATAGTCTGAAGTGTCCTATCAATACCCATGATGAAAATCTGGAGTAATCCCTCTTCTACTAGGAATGTTAGAATCAAACACTGCATCCTAAAACTGTTGACAGTTTTAATCCAACTTTATTAACACGAATTTACTTGGATTATAATCAAAGTCACTGCTGGTATAAATGTAAAAATATTAAATAATTTTTTAAAAAAGGAATAAATTAGAAGAATTTACTAGTACGGTCTATACTTTAACAATATTCTAGAAATAAAGAAATAATTTAGTTAAAAATGAAGTTTTCCATAAAATTGTTGTTGAGAGCTTTGGAGTCAGTAGCACATCCCTTTTTATATGATTTTCATGAGGCTGAAACTTATTCCTAACCTCAGGATAGATCTAAAAGATGTACTGCATTCTCTGCCAGGATATGAGAAAAAATAAATAGTGATGCAAAGATGTTTGCATGTCTTCTCACCTCCCACAAGCAGACCAGTGCCCAATCTGACTCTAAACAGTAGTTTGTTTGGCAAAACCATATCCCAAATTTCTTTGTTCCTGAACATGATGTTATAAAGCTTGCAATTTGCTTTTGGTGATTTTGGGCCAGCTGACCTGATGGTGTCCCCTCCCTCTTCCCTGTCCCCATTCTCCTGCTCACTCCCAGCCTTCTTGCTGGTTGTGGGGCAGAGAGAGAAATGGAGAAAACCTTATTGCAATACCTCAGCAACAGCTAAAGTGTTGGTCTGTATCAACACTGCTTAGGCACAAATTCACAACAGCATCATAGTGGCTGCTTTGAATAAAGCTGACCCCATTCTAGCCAGACGCCCCTACACACTCTCACTGCAGAAATTATGGCTTTGTAAAGGCAGTGGTGTTCATACCAGGCATAAAAAGCATGGACACCAATGAAAGTTATTACTGATGACAGTCATTGCCATACAAAAGATATTCTCAAAATCCTTAATGCTAAATGGCAGCTCTTAGGAGAAATGAATAATAAAAGAGCTATAAACACAGCCCTTTGAGGGTTTTTAATGTTCTGCTCAATTTTCATTTTGTCCCTCTCATCCTTTCTTCCCTGGAAGATATATCTTGCTGATATAAGAAGTCTTATATGCCATGTGCAGGAGGATAAGGGATTAACGTACCAGTCTTCCAGAGATACCTGCCTTTGATTGCCTGCTCCTCCCTCCTGCTGGAGCTCCGTCCCAGGGAAGGGGGCAGAACAAAGTGCCTGCCCATGCCTTAGCTGGAGGCTGCAGTCTGCCATTTCCCTTAAAGCCATCTTTTCATGCCACTTAAGTTAAGCTGCAGGATGCTGTGCGGACACACCTGAAGCACAAAATCCTTCTAGCAGATTTTATTGCAGCATTAGTAATTTCTAAGACAAGGAGACAGAGACTCCTTGGACTGAAAAGGTTTCACAAGTGCTTCTGTGACCCTGTATAATACATTAGAGTAATCATTAAGTTATCCTCACTTTCTTGGTGATCAAAATGGTTTGGAAAGCATTATGGGCTATTTAATACACTGTGATTTTCAATGCTTATGACGTCTATTAATTTGTAAAATAAATGATGCATTTCTTACAGCTTTGCATCTCTTAATTCATCAGTTGAATGATTAAAGTTCATGTCAATTCTACTATGGTAAACAGGTAAATCAAATCTTTATCTATACTGGAACAAACAGGACTGCTTTTGTCCTTGCCTGAAGGGACAATGTCATTGCCTTGAGCTTACATCTATCATTACCATCAGTTAATTAGAAAGAAGAAAAGCTTTAAATGTCCTCACCCTGACTTATCATTCAGAACTTCTTCAAGCATTACGGCAACTGTCAATCACTTCAGTCCTTCAAAAATATGTATAAAAACTATTGCAAGTATTTTTTCAATAGGTCCAGCAGCAGGAGGTAGTGAGTCCCTTCTATGCATTGACATTTGAGACTTATCTAAAAAATGCTTGTACAAACTCCTTCTAATCTTGTCTTGGAGAGGGAGTGCTCTGCTACTTCAGTTATGGATATGTCTTAAAAGTTCTGATAAAAAAAAGAAACAAAAATGTTACAAAACTTCATATAAACCATAATTTTTGAAAGTGTGTCAATAAGATAGCTATGTTATTTAATGTAATAAAATATTTAGTTTGGATATTATTTGCCAAATAAACAGAATTCTAAGTTCTTGATTCTTAAAGTATTGAACTCATGACTTTGCAATAGTTAAGCCTGAAGAGAAAAGGTATGGGCTCTCTGCAATAACAAAAGAAAAAGCATACTTTCAGTAGCATTTTTTTTCACAGCTTTTGATTTGTCATGGATAAATGTTTTCTTTCTCTGGGCATGCAAGAGGACTGCTGAAAAAATAATATGTGTTAGGAAAGTATGGGTGAGTGAAACAGCAAGCAGCTGTGGAAATGCTAGCTGCTGGGAAAAGGCAGCTACCATGCAAAATTAATTCTCATTCTACACAGGGCAAAAATCACCTCTGGAAATTATATCCTTTGTGTAAAGTCTGTGGGTGTTCACATATACACATAAAATTCAGCAAACAAGAGACTTGCTTAAATGCCAAATCATCCTACTGTAACCCTAGTGGCTTATAAATAAATGCTTGATTATAATCCTGGAGTGGGTTTCTATGAGCAAAGAACACTGAAAGTTGTTTTGAGCAACCTTTAGCCTCTCTTTGCAGTATTCAATAAATGAAATGTCATACACATCAACATCAAACACAACATTTCAACAGAAACCCACTTTACCACAAAATCCACCATAGAATCACTCTGATTTTTGTATATTTTATTTCCACTTTAAAATTGTGGAATAATAACATTTTGCAGTAGTGGTTTAAGGATTATTCTCTTCATGTAGAAAAAGGACAAGCCATATAAAGTAGCATTATTTTGTACTAGACACACGGCTGTAGCTGGAAGAAAAAGCAGAACTTTTCAGGCACATAAACCTTCCAGATGCTATTCAAGTACAGAAGTAACAGAGTTCAAGCTAAGTATAGGCTAGGAATAATTGCTCTCAGTTTAACTTAGTCATGCTCATAAGAAAATCCAAGAAGAAAACTTGGTGCTTGGTATCTATGAGACAAAGGGGCAAAGGGAAGAAATGAGAAAGAGAGCATTGCCTTCTGCAACTGAAAGTAACACTAATAACAATGTGTCATGAAACGAGTGTTCCTACAAAGTCAAATGTTTTTAATGTCCAGTGAAATAAAGAATTATAGTTCAGAACCTCTTTTGAGGTTTTGAGTTTATGGCTCTTCCTTCAACATCCTTGAGAGGTGAGAGATGATTGGCTCTGTATTGAAAAGTGTTCCTTCCCTGCTGCTAACCAGCTGTATCTGTGAGTTTTTTCTGCTCTGCAGGAGTTATTTGCCTTTGTTCACTAGACATATTTTGATTCATCAGATGAAGCATTTCTAAAGTATGTACACCCCTAGCTCTTTTAGGGCTGGAATGGGCACTCCAGCGGTATTGGATATTGGCTGAACAAAAGCAAGACAATTAAGTTAACTTTCCTTCTGTTTTCCAGTTGACTAGTATGAAAATGAAAAGAACATTCATAAATGACACTACTTTCAGAATCTTCAACTCTTTCCAGTAAGCAGAAGTACTTTACTCATGATGTATTTCTGTAAACAAGTTGGTAGGTTCTGCACGCCTCTTTTCATTTGACTTACGTAGTATTTTACTAATGGTGCAGTGTTGTATATCCAGTCTAAATTTGCCTTGACTGTTTTCTCCATTAGTTTGTCCATAACACTAAATTTAAGGAAAATTCTTGATATTTGCTAAGCAGTTAAGCCAAAAGGAGACTGGTTTATTTTCACTGATGTTAGGCTAATAACATTTCTGTATATGGGATTTTTCTTCATTGGGAGTGCAACAGACAGCAGTTTCTTCAAAAGATTGATTAAAATTAAAAATGTTAAAATTTTACTACTTATAAATATACTTGTCCCACATGAACTTTCTGACTGCTGTTTTAAGCCAAATAATTGCCATTTTTTCTTTCAGGATCATATTTTATGCTCTCAAACAGCCATGGAAAAAACATAGATGTGTGAAGGATTATTTTAATGCAGTGAAACTCTTGTGCCCTGAAGAAACGGAAAGAACAAAGAAGGCACAGTATTTTCCAAAAATGCATGTTATCTAATAGTATTGACCCAACAGTTACATCAATACAGCAAATGAACTTTCCAAGAGAATGAGAAAGGACACTGAAACTGGAAGTTTTGTGAAGGAGCACCTTGGCCATCTTCAACAAGTTTGAGACCAAGATTTTCCTGAGACCTTCTCTCACTATTAATACACTGTAACAATCTATTTTTGCACTAAATGATTCCACTGATTTGTGAAAAAACCCCCCAATGTCCCATGTGATTTTTTTTACTGAATATTCATTAATCTTTCTCCTACTGAATAAATAGGAGGGGTGATATTTAGATAACCCAAATAAAAACATCTACATATGAACTTAGGTCTCTTTTGTACCCAGTGTTTTCAGAGTGAGATTCTAATTATTTAAGCCACCTACTTCAAAACTAGATAAATTGTGCCATAAAAGTGCCTATTTTTCTACCAGCTGTGAATGGAGATAGGATTAATCACTCAGCTGAAGAGATCTAGATTTTCCACAGCAAGAAAAAAAATTAATCTCAGACAAATAATTTTTCTAGCCCAGAATTAGATGCTTTACTTCGATCTCTGGCAAAACTTCTGTAGGAAAGTTGTCAAACTTGGGTATAAGTGCAGGGAGAAATATAGAATTATATCCTTTTCAACTGCTTTGGGTCCATTTTAGATAACACTTTTTTCTCAAATTCTTATATAGAAGTATTTTCATGAACAAAATTCTCAAGATATTTGATGTAGTCAGTGCTCCCTTTGAGAGGATGCAGTACCTAGAGGCACATACTAATGTTTCATACTTAAGATCATCTTACTCTTCTGCTGTTCCATTATAGTAAGTGCATACATTCATAAATTTAAGATCAATTTAAAATGAGTGAAGTGCCACAGTTTAGCCCCTAATACTTCCATTCCTTTATGATCTGTAAGAAATCAAATTCCTTTAAATGGTGCTCGGAAGTGTCAAACAACTCTGTTGTGGCAGGGTGTTTATGTAGTATGTGGGTTTCCTTAAATGATCAAAAAAATTTTATAATCTATTAATGTGCTGTAAAAGTAATTTGTAAGCTTTCTTGACATTTCTTGTTGAAAGTGTCATGGAGGTAAAGGTCAGCTTTCAAACATTGCATATAAAATTATCTTCAGAAGATTAAATTGAACAATTTGCAACAAAGTAGCTGTGATTTTTTATTATACCTTAAATGTTATGGTGACACATAAGAAATCTGCCCAAGCAATTCCATTGTGTAAATCAGCTAATACCTGTAGTTTCTCTTACATTTTCATAATCAAATACAAATTTCACACGAGGAATAAATGTCAGCTAGTAAATTTTTGAATGTCATAAACATATTTATGAGTTCTACTCTAAGTATTTTAGTACCTAATAAAGGGAATAGATACACCTCTTATCCATAAAATACAGATTTATTTCAAAGCAAACCCCTCAGTTTTATAACCCTGCTAATTGTATTTTAAGTCCAAGCTGAGCTATGATACATAATAAATTGTTACTTATGCCATTAGATCATGCCAGCTGCACCACAGTGTTAAGGCCCAGTAAGAGATGACTGTAATTGGTGCAATCTAAACACATTAGCTAAAAACTGCAATAAATATTTTAGTTATGCAAAATATTTAAGTTGTGCTCTTGACATTTTTAACTTAAATAGCAAAAATGCTTCATTTATGTAACTGATCTTGTATTGACTGTTGTACATTATTTTAGATATTAGGTATTTTCTCTTGCCTGGTAGTGCAGGTAAGGCATATCAACTATTATCTTATGAAGTTAGCTCTGAATTTCAGTGATTAAATTAAATTCCGTGGGCAGATCAACCATACACATGACTTAAGCCTGACTTAAGGGTAGTCTGCAAAGGCAGATAAGCAAACATAGGGATCATTTCTAAAGAGGATTCATAGGACAGTGTTTAACAAACATGTGAGATGATTAACAGGCTACCAGGCATTCTGGGCAGAATGCACCTCACAGATACAACCACCGCTATTCTGCCAAAACTGCATGAAGTAAAAGTAGCTCCATTAGGATAGAGAAATAAAATGAAAGCTGAACTTGTCCAGATGGTTAAAAAAGATCATATTGAATAAATTCAGAGACCAACAGACTAGTCTAACTGTATGGCTACTGTTTCAAAACTAAATTGATGTGAAGATTGAAACAAAATCGTCAAATATGGTCCCAGTAAAAGGTCAATTCAAACTTAAAAATGCAGATTATGTCTAGCAGTTTACATGTACCAAGACTACCAGAAATCTCATTTTTTTTGTGGAAAGAACCCGAAGTACCTTGACTGCATGGACATTAGTAAGACTGATTCATGTTTTATTTTGTGTTTTGTTTTATTTGATACTTTAATGTACCATAATCTCATCTCATTTGCTTTTCATTTATTCTATTAATAAGCTGGTCATCTAACAATTAATATATGCTGACAATAGTGGGAAAACAGTGGATTGCTGTTATATTTATATCATCTGAAGACATTTTCCTGCAAAGAGGGTAGAAATTATTTATTTGGCCCTTGATAGAGCTCTGCTAAGTCCAGGGACCAGTGCCTGGTCCTTGGTAAGGTAAGGCACTAATGTCAAATATCTGATGGGCACCAGACTCTACGATGCACTGAAATTCCTCTGTCAGGGCAATAGAATGGTCAAAGAGTTGTTTCTTCTCATGTTACATTTCAGCTTGCACCAAGCAGACACTTCTGGTTCCCTGTGGAGAGGTGTTGTAAAGATGACATGAATATAGAATTATAGAATTATGGTTTAGATTGGGTGTGATTTAAAAAAACCTTCTAATTCCAACCTCCATGCCAAGGACTGGGACACCTCCCACTAGACCAATTTACTCAGAGACCCATATAGCCTAGCCTTGAACACTTCCAGGGATCGGGCATCCACAGCTTCTCTGGGCAATCTGTTCCACTGCCTCACCACCCTCAGAGTAAAGAATTTCTTAAAGTGGCTCTGAAAGACATTGAGGGAACCACTAAACACCTCTGAGTCAGAGAAGGTTTGGCTATCTGTTCTAAGTTCTCATAAATCTAAGAAAATCTCACAAGTAGATGAGGGTTAAGAGTTTCTTTTTATTTTTGAGATACTCCAGATATATGATGAGATGGACCACAGCTACAAGATTTGTTACTGGGACCTCTCCCTATTGAAGAAAATGAAAATATTTACCATCAGTAACTCTCTTGCATCTGTATCCTTCTGCAGTCTCTACAATAGGTAGAGACAAAATGTTATGAATAGCTGTGATTTGTATGCAATGAAGAAATAGTGTAGTTTTCCCAGCATCTGGAACAGCTCTTTGTGCATCAGACACATGGTAAAAATCAGTCCAGCTTCTTTAGTCTGCATGAAAACTATCTGTCAAGAGGTGACAGAAATTCTCCACAACATCAAAAATCAGACTCATCTTATTAAAATCTTTCATTATATTTGAGAAAAGTCCTTACTTGATATTTAATAATTCAGTCTGTACAATAACCATGCATTTTATATTGGCTATTATATCTATGAAAATTTACAGGAACAGTAGAATTGTGTAATCTTTGCAATTATTCATGCAGTTAAATGTTCTGTCATTCAAAAGGAAACTTATTTCAGAAATAATCACAATAAAGTGAAAGCCCTTAAATTTTCATCACTTTTTTTCTGATGCATTCAATATTTTCAAGTGTTTTTCTTCTGCAAGGAATAAATTATCCATTAGAAATTTTTCATATAAATTATTTCACTTGTGGCATAACAAGGGATGTCTTTTAAAATTAAACATGTTTTTAATGAGGCTGTTAGTGTCTCTTTGATAAAGGATTATCTAATAATTTTGCTGCTACCATGTAAGTGATTACAGGTGCCACTGTACAACTTCAGTATTAAAAAGTCATATTGTCAAGTGTGTTTAAAAGTACCTATTCTCTAGTATTGTGATAATTCACATACAATTGACTAAATAATTCAAACATGAAATTGCTGTCAATGTACACTTAGGTTAAAAGGTATTACTCTGTTGAGTCTTTAGATACAGAGTTTATATTTCTGCATTTGAAGTGGCAGAAAGATACCTGAAAATATTTGTTGTTACAGCCATGAGTGGAAATTTGTTTTTGCATCCTTAGCAATTTGGGCATAAAATTTGAGCAATTTTATAAGTAAATGTTCAAGCTTGAACCTTCTTGAATGTCTTTGTGTTGAGTTGGATCTTCTTGTAAGAGGGAATTTTAAAATTTTAGATATTGCTCAATCATTACCTCATTGATTAAAGATTTCTTTGGTGGATGAATGACAGCCACATATTCTGACCAAGAACTTGGTTTAAATAAGAATGCAAGAATCATAAACTGTTGAATCTAAATGACTTTGCTTTGGTTTGGTTTTTTGTTTGTTAGTTTGTTTCTGGATATGATAAAGCAGACATTCAGTGTTTTATTTAAAATCAAGAACACAATTTTATGGACAAAAATTTTGTCTTATAGTTGGATGGTCCTGGTTTAATTTCTCCTTTTTTTTTGATGAAACAACTTTAGAGAAAGAGAGTGATCATCACCAGTGGAGCAGATTCAGGCACCAGCAGGGAACAGATTATTAGAGCTGTAAGGCACAGGGAAAAATGGGTTGTTAGCATCTGTGTCAGAGAGGTCAGGGGCAATTGAAGACACTATCATCAGTGCTCTTCTAGGAGAAGACTATTAACACCCATAAATTTAACACAGATTTATCTCCAGGTATGATCTACACTATTCACTATATTAAATATGCTAATGAAAAATGTGTATGGCATCACACAGCCTCTGTGTGCTAGAAAAGGTTTGACACACAGAGTCAGTAATAGACAGGAGAATATTTTTCAAAAATAACCACTGGCCCACCAGGCCTGATCCTCAGGGAGTCTGCAAAGACCATCACAAGAATAAGCTGAACACTAAAAGTCCTAATTCCAGTGGGTACTAAAATGTATTAGCTCAAGACACATGCCAGTTTTAAAGTGTAATCGTTTTCTCATTCCATCCTATCCCAAACTCAGCTTGATGCTTCTCATCAATACAGACAAATTTAAAATTATCATCTCACCAGTGGTTTGGCTCGGTTTGTGGGAAGGGAATAGAGAGGCAAATCTGGGACAGAGTTTATATGCAATCAAAGAAGCATCTACGAAGAAAATTAGGTGTATCCTAGGATGTATCAGCAAGGGTAACTAAGATGTCAAGAGAAATGATTGACATCTGGTATTTGTGAGACCGCATCTGGGATGCTGCCCCTGGTCTGGCACACCTCAGTGCAAGAAAAACCTGCAGGGAGGCCTTTGCAAGGCCACCAACCTCAGGGTCTGGAGAACAAACGTACAAAGAGAAGTTGTAAGAAACTAGTTAGTCCAGCCAGCTGAAAGAATAGCAGAATAAAAGGTAATATTTCTGCTTCTTCAGCTATCTAATTGGACTCTTTTCTGTTTGGAAATGTTACAAAGGATACAAGTTGAGGTTGGGAAATTCGGACTAAAAATAAGGAAAATTTTTTTGAACCATGAGTGTGGTCGAACACTGGAGGAGGATGCCCAGTGGTTGTGATAATCTGAGATAATCATAACAAGACAGGGCAATACTCTGAGAAACCTAAAGCAGGCTTGCCCTAAGCAGGAGGTCAGAATAAGTGACCTCCAGAGGTCCTTTCTGACACAATTTATTCTATGTTTTTATGGTTCCTGGGAACTTAGCATGGTGTTTCTATTAATGAGAAAGGAATGCATTAACAATAATAAAAACCTTCTATCATTTTGCCTAAATCTTGTATAGGCAAAATAGGATAGCAGGATTTTATATAGATAACTTTCTTTTTACTACTCTTATTAAAAGTCTAAGCCAAACCCAGAATTGTTTTCAGTGAAATGTATGTTTTGCTATGTTAAATAGCATGAAAAGACAGCCTTTCTGTAAGTTTTTTTTACTTGCAACTACATAAGTGGCACAAAACTCAAAGTTCTTGCTTTTTAGACCAGTATGTTATTATTATTTTATTATTTTCTGGATATTATTATTATTATTATTATTATTATTATTATTATTATTATTATTATTA
>JAHLSL010000009.1:18979721-18991436 GCA_025920805.1 Petroica traversi
TATTATTATTATTATTATTATTATTATTATTATTATTATTATTATTAATGACAATTTTAAATTTTATTTTGCAAAAATATAAATTATGTGCGTATGGATATATAATTATTTGTAAAACATTTTCAAATCTTGAGATGGAAAGTGCCAGATAGATTTAGACTAATTCAGATAATGTTGAGATAATATTTGTAAACCTTACAAGTCCCAGCAAAAGCTGATCAAATTAAAAAACAAGTGTGCATCTTGCATTTAGTTTTATTATTATTTTTATAACTTTTAATCTAAAAATCAGAGCACAATAAGGATTAGGATATTCTACTGGCCAATCCATCCAAGATATTTCTATCAAGATATAAATATTAGTTAAATATTCAAATCTAAAATTAAATGAAACAGAAGGTTAGAGCTCAGCATAATAAGACATTCCCCAGAAATGAAAGAGACAAAGTATTGTGGAAGAAAGAGTAAGTTACCTTCTAAAATGACAAGCAGATAAACCTTAGATTAAATAATTTCTGCTTATGCACCAGGTTTACAAGAAGTACTTGTTTTGCTGTTTCTTTATACCAAATCAGGATTTCATCACCATGTGTCTGGTGGTGATGTTACTTGTCATGTTTGGTAGTTTTGTATTAATGTTTGTATGTTTTGGCTGCTGAGTTTTGTGTGAAATGCACCCTACATAGTGAACAATCTGGGAGAGCTGCCAGCAATAAATTGCAGTAATCCAACCTTGATTTTGTAAAGGCATGAGTCAAAAGCTCAGCATCTTGCTGACACAGCAATTGTCTTAACCTTGTTATGTTCCTGAGATGGTAATATGAAGCCTTATCAATATTGTTGATGCGGCTCTCTGAGGAAAGCTGAGGGTCAAAAATTACTGGAATTTATCATGAAGAGCATTTCTTCCAGGATTTCCTGTCCAGCAAAAGAACAGTGATTTAATATTAAATTTTCACTGGAATGAGAGAGATATAGCTGCTTGCCTGTGGAAGCACAGTTGGATACAAGCAGAAGCCAAAAAATTATATAAACCTCGGCAAAATGAAATAAAAGCTGGTATTTACATTTTCACTGATGATTATCTGATTTCAAGTTTGTAGGTTTTTACAGACTAAATAGAGATTTCTAGTCTGTTCCACATTCTCTGAAATCAAAAGTTTCCAGGAAACCTATCTCTGGTCTTTTACAGGTAATGCGTCTTAATGGTGTGGGAAAAGATCATACTTTCTTCTCAAGGAACAGTCTGTGATGAAAGCAAGTCAGATGAACCTAGACATTTTTCAGAACAGACACACATGGAGTTGTTGCTTCATAATTTAGATTTAGTTTTTATTAGTTAGTTAGCAGGACTGCTCTCCATAGAAGGAACCCAAGCTGGGGCAGGTTGTAAAGAACTGCAGCCCCTGGGAAGAACTTTACTGAGGATTCCCATGGGAGGGACCCACTTCCATTTAGTAGGAAGGAGCAGCAGAGAAAATGTGTGATGACTTGACAAGTCCCTATCCCAGTCCCTGTGAGTTGCTGGAGAAGGGTGGAGAGAGAAAATTGGTGAAGTCAAGCCTGGGAATGGGGGAGTGATGGTGGGGAGGGTGTTTTTAATTTTTTTTTTCTTTTTTTTTTCATTTCTCATTATCCTATTCTGATTTGATTGGAAATAAATGAAATAATTTTTCCTTGAGCCTGTTTTGCCTGTGACAGTAACTGCTGAGTGATCTTTCCCTCTCATCCCAACCCACAAGCCCTTTGCACTATTTCTCTCACTATCCAGCTAAGGAAGGAAGTGATAAAGCAGCTTTGTTGGGCACCTGTTATCCAGGCAGGGACAACCACAGCTGTGCATTTACTGTTCATCTTTTTATGTCCCCATAGCACTGGATAAGAATTTGAAGGTTAAGGAGGCTATAATTTTATTCATGTTTCTCTTAATCTGTGCAGAGGCAGGGTGCAGATGGGAGCTAACCAGTTCTTAGCTCAGTTTCTGCAGTCACTTCATTGAATCTTCTGAAAGTTTATACTCTCTGAAAGATGCCTGCCTTGAATGGTACAGATTTGTCTGGACAGAATATTTATGCTCAGAGGATCTTTATCCGATCCTGTGACCCCAATTCTCTTGGATTTCACACATAATAGAGCCAAAGCCTGGAAGCTCCCAGGAATGTCTATTCTGTGATAGATTAGTGCATTACTGGGTGACCTGTCTGTTAAAAGGGGACTGGCTACGTCTCTTTAGGGAAGAAGCACCTGTTTAACCTGCTTTTCACTTCTTGTAAAAACTCTGAGACACTCTGTTCTTTAAGAACAATCTAGAGTGGTCTCATCAGACTTGAACAGATACTTTCCAGGCAAACTGGATGCATCCAGCTTCTGCAGCAGACAAGCAATGGGGAAATTAGTGAAGAGAAAATTATGCTGGCAAGGAACCAGACCCCAACAGTGACCTTGGCACAGATATAGATGGCTCTTTTGACTTACACTGTAAAGACCTTCAGCTGTGACCTGATAACTGATATGCTGATTGTAAACAGAAACTATTAGAGAATGACAAAATTCCTTCCAAGGAAAAGGTGCAAAAGTCATTTAGAATAACACGGGAGCACATTATTTTAATGAAAAAGCATGTAGTTACATCACATTTTCCCACACCAAAGAGATGCAGTCATAAACTCCTGAGATCTGGGCTGAGGTTTTCAGGATGAAATTGAAAGTACAGTCAGCTTTCCTCATATGTAGAGGAACAAAATTCTCCTCTGTGGTTTTGAGATTGGAACTGTACAAAAAGGCATTTGGTAAAATCCTTGCAATCATTGGCTAAAATAATTATTGTTTTCAAAGGATGCTAAGCTTGAAAACTACTGACTCTCTTCCCGATGTCTTCTCAGGATAAGAAAGATACAGGAATCATTTGTTTGGCTTAAAACAGTTTTCTTCATTTCTGGCGCTACTCATTTCTGGGCCATGTTATGAGAAAGCTATCAGATCACTCTACAGGGAGGGAGGAGACTTTGCATTTTGCAAAAAAACTCTCCTTTAGAAAAGGGGAGCTTTTCTTACTACAGAAGTCCCTCACCTTTGCTCCACTGAACTAATTTAGTCCACGGATGGCAGTCCTCAACAAGAGAGAGCTTTTCACTGGTAAAGGTAATTAAGTCGAACTAAAAAAAGATTTCGACTGCTGTTGGAAGCCACACTGAAGAGAGGTCCACATGAAAGGCTTCATTTATGTGGAAATAAATCTGGAGATTTTATTTTATTTTATTTTATTTTATTTAAACCAAGTTTTGAACAGGATACAAGAGAAGCTATAAAGAATTTATTCACTATCATTTTCTAGGGGACCTGTGAAATATTTCTGTTTACCTTTTGGTTTGAATTGCAGTGGCATACCGGTTATAGATGCACTTATGTTATACACCATTTTTACAGAATAGTTGATCTATAATTTTTTTGTTCTTAATTAGTTATATTTTATCAGGTCCTTGGGTGATTTGGTAAATAGAAATGAATAAAAACACGTTAGAACTTTGTTAAACTGTAAACTTGCTTTACTTCTTGGTTACTAGTTAAATAATATTGATAGTTTCTTGAACAGGGCCCAAACAAACAATTCTCACCTATATTATCAAGTCAGAGCGAAGGAGGAAATGAATTCTTAATTTTTCATCTTTTTAGGAAAAAAAATCACTGCTAAGTTCAATTGGTAAGAAGAAAAGAACTTCAATCCAAATATCAGAAGGATCAAAAAACTGTCTGGTATTGGTTTTTTTTGTTTGTTGGTTTGTGTTTTTTAATAAATAAATAATTTTTAAGATAAAATTAAAAAATAAAAAGAAAAAAAATAATCAATAAAAAAACCGCATTTTATCTCAGGAAATACTGGACACATATAGAGGAAAATTTGCATAATCTTTCATCATTAAAGAAGGTAATTTGTTGACCTCAGATCAATGGTTGGTTAAAATTGTGAGTTCTGCATTACAACTAGTTCCTTTAAATCCTGCCTACAGATACAGATATCATCTCAGAACAGCACTGTTTTATCATTTTAAAAATAAACATAAACAATGATTCAAAAATATATGCCTATTTCCATTAGTACTTTTTAGGCCAAATAAAATATACATGTTGAATACATATTGCACTGGGTTGTTTCATGTTGTATCTTTTTACTGGTATAGAAATAAACAGCAAATCTGCAGATCAATATTTTTTAAAATTCATTCTGAAAGCTGTGAGAAGTGGGAATATAGAATAATAATGCAGAACAACCTGTGTTCTAAAAATAACACTTTTTCAACAGATGCGTTTGCAATTTATAACTGATTTTGGATAAAAGGGAACAAAGTCAATGATCTGTTGGATTCTGTGATGCCAGTAAACTGCCTGCCAAGTCCCGCTCCCTGAATGTGCTATAGCAGCGCAATGTCCCCAGATGCTGGCTGGAAAGCCAAACTGCAATTACTTTCCAAGCAGAGGAAATACTGAGGTACAGTGCAAAATTCTCTTTGATTTTTGTGACAAATTATTAAAGACTATAAGAGAAGTAGGGACCTGTCAACAGTTAAGCTATCCAAGGACTACACGTAATTCTCCATGTCTTTCCTTCTGGAAGATATTCTTCATATTTATTTTAACTTTTATAACACCACTTAGAAAAGAGAATCCCTTCTAAAATAGTATTCCAACAATAAGATCTATCATTCCAGTAAAACCAGGCTTCCCTAAAGGTATTAGCAGCTGTAAAGACTGTAAGCAGGATGTCTGCTCTGCACACACATGGATTATATACTGTCTTTGCTTTTATAGGCAACAGAAGACCTGGTATTGGGTATTGAGCTAATTAGGTCCCCAAGGTCTCTGGCTGCTGACTGAATAATGTCTCAGTATCTAGGGTCTCTTTCTCATCTGGAAACAGAACTGAAAATCATTGCTGGATTTTCTTTAAATTTCCTGATGGGTTTAACAAGTTGGTGCTACTGTACTACACTTTTAGTTAAGCTGATATATTTTCAGATGTTTGTACAGGATTTTCTTTTCTGTTAAAATTTTCTGCAGTGGCTCTCAGTTTGAAAAAGATATTCACAGCAGGGTCATGGTATTGCAGTAGGATCAGATGGGCTAATGAAGGGAATATGTACTCTTGGAAAGATCTGGTGGTGCTGTGGATTTTGGCAGGAAAAGGCAAGGCAATTTTACGTGGAACTCAGTGTAATTTATTTACTAACACATAATCCACCTGAATAGCTCATTTAAGAGCCTGCAGAGTGCTTAGACAAATTTGCTAAACACACCTTGATGCTTCAGGCTTTTGTTCCTCTTACCTTTGATTGAGTGCATTGGCCTCAAGAAGTAATTGATGTATTTTTTTTGTCTAATCTAATTAAATGAAAGGAGGATTCCCATTGTTCTTTTATTATTAAACTGAAATATGCGCCTTTACTTTCCAGATGATTTTTTGGTGCTCATGAGATATCAGTTTATCAGAAGACTTCTTATGGGACACGCTCTTGGACTTTTGAAAGCCTTCTTTATATCTTCACTTCCCTCCTGCCCCTCACCAGGAGACTCCCATGGTTCTTGTTCTGCCAAGCTGCTCCCTTCCCTCTTGCTGCCCAGTGCAGGGAGGGAAAGGGCAATGAGACACGTGCCTTCCACCTGATTTGTTGATGATTTTCTTTTTAATGAGGAAAGAAGTGCCTTGTTACAGTGCTGGTTTTGACTGGCACAGAGGTAATTACACTGTTAGGTGTGTCGGAGCCCTCCTTTCCCAGGGCTGGCTGAACTCCTGCCTGCCCATTAAAAGTGCTGAAGGAATCTCTTGTTGTTCTTTTGCCTGTGTGCACCTCTTCTGCTTTACCTATTAAACCATGAATTCCCTCACTTTTTATCTTCTGATTCTCTCACACATCCCAATTTTCTGGCTTAGAAAATGTGTATTCAGGGTTGAAAATGGGTAAGAGTACAGCTTTGAATGTGACATCACAGTGACTGGATTTTGGCAGCCGAGCACTTGGTACATCTTTGCCAATTTCTCTGTGTTACTTCACAGTAAGTGGCACTTTCTTCGGCTCATCTCTGGTTAAAAGCCACAGATGCTTCCAAAGGAAGTTTTCCAAATAGGAGTGCTCTGGTATGCATTATGGACTTCCTAAGAAACATTCCTGCGCAGAGGGAAGAGCTGATCTACATGGCAGAACATTTAGGTGTGCAATTATAGATAGATATACTGTATTTTCAAACACTCGGATGAGTCTATTCTGTTGTTTTATCCTAAGGGTAGATGAAGGAAATGAGTCATCCAAGCCTGGACATTGGATGGAAGGTATTTTGTGAAATTTTGTCTTCCTGAATGGATATAAAAAGCTGGCAGGGTAAGGGCATTACAACTTTGGAGGGTAGATTTTTTTCCTGTAACATGCAGGCTTGTAATTCTCTCTCATAAAACCTCCTATAAATCCAGATGGGAAACTGTTGTTTTGGAGAATATGCTGCTTGTCTGTCCATATATTTGTTTTTTTTCTTAAGAAAGAAGCATTCTGCAATCCAATAAAGCTGTTAAGGGTAAACTCTGATCCTTGCAGTTTTCCTTTCTAGGGAACCTCAGGGAAATAATCATAATTTTTACTTATTATTCCTAAACGTAGCTTTTACATTAAAATCTACTGTCTGGTAGAAATTATGATGGCTCTTTGTATTCCTTCAAGAATCACGGACACAATCTAATTCCACTTCAATCTACTAAAATGCTGTTAATAAAGAATAAAAACAAAGGTAATTTGTGCAATTTTTTAGATTTTCTTTCTTATTTCAATTTCCAAAGAATCCAGTGGCAGCATAAGCAACAGGATTAAGATTCAAAAGAATATGATTTTTTAAAAAATATTTTTATTTGTGTAGGGTTTTTTCACTTTTTAGGTCAGAGTAAGATTCACTCCACCTATAAATGAGAAGTCTATTTGCTTAAGTTAAGGATATTCAGAAATATACTGAGGAAGTATATTGTAGGACCTGATTATGTTCAGCATTCATGAATTGGTTATTGTGAATAAGATAAAGTCTTTTTCCCTGTTCACACCATAATCACTGGCAGAGAGAAAGAGGATCAGTCTCCTGTCTCTGCAGATGAATTAAAATTAAAATATTCCAAAAACTAAATCTTTCAGATCATGATAAAGAAACACTGGTTTTTATACAGTGCCTGTACTCTCTGTTGTATTGACTCTGTCTGGGAGTAAAGATGGCAAGTAAATCTATATGTTAGCTCTATCACATCTCTGGAATCCCTGAGTGTTTTGGATATCTTCTGTATCACTTAACCTGAAAGACAAATAAGTTAGTGTTCAATTGAAAATTAAACCATATACTTTCACGTGAAAAAATACCCCAAGTACCTCCGCAACAAAGAATTTTGAAATTTCCTTTTTGAGCTTTCTGAGCAGCTAAAGTAGGAATGATAGTTTATAGTTCAGGCTTTGACAATAGAATATTTAATATTTAATTTCCTGAAACATGCATTCCTGCTCTTGGCTGCATAGAATGTCAACAAAATTAAGTACAAAGGCCTTGGATATAATATACTACTCCCATAGTCCTGGAGTGGTCTCTGCAGGCTTAAGGTAAGTGCCAAAATATGCCATGATATCAGCTATAGCACAATTAATTTATTCCATATTGCTTCCTTTAATGATCTTTCAGCAGTACCAAACTGATTTCATTTCTACAGCTACTGTTCTTCCCTATCTGATCTTCATTCTTTCTCCCAGCTTGAATTAAATAAGAGAGGTGAGAGATTTATTTTTGATAGTTCATTGTTGTGAAGGGGATAGCTCTGTAGCATTGTATAATACAAAAATCTTCATTATACAGATACGTGTGAGTGCATTCTCCTCTAAAGAAAGCCTATAGTAGAATTAACTCTTAGTGTACTCAACACACAAAGTATCGCTTTGATCGTGGTACAGCTCACTGAGCACTGCTGGATGGCAGCAGGGAGGGAAAGGTTGCCAGCACTTTCTAAGAGGCAGCTTGCTTCCTGTAGTCATCCTGACACACTGCAATAAAACTCAGCAATCACAACTCTGATTTATATTTGAGTGACCACATAGTTCTGCAAAGTCATTTTAATGCACAACCACTTGACTGCACCCTGAATTCACATTGTGATTTCTTGTGTATTGTGTCCTATGGAGATTTTTGACTCGGAGGTGCCAGCAGCTCACTTCTAGACCATTAAAGCTGCTTTCTCATGCCATCCTCAAAGAAAGATGAAATGCCTTTGAAAGGCTGTAGGGAGTAATTGTTTTTTGACATATTGGATGGGTTGAGACAGCTAGGGAGTTGCCTTTTTCTGGGGATAATTTTATGATTTAGTTGTGTGTATATATCCAAACCAATTAATATTCTTAATCTGTGTAATCAATAAGAAAAGTGTGTGCATTCTGCTTACTGTAATGAATTAGGGATTAGTCCAAATCACTAACAGCTTCACAGCAGAGATAAACAAAAGGATGGGGGGATTCTGGGAAGCAAGAGGCAGGAACAGGCATAGCAAAAAGTTGTGATTTGCCCCATCTGCACGGATTTCTGTGAGGAGTGGCATTACACTGATAAGAAAAGTGGGAAATAGCTTATCCCTTTTCATGTTGAATAAAGGAGGTGGAAGCACACGCTGCACTCTCCCTGCTGAAACAGTGAGTCCCAATTCCCCATTTTGGTCTAAAAGGAAGCATCATACCTGGGCTCTGTCCTGTGTGTCCCTAGTGGGATAACATGGTAATATCACATTTCCTTCCTTGAAACATCAAAAATCCCATATCATCCTTTATTTGGTTTTAATTGGAGTAAAAAGTTCCTGAGCACTTGTTTCTATTATTAAAATTATTTGTGTCATCATAGAGCCTAGAAGCTCAATCAAGGCTCTGTGTGGGTAAAAGATAGAAAGTTACAATGGTAGATCTTGTTTCAGATAGGTTTCAATTGAAATGCAATAGAAAATCCATCTGATGGGGATAGATTAGTGTGGGATGAAACAAACTGCTGATGGAGAAAAATGATGAAACATCTTCATGCATGGCTTTCCACATGTGAAGGGAAACATGTAAAATCCCAGCAGTATCTGTTCCAAAATGTAATCAAACTGTCAGATGGAGGGCTGAGAATGCTGTCATTTCAAGCCAGAGTATGTGGAGTGAGAGTACACCTAGAAGGACTGTGACAGCTAAGACTATCAGCTTGTGTTTGACATGAAGAAGGGACAAGTAATAGCAGGACTCAAAGGGAGAGATGAATTTCTTAATCATCTTTGGAGCAATATTGCTCCACATACTGTTAGGAGAATATGGGCTGTATGACAAGGTGTGTTTCTGTGTAGAAAAGAGAGATCCTAGAGATGAAAAAAAAAAGTGTAAAGTTTATAGTCTGAAAGCTTAAATTGTTGCTGAAGCTTGAGTCGAAGTCTATTGACCTGAAAGACAAGTGGAAGGACAACCTTGTGGAACAGCTCTGAAAAACTTAGGTTGCAAAACTGAAGGAGGAAAAAATGAACTCCTCTAATCTCAGAACTACTGCCATAAATATTTCCTAATACGGGAGAAGGAATGGAAGAAATAATGTCAAAGATGAGCCACATCTAAAAATAAAAAAATAAATATTGTAATAGGAGAGATAACAGGAAGAGTCAAGGGGCAGATTAAAAACACAAAGAGAATCAACAGGATCATCTGTAAAATAGAATAGAGGAGGGAAGAGGAAACGAGTAAAAAGAGGGGAAAGCAGGAGATCAGGAAACAGTGTGGGAAAGGCATGAAGTGGGGGCTGATGTCATTGGAGGAGAGTTAAAGTCATCAAAAAAAAAAAAATGGTGCTTGGAGAAGACCAAGGGAACAACAATCTGTGGTGAATAATAGAGCTCCAAGCTGAAAGATGTGATTAGAAAGAGAAATGGAGTTACGTGGTGAGATGATTTATGGGCTGATGTCAGTAAGGATCGTACCCAAAGAAGGTTTTATTTTCTACCCCAAGGATGATTTTAAATAGTTTTAAATTCAAACCAGCTTTAAGCATAAAATGCATAGCTAACTTAATCAGTAGCTCAGTTTCTCAAATAGCCTTTAGTCATATTCTCCACTCCTTTTACTACTTCTGATCTCTTCTTGTATTTTTAAAATTTAGTTTTAACAAAATGACTGAAGATGGTACTTACTCAGGCCAAGCAATTCAGTGATCCCACCTAGGCTTGGATCATATTTGAATTTCAGATATTAGCATTCCTAGAATAAGCATTTCTGTAGATGATTGTGCACAGTTAGGCAAAGTCCAACAAAATTTGAGAGTAAAGAGAACAGTAGTTAATAGTTTATATGCCCAGAGAATATGCAGGTCCAGAAGGAAGGAATGTAGGTAGATATGACACATGACTAAAACTGGATCCCATACAAAGTTTCTGTTTTACTTGCAATTCCATCCATGTGATTGTGATACTTAGTTTTTCACCAGTGTGACTATTTCACGTGTGATCTCAGATTGATGTGTATAACTCATTATAAAAAGTTGTGAAGTAGGATTTTGAAAGTTACTGATTCATATATTTTGATAATTTTAATTATTTAAGGAGAGGAAGCAAAGGATCATTGTCAATGAACTCCACAAGCTAAGAAACTAGTGCAATGTTATTAATTTTTACAACTTATAATAGAAATAAATTGCTTGTGCAGATCAGAAAGATTTTTCCTTTCTGTTATTCTGAATATTAAGTACTGGCTGCTGCCCAAGAAAAGGTAATAAGGAAGATGGGACAGTGAATTTATCAGATATGTCAAATTCAGCTTTCCTTTGAAGGAGGGAGCTCTAACCTGTGTCTCTCAACTCCCATAAATACAAGGAGCCATATATTTAAGCACTGAGCAGTTATTTTCCTCTCCTTGAGTATACAGCATGGCATCCTTTTGACATTTTGTCTAAACACTTAAATCAAAATGGTTGTCATTATGTATCTGGTACTCCCTGCAGCACAGGGGAGCTGTGTTTTTTTTCTGATGTGACAAAGCTGTTAAATAATCCCTTTTTAGTTGAAGTGTATTTAGCCATATGGTATAACAAAGAAAGTTTTCAACATGCCTTGGGTTTTTAACCAAGTGAGCATAAAAAAGATGCTCAGTAAACAAACAGATCAGATGTATCTCTCTACCTGTGTACATACATGAGGAGCAGCTGAGGGAGCTGTGATTCTTTAGCCTGGAGAAGAGAAGGCTCAGGGGAGACCTTATCTCTCTTTAAAACTGCCTGAAAGGAGGTTGTAGCCATGTAGGGATCTGCCTTTGCTCTCAGGCAACCAGAACAGGACAAGAGGAAATGGCCTTAAGCTGTACCAGGGGAAGTTCAGGTTGAGGATCAGGACGAATTTCTTCACTGAATGTGGGGTTACACATTGGAACAGGCTCTCTGGGAAGTGGTGGAATCACCATCCCTGGAAGTGTTCCAGAAGTGACTAGATGTGGCACTTAGTGCTAGGCAATTACAAGGTGGTGTTTTTGACCAAATAAATGGTTGCCTTGGTAATTGACCCAAATATCATTTTGGACTTGATTATCTTGGAGGTTTTTACCAGCCTAGATGATTTTATGATTCTTCTGTCTGTCTGTCTATCTATATATCTCTATCTCTATCTCTTTCTCTATCTCTATCTCTATCTCTATCTCTATCTCTATCTCTATCTCT
>JAHLSL010000009.1:19004379-19051937 GCA_025920805.1 Petroica traversi
TTCCTTCCTTCCTTCCTTCCTTCCTTCCTTCCTTCCTTCCTTCCTTCATTTCTGAACAGGAGATCAGGAAGATTTGAAAGCTGAGAGGCTCTGACAGAGGGAAAATTTGAAGTGATGCACAGCGAGGTAATTTGAAGTGGAGATAGGATAATTTAGATTTAACTGGAAGTTTAGGAAGGAAAACATGCATTTTAGCAAGGATATAAAGAAAGAAAAGGTGATTTAGGGCAGAGAAGGACAGAAATGAGGCCATGGGAAATCAGAAGACATTGCAAATTAAATTAAGTCTATGGAATATGGAACCTGTGGGAGGAACTATGTCTCATATGCTGTGATGACTTCACCTGTTGCAACAGCACTGGATTTAAAGATGAGTCACCAGGGATGAATATTACCTTATTTGAAGAGGATAAAATGTTACTACTGATCTCAAATGGACGAACAAAATGATCCTTGTGAATCTCTTCCAGCTCAGAATATTCTGTGACTCTGTGAAATCAAGTTTAAAAAATCAGCTGCAAGAATTTCATACATATTAAATTAAAGGATAGGTTGCTGTTATGTCTTTAGAGAATTGAGCAAATGAAAGCAGGAGGTAAACATGATTTGAGGGCTTTCTTTTCTCATTTTTGTCTGTGAGGATTATGATTGTTTTAGAATGCTGCTCTACTCTTTTGACTTTTTTTTTTTTTGGCTTCTTTTGATGCAATAGGAAACTTAATTTGACTTTTTGCCGAATAGAAAAAGCCAACTAGCCTTGAAAATTCCTTCTCCTTCTTTTACTTTATTACAATGAAGACAACAAAGTTGAGCCCAAACAAAAATCTAAGCCCAAATACACAGCAAAATACCTGACTACAGGCAAACTCCACGGGTAAAAATGAGGATATGTTCTGATTCCTGCATAACCTACATTTATTGACCCATGATATTTTATTGTTAGCTATGTTTTTATTACTGTTGTCTAGGAGCTTTACAAAACAGAAGAAAACCACAAGGTTCCTGCCCTGAGAACCTGTGGCTCTGATTCAGAGTGAAGCAGCATGGAAGAAAGGGAGAAGAAAGGAGGTGTAAGAAGAGCTAACCAACAGAGAAGGCAGGATGCTTGGCTGCACTGCACCTCCAAGGTGAGTTAGCTTAAGTTACATGCAGGAAGAAAGAGTTCACCTGTGTCCTAGACTTGAAACAGAACCAGGCAGGGTTAAACGGTCCATTATATTTTCTTCCTTTCCATAATGTTTTAAACGAGTGCTGAGAGCCTTCCAAAAAGTGCTAACTCAGCTAGCAGGTGTTAAACCACTGTGCTAATATTTTACTGGCCAGTCCTAGTCAAGAATGAATTGGGGGAAATGACTTATCTCAGTTACATAATTAGTGATCTCTTGACATGGAGTTGCCACTATCCCTGACCCAGAATATTTACCTTTCTTTTTGCCATGGATTCTCTAGCCCTTTGGCTTTTTGCACCATGCTTGGCAGTTATTCATGCTATTTCTAAACAATGCAGGACACAAATTTCCAAGTACTAAGATGCTGCCTGCACCCTGATGCCAACAGACCTCTTTTATAATGACAGGTTTGCCTTCCTAGAGCGACGAAGAGTTGTTCTCAATGGAGGACAGATTATAGGCTGTGCTAAGTTCTAAATGTAGTCCCCAGCATTAAGAGAGGTGCAACTATGCCAGCACTGATTTTGAGATAAGAAAGAGGGGAACAGTCTCAAAACCGGAATGCAGTAGTGGGTTTCAGGGTAAGGATTTTCTTGGGCATTTAACAGTCATAGAGGAAGAAGTTAATTCTTGGTCACTGTAAAGAACACAAATTTTCCACATGAACAGATAAAAGGAATTAAGAACTTTTTATGTTTCCTTGTTTCAGCTGAGAAATAAATGGAATGGTACTGGGAAAGACCAGAAAAAGAAAGATATGAAATGAGTGTTTTGGAAAGATACTAAAAAAAAATAATTCTGCCACAGTGAGATTGCTGCATCCAGAGAAGCTTTATATTAATTATCTGTGTTCATAAAGTAAGAATGATTACATCAATAAAGGGTGATTCATAGTTAAGTGGTGCCTTTCAACCATACGACATCTATTGAGAACAAACACTGTGCTCCAGATGGAAGCCAACTAATGCACTAACAACATAATTACAATGATTGCAGCTGTGACAAAGGGTTTGAGGGGCTTTCAACCACAGCATACAACAGCTTTCAAGAAATGCATTTTTGTTAGTCAAGTATGTTGCAGTTTTGGTTATGAGAGCAGCTAGAATGGAGCTGGACTTATACTAGACACTACAGAAATTGATAAGAAGGGAAGCAATTATTTAGACTGCAAGGAAAAAATGATCTAAAACCGAGATAGTAGTCTGACATTATTTTGATCATGTTGCTGTGCTGTCTGTGAGTGTTCGTGTGCATACATATGCTGAAAAAAAAAGCATAGTTCCTGTTCTTGAATGCTCACCCATGAGAAAATAGATTCAGAGCTGGGATTCTTTTCACTGGACTTCTGACTCTTGGCTTCCTGTTCAGGCACCTGAAATGAGCCGATCCTTTCAGAGTGTAATTTATTTTGTCATATTTTAAACTTTGATTTTTGAGTGGGGTTATTTCTAAAGTAGATGATTTGTTCCTTTGAGTAAAGGGAACTATGATGATGTACTCACATATGCACATACACATATTGTAAAAGTCTTTATGACAGCACAGGTATTACACCTTGGATGATATAGAAAGGCCAATGAAACACTGCTGACATAAATAAGACCATGAATTCAACTTAAGAATAATCATAATACCCCAACATAAGTTGTTCTTTGTGTGTAGCAAAGCAAAAGTGAGCTTTAAGAAAGGCAATACTGGTAAAGACTACTCATTCCAGAAACAAGGCAACACATGGAAAGAAGTGGAAAATAGTGAAGATTTAAAGGGCTAGCAACACTGAATATTGCTGGCAAGTTGTGAATGGAACTCCACATAAACAGTGACAATCTGCAGGGATTCCAAAGCAATGTGGTGCTGTGTGGCTTTGCATAAAAGTTGGGGGGTGACTAAATACAAGAGGAAGGTTTATACTAAAATCCAGCACCCAAAAGTGCTACTGTACAGATCTTTGCAGTTTGACATGTCCCCCCCCGTTAGTGCTACCTCTTCCAAATCCACCATAGAGACAAATCTGCACTGCTGTCTCTGAAATCTGTTTGTGAGGAGAAAGTTGACCCACAATCTGATATCTTCATACCACTACATTTACTGCAACATCACTGAGCAGGAAGAATGATAAAAAGTACCATTTATGAAGCAGAACTTTAGGTCAGATACTTCATTAAAGAGCTGGGAAAAGGTTGTCTAAACTGAAACATTCTACTTTAGTGACATTATGTTAAATTTTATTAAAAATCTGGGTCCTTAAATTCAAATAATCCCCCTTCTCTCTTTCCTACCAGAAGGTAACCCCCACCAGTTAAAGAGAGGTGGGAATATCCTCTCCCCATAGGCACTACCATCTTGTTGATCCCCTGTAAGTTCTTTCTATGCCTTCTAAGTTCAAGATAAATCCTTATTCCTTTCTTTCTCCATCCTTAATTCTCATATCTGAGCTCAGTGAAACAGAGCACTGATAGCTTATCTAGCAATAGAGGCAAAAAATTAGCTTTGCTATTAAAAGCACTTATTACAGTTGGAAGCCTTTTTCAATCTGCAAATTACATATCGTAACAAGTATTAGCTATACATATGTTCTATTAAATTAATAATCTTCATTGTGGCCTTAGCTTTTGGAAGCGACTTCTCATCACAACCCATTATTACTTGCTGACACAGGCCAAAGAAATGTTCTGTCAAAACCACCTTCTCCCTCTTTTATCCCATTCTATTACTTGCAGAGGTAACTCTCAGTGAAATAAGTAGCTAGAAAATTATAAACAGAATTGTAGGTACTGTTTGGAAAAGAACAGAATAAATCAAAAAGTACCCTTACCAGACCACAAAGATCCAAGATGTCCCCGCTGCTTTTCAGTTCTGATCATCGTATCACAAAGGGAGGATTATAAGAAGAAAAAGTACAAAGAGAGGCCACAAAAGTCACAAGAAACATGGAAAAACTTCTGTAAAAAAGCTGATTAGATAAAGAGTTTTGAGATTAGGGAAATTAATCCAAATATAAATTCAATATAAATGTATATAAAAGATGAAGATACAATTTATTCAATAATTACCACAGTGAAAGTAAAAGAGGACACTGGGCAACATATTTAAAACAAACTGACAATATATCTAGTGAAAGATTAAACTTAGGTTAGTTTTCCTAAAATGTTGTGCTGTCCAAGGCGTAAGCATATATAAAAACTTAAGGAAAATTCAAGACAACGGACTCGCCCAGGATTTTTGGGTACCATGGTCCCAACCGTGTCCTGCACAAAAATTCCCGGGACATTTGTTCTCTAGTAAATTGCAGGATTTTAATTTGAAAGGATGGGGTGAAATAACTTTTTGTACATGCTAGTCTACCAGCCTCCAGTGGAGCAAACCTGCACCACAAGTTTCAGGTGAACCATCTGGATTAACCTGGACCTGAAAAGATTCTGCCTTGAAAACTCAAATTCACTTGCTTCAGAAAAATTGATTCAAGTTTGTAAGTTACTCCATTTTAACCACTTAAATTTTTTTTGTAGAAAGAATGTATGTCATACTACCTTGAATTAAAACTTGGTTTGAGAATGTCTACCAAGTGATTTCACTAGTTTATGAAATCTTTAAAACTCATTTTATTAAGTGGACAAGATTAGTGAAAATGTGACCTCATCGATGCCATTGTAATATTTTTTACAAGATCACCTTTATGTCAAGTGCACTAATGAGCTAGAAAGGACATGGTTAGATAAAACAGTACAGGCAGATTATATTGGAGCACTGTAAGAATAAAAAAAAATCATCCTCTTCCAGTATAATGTCTGCCGGTGGGAAAGCTGGAGGCCTAAAGCAGAGTGAAGCACACCAAAAAGCTTTTAAAAAAAGTTTTTGTGTTCATTCATTTTTGCTATAATTTAAATCTATGATCCAGAACTAAAAGAAACCTTTACACTTCATTAGCAAACCAAATATGACTGTGCCACTAATGCTTTGAGATAACACTGATGATGAATGATTTCCCATGCTGTATTTTAATGGTACCTAGCTGCTTCAAATTTTAGAGTTGGAGATACACATGGCTAAAGTGAATTTGATAGATAGTTCACTTACCTCTGGAGTTGCCAAGTTGACACTTTACTGCTTACAGAGTTTTCATGCTTTTACCTGAATTTATAAGCAAAATTTTGGGCAAAAGCTTGTAAATGGGATTTTTCCATAATCTCTGTATGAATTAGATCAGGTCCCTGGGCACCAGAAGGGAATTTAAACATCCCTACCAATGGCAGTCATAATCTGCCAAAGTTCAGAGATGTAAGAGGAAACTAAACATGAAAATTCTGTCAGCCTTTGGGTATGCATCTGTTGCTAATTTGGTGCTTTGGCTTTCAGAGCAGTTAAACCTGACCTCCAAACTCAGATCATCCACAGGATGAAATGCTCATCTTGTTAAATTTAATGGCAAAATCGTTCTTGTTAGGAATGCCAGCTTTTCAGAATAGTTTTCCGTAGAAAGATGAATTGTTCTGAAGTTATAGCAGTCTTGCTACTGCATAATTTTGTTAAATATAGGGCTCATATATTTAAAATTTATTTCAGCCATACTTTGTATATTTATTTCTAGTTATTTTGACTTGTGCTTTATCTTTTTTATTTTTATTTTTTTAAACACCCATTGGAAATAAATCACACTCCCATTTGATGCTGGTAAATGCAGGAACAGTTTCCATTTTTCTCCTTGATTGATCCTGGTGCTTCTCTTTGTCCCATTTTTCCTTAGCTAAAATCAACTTTAGTAGGAACAATGTGTTTAGGGACTTTACTTTTAACAGTGATTTTGCTCATTTCAATACACCTGGATTGTGTTTCATAAAACTGGTAGCATTTAAGTGATACTGTACAAAAATACAGTTACTGAGGTAGAGTATGTGTTTTACGTATTTTGTTAAAATCTAATAGAGTTATTTTTCAGTGTTTATTCCCTCCCCTCAGCACATTTAATTTTTGTCCTTATGGAGTGAAACCTTGCATTGTGTATTCCAAATAAAATATACCTCAGATGTACGTCTGAATTTTAGTTTGAAATAGCATAGTTTTAAGAAACAATAGATTTTATGCTGGATCCCCCTTATGCAAGGCATTCTATTTGGACCTATCAGCTATGTGAAAATTTGATATATCAAATGCAAATGGCTATGACCCATAATAGCCTGTTTTAAGGGAGGTATCAATTTTTCAATATTACTGCTGTGCAGAAACAACAATAAAAAAAGACATGGCTTGTTTCCTGTGTACCTCTGGAGGTTCAAAATTTTCCTTCAGGTAAGCTTGCTGACATTTCAGTCCCTATCTGAAGGTTATCCAATTAGTTTTGGATTTAATTATTCAAAAAATAAGATTTAAAACAAAAATTAAATTAAATTCAACATTTAAAATTATGTGAAAGTAGGGAAAAATGAGTAGTTTCATATTGAGAAGCTGCAGGAGAATTTTCATCTAGAGCAAGATCCTGGGAAATGAAAAATGAGAGCTAATTTCCTCTTATTTAAGAATGATTTTTGATTTTGGAAGTCTGCTCATTTTTTGTCGTTAAAACTGACAGGATGCTCCAGCTGTCCTCAGAGTCCTTGCCCAATAGCAAGTACTCTGATAATATGGTTTTTTTTGCTCCACTTTTATTATAAAAAATAACTGCTGTGTCTCTGATAAAATTAACTTCATTGGAACAGCTGGCAAATTTTAGTTTCTAGAAAGAGGAACCTTGTTGAGCACTCTGGTTGCAAAGAGGATATAAATTACAATAAAATATCATGTCATATAAGAGACAAGACATATATGATCAGAGGTGGTACACCAGCGGGCTAGATCACGCTTTACTCAATACTTAATCAATGCTAATAACTAGAAATTTGCATGTGTTTTCGTTTAGGAAAGACCTTAAGGATACACTTGAGGTTAAACTGAAGTTAATGTGCCACCTTGCTGAGACCTCCTTGATTACATAAATACCCTTTTTAGTATAAGATGGGAAGCATGGAACAGTATTTTACCAACAGATATATTTGAAACCCAGATTCTGATGAGAAATATAATTTTTAGAATATATCCTTCTGTCTCCTGTCAAAATCCCTTTGTTGGGTAGTTGTTGACACTTCAGATGAAGGTAAAAATTACCCTGAAAAAACACTTGGGAAGTAGCATAAGACTGACCATTTCAGGACAGGAGCCAGGAGACCTGGGGCTGGTTTGAACATGCTGTTAATGTACAGCTGCCAATACTATCAACTCTCTGAGGTGATGCAGGGAATCTGGCTCTTCCTGTGGGCCAGGGAAGAAACAGAAACATCTATGTACATATACATCCCATGGGGGACACTGTGACGAGCTAAGTGAATCCCCGACACAGAGGCTGAAAAAATACAAGGGTACGAGACACAGAGCCTTCTCTCTCTCTCTCCCTCTCCCCCATCTCTCTGTTTCTCTCTCAGCAAAGCTGTTACAATGTTAAATTGCCTTACAAGTCTCAAATTGTGATTTTGCTAAAAGACTGGAATAGTCTGACTTTTAGGCTGCGTTCTGCAGGGCTGCTTACAGCTTTGTTAGCAAGGTGGGAAAATCTCCCATAGCTGCAAGGCTTGCAGAATGCAAACGTGTTCACCCAGCTGTGCCTTCGCGTCTCTTGTTAAACCAGTTGTGCTCTTTAATCCTCACATTTACAAGGTTGATTTGCTGCTCGGGCCATTTTTATGTCTTTCTTTTCAACTCTTGTTTGTATTTTTATGTCCTTCTTAATTCCTTATGAGACCAGCTGCTTCATTCCTCCTGTACTGCATCGAGTCATGGTTTACTTTTCTGCAGTTTTCTTGGTAGTGTGCTGGCGTTTCAGGATCACCTTATTCTGGACAAGGATCTTGAGCAGGGTGCTGCTAAGAGGGGAAATTTCTCTCCCCTCTGTCTCATATATGAGAGTGTATTGGTTTTGCATGGCCTGGTTTTGGGTAGCAGGGGGGCTACGAGGTGGCTTCTGTGAGAAGCTTCCACCATGTCCAGAAGAGCCAATCCCTGATGGCTCTGAAGATGAACATGCCACTGGCCAAGGCTGGGCCAGTGAGAGAGGCTGGCAATGCCTCTCTATGAAAGAGCAATAAGTATGATAGGATATTTAAGAAGAAATCACAGCAAAAACAGTGGCACAGTTTTAATTCCAGCTAGAGAAGAGGAGGAGGTGAGAACATGTGAGGGAAACAATATGGAGACACCAAGGTCAGTGGAAAAGGAGGGGAGAAGGAAGTACTCCAGGAGCCAGAGCTGAGATTCCTCTGCAGGCCCTGGTGTAGATCATGGTGAGGCAGCTGTGCCCCTGCAGCCCATGGGGATCCACAGGGAATGCAGAGATCCACCCACAGCCCATGGGGGAGGTTCCAATGCTGGAGCAGGTGAATGCCTGGAGGAGGCTGTGATCCAGTGGAAGACCTGGTGGAGAGAGAGGGCCCCCTCCTTCCAGGCTGGAGCCGCCTGTCCTTGGAGGACTGCACCCCGTGGAAGAGTGACCTATGGCACGGCGGTTTTGGGAGGACTGTTTGCCCGTGAAGGGAATTCGTGTTGCAGCAGTTTTGGAAGGACTGCTGCTTGTGAGATTGGAGTCACGGAGAAATTCACAGAGAACTGTCTTCCATGGGAGGGACCCTCATGGTGTAGCGGGAGAAGAACTCTTCTCCCTGAGCAGTGGAAGAAAACCTGATATCAGACTGACCAAAAGCCCCACTCCCTGTCTCCCTGTGCTGTTGGTGAGAAGGAGGGAGGAGTAGGGGGGAGTGGAGTGAAGGTGTTTTTAAGGACTAATTTTACTTTCATTATCTTCCTCTGATTTTTGTTATTAATAAATTCATGATATCTTTCAGTTGAGTCTGTTTTGACCTTGAGGTGTTTTCTCCCAGTCTTTTTCTCAACTCATGAACTTCATTATATTTTCTCCCCACTGTCTAGTTGCAGAGGGCAGTGAGAGTTTTTGTGGCCTGGCATTTGGCCAATGTCAAACAACAGCAGAGAGTTTCCAGAAAGGAAGCTGAGCAAGTGCTTGTGCTTTCCTTGAGAAAAAAATTTAAGGTATGGCAGAGGAAAAGTTTTCTGACAAGAAAAACTGTGGGTTTCAGCTCAGTCAGGTCTAGTGAGAGGAAGGAAAGAACAGTGACAGATGATCAAGTCTATGGGTGCAAGGATGGAGATGGGAGATGAGCATCCCAGAAATCCAGAACCTGAGGACTGCTCTGCCAGAACAACACAAACTCTAGAAATTTGTGATGAACTGGATACTTATCTCCTGCACGGTCTTGGATATGCCCCTCCCCCCCCACCTTTTTTTTTTTCTAAATCTGAAAGCCCTTCATAGCTGCTTTTTGATTACACACCAATGTCACATTGAAGTGGTGACATGAATTCACACACCAGCAGCCTCTGACCTACAAACTTCTAGTCATGATGCCAACTGTATTAAAACTTTCAGTGGGTTATAAGCATTTAATTAGGGAATACAGTATTCTGAAGCAGTTTGTCTTCCTGATTATTTAATGCTCCAATGAATTTTGTGTCATTTGCAAAGTATATCAACAATGATTTTATGTCATCCCTTAGCTTGCATATCTGCTGTATTTTATAGTACAATACAATTATGAGGCAATATTCTGTTGTGAACTATATGAAGACATTTGTTTTGATTACTTAAAATAAAATGCCCAACATGTCATGGAAGGTTTTACAAATAATGTAAAAGAAAGGATAAATAATACAATAAAACAACGAAACCTCAAGTTTGCTCCAAACCATTGCCAATCTATTCTGCATTGCTGTAAAAGAAAAGATACTATAAAGTTCACTTCTGGCTTCTCAAGAAGTAAGAGTGTATAGCTCTGAGTGTTACTCTGCCCTTCAGATAAGCCAGAATGGGGATCTTTGAGGTCAGGTGAGAGCAACTCCAAGACTGCTTTGCCACAAGGACTCAGTAAAGCAGAGAGTATTTAGTCTGAGTGCTTCTGCCACTCAGTATGTGGCCCAAATCAGCTCACTTTAACTTTCCTGAAAACAGCTCAAGACCTGTAAGCACCACAAATTGGTTCCTCACCACACACTCTAATGATCACTCTTAAAGAGAAGCTATTTCCATGCAAAAAAAAGAAACTGCAGGCAATTAAGACTCCTGAAATGCTTCCAGGGTGGCCTGTGTGTGGTGGCCCCGTGCTTCACAGACGTGCATGGTGTTTGGGGTGCTGCTGTGATCATAATTCCAGATGCATGGTGGAAACAAGCAGGTTTTCCTGAGAAAGGAGCCGAGGCTCCCAGGTTACTTTGCATCTACAAGTGTGTAATGCCCTACCCCAGAAGGCTTTTTGGGGAGGGGTGGCCTTTGGTGGCCACAGATGAGCAGTTGCTTCTTTGCAGTGTTTGCTACAGTGGGCAAAAGTCCTCTGATGATCTAAACAATATCTAAGCCCTGAGCCATTTCAGCCTCTCACAAAGTGCTCTGCTGGTTGAAACACAGCAGTGTTCTCATTCTGATGCTGAATACCTCCCCTTCTCCAGTATGTCTGAAGTGTACCCTTTCAAAAACTCAGGGTATTTTATGCTAGGATTTATCCGGAGTCCAGGACCTTTCCTATTTCCTGTTGTGTTACTAAAGACCATTGGAAAGTTATTTACCATCAGTTAAGCTACCAAAGGACAAATCTACTTCTGACCCATTGAATACCTGGCAATTTCCTGAGATTTTCAAGGATATAATTTGCATAGATTGATATGTTGGTGAACTATTTTGAGTTATAAAGCATTTCATCTTAAATATGTTTACTTTTAGAAATATGCCTGGATTATGTAAGATTTTAAATAATTCAACCCCCGCTGTGTAGAAAAGAAATTATTAAACACACAAGATACAGAAAAAAGGCCATTTCAAGGCTGTTGATCAGTTAGGTAGACAACTTAGTATGCTGAATAGCCAGTGTTATTCCCCTGAAATTATCCTCTAGTGCAGTTTAAAACATCCTATATGTCCTGTAAGGCATTATTTATGCAATGTTGGTCAATGCCCTCTATTATATGGCTATACTGAATTGTTATGAGACTGAATGGGAATCACAGTGGATGTAATTTATTTCTGAACAGAAACTAAAATATTAAAGTTAAATTAAAAATTAGAGTAAAAATGTCAAGTTGCTCATCACTTTGGTGTCATTAGCAAAATATTTATTTTTTAAATTTTAAAAATGCTTTATTTATTAGGGTTTTTTTGAGTGGGCTGCATTGAAGAAGCCTTTTATGTGTTGAAAAAATGTTTTTTTTTCTGCAGAAGTCTGAAATTCTCTGACAAATGATTCTGTTGTCCCAAACTCAGATTGAGATGACTGTGTTGTTCTTCACTAGAAACTTTTGTGATAAGATGTTGTAATTAAGTGTGCTCAGATTTCTGTATCTATGGGGAAGCCCTGTGACAATGTCTGTCAAAAGCATTTTTAGTGTGGATTCAGCTGCAAGAATCAGTACATCCTCAAGGACCACATCTCCTGATGGATTTGAGAGCCTGGTCATGCAACTTTCAGCCATGTGCTTTTCCACTCACTGCTCTAAAGGGATTCTTGGCATGATTAAGGATTAATCAAGAGAATAAAAGTTTGCTGGATCAGGTCCCAATTCTGGAATGTGATTAATTCATTGTTTGAAAAAAAACATGCTGCAATTTTCAATATTACAAAACAGAGTAATAAATAAACAAGTTGATGTGGCTCTGAGGTTAGTGGAGGATTATCATGAATTCTGGTTTGTGAATTAGAATTAGCAGGCTGTGCAAGGGTTTCAAGCCCAGTGTCGAGGATCTCCTGGAAGCTATTTCAGCTTTTCTCGTTATGCAGCAGCACTGATGTTGATTGTATAAGAAGTCAACAGATTTAAGAGGAAAAGAACTGAGAGGACACCTATAGTAAATCAGAAAGTTTTTCCGTGTTACGGGAAACATCTGAGGACATTGCTGGGTATTTCTGGTGTGTGAAAATTTAATCTTTAGCCAGCTAATGATTTTAGTACCTAATTAGCTGCTTCTAAGTAGAAAAGAAACCCCAAACAATAAACCATTAAAGCTATTATTCCACTCTTAACTGTCATAAATCTGATGATATCTTGATTACATGTTAATTTTTATATCTACAGCTTTTCTCTTGTATTTTTTGTCCATTGAGACTTATTACATCTACCCAATTTAGTCTATTCCCATCTGAAACCAACTCCTTCATAATAGTTTGGGCTTCATATTTTAAATTATTTCAAATTTCTGAAGAGGTGAGCTGTTGAGAAATGCGTACGTTCATTATTTATTTACTGAGGAAGTGTCAGGAAGAGGTTTAATTCTGTTTGCAGAATCACTAGAGGGAGCTCCAGATGCATGGGAAGGGAAGGCTTTGTTCTCAGACCGCACAAAACACAAGAAACCGGAAAAAATACCTTTTCCAATGGACAGTGATTGCTAAATGTCTGAAGGAGAAAAAAAAATAGTCTTTTTTCCTCCTTCTTAGTTAAAGCATTTTGTGTGCATTTGTTTGCCAATAATACATGCCTCACAAGCTAATAAATACAGTGTTTAAAGGCTGGTAGCAAATAATGCCCAGGTAAAAACTTTGCAAATAGAAAGCCTTGAAAAATGCCTAAGACCAGTGCCTTTAAGCCCTTTTAAGCAACAGCAATCAAGATATGTGGCTTTTTCAAGTGGCTGGTTTGTCAGAGCTGATGAGATAGATATCCGGTAGGTTGGAACTAAACATTTCCTCTGTTATAATGCAATGTTTCTAGAGCAGCATAATATATCTGTAAATCCACTGATCTGATATCTGATATTCATACAGGACTCTTGTGGTGCTAACATGGGGATCATTTTTGAGGCCCAAAGGGAAATTCGTTTGGGTGAAACATCAAGGAAATAGAAAATTGCACTTTCTGAAGCATTTTCAATGTTTATTATTTGCAAATTGCTCCTAAAGTGCAGGAATTAAGAAGGCATTTTGTTCTGGCCTATATTGAAAACGTTTTTTTGTTTATTTTCAGTGTTTTTCTAGGAGATGCCTTTCTTTACATGACATGAGAAGCTGTCAAATGGTCTATTATCTTTTAATAGTAAGCAATGATATCTTGGTTCCCCAGAATATTTAAATTAAGCCAGTGGAAATTCTATAAATATGCATACACAAGCACAAAGAACACTATGATGGGGCCCATCTTTTGAGCTAAGTAGTGGTCACTGAAGTAATTAAGATCTTAGCATACAATGTATAAAAACAGCATTTTAGTTTAAGCTGTGCGTATCTGCTTTCCTAGTACAGTGGGGTTTTTTACATGGTGGTCTTCTCTGAACATTTATTCCTACAAATAAAGGAATCTCTACAATATGTATCTTAGAAATACCACATTTGACATTATGGTCATATAAATACCAAGAAATAATGTACTGTGTCATCAGGATTTTCAAATATTTTTGTTACATGTCATGTTACATGTACATTATAACTGTATTATATTTGGCAAAGATTGCAATAAACTGCTATTTCAGCATCACACAATGATTAGTACTGGGAGCAAAATTCATAAAGTTCTATTCAAATCTGCTGTTTCTTCATATTGGATGACAATGTTGCAGAAAACAGAAAAAAATGACTGTATGTTTTCATACTCTGATGGATGATATAGAAATGTATGGCTCATCAGAATAAAACAGACCAGCTTAGAATTTATGGAAATATTAATCTTTGACTTCCGTAATATTTCCAGATTCTGTGAGGAAGAAGTGTTTTATTCTCGAGGCTGTTAGCTAATAAACAGTGCTGTCAAGGTTTATGTATTGGTGTATCCCTATTATGTGGTAGCCATTGTTTAGGGAGTAGCATTGAGAGCTGACTGAAGCATGTTCACTTTTTTTCAATCCCTCTTTGAACTGCTTATTTTGGTACAATTTTTTGGTTCTCACCTTCTATGAGTTTTGGTCAAAGAAAACATATTTATACTCGGAGGTCATTTTAATCAAGTATTACGATAAGGTTTGAAAAATGTAGGGGAAAGAGGAGGAGGTTTTCTTTCCTTCCTTACTCCTTAATTTCTAAGGCTAGAAGGTAAAATATTTTTTCATTCCTATCATGTTTTTAATGGAATACGAATATGAAAAATAACATTTATTCTAAGAGTTTTGAGTACTGGTTTCAGAAAGATCTATTTAAAGCTACTCAATGTGTAAAAGCAGCAGGATTGGGCCTCTAGAGGGAATCAGATGAAATAAGTGTTAGAAAAAACTCACAAATTCTTTTGCTGTGTAGCATTAAGAAGAATATCCTATAATTTTGAAAAGGGCTAAAATTCTCTTTTTATCTGTTGTAGTCCAAATGTTGATTCACAGTAACATAAAAAACCCACAAACAAAACCCTCTGGGCATATGGCCATATATGTTTTTTCTTAGCAAGAGCAAAATAGAAAGGTTGTGCATATTGTTCAAAACTAGAGAATTAAACTCATATCATTCTGTAGTGTTTCTTTTCTAAAAAAAAAGATATTCTTTTTGGTCCTTCTTCTGTATTTGCAACATCTTTCTGAAATGTTGTACTGGAGACAGAAGAATTTGTATGATGCAGTTACTCCCCATATTTTCTCTCCCACGTGAGAGTAGGCTGTTCAATAATTTAAGCAGTAAATGGTGTCACAATTTTACCCTGAAATTGTCGGGAAACATTTTCCTGAACTCAGTCTCTTTCCCAGCCCAGGTTCTCAATATAGCTCATACAATGATGGGAGGAGGACTCTCAGCTTTGCTGTTTAGGCCAAGTCTCAATGTAGCTCACAGGGCTTTACATTTTCCAGCACTGTGTAAATGTTAACAGATCTTCATGACACCTCAGTGAGGTAGGTAAGATTAGCAGCTTCATTTCCCAGGGATGAAATACCTTGTTTTCCCAAGTGAATTTGTGAGCTCATATAGGGAAGAAGTCACCACCAAAGCTTTTAGAACTGAGAAGTCCCATCCCACTAAAACACAGTGTTTTGGGCTCAAAACACACCAAAAAATCAAGCTGTACAATTATTCCTCTAGAGACAGAGGTAAACCAGATAATTAATACAGGTCTGGTGTAGAAAGTCAAGACATAATGATAGTGTCACAAAGTATATTTAAAGACCTTGAAATAAGTAGAGTCCACGAAATTGTAATTATCCCTCACTTATATTTTTGTGACCATTCTGATTTGACAAGTTGGATATATGTTTCATTTTGTAGAAACAAATGTACTGAACTCATGGTTATGTGTGCACTGTGTCTAGACACCAGAGCAATTATAAGGAAAATCACATTTTCATTTCTATTGCAAATTGTCTTGTTAATCTTCTCAATATTTCCTTGTCTAATCATTTTGTTCTGCTGTTCTCTTCTTTAAAGAAGGTCAAACAAGCTCTTTTCAATGTTACTACTGCTGGCTGCAGCTATAATTTGGGCAATAAGAATCATAGTTCATTATTATCCTACAAAAAAAATCTCATTTTTGTAGTGAATCTAGCTGATTTACATTTTATTTTTCCAATATTTAAAGCAATACATTTTTCGGGGAGCAAGATCTGGTGAGTTCTGTTCTCTAGAAATACATGTTGGCCTTCATGGTCACTGCTTTTCCAATACCCACAAGAAGTGCAAAAAGTGACTAAATATTGCCTCCTCCTTTCTTTCCAGCTGTGGAAGAAATAAAGAAAGGGGAGAATTGGGCTTTCAGGACCAAACTGAACTATTACCACTGCCAATATGGTGTACAAAGCTCCGAATTCCAACATGGATATAAAACTTATTGGCTTGGGAACTGAGTCTTTTAAGAAACCCGGAAAAGCACTTTTGGATCTCTGACTGGGAATGCAATTGAACCCCAAATATCTGCCCTCCTAGAAGGCAATATAATTGATAACATCATTGTGATGAAATCACCAACACAGTCATCTGGAAGGAGAAAAGGAACAGTGCAATTTTAATTAAAAAACTGAGTTTAAGAAGGCAGGTATGAAAAATGATGCCTTGCCCTGAAAGGAGCTCTCAAGGAGGTGCTTCGTTCAAACTTCCATACAAATGACCAGGTGCAGAAGCAAGACAGTGTTTTTTCTTTTATGATTTAGGCATTTTCTGCTGGCTGTTTCAGGTGTCCCTTTGTGACAGGGACATCTGAAACAGTCAGCTGACTGTGAAACCTTTTTGCAGATGCCTAAATCCCATGGGATAATAATTAATGATTTTTGTCTTTACCACCATGGAAGAACCTGACTCAGCACTTCTGGAGTCCTCTGTGCACTGTAATGTTCTTCATCACAGGACTGGTACAGTGATGAAGTGTCTCTGGGTGTACAGTGACAGAGAATAAGTGCCAAAAGTTTTTCCATTTGAGTCTAAATATCTTCTACTCTTGCATAAACTTGCAGACTTAAATTATTTATTGTGAATTCTTACAGCAACTAATAATAACCTTCTTAGAAAATGTAGTTTTGAGTTGTGAAATGAGAGGCTGCCTGTGAGTGAATAAAAATGAGGAAATGACCACTGCAGAAAATAGAACAGTGGGTAGGGGATGATTTAGTATGACAAATATGCAAACAAATTATAATCTAAACTACTCAGAAGGTATTTTACCACGGCAAATTGTTAGCATTGTCAACAGTTTTTTGAAATCACAAGCTGTTTGCTGAATTTCTGAATTGTTCCTACTAGGGTGCATATTTCTATGTAAATGAATGCCATTAAACAAATGTTCCTGTGGTGATGATACAAGTTCTTTTCCACATTATCACAAGTTCTTTCCTTAGGCAAACTGCAGGGAGAAAAAAAGCTGAAAAGCCATTCATATTTTTCAATGTCCTATTTGTTTCTAAAATACAGCAAATTTCAAAAACAGTACTTGTGTCTGTATTGGTGTGTATAACTCTTCTATAGGGCATATGACTTTTCCTAATTCTTAGAAATACAGTAAAATGAAGTGCCTGTGTTGGTGATGATTCTTGTCGACCCTTTTATGATAGTGCCTTGTGCTTGTTCTGTTTATGAAACTCAAACTAATAAAAACCTGCAAAGACATGGTTCTGAATATTTCAGGATATATTTTAAACCATGATGCAAGTTAAGCAAAGCTTAAACTTTCTCTTTAAGATTTTCTGATGCTATTTTAAACTCAAGATTACTCATTTAGGAATTCCTAAAACATCAAAAAGGATAAATACTTTAAATTATGCTATTGACAGGTTGTGGTTATTTCCTGTTCATAATATAATACCCTTTATCGAAGAACAGAAATTTACCATGTGCAGGAAACTCCTGATTTTCCTTGAGATACTTGGTTTCAGAATTTCAAGGTGTTACATGCTGAGCCTTCTACACAATTCTCAGACACTGGAGTAACATGATCGATTGTTCTTTTTCAAGATGGTAGACCTGAGCTTAGAAGAAAGTGGGGAGGCATAAACAGAAGGAAATGGCTTAACAAAATATTTCTAATGTTATCTGCCAAGAAATACCTTGTATTAAATTAGCAATCAATGGTATTTACAGGAAAGAATACCCTACTTGCATTAAGACGCCGCTTGGCCCATATGGTTCACTTTCTTCCGTACTCCATTTGGCAAAAAATGTGTCTGTTGTAGAGGTTTGTTTCCTTTTGAGTCCAGTAATATAAAAAAATTACGTATTTTCTTGATTGTGGAAAACTTACATTGTTTTAACTCAAGCAAAATTCATGCCAAAAATATTTTCATTCTAACTGAAAGAACAGCTGTGAAATGTTTAATTTAATAAGAATTAAGTAGAGAAACCTGAAGTCCTAGTAGTGAAACACTGCATTATTACAGCATTTTTTCTGTGAAGATTCTGTTGGCTGAGGTGAATGTAAAGGCCATGATGATGACACAACTAATAAAAAGAATTGGTAGATAATCAATGATTCTGGAATTTTCACAATGTAGCAGAAAATCGGCAGCAAATACTGAGTCTTCTGTTACATCTGATTAGCATTCAGTACAAATTAAAGTGAAAAATTCAAAGGGTTTTACTCAGATATATATCTGTTTCAACTGAGAAATTTCTAAAAGTGATTTTTTTAGCATTATAGTATGATTATTTTAATGCATTAATATATTTTTTGAAATTTTTATTTTCAGTCTGCTTTTAGTGGTACAGAATAGGATATGTGGAAGAAAAGATAAAACCTGTGTATTGCACTTTCTTGACTCCTTCTCTTTCTGCTCTAATTCTTAAATAAAAGCCTGTGTATCAGATTTACCAGCTACTGTTGATAGAATTCAGTACAATCAGAAGATTTTTTGCAATTCCACAAAAGGCTGTGAAGTGGTCAGTCATAAAAGTAACCAATGTCCGAACAGTATGTTGACATTTATGGAGTAATTTCCTTTATTTTTTATTTCTTTTTTTAGTAGAGATCTTGATGTCCTAATCTCCACCTATAGAAATCTTGGATAATCTCTCACTCAGATAATTTTGTTAGAATGGCAAATACAGTTATATGCTTTCTGTTTACCCAGCTGGAGGGTTGTGTTTACCATGTTGAAGAGATATCAGGTTGCCTTCTGAGAACCTGCTGAAGTCTGGCTTACACAGCTGGATTTACACCTTCCCGTATCCGGCAAATCAGCATTTACTCCTTCTAGATGGTTTTTATTTCAGAAAGCACGGAAGACAACAGCATGAAATATACCTTACTTCAGTATATTTTAAATGGAAATGTTGAAAAAGTTTGCTTTGCTATCTCTATCATCTCCTTCCTACCACCTTTTATCTTGACAGAACCAGTAAAGTTCTCTTTATATATAAACAGTTATTTACCATTATATGTACTGGTTTAAGAAAAAAAAAAAGTCACCCTCCATAATTTTTGTACACTAAAGGAGCTTGGTTGGTTACTCTCCAACAGTCCTGATGTTTTTAGAGAAGTTTTTCAGCAGGATGTGTAAAGTTTGAAAACTTAGTGGAAATGGCAATGATGAATAGAAGCTTCTAGTGAAGATGTAAAGGCCACACGAATAAAAGAAACAGAGAAAGAGCCGGGGAAAGAAATAGGTCAGCTGTAAGAATATTAGAATATAAATCTGGCCTTCACTCAGATAGTATTTGGCTTTTTCAATCTTCCATACATTTGTAAAGGATACACTGAGTTACTCCTTTTATAGAGAAAGTGTGTGTCTATAATTGTTTCCTTCAAGAATACAGACATGGTTTTACATAAAATTGAGGAGCTTCAAACACAGATAGACTTTCCTTCTTTTGCAGTAAGTCAGCATCTCAAATTGGAAGTGCATACTTATTATTAGAGTCCATTCCTTCGTCTGTGTGCTTTAAAATACTACCTTTTTTACTGAGGCGAGATGTTATAAAAATTAGAAAAGCAAGGAAATGTGAAAATAATTGAAGGACTACCTTTATTGGGTAATTATTTTCCTTTATTTTAATTTACCTTATTTAACCTGTAGTTCATCCATTATTTTGGCTTCACAACAAATGAAATGTTCCCCATTTGAAACCAACAATCAAAGAGGCATTGTCAGCTTGAATTTGGTCCTAGATTTAAATTTAACGAAAAGGAAGATTTAATTAAATCTAACAGTGCCAGGAAAGCTTTTGTAATTAAAAAGATTTGAACTGTCCCATGTTAGTAGATAAAGATTTTCCTGTTGTCTTTGAATTCCAAATGATGCAACACAAAGAATATGACTTTAAAAGACAATTGCTTTACATTGAATTAAACAAAAATAAATTGATTTTTGCATTCCACTGCTTCAGCTATAGAAAATTTAAATCAATATGCAACAAAAAGTGAAAACAAAATAAACCTATTTTTCCTCTGTCTTTGAAAATCAATGATTATAGCAGATTCATAGAATCATAGAATCAATAGGGTTGGAAAGGATCTCAAATATTGAGTTCATCCTTTTTCCAAATTCCGCAATGTAAATTAAACCACAGCACTAAGTGCTACATCCAGTCATTAAATATAAATAAATTTACAAAGTATTCAATTTAAACAGCTGAAATTTTGGGTAATAAAGGTGGAGAAATTGTCCTTGCCAAAGTTTATAGATCTAAAAAAACATTGTCAGGGCTAATTGGTGAGCGCTTTTTACTAGAGACTTGTAGCCTTGTTTAAACACACTGTGTAAAAGTTACCTCTTCTCTTGAGGTTGCTCTTGCCTGCTGATAAAGGGTTGTGTTTCTTCTCACATGTTTCTAGTTGAGTCTTCTTTTTTTCTTTGTGCTTAAAAATATTATATAAATATAATAAAGACTTTTCAAACATGTTAGTTTCCATTCTGCTTTAAAAGAAGTTATATACAAGGTGACTAATTCTTCACTATCATGGTGTTATTTGTTCAAGTATTTACAAAATATGGCTGTTTAATGTTCTGATGGTCCCAGGTCCTGGGCATCTTGAATGGAAAGAATAGTTCTGACAAAATTTATGTAATAACTTCTAGTAGCATACATTTTAAACAAATATAATCCAGAAAGTGTTTAGAGTGTAAAACTGGCCTGACTAATCAGTCTTCTAGAAAGTCAAAGCACAGTGGTTTCTAATTGCTCCAAACTCCCTCTAATTCTTAACCTCTAAATTGCTAAATTTCTCTGGCTTCCTAAAAGGAATCTCCTAATTTCTCTAAATCCCTATATAACAATGTCTGCAAATATATTCACTTGCTCCCCATTCTGCCTAGAACATTCAGGAGGAAGATGCTACCCAGTTGGAAGGAACATCTTTCTCTTCCCTTCATCAGTCTCTTCAGGCTGAAGAAGGAGCATCCAGTACGATTTGAACCTGGAAACTCTTTGGACTTTCAGTGCTTGTACTACCAAGAAGGTTTTGAATATTAATTTAAATTTTCATCAGGATTTTGATTGGAAAGAGAATATAAATTTTGATCTTGCTTCAAAATATTAAGATATTCTTTCTTCTCAATGGGCAGATAACACACTGAGCTCAAATAAGCAACCTGGAGCCTCCACTGAGGAAGTAAACCTCTATCAAGAAAATCCACTCTCTGAATTTTTACTTTCTTTTAGAATTTATTTCCTTTGACTTTTTTGGGAGTGAAATTAATGAATAACAATATTTGAATCTTTTGAAAAATAAATTTTTTTTTTTTTTTAGTGACTGGGCCGCTTATTTGCCTAGGAGATACTTTAGGAATTCAGATTCTGCTAATAATTATACATTTCACATTGCAGTCACAATGAAGTCAAGTAAAATCCTTACCAGGTTTATAAGGACAAAAGCATCCATAATTAATGCTCTCATTGGGAGTTCTGTAATTCCTGGTGTAAATTGAGGCTCCCTCTTCTCCCCATCCCAGCCAGGGATCTCTCATTCCTGACTTCCACTGAACTTGTACACGAGGATCTTCTCTCTCTTTCAGGAGCTGCACATTCAATGCCTCTTGCAAAAAGGAGAGTCTAAACTCCAGTTTTCTGCTTTGAAAATGGAAACTGTGTATGGTACTTTTGTCCCATAATACGTATTTCTCACAGTTTCATTTTGGAAAACCATATGTATATATTTAATTATATATGTGACTAGAATCCTATTTACATTTTTCCCCTAAAGTGACGATTGGAGAAATGAGGGTGGTGGCTTACTTGTTCTTCATATTCACCTTTCATCCTAAGCCACTGACAGCATTTTCTAAGGCACATGTTGTTGAGTGTTAGTCAATTCTCTTTCTGGAGGAGCTGTGAGGATTTCTGACCCAGCATAATTTGGAGCTTCTGTGTGCTTCTGCTCCTCTCCTTAAAATATCACTTGCAGATGATGATTCTATCTGCAATTGGGAACCTTGATTTTAGGACTATATTATAAAAAATATCCAGATTAAAAACAAGTTGCTTGTTTACAGATTTGTGAAATGAAAAAATGACTGAATGTTTGAAGGCAATATGCAAGTTACTGGCCCATGTTCATTAGGCTTGATATAGAAATCCCATGATGAGTCCTCTGAGTTTAATGGATTACACTTTTACTGAAAAATATAAAATTATATCTATATTTGGTACATAGATTTGATGGAATTATGAGACAATATTTTTTTTTCTGGCAAAGCTTTATAGAAGTCAGGCTTTATAAAATGAACATTTAGCTCCTGAATGAATAATTAATATCGTATGGCCATTTTCATTGGCCTAGAAGTGAATTTTCGGATGATTTGCCTACAAAAATGCAGCTGACCCTCTCCATTGTTTAAGACCTTTGCTTCAACATCAGGTATGTTCAGTATAACATTTGTAATTATCAAACGGTTTTTTTGTCTGGCAATTGCCTACATCCTGTTTACAACATTTAAATTATTTTCTTTCAAAACTATTTTTTCTAACTGGCTTTAATAGCTAATTAGACCATAATTACAGTACACATTCAGAAAAACAACATCAAAAGCCCTACCTTGAAATGGGCAAGAATTTTGAAATACTAGAAACAAATAGAAGTGATACATATTTTCAATTTGCTCATTGTAATTGAGGGGATTAAGGTCACCAGATTATTTTGTTTTCTCTGAGTGATAATTCAGATCACACCTCCAAAGGAGTTGGAAGCCTCAGCCCTAAATGATAATATTTCAAAGAATAAGAGGCAGGGGCAAGTCTCAAACTAAAAAAAAACCACAATAAACTTTGCTGTAAGTACTCCTTCAACCCCACATATAGGTAATGTCAAACTACATTAAATGATGAGTCCTCACCGACTTAAACAGGTGCAGGATCAAGCCCTTTGTGAATCAAATATTCTTTTCCATGTGCTGGAAATGTAATGGGAAAAACTGACCCCTTGGTCCTTATCAATTTATAGCAGAACTGGATCTGTTTAATTTTTAACAATATGTGCACTGGGACATGGCTAGAGTTGAAAAGATTGGTCTGCTAATGGTTAATGACTCAAAACATTTATCCACTTGTGCAGACACCAGTGTGCTTTGGTGAAGCCAAGCTTTGAGGCTGACAAGAAAGACAACAGGATGATATTCTTTATGATGGTAATTGTCCTCTGCTCAGCTGTAAAACCTCCCCCACACACACGGGCAGGTCTGATGGGGCATTGCTGGCTCAACTGCCCTGACATGGGAGGCAGCTGTAGTCTTAGAAGGTGTCATAAACCACCAAAGACCCTTGAAGTGACCCCAGACTAACTTCTAAAACTTTCCACCAGAGGGCTGAAAGATCCCCCACACTGGGGATGTACCAGGCTGTTCCCACCCGGACCTGTGAGTTTAATAACATTTCAGACTGTGTTTCATGAGCTTCTTCCCCAAATCCTAATGGATGGTCGTCACTCCAACAAACGGCTTCATTGCAGATCCACTGGTGGTCATTATATACCTTTTCCATTTATTTTTCTTTCTTTTTTTTCCATTATACATTTTCATAAGTGATACTTTTTGTGCTCATATTGCTTTATTACTACAGATATTAGTAACTGAAATGGCTACATACCTGCTTTCCATTGCAAACAAACTGTTTTAAGATAAACCCAACATATACATATTTACAAATGCTGATCATTCAATGTCACTTCACTCTAATCTGCCCCAAGGCATCCATTAACACACCTGGCATCCTTTTACCTTTTGGGGTGTATCATACAGCTGTTTCCCATCCTTTAGGAGACCAATTTTTAATATCCTGGAACTTGTGTCTCCCACAGTATGCCTTTTCAGATTTTCAATGGCTGATAGAGCCACTATGGAAAGCACATTACTGCTGTACATTAGATCAAAGAATTCTTTTTGTTTGGCTGCTTTTCATATTCTTTGAACCATATTTCCACATGCTGTCAAAGCATGGCACTTTCCCCTGTGTTACAGCTCCTTCATCCATGGATGAGGCCAAGGGGAGCAACTACACTATCAGCAGATTCACATTAGGCCTTACTTTTGTTCTTTGGTATACTTTTATCTTTCCCCTCTGATTTGTATACAACAAAATAAATTTGCTCCCAAATGCCAAAAGCTACATGATGAAGTGAAAAAGACATTTTTTTCTGTGTTGATGTCACTAGTAGCATGACATCAAAAGATAAATTTACTGTGAGAATGACCATAAAGACAGAAATTGTGTTATTTGCTATAAGTAAAATATATCTTCTCTCTTTTATATCTTTGTTTCCTGTTCCTACATAATAAGGAGACAAAGAAACAGAGTTGTTTAGAGAAAGTTGTTTTATGAACTTGCTTACAAAGTTTTTTCCTGGTACTGCATTTATAATGACAATAGCTGTCACCTAACAGCAAGTTAGGTGGGCCTTTGTTCGGGTTTCTTCTCTTTTAATATAATTTAATTTTGGTTATGGTCTAGACAACAATAACACTAGCTTCCTGTCCAGGCTTGTGACTAAGTTTTTCATTAGTGAGTATAAAAATTTAATACTATAGCGCATACTCATAAAACCAGTGTTTTTATCTTTTGGCGGCTAAAGATCTGGGCTGCTTACATTAATATTATATGATTCTATGATATGGGTTATATGGCCTTTGCAATCCATCCAAAGTTGAATGAATTTGAATTTTAGTTTTAATTGTATGCTGCAAATTTAGTCGATCATCTATTCTCTTTGGTTTATTTGACACTGGATAAGATGGGATTTTAGATGATCTTCATGGATGCCTCAAAAAGAAAGCCCTTCAAATCTATGAATATTTTTCTCTTAACACAATCATTATCTTGCATACTGTAATGAATCTGTTTGCAAGCAAGCAGAAAATAATGCACTGTTAGCTGCAGAGAAGTGCAATTCTTCTACAAGAGGGGTTTGTGTAAAACTCTAGTTAGACTAAAAAAGCCCCCAACTTTCTCTGTTCATCTCCTTTCTAACCTCTTTCTCAGCTTTTCTACATGTGCTTATCATAACTATAGTACACAGAACAGATTGCAACACCAAGTATATATACATATGCAAAGGCTAAAAGATCATACTGCCAACATTTTCAGATACACCAAGAAAAATATGATAATAAAAGATAATTTATTGTTATATTCTTTTCATATAGAAACTTTACAAACTAGAATAAATGCTCTCTTACTTTTACAGAAGTAGCAGCATTGCCTTCCAAAGTAACGATAATATGGATATGCTTGGGAAGAGATTGTGCCCTTAGTCAGGATATGCTTTTGGCACTCTATCAATCTGTAGTTCAAGACAGAAATTTAGGCTGTTTTTCTGACTGAGCTAGTGTTAGTTTCTTTCTTCATGTGACAAGCCTTATTAGTGCAGAGCAGTACAGTTTTCACTTTGTTGTGCCAGGAGGAGTGATGCTAGCTTGTAGAGAAAGTAATATTCCTTTCTCTGTACAGCTCATAAGCTGACTGGTTTTGAACATTATGAGGAGGTGTTCATGTTTAAATAACAACAGAGTAAGGCAAGAGCAGTTATGATAATGCTTATTTTTTTTTAATTTATTTTGTGTTACAGAGGAGAAAAAGGCAGTCCTCTAGGTTCTTTCAGACAGAGGACACATGATGATCCCGAATTTCAGTTTGAACCACTTCTTCAACAGCAGGAATTTCTAAGCCAACAGGAAAAAAATATGCACATTTAGACTGACTGACTAAACTATTCTCTTGAGAGCTTCAGTTTGTCTGTCTCTCTCATTCAGCTATACCAGGAACTTATAGGTTTGCATAGGAACAAGCTCCAGTGTAGATACTTAAAATATAGATTTTTTTTCTGAGGATTTGACATCTATTCAGATTTTCCTCCTCTTTTTGTTGAGAAAACATGACCAGAACTAAATGTAGTGTGCCACATAATTATTCCACAATAAAAATAAAAAGTATTCTATGTACAAATTTTTTTTAGGCTATTTTATCTTGCAAAGGTAGCAATGAATTCAAGTTTTCACTGAACTATTGATATTGATGACAGGCTACTCTTTATGTATGTCTCCAGTTACTTTATAGCCTTTTAGAATACATAAACTCGATATTTTTTCCCCTTTCAATGTCCACGTGTGAATAATGACCACATTCTAGCTTTTAATGCGCATAATCAGAAATAAGTAGATGGGTAAATAAGTAATAATTTTTATAAACCATTAAAAATATTCTTTGTCAGGAATATTCTTATAGTGGTCACGATGGGCACTACATCTAGTGATGCCTAACTCCACGAAACTCTGCTCATCATTTTGGATTTTCAATCTATATAAAAGCCTGAGTGCCCCAGACGCACTCAAACAAGTAGTTTTAACTTTCTTTCATCTCTTTATGTATCTATATTTATATCTAAAGATAATCTTGCACTTGGGGTCCAACATTAGCAAAACATTCTTGACCATGTATTATTCTAGAATGGGGCATTTCAGCTCTTTCACCTGACACAAAAGTAACAGTTTAGAAATGTTCAGATTTCTTTGTGTCAGGTTACATGCATTTACATGATAAGAGGTATGTATATTTACACAGCTATACCACCTACAACATTTCTGTCCTCCCCACCTTTCTGTAAGTCAGTGGCAGAAGAGAGACTGGACTAGAACCAGAGGTCTCTTTCTGACCTGCTGTCTGTGCAGTGGTCCTCTTCAGGTAGCCATGAAAATCAAGATTTGGAATTGGAATGATGACTTAGATGCAACTTCTGCACGTGTTGTCCTTAAAAACATGCAGAAGTCTTTACTCTGGAAACCTTGAAGATTGGATTACTTTATTCAGGGCAAGTACCTGGAAAGTAATTCTCACCATGAATTTCCCTGGAGTCAATTGGCATAAGGACTTCCTAAGTGAGATAATATTGGCTTTAACCATGCAATAATTTTCTAGAAAACCACATTGTTTCTACCACATTAATAAATCTCACTACTTCCCAGAAGGTTTATCTCCATTGAATTAACTCTTCTTTTATTGCATTAAATTTCATTAATATTAAATTTCATTTTTGATGGCATGCTTTTTTTCTTTTTCTTTTTCTTTTCTTTCTTTTCAAAAATATGGAAAAGGTTTTGCATGACTTCAGCTCCTGGAAACATACTAAATTACTTTGTGAGTTACGCATTTAAAATAAATCAAATAACTTTCATGACTGAGAGCAAGTATTTTCATTTGAGCTATATCACCTTAACAGTGGTGATGATTTTATCCCCCTCTTGGACTATTTAGGAGGGTTTTGAGTTTTCTTTGTGAATTAATGAATCTATCCATTTTCTCCTACCTGAAGCAATAGTTGATCTTTACGACATAACCTGTCTAGCACCTTGGAACCACTAGAAAATTCAATTGATCTTGGGAAAGGAAAAGAATCACCTTCCTTTATTCTAATTTCTCTCAAAAGTCACTTTAATTTTCACCCAAGGGCAAACCATTTTTATTTAATTCCACTTGTCTTTTCTAATAAATGGGCATGTTAACAATGTCCACTAATAGAGATGATAATTTTCCCATTTTAATCTTGAAAGTTTCTTGCCAATTCATAATTCAATCAGAAATACATTTAAATAGTCCATACAGTAATTTCTTTGAAAGCCTGGTAGTCTCCTTTTGCCTCAAAGCAATAGATATCTTGTATTGTATTATCAGGGATAAATGTACAAATACTGTAGAAGTCAAGATGAAACACACATCTCTAATGTTACAATTTCTAATAAACATAGTGATTGATTTGACCTATATTCCAAATAGTTTAAAAAGGTCTTTACTGCAAATAAGTTGTGCTTCTCCTTCCTGACTCTCCATGACAATGGAGTCACAACAGCAATTAATGCATCTCTAAAAGGGTACTCCAAAGAGATATAGCTTAAGTCTCTACATTCCCAGTTTTCCAAGTTTGCTTTGCATAGAGCTTTCTACCTATGTTGGCTGCATGTTGTTACGGCATTTGGTGTTCAAAGTTCCTTGAAAGCAACCTGACACAACTGTTTCCTTCTTGAGTAAGGGCTGCTCAGCTAGGGAGTACCCTGGAATGAGCCTTTTGTAATTTTTTACCAGCCTTATATAATGCTCACAGGTGGACACATGCCTTAATTTTATTTCTGCCCATTCTACTGAGCATTCCTTGTTGGTGACCTCCCAGTGCCTGATACCCAAACTTCCAGTGGCTGAAAAAAGGCTCATGACTCACGTGTTCTCTCTGTTGTGTATCCATTTTTTCCTGACTCTTGCTCTGTATTTACAGGCTTCTGGTATAAAACAAAAATAATAATAATGAGACGTTACCAGAATTTAATGCAGATGCATGATTTCTGCTATTACATGCTATGATTTTAGTGGAAAAAAGCGTGTAGAAGTCTGGGCAGGTCCAGGATATGCAGATGCAGAAGGCAGCACATCTCTTTAACAGAATTTCTACCTTAAAAACCCCATGATTACATCAACAGTCTCTCAAAATGACAAAGACTCTCAGCAAAGACAGACACAATTAGAGACAGACAGCAAAACATCTGGTTATGAGGCTGCTCAAAATCTCCCCTCTACTCATGATCCCTTCAAGAACTGCAGGATATGTTCTCAAACTTGCCAGTGCTTCTGTTCCAGAGAATTAATGAAGATTAGATAAAGCATCTGTATCTCATTCTGTTTTGTGATGAAAAGTAAGCACTCAGAAATAAACTCGCCAACACATTCTCTGTGACAGCAATGGTAACAATAGTGACACTGCTCATAAAATTTCATTGAACAGTTTCATTTTTTGCTGTGGTTAAAAAGTATTGCAGTAGTGTCAAACTACGAGACCTAAACCCACTTTTTCGGAGTTAATAGATAATAGGTTCTTAGTTATTTATACTTCTATATACAATAACATTTTGAAAGCCATATCACAATTGTCCTGACCTATATTTTTCTCTTCTTTAAAGTTTCAAATGTTATCTTTTCTTGTCTATTTGTTTTTTGCCAGTTTTTAATTTCTACCTAATCAATTTGTTTGTTAAACAAAAATTGTCACACCTTTACAGTTGGGCATGTATTCTGCCCATATTTATATATTTTGCAAGCATTTTGGAACCTTTCAGCTCAAGCATAATTTTGTTGATTTTTTTTTTTTTGGCTGGATAGACACCTAGGTACAATTAAGTATAAATATATACTGCATAATAAAATTCAGTTTTTCAATACAAGGATTGCAAGTGAACAGAGATCCATTTGAGATGTAGGAAACATTTAAGAGGACTGAATTAAAAAACTGAAGGAATACATAGGATATATTCAGTCATTTTTTTTCCTATAGGTCCTATAATGCAAAAAAGTCTCTTTCAATCAGATCAGGACTAATAAAAAGCAGATGTGGCTCTAATAATAAAACAGGAAATACATAAAGATGCCCTTGAGGGATTTTTATACTGGCATCCTACTCGATGTTGAATTATTAGGTAGAATGAATCCTTAGAAAATTCCTATGAATTCCTTCCAAAGTTACAGTTATGACTAGGGGTGCCTAATTTGAATATTTTTGTATGAATGACAGAAAATGACAGAAGTTAGGAAAGCTATTTAACAATCTTTGCTTTATAATAAAATGAAAGGATAAGTACTGGGAAGCCAAGAAGCTTGCTGCTTCATTGCACACAGAGGTGAAGACATAAGATGATTTCTGTCCTTTGTTTGAAATTGTATATTTTATTAACTGAAACTCTGTTTTTAATTTTCTGTGTATATTTTTAGTCCTTAGAACACTGTCATAATTCATCTTTATTTTTAAACAGTACCCATCCAGCCAATGGGTCCACTTACCCCTGTAGAGAGCTCATCTTCATTCCATATTTCTTCAGTTTAATCTACTGAGTAAATATTTTACAGAGAGAATACTATATTTTAATACCCACTTTTGCTGATGTTTAGCTTTCATTTAGCTCTGCGGTAAGTTTGACAACAAATAGACTTTCCACTCGATTTCCTCTTTTTGTTTTCCTGGGAAATTTCGTAAGTTGTTTTTTTTTTTCCTTTTCCCCTGTGAAAGTATGAAAGTTTCTTAAATTTTGGGACTTTCAGGATAAGAACAACTTCAATTGAAGGCACTGCTTGTTTCCCAAAGTACTACTCTTTTCTAGCTAGGCACATTTTCATGTGGACATCCAAGCAGAGGCCTGAAGAGATTCTTTGTGCGGCTTCTGGCATTTTTGCCTCACTCAGTTCTCCCACCTTTACAAGTATATACATCACATTTGTCAAACACACCCAGGACTCTTGGGTGTTTGATAGCTTCTGAAAAAAGGAGGGTTGTTTCTCATGGCAATTTTGCCTGGCTCATCATGTGGGACAGACTGGAATCTCCTCTTTGTAAGGATTTGCACATGCAGAATTTCAGACTTAAATCCATTTTGAATACTCCCTTTAAGTGCCTGAGTAGTTCTGGGTTTCAGTAAAGTACTGTGGCAACACTGTAGATGTTTATAGTCATCCAAACATAATACACTTTCATACAACTGAGCTAAGAAAGATCACCTCCAGAGACTCTAAAGGCTCTTTACTTCTTTATGCAGTCACAGACAAGAATCTACTCCATGAAGGTGATTCAAAAATATAAAATAATGAGAAAAAATGCTCTTGCAGTTGCTAGGCTTTCCAGTTGCTAGGAGATAGGTAGCAGTGGTTTGTGATTTTGGAAAATAGGTCCCATATTAGGCAAACAAAGACTGATTTTCAAACTTCTAGCAGGTTTGTTGTCCAGGTGCTATATGAGCTAATATGTTTCCCTAATGAAGCATAAATACACTTATATAATGACCATATTAGAACAAATTTAAATGTTCTTGAGCTTATAAAATTTTTAAAAGTTGTCATTTCACTTTTCCTTTCTTTTTTTTTTTTTTTTTGACATCCCAGGCTTTAAGAAATATCAGAATCAGAAACAGCAGGAGGACCACCAGCATTAGAAATAGCGTATTTGACATTTTATTTCAAGCAAGCCAGAAAGGTTTTTTAAATCATGCTGTCTGCCTTTTCTCTTTGGCACATCCTTTCCCTTTGATTTCCTTTTCATTCTCCTGAGTTTTTCATTATCTTTCCAGTGCAAAACACTAGACCACCGTGCTGTATAATGGAAATGAAACATTTAAGGGATACTGAGTGCTGTGGACTCACCACAGATCAGAATGTGACTGTGATACATGTAAGTTTAACATCTTTGAAACTCACAGTGCTTTTTGTATGATAGCTGAGAGTAGCAGAACCATACTGGCTTCTAAATTAAATGTGTAGGATTAATGACTTGCTCAGGATTCGGTGAGCATTTTCTATTACTCTGACTGGATTTTGAGTTTTTATAAATTTGTTTCTGCCTTCTCGAGAAAAATTAATAAATATGTCAGAAAGTCTTCTGAGGTGTATTTTGAACCGTAATTTTCTAATTCCATTAATATATTGGATTTCTGTGACTCTCAGAACCTTTGTAAAGTTCAATTTATTCCAGTCAAGATCCTGTCTGGCTGGCTGTGTGTCCATAATACAACTAACCAAAGAACACTGAGCATCAATTAAATGTTTTTATTTTTAAATTGATTTTATGCTTTAATTACAGGTTTTGAGAATACTGACTTCTATTTTTTTATAGAATAATTTGAAAAAAAACAGTAGAATTGCATAGTAATTTATTAACTTTGGAACAATTATGGAGGACTAGAGGAGAGAGACATAAATGATCCTGAAAGGATGAACACTGTCTGATATCAGAATATTGCTTGCAAGAGCTTTTAGAGTGTTTAGTTAAATTGCAGATTTTTACTAATGGAAAAAGGGGGAAAAATCCAAAACTGAACTTCATATACACTTGTATAGGTCTGAAGAAGAATGATTTTTATCAACTTTCAATTAAGTTTTAATTTAATTCACAAATTTGTGTTTTAATTCCTGTCCGTGGCCAAAATATACTGTTATAATCTGACAGAGAAAACAATTTGAAATTTTCCATCCTTTTCTCTGCCTTAGTAAAAAGTGGCTCAAGCTCTGACTTTTTATCTGAAGACTGGGCACTATGCAGTTGAAGGAAGTTGAAGTGCCTGCAGTTCTGGGGATCTTGTCTCTCTGGGTTCCGGGATGCTGGAAATTTGTTATCAACCCTGAAACCACTCTTAATGCTGGGCATTTTACAAGATCAAATGAAACTTGCGTTTATCATACTGCAATCAGGAAGTACAGGAGAAGGAAATAATACCCCTAAGCTTGACTTAAATGTAGTACTAAAAAGTTTCTGTAGCCCTCTGGAAAATTTCTGCTTCTCCCAAGCTAGGATCCAGGATTCACCTCAAGACTATTCCCTACACATTGCATTTGGATAGAAAAAGCCTTTCTTACATTTCTGTTCTCACTTACACATCTTCTGCCTGGAACTTCTCTCCTATGCATCTCAATGCCACTTTTCTTTTATGCAAAGTATCAGATGGATCTCTTTTCTCATGGATCTCTTCTGCCATCATCACAATCTGTGTCACACAGGGAAACATTTCTAGAGCAGCTTCACACTACTGAACTCAGACAAGCAACAGCTTTCTTCTTCAAAGATTCATTTGTATAAAGAAGATATATTCTTTCCTCAAAGTCAGTAACTTAGGGAAGCTTAAATCACCCTAATTTTGCATATGCTTCTACATGTATTTTCTGGTGCACATACCTGAAACTAATCCTTTACCAACATACTGGTGAGAGTGAAGTTGAAATCCTATGCCAATTTAAGGGGAGAAAGGTCTTTAAAAAATTTTACATAATGCAATCCTGTTTACAAAATCGGTTCATAGTAACCCGTTCAGTTGGTGAAAATCACTAGCTATCCCAAGGTTGAGTCCTATACCTAAAATAAGAGAACCACGTTACAAATATCATAGTCTGGGCAAAACTTTGACCTATCGTGCTGTGACATGAAATGCCACCTTCATTTTCACAGTCTGTTTTTATTGCACATATCCTACCTAACAGTAATGCAATCTTTTATGTCAATCCTCAAGTACTCAAAATCCAGTGAAGTGAATGAAGGGCATTGGTTTGTGGTGTTGGCAGGAAGATGTTCAACCATTCTATGCTGCATGATCTGTACCCTGACAAATGCAGTAGCTTTCTTTATTTGAACAGTGACCTCTAGCTCCAGTATTCAGCATTGGACTGTATATTTGTAAAAATGGGAATTCAGCATTTCCTCTTGTACGGAGCTGATGGGTCATGTGATATAACCACGTAAACCTCCTTCTTTCTATATTTAAATATTATTGCTTTAAGAGATTCGTTCAGGAAACATTACATGGCTATTCACACACACAAAAACATTTACACTTTCATGAGCAGGAACAAGCAAATACAGTAAGATTGAAGTTATTTATTCCTCACTAAAAACCTTTATGAAATTGTTGATTGTTGCTTTGCCCTCCTAGCCAAAGGTATTACAGTTAAGAACAAATTTTCTCCTGTTGCCATTACAAGCAAATTGTAATGTTTGCCAAATTTGTAAAACACATATAAGGAAAATTATTCAGTGTAACAGAGGAATAATATGTAAAGAACCACATTTACATTTTTTTCATTAGTGACAGTTCCCATATTTCTTCAGTGATATCTTAATTATTCTTGGAGGGTAAGGTTCTACTTCTGCATAAACAACAATGTGAGTTCAGAGTTACAGTGTTTTTAAAGAAACCTGTATTTCTACATGTATTTTTGGAATTGTATTGAGCCAGTTTCAATAGATCTGTAGTTATAAAGGGCGATGTAGTTGAAAGATTTTAAACACTTGACTACATGGTTTCTAACCCAGCTGTTAGAAATCGGATTAATTTGGAACCTGTAACAAAGTATAGGTAAAACTAAGTAGCTGTTTAAAACTGAAGCTCAGATTGTGTTTTTGAAGGATGAGACAATCATCTCTGGTGCCATCTAATCTCCCTTTTCTGCTGTGGAAAACACTTATCCACAAACACTCAACCTGTTCTTGTTTTACTTTTTTTTTTTTTTTTTTTTTCAGGGAGGATAGGGGCAGGGCACTGACTAAATGTTAGTCCTTTAATCCTCCTCATGACTCAAAGCTGCATTTTACTCAGCATATAAATAATTTTAGTTTCCTGATCCTTCAATAAGGTAATGCTTTCCTCTTCACACCACCATTCTCCTCTGGTTTTCTCTGGAGATGAGTTTTTCTGGGCTTACAACCCTTTCCTGAGGATAAAACACTGTTTGCAGTTCCAGGGTACTTGCACTGGTACTGTTAGCCTTGTCTGAGCTGACTGCAGTTTGTTGTTATCTGGGAAAATAGTCTAAGGAAGTACGACTTGTACCTTGCATGCCTTGTTTAAAATGGCTTCTGAGGCATTTGTTAATCTCTGCTGACACAATGTTCTATGTCAGGTGGGCATGTGGTCTCAGATGGGGCTGTTGTTCTTTTGTAGCTCCAACAGCGTGATCTGGGGATATGTCACTTAAATATAACATTAGATGCCTTTATGTTACCATTTATCCTTTACATGTACATTGCAGGGTGAAGGCAAAAAAAGGCTATTTCTAAGACATTCTGATGATGTGGTTGGGTACTGGAAGAGGCTCCCCAGGGAAGATGTCATGTCACCAAGCCTGACAGACTTCAATAAATGTTTGGACAATGGCACATGATGAGATTCTTGGGGTCATCCTGTATAGGGCCAGGAGCTGAACTTCCTGATTCTTGTAGGTCCCTTCCAAATCAGGGCATTCTATGATTCTATGATGTGACTAGGGGTAGAAGAGTCCACCTGAGAGCTCCTTTTTCTTCACAGAGATGCAAGGAGGTGAGAGTTGGAAACAAGGCAAAAGTGTTTTGTGCAGATCTTATCAAAATGAAGCTCCACAGACACTTGTACTTTCCCTCTGTCTGCACCAACCTTTTGCTCCTCTCTCCTCTCCCAGTTTTGGTCCTGTTGCTTGCTCCATCTGTGTCTTTTTTTACCTTAAACTTTGGATATTAAGTGGTTAAAGCTCCTTATTTAATGCCTGAATGATCATCTTGAGCTGACTGAAATAGGTGAATTTTAAACAAGGGACATTTTTCCTGCTTTAGACATTAAGATACTAAGCTCATAGGACAGGTTTTTGTCAGTCAGAGCAAGAGAAGACTTCTGCTACACAGTTTCTGATTTGTAGTAAAGTTGAGAAAAAAAACAAACCCACTTAAGTAAAAAGAAGCAGAGATAAGCACACCTGCCATCAAAACTCAGAAATATCTGAGTGAATCATCAAGGTATTTACCTTCACAAAAGACAGCTGCAGATCTCTAGGCTAGTGCTGGGTTGTGTATTCAGATGATAAGATTAAGGATCTGCGTGCTTTTCCTGAATATATCCCATAAACAGACTTTGAACCCTCCAGGGTATTTCAGAAACGTTAAGGATAGAACTTTGTGAATGACTACAGAGGGCTAAGAATATGCAGAGGCATTCTAGAGTGCACATGAAAACTAGGTAAAGGAAAGGATCTTGCTCAGGATAGCTACATTTTAAAAAAAGCATTTTTTTTCTAAATAGTTTCTACTCTTGTCCCCTCCCCCACCAAAACATATCAAATATATTAAAAAGAAGTAAAACAAGTTAGTCCAAAGGAGAATAGCACAAGGAATTGATAAATTTTGTTGACAGAAAAAGCTTCTAAATAACTGCATTGCAGAGAGGTTGTCAATCTAAGTTGCTTGAAGATCCAGATCTGCTCAAAGCTCATGTAAAGACTCTTCAAGGCTAGTCTGAGAGATGGGTTTCATAGACAGAGGTGTAGGTTAAGGTGAAAAACTTTAGGGTAAATTAATCTAAAAGGGTTATTTTAGTGCATTCACAAAGAAGGAATCTAAATAGTTTGTACAAAATGTGGTCAGATGAATCTCAAGAGCAGTGCCCATGTACATTTTGGTAGACAGTAGGATATCCAGAAGAGAGCACTTCTCCCCCACTGTCCCATATTCCAGGGAGCCTTCCAGGAGGACCATATTATCTTCACCTCAGGCCCTGGCAGTTAAACACCCAAAGTGTTTCATTTTTCTGCAGAAATGCTCCTGTGCCTAGGTGCTATATGATGGATTCTTACAGAAAGAAATCCTCTTTTCACAGAAGCCTTGCTACAGCAGATTAATCTGAATTTCTTCCTTCAATGTTATGATAAAAAATATATGCAATTTATGAAACTCTCTGGTTGAATCACTATAATAATAAAGAAAGAGGTATTTCAAGTAACCTTTTATTTTAATCATCAATTTGTACCCTATTTTGGTCAAGACCTAATTTACTGGGAAATTTAACAAATAATAGCAACACTTGCGTTGTAATAACTACGTCTAAAATTGGTTTATCTTAAATTTGCAAAGGACATTGAATCTTATTTTACCTGAGCAATTTCAAAAACACATTAACACAGATAACAAGAAGTAAGCTAGTCATTAGAGGAATAAAATTCAAAATTTCACTCACTCTTAATTTCACTCTATTCTACTTTTAGTTAGTTAAAGAATTGTGTACTAGATTTTATAGAAGCATTTTCTTTTGAACAGTAAAATTTGATTTCCAATCAGTGTTTGCAATTTATTTCCAGTTGTATTTGTAAAACAAGGAATGATAAAGTATCTGTAGTATTCTGATTGTATCTAGGTGATATACTTCGGCCCCAGAATAAGAAGCATAGCAGAGATATAAAGTTAAACAGAAATTTCTTGTCAAAGTTGACAGGTTAAGGAGATAAGATAGTGCAATTAAAGAAAAAGTAGATAAGATATTATACTATATCACAACACAAGCCAAGATTTTCAAGTTGGTTCTCAAGGGTGAAAAGATAGAAGATTACATGTAACCGAGGGACCGGCTCACCTGAGTTTAATTGCAATTGGAACAAGATAAGCTCTGATAGAAAGCTAAAAAATATCTGCTTTTTTGGTATTATGTAATTTGTATCAAGGTAAAATATTACACTGAAATCTCACTTCCAGCCTTGGGTTTTTCTATTTAAAGTGACTCTGTGTTTAAATGTACTAAACATCTAAGCTGACCTCCTTGATTCCAAAGTGCATGCAGCAGAGGAGCTGAGCTCTGGCAGCTGGACAATCACATGATGGAAATCACTCCCCTGGTGCAGCTGGGAATTGCTTCACGTGGCACCATGAACACATCCTACTCTTGTGTGTTGATTGCACAGATAAAAATTAAGTAGAAGCAATTCTATTTCAGGTTACTCATTCATAAAAACCAGCTACCTTGAACTACTCACACCATTTTCAGTTGTCTGCCTTGCACAAGCTATTTGTCCACAGTAGGAAGCACACCAAATGCATCTAAGAATTTGCACACCAAATGCATCTAAGAACAGAATAGAAACAAATACTGGTGAAATGAAAACAGTTATGAACACAAGTTGCAACATTCAGACAGGATTGATTGTTAGGGACATGATATGCTACTTGACTAAAATTTTGAATTTTACTGGTCCTGGTTTAGGGCAAATATTTAGGAGGAAACCTCTGGAGGGGTCTCCTCTAGGAAGAGCCGATTCCAATCACCCCTCCCCCTACAGGTCCGGGAAGAATTTCCTTAGAGAAAAGTGGAAAAAAACTATTTATTTAACAAATAGAATATTCACAAGCATAGGAAAAAAAAAGATTGGATAATATGAAAGCAATGAAACCTCTACTTCCTCTGAAGAGATGGTAAATTCAGAGTCCGTCTGAGTCCAGTTCAGTTCTCCAGTGGAGGGGCCAATTGCCGGGCCCAGCTGTAGAAGACAGCAAGGTGGGGGAGGCCCGGGGGTTCCCTGGTGTCCTGGGCCCACGCAATGCCAACCAGTCCCAGGACGAGGAAAAAGGAAAAAATACCCAGCAAAAGAAACAAAGTCTCTCCCTGCAAAAAAGCCGAGAAAAATCCTAGGAAAACCCTCCGCTGGGTGCCGTTCCTGCACCCACGCCAGAGAGAATGAAAAAGGAAAAAAAAAAAGATAACGCTGTCCCGCTGGAATGTAGCCTCTCCGCTCTCTCAAGGCCTTGCTTCATAGGAGTAAAGGTATCCTGCAGACAAACGGTGAATGTTTTTTTTTCCTTCCACTTTGACTCTCTCTGTCTCTCTGGGACTAACTTAAAGCTGTAGAACTTAATGTCCAGCATAAGCATGAGGATGATTGGGGATACAAACAGGTCATATGGCCAACCCAGGACATAACCCTATTTACATTTCAAGCTCACTGACAAAAAACACTACAGCTCTGGACTGTTTAAGTGATCTGGGATCCAGGAATTGCCAGTATGCCAGAGATTTGGCACAACTTCACAACCGTGTTTTTTCTCAGTAAATAAGTTACTCAACAGCTCATTCACCCTTCAGTGTTAGCCACTATAAGTATGAATTTCTTTACTTAGAGAGGTTGAAAATATCTGTGGACAGACATTGCCAGTTACTAAAAGCTCCAACTTACAGCACAATGTAAATTAGGATAACGAGGCACCTCAGAAAAAAAAGAAATTTAAAAAAGCATTAGAGGAAATGAACCTAGTGACTGCTTCTTGTTTCTTTTGTTCTTCATCCTATGTTTCCTCTCAGACACATACCCCAACTTTTGAACTGGCTCATCTGATGGTTTGCACAGTCTCTCTGTGGTGGTTTGGCCCTGGCAGCAGACCAGGATCATCACAGCTGCTCTTCCAACCCCAGCAACAGAAGAAAAAAAAATAGGAAGAATAGGAGAAAAACACCATCAAAGGTGAAAAATAAACCCAGCTGAATAAAGGAAGATAAGATAACGAGGGGGAAAAAACCCCAAACCACTTACTCCCACCTTGGCCAGACAACAAGCCTCCAAAGAATAGTCACCACAAAAGCCACTACAACCATCCTCTATTTCTTTTTTTAACAGTGGGCATTACATTGCATAGTATGGAACATTCCCCTGGCCATTTGTGATCATCTGTCTTGGCTGTGTCCCCTTGCAGCTTATTAATGGTTTCATAGATGTACTCCCTCGGTCAAACTCTCCAAGTGATGCTGTTTAACCATAAAAGGAAATTTAATTCAAATCCAGCTACACCCAGTAAGTTCTAGTATGAGTCCAAAGGGTCTGCATATGACTTTAAAATTCACTGATGGTACTGACATGTCAGAGACAGGTACAAGGACATGATGGATGCAGATCATATGGCAGAATGAAGATATCTCTGTACCAGCTACATATAACCGCCTCTACAGTCAATAATGTCAAAAAGGTGCCTACAGAAAATAACTTGACTGGCTGACTCTGGGAACTCCATTCACCAGCTTAAGTAGAAGCAGTTCATATTATTTGTGTCTGGGAAGTCAGGTATGAGGCTATAAGGTTACATGAGGTCTGAAGTATTAGACTTTCATTAGAGCCCATCAGACTCTGCAGCAGATGTTTACTTAGATGGGAGCCTGCCATAACTACTCTCTGCAAATAAAGAAAATCCCCAAACAACCTTCTCTTTAATCTCTCAGTTCTTCAGAAATATGAACTTGGAGTTTACTTCCATGCCAACAACCAGCTCCACAAGTTGCAAGTGTGGGAAAGGAAACGAAGGAATGATACCTATGAATCTGAACAAGTAGAAGGAGAGAAATTCATCCCCCTTGACTAGAACTAGAGGTAAGCAAGGTGGTAGGATGCCTGAAACCTTGTGAATCTGAGTGCTATCTGGGACTTTGTGTCCTCAGGCTGATTTATCAGCTTCTGTCAGCAGCAGATGTCCTTTTAGGAGCCTGCAGAGACTGGAATGCAGCTGTGAATCCCTTGGCCTTGGGAAAACTTGAAGGGCAGCAGAGGAAGTGATACAAACCTTGCGAGTGATGGATAACAGCTGGTTTTGGAACCAGTTATGAACTCCTACCCAACCAGATGGAAATCTCTCCAGGGCATCTTTGAGTCTGTGATTAGCCATTCTCTAGATGGCTAAAAGCATGTTTCTTCTTTCTCTCTTTTTCTTTTTTTTTCTTTTCTTTTTTTTTTTTTAACATCTTGAGAAACCAGTATGTGATGTAAGGTGCAGAACACGGGCTGAAAAAAAAGTCAGTGAAGAAGGAAAAGCAAGCAAGCAGTAATGAAACAATAAACTGAGTTCAGAGGTAACTGATTTCCAGGATTCAGTGGAGGCTGCCTACCTGCCAGGCGGAGACGCTGAGATCCTGTGATGCTTGGCTTAATTGTCTTAACTCTTCTACTGAAGAGTAGAGTTGTGGGTTTTTGTGGCAAATCCTAGACACTTGTGGGAAAATGGGAACTCTTCAATTTTAATTTTTATTTTACTTGGTTTGGTCTATAGATGGTTGGATTCAATATCATGTGTGGCAGGAATACTGCTGGTGCAGCAACAGGATAATAGAATAATAGTCTTCTGCCTTTTAACACTTCATATAAAAATGATCATGTTTAAAAAACAAAAGCAATGACATAAGCAATAAATTCAATAAGGATGTCATAAATATATCAAAATCTTCCATGATTTTCGTAAGAAAAAAATTGAGCAGAAAATCTTAACATTACAAAGCAATATCTGACATAGTGTATGCAAAGCATGAACTGAATGTAGCAATTATTAAAAAATGTTAATTGTTCCACCACAGAAGAAGGTAATTCATTTGAGTAAGAAATTCTCCTTTTCCCTCTTGGAAAAATTCTTTAATAGTGTTTAAAATAGTAATGGACTAGAGGGAGCTCAGAGTATATTTTAAGTAACAATTTCCATACAAATATAACTAAAGTCTATTCAGCTATGCATTTCTGTGCATCTGTCATCAATGTATTTGACTAATGCTGGTCCCAATATTTCATTTTCATTGATTAGTGGCATTTAAAATGAATGTGCACTGGTGGAATTATTTTCTACTTGAAGCATAAAATATTGGAATTTAAATTCAACATTTTTCAAACCACAGCTGAGATACTGCTGCAAGTTACCTGTTCTTGCTCTATGAGTAAAATTCTCTTTTTCTCAAGATGATTAAAGACTTGGCTATCTGACCTTTGTTGTTTGCATGCACTTCTTGGCAACACAGTTGTTTCTGAGATCCGGCAAGGGTCTTCCATTTTTCATAAGAGTCCCAAAAAGCATGGAAAGGGGGGTTATGGGTGGAGGAGGAACAGGAGTGAATGACAGAAGAGGTGGTAGGGCAGTTTCGGCTGAAGAACACTTTGACTATACTGACAACTGATTGTGCCAATTTCAGAAGTGTATCTAATATCCAGAGCTATTTTTATTGTTTTTGTTTTTTGTTTAGAGAAAGAAGTAATGTCATAACATTTTCTGGGCTTAGTCCTGCTTGAAATGGAGAACACAGAGATGGATTTGAATAATTCAAATAATCAGTGTTTTCTTTACTGACTCTGTTGTATATGTGAACTTAGAACTGAGTTTCCAGACTGACAGCTAGGCTGTTGCCAGTTCTGTAGGTATGATCTGGCAATAAGAGAAATGTCATCCTCAGAGCTGTCAATTCAACATTTGAATAGAAGCAGGACTCACACATATTTAAAGGACTGTACTCTGCATGCATTTTAAGTACACTCTTCTATTACAGAGTCTAAAGGGCAAGATCAATCATTTCAGCTGCTCTCACCTGACGAGCTGCAGTCGGCGTCAGGGCTTCACAAGAACTGCTCTCCTTGTCAGGGCTGCTCAGTGTCTGGGTAAGAACTCCCAAGGCCAGATATCCTGCTTTGGCAGAGTTCGCTAATGAACTTTGTTTATTATAAATAATCTCAGTAAATAGTTGTAGCAATTATTTTTTTTGCAGATATTTTGTAAATTGCCTAATTAAGATACAAAATTTCTAGCAAACGGTCACTTGTCATCAAAGACAGCCTGACCTGCACCACTTATATTTTCTGTTAACTGGCACAGCTATGGCCTCATCCCAATTTAAACCCAAGTTTTATGCATATTCTTCCAATGTAATTCATATGCATTCATTGCCAAAGTGAAATATCAATATGAAATTAAAACATCTCTATAATTCCCAGTGGTAGTCGTGTGATTCAGTCAATAATGGGAGAGAAACTTGCACTAAGATGTTCTCAAAGTTAATAGCAGATGATTATTTGATTCTGTCATCCTTTGAAAGCACTTGGTATATCACTCATCAAACTTATCAAGCAAATAAAAGCTGTAGTGCTTTTATTTTCTGCTTGACATCTTAACCATGTATCTCTTTATTTAAATGTCCATAGAAGCCACTTTTATTGCTCTGAAATAACACAGTTACAACCAATATATTAAAATAATATTAGAGATAAAAATTTAAACCAAAACAAGGACATCTCTAGTGGAGGTTGTCACTTCAAATGAGCGGACTGACAGTTGAAATGAAAAATTTCACTTTGTCAATTTTTGTTGGACCATTAACATACAATTAATGTACTGTGAAAAAATATCTTTATCTTTCATTGCTTCAATGAAATATAACTATAATGGCTGTGATGAAAACTGAAATTACCAGAGAAAGGAATATAAAGACTTGACATAATGCCTGTCCCTCGAGGCCATAGAAGAAGCACCCCAACAGCTATGCCTTTTGTAGAAAACATGAGTCTTCCAAGCAAAATGACTGTGTGCTTTCCTGTTCTTTGTCTCTATGGAAGAAGATTTCACTGCTGAAAAGGAAGCCAACAATAATGTCATCTGTTGCAGGTGAATTTGAAAACCATAAACTAAAGAAACCTTAAAATATTTGTCAATGTGATAAGCACTGTGGTCACAGTTACTGTCAGCCATGATTTGTCTTAAGCAGAATTTGGGAAGAAAAATATATATTTAAGGATGCTGATGAATTTGTAGCAACAGTGCCCCAGAAAAATGCTAGTTGGTGGCATTATCTCTGATGAGAATGCAGAGGAGTTAGGATGCATATTAGAGGAATGCTTCATACTTAATGTTGTGAAGTTAGTGTGAGACTTCAGCACTCACTTTACCAATAGATCTGTGTTTATTTTTAAATCTGTGCTAATTTCCTACAAGTTCCAAGTGTGTAGTTAAAAACCTTGCTGCATAAAGTCAAAAATGCCAACCTCCTTCGTGGATGAGAACAATAAAAGTAATGTATTTCCCTTTCGACATGCTGGTACATGTCAGACAACCCAACTTGTTATTTCTTCTTTTAATGTTTGTCTCCTTCTAGTCTACGGCTAATAAAGACCTCTCATCCTTAAAGCCTTAACAACCAGAGGGTTAAACTGAAATAGTCTCTTCTTACTTTGCTCTCTTTTTCCTTCTAAGAACTCTTTTATTTTATCCCCTCCTGATTATAAATTGTCTTTCATTTTATGATGTGGGATTAGAACTGCCTCCATATTCTCATATTTATATTTTAAATATACATATATACACATACACACACACACACACACACACACACACACACACATATATATATATATATATATATATATATAGTAACATTTTGGGGGTTTTTTTGTTATGAAAAATTTCTTTTTCCTCCACATTTTCTACGTAGTACATAGCATTCTTGATATTGAATCACATAGTCAACAAGTGTCAGCATTAAAGCATGTTACACATTTTTGAGTGCAAATTTGTCCAACATTTATCCAGGATTATGGCAGAAGTTGCATTAAAAAATTTACCGTCAGGTCATAGGATAGTAAAGGGACCCTTTGCATGGAAGGGTTGACTGTGCAGATTCATACAGCAGACTGGCTTTATTGTATTAACACTTATTTGGTAGTGGCAGAAATTGCAAAGTATGCTTGGAATTGTATGCCTATAATTTCCACTTAAATAAGATAAATATTCTTGTAAAAATATTGTCATTTCTGTTGTGGCAAAAAAGTTATACAACAGAGATTTATTTTAATTTGTGTCAAAGTTTATAGTTATTGGGAAGCTCCAAGAGAAGTGATTTTGCACAAACACAAGAAGACATTAAAAATATGTAAAATTATTTAAGATTATATATTTTGCCTTTGCTCAGTTATGATAATAATTGTCTTCATACACAGAGGAAATATATTTCTTTGCTATGAGATCATGATAAGAATAAGATTAAATTACAGTAATTAGACTGGATAAGAAAAAAATGGAGAATATTACATTGTACCAGAATAATGAATGTTTTGTAACCCTGAGGAGAAAAATAGTGGTGTTTCTATAATTTTTTTACTGACTCTATAGTTAGTAAAGCAAATGAAGGTAATTCATCATTTTCCACATAGGAAGATATTTTTCATAACCTATAAGAGCTTCTGTACACTTTAAAATCTTAATAAAAGAGTAGTTGCTGCCAGTCAACTCAGAAGAGATACTTCTTTGATTATTTTAGTAATAGGCACAGAACAAGGCTAAGTGTTGGGTCCTACACTTGGGTCTCAACAATCCCATGCAACGGGCTTGGGAAAGAGTATCTGGAAAGCTGCCTGGCGGAACAGGACCTGGAGGTGCTGGTTAACCAAATGAACATGAGCCAGCAGAGTGCCCAGGCGGCCAAGAAGGCCAATGGCACCCTGATCTTTAGCAGGAACATTGGAACAGGATGCCTAGGAAAGCTGTGAAGTCATCATCCCTGGAAATGTTCAAAAGGCCTGAGAACATGGTTATGGGGCTAACACAGGAGTGCTGGATCAATAGTTGGACTCAATGATTGTAGAGGTCTTTTCCAATGCAAATAATTCTATGATTTTGTAATTAAGTAGGCTAGACGACATTACACACATTTGGGTTTTTTTTTCCAGTGAGGAGTGGGAGTGTGTTTTTCTTGATGAGATCCCATTTTGGATATCTGCATACAGTTTTTCACAAATACCTCTTGTCAGTTTGCATTGTTGGCCTTATGTTACATTATTCACTATGTTTCCTAAACTATTTTCTGGAATGCATGACTAAAAGCTTTTCTATTTCTAGGACAGTTCTTGCACTTCAAGAGCATCAAACAGTCTAAACTGTGTATATAAATTTTCCAGAATAAGTCTAATCTTGCAAGTCAACAACTTAAAAGATTTGAATAGTGTTTAATACGGAAAATAAACATGAGAAAATAGTAGTCTGATATTGATTGAAATCACTGTAATCCTCAAAAAATCTGTACAAAAACAAATCTATTCGTAGCTGTGCTACCAGAAAGGACACACTAGTGCAACTGAATTAAAATCTGATGTTGAACATAGATGACATTAAAGTTTATATTCTCCTGAAGATTACAATCTTTATAGCAGATAGAGAACAGTGACCTCTGGTATGCAGAGAGAAAAGGACAAATGCACATATTTCAATTTCTTCAGCAAAATTTTGAATTTGACATGAATATAGGATAAATATCATGTCTGATCGACATCAATATGCTTGTTTCTGCTACTATAAATCCATAAAATATTTTCAACTTGTATTGTTGTAGAGCAGAAATCTGGTCAGAATTTCTCACAGAAAATAAAGTCTTTATGTATAGAGTTTCTTTGCAATATCAAGGTTCCGGTTTTTTTGTATTTTTTCTCTTAATGGTTGTACAGTTTATGTAAAAAGATTGCTGCTAATTCCTAAGAAATAATTTGCTTTCTGCTAGCCAGAGTACCTGAGATTCTTTTAAACACAAGCATGGTCTAAGAAGAAAATATCTTTATTTTAGAAAAATAAAGGCTTAGTTTCTTCTTGACTAATTGAAAAAAAGGTTGCAAGGCAGAAAAAAACCCCACTCAAACCAGCAGAGTACAGTTCTAGATCAGTCTTAACAGCAAAGATTTTCTTTAACTGCTCCAGAATATGAACTTGCGTCAGCATGTAGAGCATGAGAGTTCTCCTTTTGCTTCTTTCCCCATGAACTACCTTTCACTGGAGCACTGATCAAGACCACATTGACTTCCCAGTTTCAGTGATATGATAACACAGATATTTCAGCATCATTATTCATTTTGGATGCATTTCTCCTGTAGTCCAAATCCATATAAAAATGAAGGCAGCAGCAGCAGGAAGCTGTTTGTTGCTCTCTCTATCTCATTTTGCTAAGGCACTATTCCTCTGTGATTCACTGTTTCCTATTTACAGTCCTGCAAGATCATTTCTAACTTCTCAGCCCTCATTTGCAGAGGATTTGAGGCTGGGAGCATATTAAGAGTAAGACCTACTTGCAAGAAGTTTCTGTTAGCAACTGCCTCTGTTTAAAAAGGATAATTCTCTGTCTTTGGCTGAGAGCAGAAGCAGAAGCAGTTGCCCAGAAGCAGTTGCGCAAAGATGTATTTCTTGATATTTAGAGACTTCAACTAAGTGACCGTACTTTGTTTAACAATCCTCTGAGGCTCCTGATGTAAAAACCTTTCTTCATTTTCAGTAGTATTTTCAATACAAATAATTGAGAAACTAAGTTAATTTAGGCTAAGTTAATGTAGCCATATGCATTCTTAATAAAGACTTTCTTAATTGACACTATTGGTTGAATATAGAGGCTGATTTTCTCTGCTTAGTTTTTGTAACAGTACAGAGTTTTCCATGATTTCCCTGAGTTAAAGGGTGTGTTTTAGATTCAACTACAAGAATTTATCTTTTTAAAATGATTCTGTTACTGTCAGATAATTATAATGTGTCTTCCCTAGCAGTAATGGGCACCACAGGAAATAAAACTGCAGTAGAGACTTAATCAAATCTGAATGACAAGGTCATTGGAAAGTTAAATGCTTTTTTTTGTTTCCATATTGACAATGTGCTCCACAAAAAGAACTAAGTTTAAATTTAAGATAATGCACCCAATAATTTGCTCAGCTTTTTGTTTCATTAGTGGCATCTAATTGCCTATTAATTACTTAAGAGCAGTAGCCATTCTAAAGTGTGCATTGCTGTGATCTCCAGTGTTTTTCAGAGTAAAATAATGCAGTGTCTGGAGTTCAGTGTCTGTTTATTTTCAATTTTTAGCCATTAATGCCATACACACATTTAATATATTCAAAGGCTATCTTCAATCACAACTGTTTCATTATTAAGGCCCTAAAATTTAAATAACTGACAGACATTTCATTCTGCATGCCTTTAACTTGCCTCATATCTTCATTTCCTGTGAGCAAAAAATGAAGCCAGTGCAGCTCAAAGGCCTGAAGTCTTTTGTTTGAACTAAAGGAATAAAAGAGAGAGTAACTTCAACAAAGGTCAGATCTCCCCTCCTACCCTTTTTGAGCTCAGGAAAAGGCTGACTTGAAGGAAAATCTCTATTAGGTGACTCTGAACTGCTTTTGAGGAGAAGGTATTGCTTAAACCCATGGGCTGTCCCAAAAGACTCCAGGAGTCTGCATTTTTGTCCTTCTAACTTAAATTGTCTTTTTGTAAGTAAACTTTTGTCAAGTTACTTTGTTGTAAAGACTTGAAGGTGTATGTCAGAAAGAAAAAGAAGAGGAGAAGAAAAAGAAAAGAAAAGAAAAGAAAAGAAAAGAAAAGAAAAGAAAAGAAAAGAAAAGAAAAGAAAAGAAAAGAAAAGAAAAGAAAAGAAAAGAAAAGAAAAGAAAA
>JAHLSL010000009.1:19051947-19071983 GCA_025920805.1 Petroica traversi
AAGAAAAGAAAAGAAAAGAAAAGAAAAGAAAAGAAAAGAAAAGAAAAAAGAAAAGAAGAGAAAAGAAGAGAAAAGAAGAGAAAAGAAAGAAAAGAAAAGAAAAGAAAAGAAAAGAAAAGAAAAGAAAAGAAAAGAAAAGAAAAGAAAAGAAAAGAAAAGAAAAGAAAAGAAAAGAAAAGAAAAGAAAAGAAAAGAAAAGAAAAATATTTTGTCCATGATTCGGAAGATTTGGGCCTGTTGTGAGCACCATAACCTAGAAAATAGCTCCTCTCCTCTCCTCTCCTCTCCTCTCCTCTCCTCTCCTCTCCTCTCCTCTCCTCTCCTCTCCTCTCCTCTCCTCTCCTCTCCTCTCCTCTCCTCTCCTCTCGTTATTCCAAAGGCATTCAGATTATGAGAGAGAGTTTTATAAACCCCCATATTCCTGTTTATAAGTCTCTGCTTTTTAACCCACCATCTGAATGAAAATTTCCTTCAGCAAGGGAAGAATCCATCAGCCGCTGATGTCCTTAAAGTCTGTTCGACAAGCTGCAACATGCTTGAAATTTTTTGTTCAGTTTGCTTTGGTTTGAATGGGGCTTTTTTGTAGCTTTTGTTGGTTGGAGTGTGTGTGTAGGTGGTTTTGTTTTGTTTTTATTGACTTTTTTTTTCTTTGAGAAGCATTGGGTTTTCTTTGGTAACATCAAATTGATTATAAAGTTTTTACTGAAAGAAAATGCTAGATGACTGTTTTTGAAAACTGGGTGTTAGGCTGCAGGAGTAACAGAATATTATATAGATCAGAAGGTTACACTTGACATGTACTTGCCTTTCTTTCCATAATGTAATAGGAGGAATGAGTACAGAGGGAAGATGTGATCATTTTCTCAGCATGAGCCACAGTTCAATTCTATGATACTGGGAGAGAACAGCCCTGGATTCTTTTCCTTTGCTGTTATTTCATCTTCTGCTAACTACCTGTGTAGTGAAGAAAGAAAAGATGCATAAGTGGCAATTACCCCATTTAAATCCCCTTTCCTGTATGATATGCTGGATCCTTTGGAATCCATCATTTGGATTCCATAAATACCTTAAGAATTTTGCAAATGGTTGACAGAAGGCATTTCTTCTTTGGCATTGGCAGTAAGAATTTGTAAAGAGTTCAAATGTAATCTTATGTAGTTTATTTTCCTGCTTTTTTTTGTTTGATATCATAAAAACAATTGATCACATGCTTTTAATACCTAGCATTTATGCGTCACAAGACCTGAAAAATGTCAAAATTGCAGAAATTTTACAGACTGGAGTAAATTCCCAAATATTTGGAAACAAGATGTTTTTTATGTCTTACTAATATTAAGTTATTGGGCACAGACTAAATAGGAGACTCAGATGTTTAGATTAAATAAACAACAATATAAATATGAGACGCTTCCTTATACTTCTAATTGTTTTTCCCTTATGCACCGTGAATCTTCCCAAAGACCTCCTGAGTGTTTTGGAAGGAAGAGTTTCTGATCGTCTTCTTTTCACTTTTTAAATCAAGGAAATTTTGTGACATAGTTAAACATTAGCAACCCAGGCATAACTTTCGGAAGGTATGCACGCCATGGTAACAATCTCTTCCTGTGTTCCAAAGTGTCTGCTTCTTTTGTAGCATATCTGCAGTGGGTTGCTAGGAAATGGGACTGAGCAGGAATATGCGTTGCAGACAAAGCTAAAGGGAAGATGTGAAAAACAAGGGGACAAATTTTGTATTTAAACTATTTTGAGTTATTATTTTATATTTATTCCACCTGCTGCAAATCAAATTAGAAAAAAAAATAGTTAGGAAGGTGTTATTCTTGTGGAACATTTCTTTCCCTCATATAATCATTCTGGTAGCAACAAAACCAAAACCTATAACTACAAGGTAATCTTTTAAGGACACAAATAAAGACAATTTATATGTGGGGTCAACAGGTGCATGAAACAGAGCAGACAATTTTTTTGTCATGCAAACCCTTTTTATGGCTTCCCATTTGTCTGCATTCTTCTGGTGTGCTGAAATAATTCTCTATTCCTTGACCCATTTACAAAAATACAGTATAGATTCCCGCTTCAAAAGATTTTGTCTTCATTATTTCCTTCAAATGGAGGATCACTTTCATCTTAAACACCAGAGCTTTGTATGACACAATTCTGTTGTCTGTCAGTAGAATAATGTGTATACATTTATCTTTATTCAAATCAGTAACTGTAATGCAATAACAAAAGTACAGGTGAATATTATACTCAATTTTACTGAGAATTCTCATGAAGTAATATTTTATCTTGATTTTCAAAGCAAGTGGGGTGTGCATGAAAGAATGGTGTAGATGTCTCTGTCTTCCTTCTTACTGTTTGAAGCTATTTCATAGCCTCAACAAACTCAACTTTTTTCAAAGACAGATATACACGTAAAGAAAAGATATCCCATTAACATTCAGATGTGGCTTGTATATTTAATCCTTATGAATTCACCAGAAAATCCACATGAAGGAGAACTGTGAACCCACACAGTTAAGATTCCACACAGTTTAGATGGAACTCGAGTGTACTAGGAAGCCAGGTAAAGAAATCCATAGGACATTTTTGTTTCAGATAGAAAAGGGCTTCTTGTTAACAGCCATTAGTTTGAAGCAGGATTTCTGTACACTGCTTTGTTTTAATTTTAATTAATATTCAGGAGATTAACAGTGCTGTGTTTCTACATTTTATTGGCAGTATAAAGTGAACTAATGTTCTAAAAATAATCTGCAATATCTTAAAGAAAACCAATTATGTATCAGCTGTGACGTCCAAGAAAGTAAAATAAATTCCAATAATTTATGACTGTATTTCACAGGTTTATTTCTCTTTGCAATTCTTAAATGGGTAAATTAATCACTTGACTCAGAATGTAAAAAAAAAAAGCTGAAAATATGGACAGCAGCAATGAAATATTAAAAATTATTTTGTTCATTAAGACCATTCGGCACTTCTTCAACTGGTTATCAATCCATCTGATTTAAAGTGAAAGGATTCCTAATAAAACTTCTAATGTCTCGGTGACTCTGTCACCACCATTTTTGTTGCAATAAAATGAGAGATGTTGCCCATTTATGACAGTAGGGGGCTTAATGTCTTCTGGTGATGTTTTGACTGTTAACGCCTCAACCTGAATTTCAGGTGGTACATTCCAGTTTCTCAAATTGTGTATTCGTTTAGTTTATGAATTGTGGTTATTTAAGCTCTTCTACAGTAGTTAAGAAAAAAAGGCAATTAATTTTCATGCTGAGACCACTACTGCTAAAAACATATGAAGTTTAGCACAACAAAAAACATGTTCTAGTTCCATATGCGAACAATTTGACCTCAAACACATGAATATTTTTGACATAAGGGTTATGGTACACAGTGTTTAAAAATGCAGAGGCACATGGGGATATCTTGCATTAAAGGCCACTCCTAGGCTCTCCTTGATTCCTTTCCTAGTTGGAAATAGTCCATCCCTGGAAAGCCCATGGAACACAGGGCTCACAGGGAGCTGCAGAGCCTGACTGCCCTGTGCTCCCTCTTTAGGCAGTGCTGAGAAAGAGAGTGGAATAGGCTTGTTAAGGTGCAACCAGGCTCCTGTTTTGCAAATGCAGCAGAGGGTCATCCTGCAACACTGTTAGGAAAATAACAGAGCATGTTAATCTAAAATTAACTGCTGTTAAGGCTGGAGTAGGTGTGTTACACTATCGTTGTGAACTATCCCTGGTATATTGGGATCCTTAGGATTATTTTATAGGGGATTTAGTCCAAGAAGTGAGTTTTAGTTAGGAATCCTAGGGGAATAGGGTGTAAAAGGGTTATATTCACAGAGTGCCAGGAATAAACTGCCTGACAAAGCTTGCCCTGTCATGCTCGTTTATTTGTTTGGGTAACACACTGGGACTCGTAAACATCAGTGTTCCAGGTGAGAAGTCATTAGTTCCTCACAGCTATCATAGCTGTAAGCCACTTAACAAGGACTCTCAGTTGGCTCACTTTTCCACACACACAGAAAAAAGGGACACGTATTTCACATTGAGAATGGTGTAAAAAAGAATCAAAGCCAGGACATATCAAACCCTAACAGAAGAGTTTATAAATGTATATGCATACACATATCATGCAAATAGGACTTAGGAGATCAAATCAAGCCCTTATCAGTTCCCCTATATGTTACACATTTACAAGAAAAGATGTGTGAAAGTGCAGCTTTTTTTCTGTTGCACTTGTGTGGTGTATAATCTTGTCAAGAGGAAGAGCTCTTAGAGGTTTCACTTTCAGGGTCCTTTACTTGTTTTATGCACGTGTATGAAACCTAAAGCAAAGGAAGTGCCCAGCAGTTTGTGCCTTTGTTACAGAAGGGATGCTACATTTTCGATAAGGTGCAATGCATCTGCAGGCAGACCAGAAGTGCAGAGAGGCCAATCCAAAGGTGGAAGTTCAGGGAGCTTTGGCCCAGCTCAGAGACCTGTGTGCATGTTGGGAGTCCAGGTTTCGGACCCAAACATTGCTCTTTGGGGGGTTGTGTGCACAATGCTTGCTGATTTATAGTACTTAGTGTCAGCTTTCATAGTTCTGTAATTTGGAGAATGAAATTTGTTTATTGGCCATCTATGGTCACACTTTATTGTAGGTTATTTTGTTTAGTTTGGTTGGGTTTTTTTGCATTCAAACGAAATTATTTGTATCATTTGTAAAACGTGAAAAATGAACAACAAAAGCAGCTTGTCTGCATTCTGGCAAAATTACAAGAAATAAGACACATGAAAGAAAAAGATTTGTTAGTAGTGTTTATTCTTTTAAACAGATACACTTGTTCCATTTTTTAATTGTTAATTTCAAGAATATGCAAAGAAGTTCTTTAAGCCATGAAGTAAAGAAGAAGAAATAGCATAGCTAGTTGAATGGACTCTTTTGGACTACTGTTTTCTTAAAAATCAAGGCATGAATGTATGTGATATTTCTGCTGGTGTCTGTTCTAGGGAGGATGTTGCAAATAAAATGCACTTTAAAAGCCCTTTTGTGGTTGGATTAACAGCTTCCAAAAGATAGCACATCTGAAACTAGAGAGTGGAAATTTCAATTTGTCATTACTCAGATGGAAATATCGTGAAGGAGGAAGAGAGCCAAGCAAAGTGGTAAATAATAAACTAAACCATCTGAAATCTGTCAGTAGAATCAGGGGAATATCTTCAAGTTTATGAGCTGGTAATATGTGGAGAGTCTGTAAAACTTTGGTTCATGTGTGGATCACTTCTATAGATACACTAATCAAGAAGCATATAGAGACAAAAAGGAGATATGGAAGTAGCAAGCATGGAATTATATATAAATGATAGAAAAGATAATTGTAGAAATAACTGATGTAAGCTACATAGTAAAACACCTGGGACAATAATGAAGTAATAATGAAGGAGGACTGCAAGATATATGACCAACACAGATAAAGATAATTGGCTTAAAAAGGAAAAGAAAAAAATAATCTTCTCAATCACAATTGAATGAGAAGAGGCAAACAGAGACTTGCATAAAAGATACGACCTCATTTCATATAACCAGTAGCTTCAGGAAGCTGATATGGTCGAAGTCTATCTCCAGTGAGTGTCAGGGGTATTGGTACTGGTAACACGTGAAGGATATGAGGCTCAGCCAACATGATTAGGAGGGAGAACTTTTCAGGAGAGCAAAGGGAAATATTGTTTTCACATAAGCTGTTATTACACTGTGGACCTCTGCACCTTAGAATAACAAGGAAGTCAAAGGTCTAAATGGCTTTAAAGTGTAATAGATCATTTTTTGGAAGAAAACCCTGGAGTCTGACTGCTAAAACTGACCTACTGATTCATGGGAGCTTTTACCAGATGGAAGAGCATTCTCTACTTGCCTTGTTTTGCCTTTTTTCTTACATTATTTTTCCTAAATATCTGCTATTAGCTACCGTGGGATTTTGGGCTAGACTGCTCTTTGGCTTGATCCCTCATGGAAAATGTGATCAAGGAAGCATTTTAGGAAAAAAAAAATAAAGACATTGGCAAATTGAATTAATCATCCTTGTCTTTTTTTTCCCAGGATACCTATAATCCCTTAAGAATAGTTTTAAGATGATTAAAAGAGTTTCTTGTTTCTAAACACGATTTTAGAGATCAGTATTTGAGTAATAACAGAAAAAGTTGATGCCTTACATTTAAGCTATTTTATTTCATGGCAGAAAAAAGAAACTGAGAAAAGTCAAGCTTGGTAAGCTGAAGTGTGGGAGTCAGACAACTCTCTGGTTTCCCTCCCTTGAGGTGGGTATCAGCAAAATACAGCAATGTGGGCATTGTTCAACAGCATGGTAAAAGGATAACGAGCCTTGCTCACGTAAAAGTGGTATTTGAGTACAAAAAAGGCTTCAGACTCAACAATAATATAAATCACTGTAAAGTTTTGGACATCCTTCTCTAAAGTGAAAATACATTCAAATTATGAACCAATAATACAGTTTTTCTAAATAAGTTACAATAGCAAAAACCCAAGCAGTGCTGTCTTCTGGAATGAAAATTAATCTTTGTGCTCCAGATTTAATTTTGACCAAATATTTGAACTTAATCTCTAAACAAATCAACAATTCTCTAAGGAAATCCAATTTTACCGATTCAGACAGCCAAATGAATAATGGAACAGAATAAAATCATTATTTTCAAGAAAAAATTGGCTTCTATATCTTTGTAGTAAGAAATACAGGTGGATTTATATGTGTTTGACCTGTGTTACTTGTGACCTGTTTACTCTTCTTGTTAAAAAAATAACTGAATGTTTACATTACTGCATAAATTGTTGTTAATAAAGCTTAATTCCTTTCTATTTGGGTCATTCATGTCATTAATATACTTGCTTAGTGAAATCTGAGTCCAGAAGTCAAGTAATTTCATTTTAGATTGGATTTTATTTAACACTAAGGAGTCAAAACCAATGACAAATCAAACTTCAAACACTCGAGTAGTTGAAAATAACCATCACAAGCAGCATCAAACTTTTACAATGATTCTAGGATGAATAATATTTTAGTCCATAGGGACACTGACAGTGAATACCTTTTATGAGAACCTATTCCTATATCCAGGCTATTTCCATATGTTTATCTGCTGTCCTCAGGGCCCTGTTAAAAGTCAGATGTTGAATCCTATGAAGATGTCATAGGAGCACAACTTAAGGCAAAACAAGTACTTGCCATCACATTTAGTGATACAATGTTAAATATAGTTTGCCTGCACTGTGTGTATAATTGAATAGCAGGCTTATATAGCCTAGACTGGATCTCCTCTTGAGCTTTTAGTTTGTTTTCAGTTAATGACTCTTGGCGTACCAATAAAGATAAATAATGTGATAGATAACTAAAGTAATTTTCAGAGTCCAACATTACCCAAGATTTCTTATCAAAGCTGTTTTACACAAAGATATAAAGTGGCTTCAGCTGCTGAACTCTAGAAAAGTTTACCTAAACAGATCCCAAATAATTTTTTTACAAGTCACCTGTGTAGTGGTCACACAAATATATTTTTGATTAACCCTGGTATCCACTGAGGTTTTAAAAAACCCCACTAAGATGACATATATTTTATTTCTTATTTTCCTTGCAATTACATAAACATATGTGTGTGCATGTGCATTTTTGTACATATGTGCCTACCTGTGGGCATGCATTAGCCCAAAATGTACACATATATATGTATATATGTATATTTATGTACATATGTGCCCATATATGCATTCATTTATATTCACATATACAAGTGAAAGCAGTTGTTCAATTGCAGTTCACCTCCTAATTCCAAGAACAAAACTATCTTTTCCAGTCAGCTTGGTATTTATTCACTGCACACTACCAGACTGATCAAAGGGGGATAGAGAGCAGCCCTCCCATAACCCTGAAAGGTAACTCGTGTAAATCTTGGCCAAGATGTATTGGGGGACATATTACACTGCACTGCAATTCCCCATTTTGTGTTTGTTTTGTGAATAGACTTCAACTCCAGGACCATTAGACCAAAGTATTTCATAAGCTAAATCCAAATTAGCAGCAGGGAATGGCAGCTTTATTGCTGATGGCTGTTACGATCGGATTATTAAAATTTTTAGAGATGCCTCTGCCTGAACTAAGCGGAAAACGAGACCATATGCCAAAGTCAAATGTATGGATTTTATTTAACAGCAAATGTGTGTGTGTGTGTTTGAGAGAGAGAGAGGAAAAGATGTGGGGGGGAGAGAAAGAGAGTGACAGAGAGAGAGATTAAGTAGAAAATACCACTGAAAATATCACCACTCCATCAGTCCCAACATTGTCCAGTTAATCCTCCTCTGGTCTTTTAGGTACTGTGGGTCTTGGGAAACATAGAGTTCAATGGATTAATATCCATTTGGTCCAAGTGTGTATCTCCCCTCGGGGGCAGTTTAATGCTGTCTCTTGCAGCAGACCCTGAATCTGTTGAATCACTTTGCATCACGTGCAGTGCTCTGGTGCAAGGCCTCAGCAATGTCTGGGGAGTCTTTGATGGATTATGACTCTCATGGAAATGTCCCAGATGGATTTGGCCTTCCAGGACAGTGTGTGGTTACAACTGAGCCAGTTTGTGTAAGGGAGAATGGGTGTTCCCTCTCTCTGACCAGAGGTTTCTCCAGACATCCCAAAGCTCTCCTCCTCTCCCCTTGGTTGTGGGGGGTCTGTACAAACCTGACCTCAGCACATGAGCCTGTGGGCTGTGGCCTCCCCACCCCGAACTCAGCCAGAGATGATTTTTAGAACTACTGCTAGCTTTGGCTTTCTTCTGGATACTTTCTTCTCTCTCAGCCTTGATTTCTTCTCCCCAGACCCAAGATAATTGGAAAATAGTGTCTCCTTTATCTTATCTCAAGTTCCCTTAGGCAGGTCAACTCACAATGGAAAGTTGCCCTCAGGAGACATATTCAGGGAGGGGAGAGCTGTGGTGGTTGCAGCTCCTCTATACAGTTTTGCCATAATGAGCAAAAAGTCCTTCAGAACAATGTTCAAGCCACTACCCATAGCATTTCAGTTCTCAAAATGGTGAAATAACTTCACATTCTAACAGTGGAATTTAAAATAAGCCTCACTTGTTTCTCCTGACCGTGGCTTGCAGGAACTACACAGATGTACATTTTTCATATTTTTTGTCCCTTTGGGATATGGTACTGATGGTAGGCACCTAAGCAACATATAGCTGCTCAGTGGACCTCCTCAAGGAGGGATGAGGGAGAGAATCAGAAGTGTAAAAGTGAAAGAACTCATGTGCTTTGGTAAAGATAATTGAACAGGTAAAGCCAAAGCTGAGGACTCAAGCAAAGCAAGACAAGGAATTCATTCACCACTTCCCATGGGCAGGCAGGTGTTCAGCTACTTCCAGGAAAGCAGAGCTCCATCACAGGTAGTGGTGACTGGGGAGGAAAAAACACCATTATTCTGAAGGTCTCTCATTCCTTCTTATTCCCCCAGATTTTATTGCTGAGCACATCAATGTAGTCTGTGGTATTCCTTTGGTCACTTGGCTGTGTCTTGGCTGTGTCCCTCACAAAACTCTCAACAAGCCCCAGCCTCTTTGGTGGTTGGGCAGAATGCGGAGGGAAGGAGAAAAGACCTTAACTCTGTGTAAGCTCTGCTCAGCAATAGCTAAAATATCTTTGGATTATCCACATGGTTTTGGTCACAAATTCTAACCCTGTACCAGCTGCTATGAAGAAAATTAACTCTGACTATGAAGAAATTGACAGTACAGATGCTTTCACAAATTTGGGTAAAATAAATTCTACATCCTTCCCAAAGAATCTGAAACTTTTTCATCTTCTCCCCACAGAATATTAGGACAGGTTAGGACCGCAACAAAATTCTTTTTGAGTTTCACTTCTATTTATATGTCCTCACCATTGCAAAAAGTTTGTATGAACTTTTGTGTAGCTCAGAGTTGCTAAAATGACTCAACTCTGCTCTTAGATAATCTATTCATTACTAAGTGTTCTATTTATCATTTTATAGGATCTTCTACTACTGAGATTTACAGATGTGGAAAATCTGCTGCAGTGATATAAAAATACAGTATTTCCATAACTATTTTACTTCTTTTATATTGTTTCTCCTTCTTCTGTTCCTGAGTTTTTAGTATTGGAGGAGATAGCACCAAATCTATAACAAATTTCTATTTCATTTCCCACTGTGCATGTGAATGTCTTTTTTTCATTTATTTTATATGCAAGTTTTATTTGCAATTACTGCTGATATATTGCATTAGTTAAAATCAGTGTAAATATTTTGTTTATGAATATTGCATTGGAAAGAGTTTTGTTGTTATTTATAGATAACTTGAAGCAGCTTCTTAAAAGAGGATTCTAAAAAATTAAACCTGGGGTCCCTGTTAAATGCAACCGTTTCTTTTTAACTTCAGAAAACTTTGTCCCTTTTTCTGTGTTCCAGCTTCTAAGCATGGTAGATAGTTTTTTATGGTATCAGTATCAAGGACAGCCCTTGCTGTCTGCAGGCAAAGATCACTAGGATCAAAGGAAAACTGAGTCTCTGGAACAAACATAAGTGTTCTAATATTTGGCTATCTTTCAAGTATAAACAAAATTATGCAGTTTTGTGCTGTATTGGCCAAAACAAAAAAAAAATCCAAAAACCACAGATGCCAGAACGATACAGCTGCATGTTTATGTCTACTAATCCACCTGATTAAGGTTCAGTGCTACACACTGGGGAGCAATCTACTCCCATGTAAACTGAGAAAAACCTGTGAATTTAAATAATAATAAAATTTGGCTTAATTCACTATTTCTCTTTTATTCTCTAATTGTTTGCTCATGCTTTGGAGCCAAATTCCCTCCAAACAATCAGGGGATTTTGTGTGGTTTTTGGGGGGTTTTGTTTGTTTGTTTGTTTGTTTTTGTTTTTGTTTTGGTTTTGTTGGGGTTTTTTGTAATGGGTTTTTTTTGATTGTTTGTTTTTTATTTGTTTGTTTGTAGTATCATTTCTCTGTTGTTGTATACTCACACCTGCTTTAGTTAGCAGTGTTAAGAATTAATGTAGTGAAGATGTTTAATATTGCATAAGAACTGACCATTACTATGATATGCAAAGGAATAAATTTTAAAAAGTTTGTATCGCAGATTTAAAGCTAGTCTGTGAGCTTTCTAAACTCTTCTTGCACCGAGATCTCTACTTCTTCAATTGATCGGGACTCAATCACAACACTACTTAAGCTGTTTACTGGCTATCGTCAAGTTTAGAGGTTTTAAAACTCTAATTTTAAGTTTAATTTCAAAGTTTTTGTTAAGTACCATGAGAAGCTTCCAGTTATTTCTTTGTGCAATCCTTTATTTCCAGTCTGTCTTGAGTTAATTTAGATGGAGATTTAGAAAAATAGAAATTGACATTTCTTTGATGATTAAGGTGATGTTTCCATATGCTAAGATGCTGGTCATGCAATGAATGATAATAATGCTCATGGTCTTACAGAATTCATAAACCTCTGAAGGACTAGGTTCTCATATCAAGAGAAGTTTTTATGCAGCAGGAGTGGGCATTCATCAAAAACAATGAATCAGGAATCCTTAACTGAAGTTGAGAATCTTAGAATTATTTTTTCTTAGAAAATTGCCCACATCTCTGAATATTAAATACCATCATTGTGATTTATAGAAAGAAAAAAAAAAAGCAGGTCTAGTATTTTGGATCTGTAGAAAAATAATTATTTTTTGAATACATTATCACACAAAGAATAAGGTAAAATCATAAATATTTCAAAAGGCAATAAATTAAACCAGAATAAATTCCAGCAATGTCACACTATTTGTAGAGTTCTGAATCACATATTTTTGGGTCCATTCAAAACAACCAGAAAGGCATCCTTTGCTGAAAATATAATCTAGGATGTATTTTATGCAAAAATTTTTATAAACAGGAGACATTAGCATCTCTTTATTTCAAAATGTGTGGAGAATCTTTAAAACCAGTGCGGTTTTCATGTTTCTCTGATAAAGGCTTGTCATCTAAGTCCTGAGAAATTCTAAGATTCTGTCCTTATACTGAAAAGGAAAAGAAAAGCAGCTTAAAGAGCTTAAAATCCTGATAACTCTATTAGAACAGAAATTCAGAGAATAATTGGTACTAAATTTAATTACATGGAGTTTGCAGGGTGAAGAAGATCACTGCAAACAAAGAATGAGTGTAGGGGTTAAGCTAAGGTCACAGGAGAAACTGCAGCTGCACAGTAAAGGGAAAAATGGTATGAAAACGTGTCTGTAGAATATAAATGTTGGGATAATTGTCTTGGCCTCCACAAAACTTTGAAGACGTGATACGCAAAATGGCAAAGGTATTTGCTAAAGCTGAGATATCAATTTTATATCAGCATTTTATAATTGAACTTTTCAAAACAGATCACAGGTCTTGCTGATGATGGTGTTTACAATCTCAAGCAGAATCTGAAGAGAATAAACACCATTTCCCACCAGTATAGCTGGGTGAAGAGAGATTTTAAAAAATCAAGCATTCCAAGCCTAAGTTTGGAATAACCACAAGTACTTTAGATTTCAGTTGGCAAAATAGAGAAAATGTAGAACAATACTTAATGATCAGGTACATTAAGAAAGTACAGAACAATGCCGTAGTCATTGTGCCATCTCCCATCTAAATAATTCATTTGGATTTCTTGAAGAGGGTTTCACTTACTCTGGCAGTTTTCAGAAAACTGGGAAATGGTGAATATTAAAATAGATGTATATCATATAATAGACTTTTAATGGAGCATAGCAGTGGAATACTGCTGCAAAAGAGCCAGTATTGAAGATAAATGTACTAAAGTGTGAAGAAAACTACTTGAATATCTGGAAAGAGCTGAGACAATGCCAGGTCTACAAAGCAAAGTCATTAGCATTACAATTAGACTTGTTTAAGGTTCAAATATCAGCCTGAACTGATCAGTCTTAATGAAGGCTATGAAGTAACTTCAAATGCTTTTAGCCCTGGCAGAGAATAAGAACCACAGTAGTTTACAGAGTTAAATGCATTTTGCTTCATTTCTGCAAAGGACTCTATCTAAATGCAAAGGCAATTTCTGCAGCCCAGCTGACAAGGGTTGAAACGCTGTCACAGGAATGCCTTCACCATTACACTCTCTTGATATTATGCTGAAAAACTTCTTAGTTGCCTTTTCCACTAATAACTAATTAATGTTATTTTCTATTTCCATGTTGTGAGGTCTCTCCCATGATGCATATGAGGAAGTGCAGGTAATAGTTCAGTACTGATGCAAACATTTTACAAGAAGTTATTGGACTACTTTCTGCCTTGAAAAAAAGTGTTGAAAGTAAATTCTTTATAAAATGGCACAATTAAATATTATTAAAACGTAGAATGGAATAACCATTTGGGAAGCACAGAAAGTGCTTCTCATTCCAAATCAAAGGTCAATCTGTGAATTACAGCTGGGACTGGAGTTCAAGAGTTTTTAGTTTGTTTTTGTCAGGGCAGAACGCTGGATGTGATTTTCGACAGGTGCCCCTTCTTTCACCATTTCCCATGTGAAAGTCTTTCACATCCTGGATATCTGTAAGTTTAATCCCCCCACGCTTTCAAATTTGCAAGGAGTTCATTAGCTAGGGTGAGCACAATGCAAAACCACAAAAAATAGTGTTTAACATAATCTTGTTATTTTGGAACTGAAAACAGATAGTGTGAAATTATGCTACAAAGTAAGATTTATGGGAAGAACAATTCATGCAAGATTTTGGGCACTGCTTGCCCATGTACAGATAAGCAAATCCTGTTTCACTGGTATCACTGAAGTGGCATGCACATATACAAACACTAGAATAGTCCAGCTTTTTATTTAAGCCAAGGATTTTCTGTGCTACTAGAAATATTGTAAAGCAGCTAAGGGTAATCACTCAGAACAATACCAGAGTAGGCCTGCACCACCTGAATAGCTGAAGGAATGAAGATGATATTTTTCTCTTCCACACACATGCACATACACACTCCCACAGTAGTCTGTGGCAAAATTTTCTTGGGCTAGAAATGGGTCAAGCTAGATGGTGTTAAAGCATAACTACATGACATTTCTGTTCTTGGGTCTTTGGTTTTTTGGCAGAAATCAACATCAGGAAAATTTTTACAGATGTTAATTTGGAGCCAGTGTTCAAATTGCCTCTGGGGAGCTTCTCCCTCCTGCTGCCCCATTCACTAGGTGAGCAAAGACAGCAGCTGCTATGCTTCATTCATTGCTTAAATTTAGACAGAATCTAGTCTTTCTTTCTCTTGGATCCAAGAGTATTAATAACAAACTGCTTCAATTCATCATCTCACACTCTATTTCCTCTGAAGCTGATGATTGCTATAATAGCTATAAACTCCAGTTTAAATTAAATCACATGCATTTTGGAATGCAGATATTAAAAAATATCTTAAATGTCAACAGTAATATGAAATTTTGGGGTGATTTTCACCTCTCCAGTGCTTTCTGGGGCTATTTTCAAGGTTTCTTTTCAAAAGTGCTTCAATGAAAAATACTGAAAATATTTTCTTAAAGATTTTTTTCTCTGCTTTTGAAAAGAGAAAGTGTGAAAGAAGCGGCATGATGCCTTTTTCATTGTCACAGAGCTTGCACACTTTGCAGGATCAATGATTCAACACAGCATCAGAAAGTCATTAAGATGTGACTGCCAAAATGGGCTTTGAAGCACAACCACCAACTCAGAAAGACAGAAAAGGCCCACATACAGTGTTAGGAAAGCCATATCTCTGTAAAAATCTCTTAATGTAGGCTAACCAATTGACAGCCTCTGCAGGTATAGAGATGTTTTCATCTTCGTGGTCTTTTGTATTTGTATTAATGATACAACCTGTATATAGTGTAAACATGAAGCCAAGAGTACATCTATACTTCATCTCTTGCATTCTGAGTAGACCATTCAAGTCAATAGATGGTCATATTGTGTCAAAATAAACCTATTTTGTAAATTTTTGCAGTAGAGTTATATGCACTCAAATCAGGCTTTGAGTTGTAAATCTTTCTCTATTAACAACATGATGTTGAAATATATTTGGCAGAAATCCAGGTTTATTGATTTTATTGTATATCAGCTAGAATAACTGGCTCAACTTGCATCTTAAAAATAATAAATAGAAAGACACCCAGACTTTGGAGAACTAAAAGGTTTTCTAAACTGTATTTCTCAGGTTTCTTAATGATTGCTAATGAAAAATTGCACATTTCACACTTCTACATCATGAACTGGGTGGATTAAGAAAATTTAAAATATGGTAATGTCCTGCATTTTCCTTTTTTTTTTTTTTCCTTTTCTCTACTACCATTTTGTGGTGTACCATGATAATTTTAGAAGTGATCTCTGCAATCCTTATCTGTCATGGAAACAAATTCATTTGCTGGATGGCTGAGCAACATGAGGTGAAATAAATTTCTCAGAAGTCTATCCCCAGAAGGCTGCTATCCATTATGGTTGCAAGTTTGCAATGGAAATGGCTTTACTACGCAGAGAGTATGATAAAATTTAAGGCCCTGTGAAAGATGCATTAGGACAATATATACAGTTCCAATAATGTATTAGGGACAAAATATTGCTGAATGTGATATGTTTATTTATTTTGACAATTTTTGAGTTTATCAAAGTAAATGTAGAACATCTTAAATCTGGAAGTTAACCTAAAGAGTAATAAAAGTGAAAAATTATGCACAAATTGATGTATTCTCATAGCACTGGGATTAGCATTTTTTCATTTTACCTATATATAGTACCTAGAGTGCCAGACTCTCTGGCAGATATGATCATCATAAATCAGAAGATTCATCATAGTCAGCTACCTGATTCCATCTTAACTCTTCCAGATGTTTGCTGTCTATACTTTAAAAGCACGTTATGGATCATTTTAATCTTTTCAATCAGGAACATCAAAGCCTTTATATCTACTATGAGTAAAATTAAAGCCTGATAAAACAAGGCATGGAGTAACCTCAGCACACAGCCTTGTTTACAGCAAAGCACTTATTTATATCTCTGAAGATGTGTGTTAGAGTACTGTTGCTATAAGTGGGACTGAAGACCTAGCTTAGATGCAGACATTGGCTTTAAATCTGTGATGATCTGAGGGTTAATGGCAATTTTAATGCAAGCCTGTTGTTCTCACAGATAATTCCAGCTTTATAATATTTGCCACCAGCATATTATATTCAAACAGTTTGGTAGAATACCAAATGGATAGTACAATAACTACTCTAGTGAAGCAACAACTTACCCATTGAAAGTTTTACTAGGTCCCTTAAATTTCAATTCACTGCTGATTTTTAATATGAAGAGAAAGAAAGGTATCACTTGTCTGGATAAGCAAGCATTATAGTATTTCGTCCATAAAAAAGCCTTTAGTCTTTCTCATTTTACAGCAGAAGAAAATAGGTGAAGACATTTAGATAAATACTTAGCCTTAAATGAAATTTCCCCCTCAGAAGAGGTTCTTGTGAGGTAACTTCTCTGGATATCAGTCTGTGACTGAGTGACAGACTGGATCCATTATGCTGCCCTAGGCTTTGAGTTTTGCATTGTTTTGTTCCCACTTGACAAGGCCTCTTCCTGCACAGCCCTCTTTTCCTTGGCAGGTGGCCAGATGTTAGGTACAATATAACATGCTCTACACAGTCTACTTTTATGCTCTAGGGGGTGTTACTGCGGTTCAGCCCAGCTGGTGAGTACTTTGGATATGCACACCGCCATCCTGCTGCTTTATGTCTTGAGTTCAGTGCCTGAAACTTCAGCCTGCCATGGTCACTTCCCCATTGAGCTTCAGATAAACCTGTTGGTGATCTAATATTCTCATTTAAACTCTCCACTGAGTATTTTCTGGGGGGAAAGGAAGGATGGTGGTGTGGGGAAATACGCCTAGCAAAGAATGTTCTTACAGCACTTCCTTTATGGCATTTAACTCTCAGAAGTTATGAATTCACTACCAAATGTCAGGACTTCTGTGATGTATTCCCTGCCCATTCTGGTTTTACCTTTTGTTAATTGGAAGTGTCACAACATATTAGGTTGGACAGCTCATCCTGTCCTCATTCCTCCTGTGAGATATGACTATTTTGTTGTCTTCTATGCATATTTGCACCTCTCATGCAATATACATTTAAATTTGGTTTCCAATTTTTTATCCCTTTCTTTTGTGTGGCAAGTTTTTCCTTTTCTCTGCAAAGGGCTTTTGAGCCAACAATTCATTGTTTCATGGAAATACACAAGCACTTGAAAGATAAACAGCCAGTTGTCCTTGACTGTAGCACTGACCATTTCTCAACAATAGTTTTTATTGGAGTTTTAAACCATTTTATTGGTCAGAGTAGCTGTCTGAAATGCAATTCAATAAGCTATTCAGTGCAAGATAGGTGTTAGCAAAAAATACAAAATGAAATTTCTACTACAGATGCATCTTGCAATTTATAAAATAGCCACTAGTCCTGTTTAACATTACAGGGCATCAAGAGTATAAATTGTGAGGAAGAGCAGACAGTTCTGATTCTTTTTTCATGCACTTGGTAGTGAAACAGTGCAACAAGATGAGCCTGTACTTGGCAAAGCCAGTGAAATACAGTTTCTTCAACTTCAGTGAGCTCTGCGTGTATTATACTCTTTACCTTAACTGTGTGAGCTTCAAAATAAATATACAGGTACATTGGTGTTTATAAAGTTAGAATATTGTTTTTTAAGTGGCCTATGTTCATGTGTTACTGGGAGAATGGCAGGGAATTACATGTTTGCAGGGAACTTCGTCCTTTCTGAAATAACGCAGCTTCTGTGGGGTAACTTTCTCAAAGTTAACGTCTACTCTAAGTTATGGTTTTACAGGTAAGAATTTCAGTAGAACCAAGTACTTCACAGATAAGAGGATGGAATCCCATTTCTGCTAACTCTCTGCTAAGGAATACAATTCTTTATGTTCATATTTGATTTTTCTAGCCTTCCTCACCTCTCTTACACTTCCATTTGAGTCAATTGAATATTTTACCCTAACCTACCCTTTGGTTCCAATAAAAGTAAAATGAAACAATATTGGCATACATTGATCTTCTCTCTTTCCATAATCCCTTTGTCAATGTCAGAAGGAATAAAAAGTTACAGCAACCTTTTTGTAGGATCCCAGCATACCTCAGATGAATGAGAGATTAAATAACTAAAAGTTTCCATGACGAATGAAAAGTAGACAGCGAGTATTGCTAATGATTAATTTTTAGATATTATCTAAATCCAGTTTATCTAATCCACCTTACAGGATTTAATTATGTTTGCATTTAATTAGAATGGAAAGTCACTTCTGCTATTAAACACTGCAGAACTGTTCCAACTATTCTTGGCTGTTGTTTTCTCCATGTTTATAAAACAAAAATGTCCAACTTGTGCTCATCAACTAATTTTGATATTACAAACTTTTCTGAGAGGTAAACAAATGAAGACTTGCTCTTTCCTCTATAATACCTAAATATTTTTATCAAGAGGTCTGGAATTTACATAATCATGGTTTAGCAACCAGTCAGAATATCATGGTCATGTTGGAACTAATGAATGAATCCATGTACAATTTAAAAGGGGGTGGTGGTTGTAAGGGTCATTTTGGAATATAATTGCAATTGAATGTAGAAGCAACTCAATCATACCTTTTTTGCATAATTTTCCTGAAGATTTTTCAATGCACTTTGAAAAGAGCAATGAGGGAGTGATGTATGTACAGAATTTTCCTCCCAGCAGGATACAAAAACATAATGAGCAGAGACATAAGATGTGGTGAGCTGCATGTCTTAAAGTTCTGCTTTAAGATGATCTATTTATAGGATATCACTATCTATGTACCTCTCATGACGGACCCAAAATTGTTTTTATTTGACTGGTAAATTCCTTCCACTTTAATGTAAATCTTTTTATCCTAATGTACAAATGATAGTGCAAAGTGTCAAGCATTATTATTTTTTTTCAATTTCTTTCATAATATAAACTGAAATCTTTCTTGCAGGATATTTGACTTGATGCTACAATTGAAAATGGTTTCTCGAGGGTACCATAGACAGTTTAAGCACAATCGACTGGAGGATCGACATGTGATGCATTCATGGATACTTGAGTTTGGTGTAAGAGGAATGAAACATAATTGAGAGTCAGAAGTTGCATAAACCTAAGTCTCATTACATTACCTGACAAGGATAGCATAGAGATTACAAAGCTTATTACCTCTGTCTAAAATAATCTCTCTTGTGAAATATGCAAGTAAGAAAGTAAGTGCTCTTAAAAACCACTGAGAAACATGTCAGAACCAAGCCTGACAAATACCACAGAATTACTTTGCTGCAACTGCGATAGACTTTAATATATTAAAAATATATAGTTCCCCTCCAGTGGAGTTTGTATGCTCATTTTCCATTATCATGTATGATTACTGCCTCAAAAATTTTTGTTCAGAGCTCTGAGCTTTAAACTCTGACACAATTTGTCAGGCATCTTTAGAAAATGAGAAAGTCAAACCTTTCATGGATTCAGGTCAGAAGAATACAAAGACTTCTTTAAAAAACTGTTGTCATCTCTGTCTTCTTTCATCTTAGTAATGAATTATCTGTAGAACTAGCATTTCTTCCTTCCAAATATGGATGAAAAATGTTTCAACAATGTGATGAAACAATCAAAGAATAGTAAATTCCCACATGTGATCTGAGCTATGAAATATCATTGCAAAACTGAGTTTGAGTGTTTTCATCAAGATTTGTCACTGATTTGTCCTGCATTACCTTTGCCCTGAACTAAAAATGACTATCTGATAGCCAAAAGTAATCAGCTCATGATACCTGGACTATTAAATTTGTCTCACGCTTGGTGTGCTGCCCACAAGAAACAAGGTAAGTTGTCAATAGGTTAGTCATTCTAATTGCTGCCTGTCATTCTGGCCTCCAGTCATCTTTCTTTCTTTCTTTCTTTCTTTCTTTCTTTCTTTCTTTCTTTCT
>JAHLSL010000009.1:19071993-19252588 GCA_025920805.1 Petroica traversi
TCTTTCTTTCTTTCTTTCTTTCTTTCTTTCTTTCTTTCTTTCTTTCTTTCTTTCTTTCTTTCTTTCTTTCTTTTTTAGGGGTGCGATTCCCTTTTTAGCTCCATAAAGTCTGTTCACTAGTAGGGGAAAAGATGATTTTAAATGAAAGCCTAAATCCTGATAATTTAGACAAGAAAATATTAATGTAGACCACATTGAGACATCTCTTCTTCTAGCTTTATGTATCTGTGCAACATGATAAAGTCACAGTCTCTTTTAAAACCCTTTGTGAGTGTTTGGATTAAAGACTGGTGTTTGTAGATGCAGCTCTCCATTAGCCCAGGAAGACTTAAGGACTAACACTTGTTCCTTACTGGTTTTTTACCTTTTGTCTTCTAGGGTGAGCTGTCTTTCTGCAGGGTGCCATTTAAACATCTTTGACCCATATAGAGTCTCTCTTCTTTCACTGGTAGTGAATACACAAATTCTGGCATGTATTTTAGAAGCTTCATCTAAATATCCTGTGAAGGAAGGTCATATTGACATATGTGTCAGCTTGAGTTTGCAGACATGAATGGATGTTTTAGGAGGCTGCCAACTCTTGAAGCATCTCTCTCTGTTCCAGAAAGGCACCTGACTAAGACTGGGTCCCTGGTAATTGTGCCACTGTTTAAATCTCCCTAATAAATTGCCCATCCTAAATCTACCCCACAGCTTTAAACACTCTACTACACTTCCTCAGTCATAAGAACATAATCTGTACCAGTTTTCAGGCACATTTTCCATTCCTGTTCTAGGTGAAAAGATTCTGCCAGCAGTGATCATCATTTGCTACATATTTCTATGAAATTTAAACAAAATACGACCTTCATAGGTCAAGTACTGTCTCATAAAATATTAGATAAAACTATTGGCAATTTGAGAAAACTAATTTTAAACAAAACCTAGTCTGAGGTAAAAGGTAAGCCTTACTCAGAAAAAATACAGATTTTTCTCTTCTTCTTTTCCTTCTCCTTCTTCTTCTTCTTCTACTTCTTCTTCTTGCCTTCATTTTAGATAAACTGAACTCAAATGGTTCTCCAGTAATTCTCATGAATGTTCTTCTCCAAGGTCTGACTGTCAATTGACGTACAGGTCTGTGGCCTTAAATTATTTAGAAATATTCTTCACCATTTGTGGTCTGGTTTTCTTCTGTATGACAAGGGTTGGCAAAGGCCTGCTAGTTGCTCTCAAAATATTTCCCCAGCCTACATATGCCTTGTTTAGCCAATCCTCATTCACCACAACAGAAACTAATCTTTTCAAATAAACTAGATCTTTGGTTTGCATCTGCTGACTCTCATGAACCATGAAGTCGCAGAAAATCACACCTGGACAGAAAGTATTTCCCGTAAAAGAATGCTGCAAGTCAAGGACTGAGATTAAGGAGTCAAAGACCTCTTTCTCTCCAGCTGCCACTTTTATTCCTGGCATGGCTCTAAGAACAGTGGCCACACTGTTAGACATCCTCAAGGACAACTCAGCAACACCACAGTGGTAAATACTAACTCCACACTGTCACCCTTTCCCTTGTTAATTATCCCTTTCTTATTTCTCCCCATTCTTTCTGTCTCTTCTGCCACTGCAGACACACAGCAAGGTTTAGCACTATTCCAAAGTGCTTTACATTTCCCATGAAATATCTTTATGTCTGGCGCCAGAAGGCTTCAACCATCACTGCAGGAGCAGGGTTTAGAGGAGACTTTAGAGCCTACCCATTGTTTAAAGAGTGAGTTACTTGTCATAAATTAAATTCCTCACAGGTTGATACTGGCTCTGATATTATTCAAAATCTTCACGAAAAATCTTCATGATGGAATTAAATCTACCCTCATCAAGTTTGCAGATCTTGCCATGCTGGAAGGAGAGGTTCATATTACAGAATTAAGAACTACCTTATGAACAGAAGTCAAAAGGTTGAAAGGCTGGGCCAACAAGAATTTAGTGAAGTTTAACTAAAAGAAGTTTGAAGTATTGTACCTGTGAGTAGCAGGATGCTCTGCCTGCAATGGGGAAAACATCTTGAACAATGCCCTGTTTCCAAAGCTATCAGTGTAAAAGATAAAGCGCCACTGAAGAAGCTTGGGAGTATATTGGTGGACAGAAAAATTAATGTAAGCACATAAAACACACAGTGTGCTGAGAAGGGTCTGTAAGACCATGCCCAGCAGATCAAGAGGTGACTATTTTAATGTAGCACAGAGAACCTTCATTAGTGTCTCCAACTCAGAGGACAATCAGCCCTTGGGACTGGCTGTTCTCCCAAGAGCCCAATCCTGCCAGTCAAGAGCAAAGCCAGCCCAGGATTTTTGTTTCTCAAGCCTTTGCCTTCACAGCACAGCAGGAAGTAGAAGAAGCTGCTGAATGAGTTGAGCAACTCTATGGGTAAAATGAGAGCTCTACCATCCTACTCAGCATCCTGAGATAGCACTATGAGCTGAATGCAGGACCCTGCCTTGTCTTGATCAAATGGTTGCTTGCAGGGCCTGCAGGTTACCCTGAGAACGAAAGATGAGCAGCTCCTGACTACTGTTCTGAATGGTCACAAAAGGAATGAAATAAAGCTATTCTGGCAGAGGGAGACTTGGCTGCACTTAAAACACTCTTAAAACACCCAGGAGAAATCAAGCCTAGCCTGCACTTTCTGGCTGTATGGAAGTACTACCTGCCTTGCAGATGGAGGGAAGAGGTGAGTAGAAGTGTTTTGAAGCAAAACATTATTATTGTTTGCGGAAGATTCTGTGCAGTGCAGGGGTCAGTGCAGTGATCCTTTAGGAAGCCTCTCCAAAAGAATGACTAATGCTGCATTTAGAATAAAGCTTGCATGTGCTCCTGGAAATGAGATGTGGTATCCTGAATGAGAAAGGTGAGGGGGAAAAAATAAGAAGCAGTCCATTCAGTAAGGGCACTGAAAACTTAATACTTGCAAGGGAAATATGGTAGGGTAGGACAAGATAGATTTTTTTGGTACTTATTTACTGGAAAGAAATAGTATTTCTTTTGTCAATATAAAGATTTTTTAAAATTCAAAATATTATCTCATTAGGATATAAGTGATCTAGACTTGGGGAAATAATATTTGAGTGTTGTTAGGTCCTTGATTCATCTTTCACATACAAATATATCCTACTATGGAGGCAGAAAAGCATGGCAACCATTATTGTAGTTTATGTGTAACTTTCAATTTCTCCCCATGAATGTCCTGATTATGTAAAAAGGTTGTGAGAATTTATTATTTGTGAGGGGTGAATTGTTGTTTACTTCTAAATCATTTTATGGTCTGAAACACAGCTAACAAGGCATTCTTAAATAAAAAAGAAAGATAAATATTTAATGATCACTGAAAATATAATAGAAAAATAAAAAATACATCTCTGTCCTAATAATTTAAATACATTTTTGGGAAGCAGGAGATTTTTAGTCCCTCCTGTCCTTATGAAAGGTTTCCTTACTGAAAGAGTACTTTGGATATCAAACCTGAGTTCTGGTTTGATTGAAGCTAGGCAAAGAATGTAGCAATAGCATAGCTAAAGTAAGAAGTTACCAAAAAGCTTCTGGGTAGTTTTTAAAATAGCTAAATGGAAACCTCATGTGTATCCAGGACCTTTTTTCTTATCCTATTGATTATTATAAAATCCAGACTCTTTCCAGGAGATTCAGCACACAACTCATGGGCAGAGTTGTAGCCAAAAGCAAAAGAGTGTGTAGTTCTGTGGAACACCAATTATTAATGGATGGCTAATGCAGAGACATATTGTGGTATATCCCTTGAACTTTGTGCCTGCCTCCAGCAGTTTGCAATACAGACAATGGTTCTATGTTCCAGTGCTGATATCTGCATGCTTAGTAAGCCTCAGCATATTGTTTCATATTCAACCATCCGAATTCCCCTTTTATTTATGGAAATTTGTCGTTCAGAGTGTTGTATGGCAAGTAGTGCTACAGCATAACCGTGCACCATGTAAACAGTCACTTCTTTTTGCTTTCCTTGAATTCAGGTCAGCCATTTTTGGGGTGGATTCTGTCATGTGAAACAGCTGCCCGTTCTCCTTTAAGTTTTGCAAAGAGAAAGTTGTTGTAGTGCTGTGAGCATTTATTAGGCAAGCCCTCAGACACCAGCCCAGAGATCTCCCAGAGTGCAGTAAAGTGAACGCTGGAGAAAGGTTCATCTTCTCTTCAGGCTGATCAGGGAGATTCAGCTGGTCACAGCCTAGGTAATGTAAAGCCTCTATGGGGTTATCAACTCTGTCGCTATACCAACAACTCAGCTTTTAATTTATAGCCTGTGGGATACTTCACAAGGATATTCTACTCTAAAACTGAGGTGCTGGTGCCCAGGAAGGCTTCTGCAAACCCTGGAGATGTGTTGAATAAACTTTTCCAGAACAGAAAATCTCTCTGAAGATTGACAGATTCTGACAGTGTCTATTTATAAAAAATACTATGGCATGTGTGTCAAAGTGGTGATGGAATTTGTTAAAAAGTTTGTGTGAGAATTGAGATGTTTTGTCAGTTGCAGTAACCTCCATTTTAGTGTAGCCTTTCTGATGGCAAAGAATTGTGTCTAGCCTTCTGTTCCTCTGGCTGATACCCAGCTTATTGAGGAAGCTTTAATAATAGCATTTAGCTTTTATAGCGTTTTTATCTAAAGCTTTAAAGTTCTTTACAGGAGTGAGTACTATTATCATGATTTTTATAGACATCAGAACAGATTGGGTTACACGGTAAATATACAGATGAACTATGAGCTGTGCTAGGGTTTCTTGTTCTTTAAGCAAGTCTGCTAATCACCAGCCAAATTTAGCTTTTTGGAGAGCAGTGAGAGATGGGAGGATCTAACAAAGTGAGGACATAATTTTTGAAGTAATCTTTCCACTGGCAGTAGTTCTCCTGTTGCGATGCAAAGATGAGCTATAGGCAAATAATAAACCATCCTTTTTTTTAGCAAAGATCAGTGCAAATGAAAGTTCAGCATGATGGATTGAAGGCTTCCTGCCCTAATGAGGAGTTCTACACCACTGCTCCTAACAATGAGCAAGACAGAGGCTTAGTGAGTGTTGAAAGGATTGGTTCCCTTTTCCAGTTACAGTAGGGAGATGGGCTTCAAAAAGCATAAAGCAGAACTTGAACAAAGCAAGAACAGCATTCTTGAACTCAAATTAGTTCAGCATTTACAGAACTCAATGAAGCAGAAAGTTTCTATTGTTAGATTAAGTCAGAGTGTATGCATATATACAACAGGTGAAAGAAGAGTAATGAACTCCTCAAGTGAAGATTCCTGCACAGGATCATAGGTGAGGAAAACCTACCAGGTCTGCCATGTGATATTCACAAATGAAATTACAGTGTTGTAATTGATAACATGTTCTTGGTCCTGACTCAAACAAAAACAACCCCTGAGGCAGAATAAATTAATTCTTGATGTATTTACTTCTTTATACAATGTTTTTCCTTAACTTTTTGTATCCCGGCCTACTATCTGACTCCCATTTAATATTTGATTCTCTATCTTTAAAATGACTTCTTTTCAAAGAAAGGCATTTCATTTCAAACCAGTGGATAGCATGAAATGGGATGCACTTTCCATTACATGTATTTTCCTATAGAAGTCATCAACAGCTACAACAGAAAAGGATAAAATTTGTGGCTTACAGTAGGGATTCTGCCCTCACTAAAAAAACATAGAAATTAAAGAGGAAATTGAAAAAGGACATTTCAAATCCAAGAGGAATGGGCTATTCTTGGGTTAGAGGCGTGTTAAACAAAAAAAAAATAAAAAATAAAAACATTCTACTCCATCTGCAGAAGTACAGGTGTTGTACCTGTATATTTTTATTATATTATACCTGTATTCGTAGCAACATTTGTGTGACAGAGTGAATAAAATGGGAAAGAAGGCAAACTGTGGCAACTTAAAATCACAATAAACCATCCAGGAATATTTTCCAAGACATTTTGCCAGGGATATTAAAGCTAACCCAAAGGCTCTTTGAGCACAACAGACATAGAAGCAAGGTGGAGAATATGCAGGGTTCATGGCTAACAGGGATGTTCTGAGGAAGCACACACAGAACATTAAAGTCCATTCACCACAATGTTTTATTGGGCCTTTCCCAGAGAAGAGTATTTCTTTTCCCTGGAAAAGTTGGAGAAAATGTGTCAAATAGAAGTGCCAGAACAAAACATCTCCAAGCAAATTAATAAAATGGATAAAAACAATTGCCAGAACTAGATTACAAAAATGCCTTTAACCGAATAGTATTTGCACAGGATTTCTGAAGGAACTCAGATAGGAGATTGCCAAAAATTAGCTGAAATATGGAATATATTGCTTAATTTGCCAAAGAAATAAAAATAAATAAGTGCTACTATATCTTTTCCCTAAGTGTCTGCTTCTGTTAGTTTTCAGAGATAAGCTATTGGGCTATGCAGCACTTTAATTTCTGCTGTAACGTGTATTCATGTGTTACTATACAACACTGGTTACTTAGGAATTAGTAAATGAAATTAAAAACACAGAAATATCTATCTTCTGTTCTTTAGACACATCTTTAAAACATCAATAGTAATAAATGTGTTAGTCTTCCTCTGGATAAAGTTTGGAAATTTAGGATCTAGAAGTAAAGTCCCAGTAGCAAAATGATCGAATTAAAATACTTGCAAGCTTCTGGTAACTAAACCAAAGATTCATATGGATGGATACCTTTACTCCACTTTTCCCATTCCTGCTATCACAAACATTCCTCTTTAAAGTCCTTCTGCAATGCAACAGTGTTGAGGAACGATAAGTATTTTCTCAAACTAAATATGACTTTTGACCTGGGAAGTACAGATTAATGTTGTGAATTGACTTGATTTATGTTAGCAGAAATTTCAAATGGTAATTTATTACAAATATGTTGAGTTTTAAGAAGTAAAAGTAAAAGAAAACCAAATACTTAGTTGGAGCCATTCCTGGTAATTAAAAATGTTCAGGTTTAACAGTGGAAACAAGGCAAAATTAGCCAGAAGATAATTAAACAGAATTGCAGAGCTTCCATTTCAGGCTGAAATTTAAATCAATAACATTATATTGCAATAATTCCTTGGCTTGTCTAGATACAGAGGTTGTTTGTATCTGACCAGCTGTAGCTCTTTATATTTGGTCAAGTTAATCTTGTCCCGTGAACACCAATTTCTTTCCATTAATTGTAAGGAAATAATTTTTCCAGCACAATGATCTTTATTCCAGAAACATGCTGCCTAGCCTATAACATTTTCCGTGGCTAGACACGTCCGTTTCCCTGACTTAAGGTGAGAACAAGCCTCTAGCAATTCAACACTCTAAGCCATGCACTGATAAAGGTTAAGTTCATATTATATGTGAAAGTAATGAAAGCCTGAAATTAAGGTAAAGATTAAGGTAAGGTTTTCCTTCTGTTTTCAATTCAGGTAAACAGATTTTGGGGAGTCTATCCAAGGATAAGTTATGGATAGTATGATAGGAGTTTTAAGAATTGTCATCTGATGGTGTGGTTCACAATGTTTGCACCCAACTCATTTGTGACATGTAATGATATGGAACACAATGTTTTTCCCTCCATCTTTACAAGCAGTAAGTAGTCTGATGTTGAGTGATATAGAAAATCCAAAACCAAATTGCTGGCTCTGTTTTAGATTGATTTGCATGCTAATATCAGCAAATTCAGAAATTGCATCTGGTGCTCTAAATCCTGTTGTTCATAAAGACTGTTATTACAGCATAATTAAAATCTGGAATACACTGAGTTGACAGTAAAAAAAGTCTTGTAGGCTAGAAATTACTGCATCCAGACTGCAGGCTGAAATAAGAAAGAAGTAAATTACAATTGTTAACCAATTTGAGAGGGTCTTCCTCTCTTCATTTGTGCCAAATATAAGTGTTTGACTTTGACTAATTAGTAAGTCTGACATTTTGATTATGATAGATATTATATACCAAGCAGGGGGATAATTGAGAAAACTGTGGGGGAACATCAGAGTTGCTCTAAGAGATACAGGTCATCAGTAGATACAAAATTGGTTGCAATCAGTGATTAAGAAAATTGATTCTTGATGAATTACAGGGTTACAATCTCAATGTGCTACTGGCCAAAAAGTCAGTTCTCTTTGATCAATTCTGAATGGTCCAGGGACTTATTCCGGACGTTTGGAAAGCTGAGTTTCAAGCTTAGAGGGACTTGCAGTAAGAATAGCACAGAACATCTATTGATAAAACCATGGCAGAGTAAGGAGAGGAAGTATGGCTTTCCATAATTTCTTCTCATGCACTGTTTTCCTACACACCCCAATACTTTGGAATGACCAAAGACAGTGTCATACCAAATTATGATACCAATAAATTTTTTGCCAGCTATTTTCTAGCCAGTGTTTCTGGAACACAGTAGAGGAAAATAAGATAAATTTCAAGTATTTCAGGTTCTTTACTAAATAAAACCACCAGAATTCATGGGGGGAAAAGTAAACTTTGTTTTTTGTTATTGACAGATATATTCTGATTTTTCTCACAGTATTCTTCTTGATATTTTGAACTACTAAAGTATTTTAGAAGCTTAATACTCTTGTATTAAGAAAAACTGAATCACTGCACATTTCAGCTATCATTTATCTATTTTTTAGTTGTCTTGTTTTATCTGATAATTTCAGCATATTTTTCAACATATGCAATTTGTATTTATTTTCATTCCATGTCTTAGAATACATTGAATAATTAGGATACACATTAATGCATTATAAATTTCCTATGAGTAAAACAGGTTGCTAAATATTACTTTGAGTACTAATTTGAGTGTTCAGGTTAATATTTCTACTTTGAAAAACATAAAAATGTGAAATTGAACTAATCCAATGACAATGTGGAGAGCACATTTTCGGTTATATCCTGAAGTGCCATCTATATTTATGAGTTGTAGAGAACAAGAGCTTTTGACGTGATTGGCAATTGGTAGTGTTATACAAGTCAAATTTTCTAAAACCACTGTTACAGGTTCATCATCTTATCACAAACTGTAAATATGCATGCTTACAAAACAATGCTGAAAACCCAAAAAAGGTGTGATGTTAACAGAGCAATAAAAGTAGATCCATTATTGAGAATCGTTCAGGTCAAAACACATGAAGTATTATTCTTTAGACTGTTGAATTATTATTAGTTTTTTTCATTGTTCTTTTTGAACCAAGATGATTTATATGTGGTGTCTTAAGATGAAGAGTTTTGTGGACTTTTTAGAAGTTTAATTTCCAGTCATTCCTATTTCTTGGCCTTCTGAAATAATCTGATTTTAGACTGAGTAGGTTTTCAGCATTCCTTAGCTTTGTTCGTTGCAGCTACACACAGGAAGCTGAGATGTAAAAAGAAGTCCCTGATCCCATTTCTTCATTGAACTTGTAGGTATGATGTAGAAAGCTCATTCTGGTTAGGAAGGGGAGAATATATAAAAGGATTCTTACTGCCTTTCTCCTTTTGAATTTGGGGCTTCTCTAAAAGCCTATGTAGTACAATGTCCCTCTTTCATTTTCAGCTCTGCTCTGACCTCTTTCCTGTACTGGGTCTTGCAAAAGGATTACAAACCACGGTGACAAGGTACTGTGCTTTTGTAATAGTCACCTTGCTCTGTAATAGCAGCTCTCTTCTACCAGGTGGAGGAAAGAATCGTTCTGAAGTTGTTCCAGCCATGAGGAAGATTTAAAATAATTGATTGTGATGGTAGATATAGGATTGAAGTCATAAGTGTGAAATATTTTTCCAGTAATGCTTGAACATAAGTAATATTGTTACAAAGAGATAGCTGTGAATAAATACCTTTTTTTTTTTTTTTCCTGATAGGTTAAGGTCAGGAGAACCACTCAATTTTTTTCATGAGCACTATAGTCAGTCAAAAGATTTCTGCATAAATGTTTATAAATATTTTATGTGATGGTCTGAATTTCCTCATTATCAATGAACACGTCACCTTATGCATTATACAGAGATAATTCCAGTTGGTAATAAGCTTTCCATGCTTAATTGGTATGGAAAAATACTGGTACCTAAATTGCCAGACTGATCTTTTATATCTCTGGTCACCTCTCTTCCTCTGCTCTTGCCTTCCCTTTCTGTTCTGCTCCTGGAGGTTACAGTTTTCAAGTGCATGTTTTAAAGTAAGGTTCCTGGGAGCCAGGTGTAGTGGAAAACTGCACAGTGAGTAAAATCAAATGAATTGTAAAAGCTGTGTGTGTCTTTGCTTGTGTCTGTAATTAAGCTCTTCTCTGAGCTGCCCAGCCATGGAGAAAGCAGGAGGTCTGGTCTTGCTGCTCTTTACCGTGTTTGTGTAGTCCCAGGCCTGATTATCACAACTGAAGCCAGCTGTGACTTATAGAGGAGTGGCTGCACTTAAACAGTGTCAGTCCTTTGGAGCCATGCAGGTAAGTAGTACAGCTGAAATTGGATTTTGTGACAGAGGGTATCTGTTTTATTTGGATTTTTAGTTTGCACATCTCCTCAGCTGAATCAGCTGAATCATGTGGGGACCTCCTTTGCTTGTGAAATGGACAAAGCCTAAGGGAAAGTTCCAGGCAGAGGAGTTAGAAAAGGCAGGCAGAAGGTGAAAGCAAGAGCAATGACATGAGATCCTGCAGATCAGGCTTATGCTGTGAGACTGTGAAGAGGAGCAGGGAATGGAGAACCTGGCCTTATCAGGCAGAAGAAACCTTTGTAGGAATTGAAAGGAGTGTACGTTGCTAGTGGTGCCTCAGAGAGCCCTGGACTCTTATCTAGCATCTTCCTGCAAGGGGAGAGGATGCCGAAGGAGAGGTATTCATGTTCTTGGTGTCATTCTTTTTTACCCAATTGCCTTGAGATTTTTCTGTTTGAAATACTCAATATACTGGTTTCTATTCTAATACAACTTTGCTCTGTTGACTTTTAAATTCCCCGACCTTTTGAAATGTGTTCTTAGTAGACAAAAGTCTAGGCACATTGATTTCAAAGCTCTGGCCGCCAGGGATCTTGCTTCAGTTTATAACCCATATCCAGTTAGATAGTTAGGCAGTGCATCAGCATGAAACTGATGCCTGGTTTTCTGTCAGCTTTATGAGTCTGTGCTCTAACAGCTGGGCAAACAGGGAACTGCTATTCTAGAGCTGTGGGCTAGATTTCCTGGATAGCCATTGGAGATGCTTTTGTCACAGATAATACACAGTGAAATGTTCAGAGTGGTATGAATGTCAGGACACTGAATGACACACTGAACAATCTGTCATTCTGTCAGAACAGCAGTATGAATGGCAGAAGGGCTGTAAGAATGGCAGGTGGTGTTGGCATCCAGATTAGCAGGTTATGAAGATCAGAACAAATCTGCTCAGTGTTTTTCAGGGTATCCAAAACTGAAAGACATCCTAAAACCTGGAATGCTCTTTGATCACCTTGGTATACACATTTTTCTGTCTGAAATCTTGGTTCTTCTGAATACGTGATAAAATAATGGGAATGAGGGACATTGATTTTATTTCAAATATAAATACCATCTCCTCTTTCTTATTCCCTTCTTTGCTACACTTTTACTACCATTGTTATTTGAAATACCTTCTTTTTAGGTTTCTCAGAAGTTTTATGCTTCTTTAAGTCAAAAGGATAAGAATGCTTCTTCTGAATGCTCTGGTCCCAAGTTAGCAAGGAGCTTATAGACATGTTCTCATTAACTTTTTTTTGGTATTTTGTTTTTTCACTGAACGAATGTGTCAGTTGAAACACTGCAAATATTATGGAAAAATTCTCCTATGACAAAACATGAAAATATTCATCTCTTTTAATGAAATATATTCAGTACTTATGGGCAAAGGGAATATGAAGTATAGCAAAAATAATATAGCAGTCATCTTTCAGCAAAAGCCTGAATTGGTGTTAGATCTGTTTTTGAAATATGTGTTTGTGTGCACGGTACACATGCCTAACTACCTGTATACATAATATAATGTATAACAATATAAAAATGTGTATTGCTTTCTTAAACTGGAATTGCTAGAAAATCACAGGATTTTTTTTTCCTTACTTCTGAAAAGGCACTTACTTGCTTCAGTTTTGCCTGGGTTTTTTTGCCTTTAAAATCCTTATCTTGGTAAGGAAAATTCTTAAATTAATATACCATATTATTTGTTTTCTTCAGTGTACATTTCCCGTCTCAGAAACTTCTGCTCTGTGTGTAACATAATTTTGACTGTTATGAAAAAAAATATTTTCAGATTTTTAAAGTAAAAGATAAGTTAGGCACTTTTCAGAATCCTTGAGTTGAATACAGACTGTGGTTTACAAGAACAGGCACAAGTCAGATGAATCTATATCAGAATTATAAACTCTGTCCTTTGCTACATGGTCAGTTAGAATTTGTATCACTTTAGAAGTCCTATCTCTCTTTTTTTTTTTTTTTTTAATTGCTACATATGAGTAATTGTCCCTGTAAAAATATGGAAAATATATCCTGAACTTCAATTGCAAGTCTCTTTTTGACTCAAAAAGGCAAGCAGAGTGCAGATAAGTTCTGAATGGAAGTTTGAAGGACTGCAGTCCTTGACATTAACTCCAACATCTAAGTGGGAAAATACTAATGTCAGCTAGCAAATTAGGGAATTTTAACTAGCCTGAATATTGCTCAAATTTTTGATGTCAAAGGTGCACTGTCTAAACAGTAATGCTATAACTGTTTTCAGAAGTTTTGCTGAAAGCATAATTCGAAACAATTACCTTTGTATGCCTCTCCATTGGTTGTTTCTTTGATCATCAGCTTTTCATGTTTCCCTGGGAGATATAATGTGCCTCAAATTTTGCCCTTTAAGTTCATTCTTATTCTGTCCTTAACAAATTTAATTTGACTAGTCTTCAGGCTGTGATAGGAAAGCTACCTAGAACTGTGATATAAATTAACCTTTAACAGTAGGTTATTTTCCATATTTTCTAAGGTTTTTTTTTTACATATTCCATCAACCCAGAATAAAAGTTATATAAAATATTTTACAGTTAGAAATTACCTTTGAGGTGAAGGATTGTAAAGTTTGGTTAGTACAGATTTTTTTTTTAAGTCCTTTTAATTAAATGAAGATGCTGAAGGCATAAGCAAATATATCATCCTGCAGCACTTGCATATCTGTTTTTGAGAAGTCACATCTCAATCAGCTTGCTGTCCATCTATTCTAGCATCCTGTATCAGATTACCAGTTTTAGAGACATTTACCAAAGATACAAAAAAAAAGCCCCAAGAAACTGGGATGGTTTAATTTGGGCACTGGAGAAATACATAAAAAAGCAATGGTTCATTATGAACTGTTGACATTAAAAAATACCTGAAGTAGAGGGGGTATACTTGGTTTATGCTACAGTGCTGCATGGCTTGGTCACAATCCTTTCTTCTCTCTTTGCATTATTTCCCTCCTTAAGGATGGCACCTGTTCAGAATTTATTCTTAAGACTAAGTGAGAAGAAGAAGACAACACAGAGAAGATACATGTGCTGTGATATAAAATCCACGGTTCCCCCTCCTCCTAAATACAGTATTTAGTTCTGGATCCTCACTCTCAAAGGAGATATAAGAGAATTGCAAAAAGTTCAGAGTGGGGAACATGGCTGATGAGAAATAGGCAGAGCAACCAAGCAGCCTGGGACTCCTGTGTGTGAAAACATAAGAGTAAAGGGGGTCTGATTATTCGCTGTTCTTTCTAAAATAGGAAACAGGGCCTTAGGATCCCCATAAAAAGCTATTCCATACCATTAGGACAAATTTTGCAAAACTCCTTTTTAAAGGATGTTGCTCTACACTTAGAGTATACTTCTGTTCCAAGAAAGAACTGAGAAGCACTTGGAAAAGATATCTTTAGGGAGATAGTAAATGGACAAGAAGACACTTGGGAAATATGAGCTGAAAATAGTAATAATCTAGGAAAATTGATACTTATGTGTTTAGGCTTTCTCTACTTTTCTTCCCTAGGGTCCACTTGCAGCCACTGTTGGAGACAGAATAATGAGCTAAATAGGCCCTTGATTTGAATTAGTGTGGTCTTTCATGTAGATTTATCTACTCTCAATTACACCTCAAAAACCAGATATTTATCTGATGTTTGATATTCTTTATTTCTGGTCCAGACAAAGTATATGTCTACATATGAGAACACATGATTTCACATCTGAAGAAAAACTGAACCTTTAAATAAAACAGTGCATGTGTATTCCTGTTCTAGTAGAGGTAGAGCCAAGTGTCAAAAGTCCAATAAAGTATTCCACACAACTTACTCTTAAAACTCCAGTCAATAATAGAGGTATTGGCAGAGAAATTATCCCATCTTACATTTATCGAGGAAGAAGAAAGTTGAGAAGAAAAAGAGGAGCAGAAGTGCATCCTGGGCAATAAAAGGCAGGTGGAATAACAAAGTATGCCATTGCCAAGACAGTAGAATTCATCCAGGTGGCATCACACAGACACCGCAGGAGGACTTCTACTATGGGACAACTCTAAACTAGTTGGGGAATTAAGGTTTTTAAAGGAAGATAGACTGTATTAAAATTAAATTTTTTGCTAACATAGCAATGGTTGTACAAAGACGAAAATGAGAATTAGTAATAAATTAGCCATCCAATATCTGGCCCAGTAAGCCATCCACCTCCAAAAAATATGAAGAGCGAGGTCATGCAATAAGATCAACTCACTAGGGACAGGGAACTAATTACAAAGTACTTTTATGTATGACACATCTGACTTTATATGAGTCATATGTTCAAAGAAATACTTTTATAGACATCAGAACTCTTGAATTTTGATTCCTTATGGCTGCACCTCTGGCACCTATGTTTTGTGGAACACTCAAAAGAAAACTCAAGAGTCAGACTTTTAAAAAGGTATTCTGGTCACTAGTACAATAGTCATGTACACGACGAAAGTACATTCTTCAGCTATGGGGAATAATTTTTGATTCACTCTTTTTTAACTTTTACTGAAATATGTAGTATATACATTCTGTTATATTTCTTTTAAAATGGTCAAAAAGTTTGAAAGTTTATGGAGGTGTGTCAGACACACAGATAATGCCATCAGTGACTAGTGAAACCAGCCTAAAACATCAGACTAAAACTGTTTTCCTGAGCTCTCTCTTGTGGGGAGAACAAGAGACACAGGCAGCATCTGAATTAAAAGTAGGATAGAGTCATAAATCCTTGAAAATTCAGCCCTTAAAAGCTCATAGACCCAGCCAGGCTGAATTCAAGTGTGCTGAGAGAAAGAATGTCCAGGCAAGGTTGCCTTCTAGAATGTGTTAAAAGTCACAGAAATGAGGGGACATTCCTGCCAGCTAATGGAAAACACATGTTGGATCAGAAATAGGAAAGAACATCTTGAAGAATGAACCAAGGAACTTCTCCATGACCAATCTCACTTGGTCCCTGGAAAAGTAATGGGACAAGGCTTTTCAAAATCCATTTTTGGGTGTGTGAGACAGGGGCAATTGGAAACATTCAACATTCACTTGTTAATGGTGAATCTAGCATTACCAACCTGACTATCTTCTCTGATAAAATTTACAGGTTTTTAGAAGAAATAAGGACAGCTGAAGTAATTTACCCTGATTTTCAACACTACATGCCAAAATATTATTGCATTAAATTCTGATGTTACAATCAGAATGGGTAGAAAACCAGCTGGATGAACTGTTAGGGTGGCAGGGCTTAGAGGATAGTGATTAATGTGGTAGAGTCTATTCAGGAGTAAGTAATATCTTCATCAATGATGTCGAAGAGAATAAGATGCATCCTCTCATCCAGTTTACAGATGACATGTTTACAGATGACAACAAACAGGAGGAGACAGTTGATATATTTGACAGCAGGCTGGAGCAATACACAAAAGGAATATAATGAAACTGAACAAAGGAAAATATCAAGCCCCGCATCTGAGGTGGACTAAAAGCTTCTACTGTACCAACTAAAAACCAAATATTTGGGGAATAGATCTGAGGAAAGCAGCATGAGAGTCCTGGTAGACAGCATGGGTATGTTTGGCCGTGCAGCTCATGCATTCTAATACTGCTTTGTGATGTCCTGAACTACACTTATAATAACAACAACAAAAAATTGTAGAAAACCTGGAAACAGGTGATCTAGAATTGTGGTTGAGGGATATTTTTCAACAGTAGCCTATTTTTACAGCAATATATGTGTCAGATAGCTAGAGATTATTGTGATTGGAACATTTAGAAAACCCATAAAAATAACAGGATTTAAATTTAAATACAAAAGTCTGCTACATTAATTAATTTATGACACACTACATTCTCATTTCTAATTGTTACACAATATGACTGCATCATATCTACATATACAGAAAAGTTGGTTTTTGAGGGTTATAACCTCAATTAAGCACGGAGCTGATGTCATGCAGTTATCACTGAAGGTTACTGTGCTGATAGACTGAGTCATGATGATTACTGTGAAAATAATAAATTTTCTCTGTCTCCCAAAAATCTGAGTCTACTCTTTTCCTAATACTGTTAATATTGGTATTGCTGTTTGATATTTGGGGATTTTTTTGTTGGATTTTTCTGGAGTTTTTTTTTTTATTTTTTTTATCTTATCAGTAATCCTCCTTGTGCATTCAGCAGGATATCTTACCTCCCTGGAGTCAGTTTTGCTTATGTGATTATCTTGCGTCTGGCCTGGTAACTTTCTCTTACTTTAGTGTCATCTCCTACCACTTTGCCTTTGTGGTGGTCACACTGAGCACATAAATATAAAATAAATATAAAATTAGGTAAAATAATATTACCTAAGTATATATTGCATTTTTCTAGGCTATCACAGTGCTAATAAATTCTTTTGTGCTGTGGTTGATTTCACAGTTTTTAAGTGCCTATGTTTGGATTCAAAGCAAGATAATAATAGTTCTAATCTGAGTAGTGCAGGTGTAATTTATAGGTGTCATAGGCCTCTGCACTGGCTTTACTGCCAGGTTGCAGAATTACTTCTTTACTTGGGCAACCTACTTTTAGATTTAGATTTTTATATATAGCAGATCTAGATTTTATATACATCCAAAAGACTAGCACAATAATCAAAATTTAATAAATCAGTTTAACCTTACTCCTCTGTCTCATCTACTGCTGGTAATAGGAGCACACGAGGACCAGGACAACAGAACTGTATTTGACACCAGCTGCTCCTTAAAGAAACCTAATCCAGCTTTGTGGTTCCTTGTGTTCTTTCCAGAGATTTCTTGCACAGAGGGCTCCCTATGTTTATAGGAGCAATTTGGGTGTTTGTATCTATCTGGTTAGTTTTCTGTGAGTGCTTCTCATATGAAAAACTGGGAATGTGCCACTCAGACTGGGAACCTAAAATAGATCTGTCTTTCTTCCTTTACCCTCCTCTCTTCTCTTTTCCCCATTAGAGTTGTCTTCAACCATCCACAAAAAGGAAGATTAAACTTGGTTTGGTTTACACATGGCGTTGTTGATTGCTGTTTCAAATATAAGAATAATTATTGAGAGCATGAATATTGTTGAAGAGAAAATTTCATACCAAAATCATCAGGATTTTTCATGCCCTTACATTCTCATTTCTTGGGTTTCAAGAAATATACCTATAAACATGTCTTAGTGTGAAAATGTCCCTTCTGCTCTTGCCTTTCCCCTTCCTTTCTATATTTTCTTGTATATTTTCATTCTCTCTTTATTCCTTTCCTCATTCAATGCATCCAGAAAATGCTGAATTAACTTTCTGCTAAAATTTTTTGACTCCTTCCCCCACGACTTTTCTATTTCTTTCCAAATTAATTTGCCTTGCCACCTGGTCTCCGTGGAATTTAGCAATTATTCAGTATATAAAGCCTAGCTCGTAACAGATGGGGCTTCCAAAATACACACATCAACAATGTACATCCTAGGGCCAGAGATTGTGAGTTAGCTGCAGTTTCATTATGACTTCAATTTTCTAATGCTTGTGAACATTGTCAAAGAACATTAACGTTGTTTGTGATGCCATGTTTTCTAAATTGTGGAGTTCAGACCAAGCCCTGTTTCTTTGATTTAGAACATAAGTTTATTTTCCAATTTCATGATCCTGATGGCATGTATTTTATAGCTATAGGGAAGGGAACCAAAATATAATAATGACCTAAGCTTGTTTTCACCTGTGCTTTGCAGAAGGCATTTTAGTGTCTGCGTCCAATTACCTAGATCAGCATTTGTAATTTTCTAAGACTTTCTATGTCCTCATCATTCATATTTCCTTATTTTACAGTATAAGAGAGGGTTCTGAGTGTTCTGAGGCTTTTTAGTTATATCAGGCTATATAAGGAATATTGCAAAAAACAACTGAGATGGAAATTGTTTTAAATGCCCAAAATTCCCATGAGCTACATTTGCACAGATCAGAAACTTTTGGGGCAGCTATATAATTTAGGGAGAAAAAACATAATGGACTAGAGATAAGGTGGGAATCATATTCCAATATTCAGAGTGAGAGGAGGGGAATACAAAATACCCAGTATTTTTCAAGTGTTCCTGTTTGGGCTCCATTTTGTATAGATAATTGTAGTTCTAAGAATTGTTCCCTGTTGTCATGGGTGCAGACACTAACCACAAGATCATTTTCAATATTTGTTACCTTCTTGATTTCTTTGACTTAAATTGTTCTATTTTGTATAAATAACAAATAATACCGTGGGAGCTGGTGCTAATCTGCATGCAGAGGCACTTGTAGGGAATGTGAGATAGTGTAGGAAGGATTTGAAACTGAGATTTGAAGCGATGTATCACAGGGCATGATGATAAGGGTCAAGCACTTCTGAGGTCTGGAGTTTTGAGATGGAATTTGATCAGAAATTTCTCCAGAAAGATCTCTGTGTTCTTGGAATCTCATCTTTGCAAACAGTCCATATCCCATAAAGGTAACCATTGTTATAAAAGCCAACAGTTATACAGCCAGCTGTTAACTTGCAGAACGCATCTGCTCCTGCCCAAGCCCTTCTCAGACACCTGTACAATTGGGGAGGACAACACTGGCCTCTCATGTCTTCTACTTTTGGCCAGTCCCAGAAATCTGTAGTCTCTTGTTGACTTTGTTGCATATCTCTGTTTGTGGTGCCATTTGTGTCTACACCCGTGAACAGTGATAGTGAGCTATTTATGTCCTGATTTGAGCTGCCAGCAAGTGATAAGAATCCCATGACAGTATATCTGATCGACACCTTCCTGGCTTGCACCTCCATCATTTGGCCTGTCTTCTTGTGGTGTTAATGAATGTCCCAGGCTCAGATGACTTTCAATCATTCCCAGGGAACTGGTTCCCTTTCCTTTGCTATTAGGACGTGGTGCTGATTCTGCAAAGTCACATCTAAGGGCAGAGAAGGACCCTCCTTCCCAGTCTGTTTGTCACTGGTACCCAGTCCCTTAGTGCCCCAGCCCCAGCACAGCTCTTGCAGGTGAGGCCAGCAGCAGCTCCATCCCCAGGGAGCAGCAGCAGGCACTCCCTGTGGCCCCAGTCCTGCAGGGCAGCCTCCCCATTTGGAGTGGGCCATGGCCAAAGGCTCTGACTCCCTGGGGAAGGTTCCTCCAGCCAGTCATGTGGAGAGAGCCCTGTACCTTGTCACCGGCACAGTCATCCAGCCCCATGCTGTAAAGGACAGAGTTTCTGGGTCTCTTTCACATTCCCAGCTGAGCTAGCTGCCCTCCTAACCACCAAAGGACCTTTTAGCTCCCTCTGCTCTGTGCCTGCCATATGTCTATATGCCATAAATATATGTTGTGTGCTGCAGATGAGCAGCAGATTATTCTTCAATTGGCAGATGGCTGCTGAACGTATTCCAGATAGCTTTGGAGATAAATGCTTTTTTGCTGCTGTATGTGTTGAATTACCTTTTTGCATCATATGTGTATTGTAAAAGTTTGTTTATATTCCCATGATACCTTTTTAACAATCACTGTGAATGGGAGAACTGTCTGCCAAGGCTTTGTGCTAATTGCCCTGCACAGCCAAGAAGAGAAAAAAATGAAGTAATGTTCTTTTTGTGATCCAAAGCAATCCTAAAGGATCAATTTTTAAAGGTATTATCAAGCATTTAACTAAGCAAAAGGCTAAAACACAACAAAGAAATTCATTCCAGAAAGTAAATTCTTTCAATGGATGAATGTTATCAACCTTGAAACTTAGAATACCAGCATTATTTGGATGTGATCCATGGGGAAGATGGGCTGCTTAAAGCTCACCTCTGTTAAAAAGGTATTGTAATCAAACTAGTGATTTAAACCCTATTAAACCACCTTTTTCAAATTATGCCTTTCTCTTTGTGGTAAGGAATGAATTGTTAATGGAAACAAAGGAAGGGGAAGAAGTATAGTTGATTTATCAAGCCTGTACACTTATAGTATCAGAACATTTTAATTTCCTATTAACATGAACAGTGTGTGAGTTTGCAATGAAGAAACTTCAGCTATCACATGTGCCTAGTCGCTGTAATGGATATGTAACTTGAAGCAAATGTTGAGAGCATAGTGGTGGAGGTCTGTATACTTTCACCAGGAGCTTTGGGGAAAAGATTATAAAAAAAATTAAGGTAATAGCTGTGATAAACTGCAACTTTTATTTCAGGTTTGATATCACAGAGTCATTGGTCAGGTCACAGTTGTAAACCTGTGATTGCTTATGCATATGATGAGCAAGGTACCCTTCCTTCTGTGGGATTAGATTGGAAATTTCATTTCAAAAGAACCACCTCCAATGCAAACTACTCTGTTGTCTCTCTATTGTGCTAAAAGACTTATAGGTTACATGTCAGGATAACGGGCTTCAAATCTGAGATGGAAGATCTTGTAATAATTTTTCTATTTTTTCATTTTGTTTTAACTGTTTTTACTTATCTTCCAAAATAAAGTATTTGTCTCTTTCATCCCTCTGTGATTTTTGTATAAATAAACATCACTTTAGGATACTTTTCAGATTATTTAAGCAACAAGAACATCACCGGGACTGTGCTGAGATAATCAGGCTATTGGATTGCCAGTACAAATTGTGCTACACTCTGCAATTACTTGAGTGCTCAATCACAGGTAGTGTTTACTGTGACATGATCACACTCCGTGAATATGTTATTTCCCTCTTGACTGTCACCTGCTGTTTCATTACTGAGGATAGCAAAGAAGAGTCAAACAGAAACTTTGATTAACTGATTATTTAAACATGTCAGACTATCCAATATCCACATGGGCTTTGCTCACCTCATCACTGATAAGGCCAGAGTGAGAGCTCTAGACAGGTACTTAGTGTTGCAAAGCAGAACATTTCTACAGTTCAGTATCAGGTACATGATCATAAGTGCAGTCTTAAATGTAGTGTTACATGTCTAGGAACCTAGCCAGGGCATGAAGAGTTATGCTGGTGTGGGCTTCCAAGCAACAGTAAGTTGAAGCAATTTAACTGTATCTGAAAATGCATTATTATCTTGACTGAGAAGAAAAAGAATATATGAGCATCTGGATAGTTAGCACATATTGGGTTCATGTCTCCTCTGAGGCAATTCCATGCTTTAACACTTTGGCAAGGAGTTAAGAAATGTATCTGAATTTCTCTGGGATTCGTGCACTGAAGGAGAGGCAGGTGGAGTCTGTGCACACTGTGCTATGAGATGGAGACTCCTTCTGGATATCAGGCTGGAAGCTTTTGAGTTCTGGCAGCAGCAGCAAAGTTTCTTCTCCACCTGCAGATTCGTAACTATAAAATAGGTTCAGTGCCCCAGTGGAAGATGAGGGGCTGGGAAGTATGTCCTATGAAGAATCAGAGCTGGCTGAAACTGAACTGTGCAGCAAAAACCAAGTGAGGTGGTGAGTGGTAGCAATGGGACAGTCCCTGCCATGGGGGATGCATGTTCCTTCCTGCTCATCTGAGAATCAAACACTATGGAGAAGGGATCCATCTGATAATGTGAAGCAAACCCATCTGCCAACAGGCTGGTCACCCTGAAGAGAACTTTGAACTAGGTATAATATTGGGAGAACAACAGAAAATTAAGAAATGGTGGACTACTTGGTAAGAAAAAGGTATATCAATAGAGTTCTTGACTACCTATATTCAGATACCTGCAGACTGAAGTTTCTACAAGTGAATGTATGTGTTTCAGATGATGTCAAACCTTTCCTAGCAGAAACCATTCTAAAAGGAGGTTTGAATAATAAGAATACCTTTTCATTCACAGCTGGGACTTCAGCTCTGGAAAGAGCACACTGGTGGAAAATGACATCTATTACCAGAAACCAATTTGCCTTTTAAAAGAACATTTCAAACTGAAATTGTTTGATAGCTAAAATAAAAATAAATGCCAATGTGCCATAGTTATCATTAATTTTGTGTGGAAGAATTGTAAATATTTGCCTAAAATAGTTTAGACACTGGCAATCTATTCTTGGTTACTGTTCTAAATTTAAAGCCTTTTGGATGCTTTTCATAATTTTAGGAGCAGTAGAAATTGTGGGTTACCACTGAAATAACCTCCTAAAGAGCAGGTAGCAGTATTATCCCCAAACTTAAACTTTTTTACCTGACTTGATGGGATCCTAGTAAAACAACTGGCTCACTGGAATGACAGTCATGGATCATCACTATGCTGAGGTCCATTTTGGAGGTGTGGCTACACAGAGATGATGATTATGTGTTTGTCTGTCACTTGGGACTTAAAAGGCATTGACTTTCTTAGTGCTAACTACAGGTCATGTTCAGAAGTGGTAATTAGAATTGCTGCACCTGTGTGTGCTTCATGCTGTCTTTCCAACAAATCGGTTCTGTCTGGTCATGTTGTCTCTGAAACTAATTAGTATCCCCAGACATTTGTAAAGAAAGGAAATGTCTGCCTCAGAATTTGAGAGAAAGAAAAGCTGTGTGTCAACAGGAAAAGAGGAGTCCTAACTTTGAATATGCACCTGCAAGGGCTAGGTGTACCACACACAGACAAGGCTGCAACCAGGTCCAGCAGCTTTCTGCCCAGCTTTTAGGGTCATAAACAGATAGAGCTTAAACCTACAAGTGATTCCAACATTTGGAATGCGAGCTGGGAAGTGGGATCAGACTGTAACTGGTTATATTTATTGTGTTCATTGTTGTTATCCTTGTGTTGGGTTTGCATGGCCAAGTTCTGGTAGTGGAGAGGGCTACAGGGGTATCTTCTGAGAGAAGTTGCCAGAAGCTTCTCCCATGTCCAGCAGAGCCAATGCCAGGTGACTCCAAGCCAGACATGCAACTGGCCAAGACTGGGCCAATTAGAAATTATGGCAATGCCTCTAATTACATATTGAAGAAAAAGAAACGGTAAGAATATGTGAGAGGAAAAGCTCTGCAGACACAAAGGTCAGTAGAGGAGGTGGAGGTGAATGGAAGGTGGTCTTAAGGTCTTATTTTGCTTCTTATTATCCTGTTCTGATTCCTCTAGTAGTAAATTCAAGAAATATCTCTAATTCCAGCCTGTTTGGCCCGTGAAAGTATTTGGTGAGCAATCTCTCCCAGTCCTTATCTCAAATCAGGAGCCCTTTGTTATATATTCTCTTCCTTGTCCAGCTGAAGAGAGGAGTGATTGAGAGGTCACTGCCTGGAATCCAGCCAAGGTCAACTCCCTACAATCCTAAACCATTTTAGTTTAGACAATAAGCCTAGAAACTTACTGCTACCAGTAATGCCTTTCAGCACTCAAGCTTGACATTTCCTCAAGAGAAACCTGACTGAAAAATTTATGCCTTTTAAATTTGGAATTTACCAAACTGCTGTTCATCTTCAGCTTGGGAACTTATCTAAGACCTGCAGCAGTTCTCCCAGCAGTTTTCTCTAGCTTCCTACACCCTTTTCTTCTGTTCGTACATGTTTTCAGGAATAGCATAGACTGATTCTTCTGTGCTCTCCTGAGCTCAGTACACTTAGCCTAAATCATTCCTCTAAAGCTCAAATTGGTCTCTTGTGTATTACTTACTGTATTCCATCAGCAGATTTCAGAATTAAATATTCTGTGCTCAGCAAGATCCCCATCAAAGAAATACAATTTAGTAAATTTAACTTCTTCATCTATATTTATCTGCTAAAAAATATTAATTTTATTATTTTACCCCATGCATCTTTACATCTTTCATAAGGCTGTTTTTGCCTATCACAAGGCAATGACACTACCACTGGAAAGAGTATTTCAGCAACTGATATTTGAACAAAAGGTTCCAAGCACCGAAAGAAGAGAATGTTTAAGTTTTAGGCAATGTGAGGACAGGCCTCAGGGTCCAACACTTTTTGTCATCTATTACTGCTGAAGTCTGCTCAGCAGACTTCATCAGCAGAGAGAAAAGCAATTTCTGCTAGATTCAGGAAGAAAACCATCTGACTCCAAATATAGCTTTAAAGATAACCTGGCAAGTGGTGTTTGGAAGGAAGACAATTCTCTTTTGTGGTCTCAGGAATAATCACATCACTGCTATTCTTGTAGTGTGCTAAACTGCAAGGGCCACTTTTTTCACAATCAACTAAGTCATGACTTTGTATTCATGTTGCCTTAATAGGCTTTCCTATGCTGTTGGTATCAAGCGATATATTTATTAATTCTGTTGAGGTTTTAGGCTATTCAAAAAATAAGTGAATGCAAATAAAAATGAAGAAATTTGTCAAGAAACTTTGAGGCATATTTGACTGTGGAATGAATAAGAAACATGAGTTCTTCTTCACTAGGCCAGTAGGACTTACAAATTGCTGACCTAAACACCTAATTAACTGAAAAGTAACTAAATTGCACACATTAACTAATTACTATTAACAACTGAAAATTGTGAAATTATGATCTCTTTGTGAACAGGTAGGGTACATTCCTTTAGAATGCATTAACAATGGGCTTTAAAACAGAGAAAAGGAACACATGTTCATCGGAGGAAAATAGCACAAAAATAATGAGAGTAAACTTCTAAGATAACATAATAAGGGAACTTAAAAAGTAATTATTTTTAACTGAAAGAGAAGCCGCAAGTACTTCAACATAAAAATATCAGCTTCTTATTACTGAAGAACCAGTTCTCAGTTTCTGACATCCACCTGAAGTCAGCTGGAGTTCATGCAATATTTCTATTTATATTGTTGACCCAAACCCAGAGACTGCTTCATGGGCTGTTTGTACTCAGACCAGTGTGGGTCATGATTACAAGTGAAACAAGAAGAAAAATAGAATTTGCCCTATAGTGCCAGGGTCCAAAGGCTATTTTTTCCTGGTTATAAACAATTTTTCTCAGGGCCTCCCCCTACTGCTGCCCATGGCTCAGTGTTATGCAATTTCACCCTAACCAGGGTCCATCAGTTCTTGCGTGGAGCAGGCAGTTCAGAGTCTCAGCTGGTACAGTGAGCAAAATCCTGTCCTGCAAAATCCTTGTGCTGCACAGAATTCATGCTTCACCAGTCAAGGTAAAATGCAGAAAATCATAAAATGATAGAATATTTTGGATGGGATCTAGCCCAACCCCCTTGCAATAAGCCCTGAATAGCATTTTATATCTAATCCAAATCTATCCTCTTTTAATTTGAAACCATTACTTTTGTCTTATTGCCACAAACTTTACTAAAAAGTCTGTCCCCATCTTTCTTATAAGTTCCCTTTAAGTATTGAAAAGCCATGCAAAGGTGTTCCTGGAGCCTTCTTTTCTCCAGGCTGAACAAATCCAACTCTCTCAGCCTTTGCTCATAGCAGAGGGCCTCCATTCTTCCGATCATCTTCTTGAACCTTCTCTGGACCTGCTCCAACAGGTCCCTGTCCTTCCTGTGATGGGGCCCCTGAGCTGGATGCAGCACTGCTGGTGGGGTCACCAGAGCAGAGCAGAGGGGCAGAATCTCCTCACTTGACCAGTTGGCCACGCTGCTTTTGATGCAGCCCAGGACACAATTTGCTTTCTGGGCTGGGAGGGCACTCTGCCTGCTCATGTCCAGCCTCTCAGGCACCCCAAGTCCTCCTTGGCAGGGCTGCTCTGGATCTTCTCAGTCCCCAGCCTGTGTTGCAGCTTGCACCTTGCACCTGGCTGGTTGAACCTCCTGAAGTTCCCATGGGTCCACAGTTTCAGCTTGTCCACGTCCCCCTAGATGGCATCCTGTCCCTCAGGTTTGTCAACTGCACCACTTGGCTTGGTATCACCTGCAAATTTGTTGAGGGTGCACTTGATCCCTTTGTCTCGGATGAAGACATTGAATAGCACTGATCCCTGTATGGACTCATGAGGACACCACTCATCACTAATCTCTACCTGGATGCTGAGGCATTGACATCTTCCCTCTGGAAGCAAATATCTAAGCAATTCCTTATTCATCATACAGTCCATCCATCAAATCCATACCTCTCCAGTTGTGTGGGAGACCATGTGAAGGTCTCCACAGAAATTTGAACTTTAAACAGCTGATGCCTGCGGCTCTTCCCTTGTCCACTGATGTAGTCACACTGCTGTAGAAGGCCAGTGGGTTGGACAGGCAGAACCCGCCCTTGCTGAAGCCTGTTCAAGTGCTGGCTGTCTTGAATCATGTCCCCATCTTCCATATGACTTAGCATATTATTTTGGCATCAATAACTTCCAGGAGGACATGCTCCATGACCACATTTCTCACATACTCATTTTCAGACAAGATACTATTGTTCTTGTAACTGTTTTGCCTCTCTGCATTTATTTTCCTTTGGTTCAAAATGGTCATAATCTCTCTTGTTTACAAGGATATGTTTTAAAAAACTGGCTTAGTTCTAACGCTGAAATTTTCCTTTCCTGTCATAAAAAATTAGACAATGTGTATCTGCACACAACTGTAAGTTGTCTTCAATTTCTATTAAGCTGTTCTATTGAGCTGTTAAACTAACCTGCATTGTCACATCACTAAAGGAGCTACAAGAAAAACTATCCAGAAACAGTTTCACTATTACAATGTTTTCAAAACTCTTTTCTATGTTTAAAAAAAAAAAAAAAAGCTCTTCTGCTTAATTCGTAAGTCATATCACAAAATAGGAAATAAATGATACAAATATCCCTACCTGGAAATGTGCAAATCCCTCCCCAAGTTAAATCCCAAGCCAAACCCCTACACCAACTTGAAACTGAGCTATATATTTTTAAGAAATAAGATACAGGCTTTAAAATTATCCATCAAGATTTTTATTATTTTTCTGGTACCACAAAAAAATCAAAGGTATATTATATTTTGAAATAGACATAGCTGTCTGCAAGCAGATTTTTATTAAATAACTACATTTGTCTTCAAAGGGATTCTATGTACTAAAATAAATTTAACAGTTCACTAGCAGCATTATGCAGAGGAATGAGGATTTCCTTTTGGTTTGTTTTGAACCAGAGTCACAGAATCTCTGTCAGTATAAGGCAGCCTGAAGTAGAACAAGTTTCTTCTGATGCTAAAGGCCACCACGGTTTTTTCCTTCTCCAGCAGTTATTTCTTTGATTCTATTTTGATAAGAAGTTTCTGTATTCAGAAAGTACTCAAAGTTTCTGTTAAAAATGTTTTCAAAGTAATTTGAATAATTTTGAAAGTCAAAATAGCAGATATTTTCTGAGTGCTTAAGGCATTTGTAATTACTCTCATGGATATTGGACTCTTCAGACACATAACAGAGGCTCACAGATAGATAGATGGGAAATATTAACTCCAAATACTATGAAATCTGTTAAAATCGCTGCATTTTATAAAACCTGTAAGCTGTATATCCTTCCTTCTTCATTTTACATTTCACACCTTAGCCCAATTTCAAACACACCAGTCCTGGACAATATTTCAGCTAAACAAAGTTTGAACAGCACCAATATTTTCCCTTAATTTTCGATTTCATTCCTGTTGAACCCAAAGTGCCAAACAAGTCATAGTGTAACCCTGAGCAGAGCTGAGCTGTTGTAGTGGTGATAAACAAGAATGAAATGGAAGCAGAAGTTTCAGCCAAGAGAGGCTGTATCTTCACAGGAAGCAACAAAAGTTGAACAAAAATAGATACCAAGTAGATTTACAATTGGATTGCTTTGAGAGCAGTGGGTTCTTTGAAGTCAGCCATCTCACTGGCCACTTCTTGGTATCCTATTTTGAAGACATCATAAATAACAAATTAGATCTTTTGAAACTAAATATTTCTTCAGGCTCAACCTTAGATTTGAAGACACAAGCAAACTGCAGCAGATCTATTTCAAAGCTATAGGGAAATTAGTATTATTACTGCATAATGTATTATTTAATAGCTTCCCAGTAATCATCCAATAACATTGTGAAGATTGGTGCAGCTATTTTCATATTTATGAAATTCACCTGGAAGAACAGTTTCTGAATTATTCTGAATTCATGAAAGAGGATTCACAGTTTCACAAATGGATTCTCATTGACCTGCAGATACAAAGTGAGATGAAGGTGTTAATCCCAAATGAGCACCAGTGTCACTTTCTGAGAAAAGTAAATATATTAGCTGACTCTACTTATTTCATTTTTATTCATAAGCTTTGTATGCTGATATCTTGTAAAACAGCTTATTTCTGCTCTACTGAACAAGAAAGTTCTGGAGGCACTGAGAACTAAGGTGGCTTTACCCATTCCTTCTGTATTTGTAGCAGCTTGGACAGTGAGGGCTTGAAAAGTAAGGTAGACCATGTACAATTACCTGTCCAAACTTCTCTTTACTTTGAATTACCTTTTTTATGGGGAATAAGGTAGATCAACATTTTTTCTTTTATTTTTTTTTTCTTTTCTCCAAACTATATGACATTTTATATAGAAATAAAACTTTTCTACCCTCTTTGGATTAGTATTGCAAATAGACACCCACACTTTTTAAAATGAGCGCTTTTAACTTAAACCAAAAGTTTTTGGACTGAACTAATGGCTGTTACAATACAGAGAACCCCAAACATTTTCTTGTGTCAAACGGCTGCATTAAGTCTAGGGATAATGAAGAAAAGTGCATCAATATTGCAATTAGGTTAAAATATTAACAGAATATATAATTTTAACAAAAATATTATTTTGTTTTCCTTCTAACATATTAATCCTTTATGCATGTAGTAAGAGATCATAATAGTTCATGAGATTGTACCCTCTCATCTATCATCTATTGCCCTGAACCAAGTGTATTTTTCATTCCAGAGCACAGGATTTGGTTGACACTGACCAAAGATGCTCCTTAAAGTGGAGCTGTGATTTTTTTCATAACTTATGACACAATTTTCTGTTTGTTGATAATCTAAAAGTGAAACAAGTAAACAATACAGTTTAAAGGTTCTTAATTATCTGCCCTGATCTTATTAGGTTGTCCTATGATAAGTGCCATATCTGATTTCAAAGAAATCAGAGAAAGTAATTAATCTCTTAATTTCATTCATAGATTGTGTCTATCCAGTATAAAGACATAATTATACTCAAGAGGGAGAGAAATAAAAGGAACATGGACTGTGAAATGATTAATTTTTTATCCTGAAGTCAATTACACATAGGGTAACTTCAATTCTCTGAAATTACATTTAATGTCATAATGCACTCTAACAAACGAGCTGGTGGGAGTACTAAAACAGTACTGCATATGAAAAATTGGTTAAATGTGTACTTCACCATTGAAGAGCCTCAACAAAACATTGAATATCCTTTGAATTTACAATTAATAGCAGTGCTTAGCAGGTGCTATTTCTTTACTAATCTCAAAGTATAAAATGAGGGTAAAAGATTCAAGGTCAAATGTGGCAAATACATCACAATAGTGAGAAACCTGGGTTCCTCTAGTGAGTGCTCAGTGAACTGAATCATGGGAGTCCCGCTGCACATTAAAAGAATTTGGTGCTGCTTCTGATTTGTGATTGCTTACCAGAACAAATCAAGTAGGTTGAAACATGCATAATGTCTTCTTCATTACCCACATGTATCCTCAAAAATATAATTCTAAAAGTTTATGTTAGACAAATGGAGAAGTGCTATTGTGGGAGTGTTAATGCCAATAGTGAATATACTCTATCTATCTAAATATTCCCTAGATGTCTCCTGAAGTCTGAGAATACTGACCATGCTGAAGAGTCCGACAATTAATATAATTAATGAACAGCCCTTCCTCCCTCTGTAAAACTGTCTCCAGAGATCTTATTTAACATAACTCATTGAATGAACACACAGAGAAATAATCTACTTGAGACAATTAGGTGGGAAAATAGAAGTGTGGGAGAAAAATATATCAGAACGTAAATGAGAAAAAAAGAAAATTAACTAGATGGTTGCAATGTAGTTTTTCAGTGTGCTTGATTGTGGGCCTCTAATGCTTGATCTAGGGCAGCTAGAATGGGCTGAAAAACAGATAAATAACAAGACAGTTTTGACTGCACTCACTTAGACATATACACTTGGGTTGGCAGTTGAGTTCCTTCACCTCAGCATGAAAAATAGTAAAGCTAATAGGAAAAATGATCATTTGGGGAATGCTTGATAAATCATATTAAGTCTTTCCCAGAAATCACCCCCTTCATGAAAATCAACACTTCATGGAAGAAAGTGGAAGAAATTTCTTCAGTTTTGCAGATTTTACTTAGCTCTTGAAAAGCAGGGACTTTGTGTGCTACCATTGAGCCCATGAGTGGACTGATCCTCATGGCTAAGTTTTTCTGACCACCAGACTTTGAATTTGAATACCATTTTATATCATCTACCATGCAGGTTGGTATACAATGAAATGGTAATGTCTACAAAGGAGAGCTGACACTTACTGCCAGTATCTGAACTTTGTAAAATGACACTGTAAGAATTTGCTGTACACTGAAGAGTGCCTGTGGGAAAAGAACTATGTGCTAATCAACTCTCTTTATTGGACAGGTCACAGCTATTGCTGTGATATGTAATTGGAAAGTCAAACTCATTCAGTGAGCTACCCAGAATCATAGTTGTTGAAGTAAAGGAAAGAAAAAAACCAGGAGACTTCACCATGGCAGAGATTTAAAAAAAAAAATTGAATATAAATACAGGAGAGATGAATGTATTATAAATACAGAATGTGTTGTCCTTAATTAGAAGACTTTGTTTTAAAACTCATTCCATACGGCCACCTTTTAGTTGATACACAGTGAGGTCCACAGTGAGTGTTTTATGGTTGCTATGTCTTTTATAACCCATGTGTGCAGGCTTCTACATTCTGACTCGTTGGCCATATCCAATTTTTCATTTTCACATTTCTTTTTTCAGTACTGAACACCTAAAATAGTGGTATTTGTATAAACTGAGAATCAGATACAGTAGACAGTGAATAATTAAGCTTTTATAAATTATTCCACTGCTTTAATTGCTCTTGTTAAAAGATAAAACACCTGAAATGCAGCCTCTTTTTGAACTAAGTGTTTTTTTCAAGAGACCTTAAAATACCCAAGATTCATATCCTCTTCTGCTGCCTTATCTCCTAGTTTGGTGTGATTTATGGCAAGCACGTTCCTACACTAGAAATGATTCATCCCTTGCTACACGTTGCTAATCAGTGAGATTCTGCTGATTCTATATTGTGCCTGAATGCACTTCACTCAAGTATCAACTCTCCAGAGCTGTTACACCTTTTTCTAAAGCAGCTAATGGGATTTACAAAGGAAGGTTAGAGGAAAGTTCCAGGAAAAGTTCAACTGAACATCTTACAACCAAATAAGCATGAATTTCACCGACTGAAAATCACTATATGAAAATAAGTCAATTGACATCTACTGTAAACGGAGTAGAGACATGAAGGGTATAGAGGAACTGTTTGATGACCCAGGCACTGGGTGGGAACAATAATAGTGACAAGTTTAACTAAAAGTTTTCAGGAACTTTGCTTACTTAAGCCCTGGTTTTCTTGCATTTTAGAATTGATTACAAATATTCAAATTATATTGCAAAATTATTTTTTTTCTTTGCCTAAATACCGGTAAAATTCCCAATAAGAGCTTTTTTTTTTGCCTAATGATTTATCTGATTTAGTTCTATGATAAGACTAATACAAACTATAATGTTACAGAGCCAGAAATTGTTTTGATTTGTAATTGTTGATAACAAAGGGGTGTGTTAAGTATTGCTGAACAGTGTTCATGCAGCATCAAGCCGTTGCTGCTCTCTCACACTGCTGACCCCAACTGAACATAAAGCTGGGGAAGAAGGAGAAACGGGAGATGTTTGGAGTCATTAAATTTGTCTTCTCAAGTAACTGTAATTTATGATAAACCCAGTTTGCCTGGAAATGGTTAAACACCATCCTGCTGATAAGAAACAATAAATTAATAACTTATTTTACTTTTGATTTACCTAGCAAACTGCCTTTATGTCAACCCATGAGCTGTCACTTTTACTCTTCTGATTCAATCCCCATCCCAGGTGGGGAAAAATGGATGAGAACACATGTGGTGCTTAGCGACTTACCAGGGTTAACCCACAAGAAGTAAGCTCCATATATTATTCCTTTCCAGAAGGATAAGGTTTTTTAGCTGAGTAACAAATATTAAACTTGTCAAAATTTGGGTTGGTGATTTGGGAATTACTTGTTATCACACCATCATCACACAGTTGTGGGCAAGATACTGTCATTGTCTGAGTGTTTTTAAAATATTTAATTAACTTTCAATGTCTGGTGATAAAATGTTTTTGTTTTGGTGTTTTACAGATGAAATGACAGTAAATTAGTAAATTTCATTTAATAACATGACTTCTGATGAGACACAGTTAACCAATTATTGTTTAATAATGAACTGGTGCTCTTCTTTTAAAAGAACAGCTCTAGTTTACTGAAGAGCTAAAATTCAGAAAATTAATTTCAGGTTGTTAAAATATGTGCAAACAAACCAGAATTTGAAAACTTTCCATCCTGTCTTCCGAGTTAATGGTTACCATTAGTGATTAAATCATATTTAATAGGACAAAGAAGGTGTCTTTAGTCTTTTCACTGGAATAAAAGCCCAAACTGGTATGTCAAAAAAATCTTATTTTTTTTGAGATGTCATTATTCCTTACATTTTTAATAAATATTTTTAAATTATTTTCTATTGTAAGTAAACAGTTCTCACTATGCTAGGGAAACTATTTCAGCTTGCTTTTTGTCAGAGCCTTTGATAAATTCCACAAAATGTTGTTCCTGCTGGCAGAGACAGGTACAGATAAAAGACTGCCCACGTTGCCTGTAAATCAGTGGATAGGCTGATTTCCTCACTATCCTAATTAGTTTTGTATAAATTGGCATATTGCTTGATGAAATAATGATTTAATCTAATTAAGATTTTTTTTCAAGATATCTTTTAAATGAATTAATTAAGGACTTTATCTCCAAAGCCCAGAAATTATTATCACTGAGAATAATGCTGGCACCTTATTTGAGAGTATAATTTTATTTTCCCTGTAAACTGACTCTGCTTCTAACCTATGTTTAGCTAAGTGGGTAGATGAAAAATATCCCCTGATTTCCCACCTTCCTGGTAATCCCTCCTAGGCAAGGTTTGCAGTCCAACAATTTGTGGAAATGGAGTGTAGTCTTCCCTGTTTTAAGATATCTAAGTACACTAGTGATATTTATATGCAAATGAGAGAATAAAATGATTAGTTGATATTACTGATAAAATAATTGTTGTAGGGGAAAAAAGAGAAATAATTTATTTTTTCTAATTGATAATGGTGTGTTATTAACTGGGTTAGATTGCGTATTTTTATTCTTGTTTTTTTTCGTTTTGTTGTTTTCCAGTAGATTCATTATGTGGCTTGCAATGACAAAATAATATTTCATAACTTGGATATGTCATCTATCAATCATAAATCTTTTCAGCCTATTAAAGGGACACTCCCTGGCAGAATGAAGAATGATACCTTGCAGAACTCACTGGAAAATATGCATTCAGTAACTGCTACCTGTTCAAAAACCTTTCACTGATATGTCAAGGTCAGATTGACTGGATGAAGGACTGGAGAAGAGTTAATGGTTTTAAAAAAATATTATATGAGATGTAAAGTCTCTCTTACTTAGGTATTTGGTCTCAGGTGAAAGTCGAATGTACCTGCCTTTATACAAAGACTGTATTCAAAATCTAAAACTCAGCAGATTCAGTGGAGGAAAAATTACTTTTGACAAGTTTTGAGTTATAATAAGGAATTGAAGCAGAATTCTATTTAGAAATTCAGGCTGGGTTTTTTTTTTTTTTAATCCAGGGAATTGAAGAGTTTAATTCTCTTGAACAAAATGTCAACTTCAGCAAATTAAGGAAGATATACTGTATTTCATCAAAATAATTTTGGGGTTAATTGATTATTGCGGGATCCTTGAATTAAAGACATTTGAAAAGAGGAAATTTTATCAGTGCTGCTTATAACCTGATTGTAGATTCCATCTGTAGAGGAGAAAACTGCCTTATATTAGTAATTTCAGGAGGTGCAAAGATTTCATCATCAGAGGAGGCTTAAGATGTGTTTCAGAAAGTGAAGCAAAATGGAACACTTGTGGAATCCACAAACTCTGAGTTTCTGCATTGGCAGCATTAAAGAGTTTGTAACAGAACAAGTGAATGACAACAGGGGGTGTCCCTGGAGGTGCAGAGGAAAATCGTGGCACCATTTTAATTTGTGATTATCCTGTTTGCTTTGAACCAGAATTATCTAATTTGTCTTTTGACCAGAAGGCCAAATTACAGACTTACAGTCTGCAATACTGTTCCACTTTATGTCATGTTCAATTGCAGTAAGTATGAGGTCTAATAATGCTAAAATCTATGAGAATTTATTAATCTAAAAGGTGAAATTCTCTCTGAGTTAGACAGGAAGTTTGTATTGAGACTATGCTGATGTAAGGATTGGGATTCATCTTTGAAATTATTGTATAATTCTTTCCACAAAGCATACATTTTTCAGTAATTTTCAGTCAGTACTCTGAAAGGCATGATTTGCATTTATTTGTTTCCTGAGTATATTTTTAAATATTCGCTATAAATTTATTTTTAGAGAAGATATTTTTACGGATTAAGTTAAGTCTCTGAGCCAAGGATTAAACTCAAAAAACATACAAAGATTAATAAATAGGAAAAGAAATAATTTTATTAACATAACTATATAACCATTAAGAGATTTTTAGATTCAACCCAGATATTAGGATATATTCCACTCATAGCCAAAATTAACTAGTACATTTTTGCTGGAACCAATTTACACCAAGAAATGATGAACTCGTTTCTGGAAAATTGCTGACACCAAAAGCATCTAGTTAAGTACAGTGGAGCAACACTGACTCAGAATCTGTAGATGCTACATTAGTGTAATGAACATAGAGTGGCAGAGAAAAGACACTTTAATCAAGCAGAAAATTGAAAAACACCCTTTACACACAGAATCAAATTGCCAGTTCATCCTTGAATACATGCTGTTCTTAATGTTAGCTCACAGATTTCTTTTGGTACAGCACTCTCAGCTAAAGATGGCTTTGTTAGGGAGATGAAATGCAGTCATAGCAAAAATATGTCAAGTAATAATATTACTTTACTATCCTTACCAAATTTATATCACAAAACTTACTTTCCTGATAAATAAAAGTGATGATAATCACACATATCTCTGCTGAAAGCCATGTCTAGTATCTAGCTGTGATAAAAAGGAACAACAAAAAAACCTCAAGACCATTGACTGTCACTGAAACTGTGTCTTCCCTAAGCCAAAATTCTCAGCACAAAGCATAGAAATCTTGCTGTATGAGAAGTATTAACCAGAGGGCAGAAATCTCCTGGATTTTCTTCCTCATACCTCACTGACCCTAATTTCCTGGGCATGACTGAGCCTTTCCTCCACTACCTTTTCTATTGAATGCGTGAACCTCTGTAAGTTCATGGATCATCCCCCAGCAGCACATTTCCTGTCTCTGCTACATCCATTGGCTGAAAGGTGCCTGAAGACAAATTCTATTTCACTCTGGAGTAGGCTCAGAAATGTCACAGGAGGACCAGCCTGACCTGAAGGGTGAGCCTAGGACTGCAGCCCTGCACCTGCACAAGCTCCACTGTGATTGGCATGAGAAAAGGTGCTTGTTCATTTGAAGCCTCTTGGGCCTGATTTGGAACCCAGAAAGACTTAGAGGTTAACTTCCATATGCCACATGGTGGGTTTAATCACTGGAAAATAAGATTAAATATTTCAGTGAAGTAGATACTTCTGTTAACAGTGAGACTGGCCAAATTGTCCTCAGGAAAAACCTACTGTTGAAATTTTAGTATTGGGTTTATCCTTTTTATCACACAAATCTGCCCACGTATTTGAATAAATTGATTTTAGTGCTCCTGGCTGCATTTGTTAAAGATTTATGCTTGTTGCTTGACAGTGGAAATAATTGTTTTAAATTAACTTTTGGGTTTTTTTTCAAATCAGTAAATAGGGAAAATTTATCTGCAGAAAACGTGCATCTACTATAGATTGGTTAATTCTACCTCATTTTTAGTCCCTCATTTAAAGAAACGAAATCAAAGTATGCAACTAAATTTCCATGGTTACCAGACCTGACAGAAGGCATCAATACAGTTTCATATTAACAGAGACTTGAATTTCAGGGAATATAATCTGAAGATCTCCATGAGAAGTTAATTCCAAAAAGCATATTTAATGAGAAAAATGGATAGAGCTCTTCTTGATTACATGCTGACTTTTATAGCTAAACCATAGCAACAGTTGCTTTCAATCCTGGTTTTGTTTCATATTTCCTTAATGAAAAGATACATTATTAATTATATATGTCTTTAAAGGTATTCAATCCCTTTTTCTTTATTTACTTTGTAACATGACAGAGTTTTTGGTAGCTTTGTAGGGGATTTGGAAACTGTTTTGATATTTTGTACATGCTGCTCATCATATTAGCTTTTTTTTCACAGGTACATATTTTTTTTAAAATTGAAATATAAATTAAGATTTTTAATCTCCATATAAACACTTAAAAATTTATTCAATGACTCAATATTAAGATCTGATTCCTGAAAAGCTTAAACTACAATTTATCAGTACTTTGCCTGCTTCACCTCAGTGTGTCACTCATTCAAGGAAATCTGAAGTCCAAAGTCCTGTAAGTCATTTTCTGTGGAGGAAAAAATAGATGCCTTGATTGCTGGAAATAATAAAATTTAACCATTTCTTATACTTCTAGCTAAATCTTTTAGATGTAAAAAAACTAATAATCTTCTTATTTAGCTTGAGATCATTTTATTTAAGTTATATTTGACAAAAATAGTCAAGCAAAGGATGTACATGTTGAGCAATTGTCAGTCTGTTAACTTTATAACCTCTGTTTTCAGAAAGGTCTGGTTCTTTGGGGAATGGCACTTGAAATATATAAAGACATTTTATTTGGTATATAGCTGTTGGCACATTTTTAATACATTCCAGATTGTTATTTCCTCCATTATCACAAGTGTTCCCTTAATTTCTAGTGCCACTAAAAATTTCTCATAAGAATGAGCACAGATATAATTAGCTGGGTTTGAGCCTATATGCTGTATCAAATGAATGACATTGTAGATGAAAAGAAGAAAAGACTGGATTTTATATTATCTGGATTTTAGAAAGTGAAAACAAATTCTGAGTGCATAAATAACTTGATAAGTTTCATATGTAATATTTTTCTTCTGACTGTTTTATTATTTGAGGTATGTATTTCAAATTTTATGTTTATTTTGAACTTCATATGACACAAAGACTTTGAACACGTTATCAAAAGGTAATGGGCACAGACTGAAACACAAAATATTCCATTTGAACATGTGCAAACAGTGGCACAGGGTGCCCAGGAAGCTTGTAGAGTCTCCATTCTTGGAGATGGTCAAAAGACACCTGGACATGATCCTGGGCAACCTGTTTTAGGGAGCCCTGCTTGAATGATCTCCAGAGATCCCTTCCAACCCCAGCTATTCTGTGATTGTGTTACAGAAAGTCTTATAAATTTGTATCAAACATCTTTATCAAATATCTTTATGAAAAATTTCAGCTGCCTCAAGTTAAAAGTCATAAATATATTAATTTCAATTACAAAGCACAATGAATTTACCTATTGTGACTATTAATAGAAATATTATTTGCTAATACATGTGTCTGAGAGAACAGTTCATACAATGAAAGTATATGTCTGTAAAAACAGTGATGCTTTTTTGCACATTAATGATGAAATGATGGACCGATACCACTGTAGTATTAGACTAAGCTAAGAAAATTCTATTTCCCCATTACTGCCCATTAAAAATAATCCAGATTTTTGGTTGTCTTCAAATATCTTTCAGGACAATCTACATTACACTTTATGTTTCTTCTCATTGCTGATACAGTGTGCAGTTCTGTACGTTAATGATCACACAGGTGAAAATCAAGGAAAAAGTGTTTTGCTTGAGAGCTCACATTAAAGCTTTATCAAGAACAGAGCTAGCTCAATGCTTCAGCACAGCAGCCAGTGAGACTCTCCTTGACCTCCTTTGATTACTGGAATTGAAGCAAACCTCATGGCCTTTTCATCTCTGTGGAACATGGGATTTTTTTCCAGGGAGTTTAACTTTCTAAATTGCTTTTTAGAGGAAAGGCTTGTGAATTGTGCTCATAGGAATGTGAAACTGAACTAAAAAATAATGCAAAAAAACAAACAAACAAGCAAGCAAACAAAACCCACCAAAAACCCCAAAACACCAAACCTTTGAAAACGGGCAGATTGGGAAGAGAAAGGAAGAAAAGAAGTGTTATTAAATATAAACCTGAGATCTTCCTGTAACAGGACAGAGCATCATGGGCAAACTGAGGTGATTGAATACGCAATTCATCCATCAGGATACCTTTAAACTAATAAATGACAAAGACAGCAGCTGTTACACAGCAACATATTTTCAGCAGAAAGTCACTGGAATAATAGAACAACAAAACAAAATAAAACAAATAATAAAAAAAGACTTTCTTTTAGCTGCCAAAAGGCAAAACAAGCAGAGAAGGAACTGAGAATTCGATCTTTCAATTTTATTGTAATTGTTTGTGTACATGGGGGAACAAGATCTTATACCATTGCTTTGTGATTTATGGAGCGTATCCTGTCCTTTCCTTTGATCTTTTGTATACAAGGTTAATAGGGAATCAAAAGGGTGTCACAATTTTCAGAAAACCAACCAACAAAGAGAAAATGATGGGCTCTCCTGAAAGAAAAAGGTTTCAGGCCAAAAGCCTGAAAGAAAAGCCAAGCTGATAGCTATGATATGGCACATTACGTTGTTCAGAGGCCATGCCCAGGGCAAAAAGGTTTTACAAGTTCAGAATAAAACCCCTTATTCCAGTACAACTATTTTCATTTGAGATTTCTTTGCTGACTTCAGATAAAGTTATTAAGATCACGAATTTGTGTGTCTGGCTTTCCCAAGTTTGGTCTAGGTAAGCAAAGAGTGAGCGCATGATAATGCCACTCCTAATCCCTCGTATTTGCAGTTTTCCACTCTGTGCTTGAGGATGATAATTTTGGCCTTACTTTTCTGTTATGGCATCCTGTCAGTGTGAAGTGGTTTATGAGAGAGTGTACTGTTTCATTTTCATATTCTATTTCTCAAGTATTCATAGAAAAACCTTTCTGGGGTAACTCTGATTACTGAAAGGTATCTCTTCTCTCTGCCCTCTGGTTCAGCCAGGTCTTAACATTGTCATAGGCAGGTGCCTTTGAACAGCTTCTGGAGATGCATTTACATGGAGAGTTGGAAATGGCCATAGTTTAAGGGTCATCAACATATTGATCATCTCTCTATATCAACACTCTGTATCATCTGTATCTGTATCCAGAGCTTTCATCCCAGGATGAAAGCTCTGGATACAGATACAGATGATACAGAGTGTTATCCAAAATATCTCAAAGGGTCACAGGAGCTTAAATGCAATGGTAACAATATAGTTGAATGTAATTTCTTTAGACATAATATAAAATGTTGCAGGGATTGATCTAGGTTGTCTTTAAAAGGTGCTATTCAAGCATGTTGGAAGAAATTGGTTTCTACCTCAGACAGTTAAGAAATAAATAGAGATAAGTAAATTTGTACCTTATAACTGTCAAGATTTGTGATGCTTTTTGAACACAAAATAAACATCATATAGAACTAAAGCTAGATATAGTCTGACATATAGAACACCTGACAGTAACCACAGTTACTGCAAGGGTATTTCACAGGTGGTGTGGTTTTCAAGACTGGTACTGAAAGTTTCCTTATCATTTAGGTTGAGAAAGACTCCTAATTCATGGTTGTGAGACTTGATCTTCCCTTGAAATTTCACACTTCTTGAATACTAATACCTGCAATTGAAACCTTGTAATTACAATGCCCTTTTCCTGTTTTATAGCTCTTTAAGTGGTTAGTCTATATAAGTGATCAATCACTGCTTCAAGTCACTGTTCACATGGCCAACTATAACATAAAGAAAGTGAAAAGAAGTGAAATTTAAATCAGTCCTATAAATATATTTTAAGTGGATTTAAATTCTGGTAGAAGTCTCTAAGGGTGAATTTTTATACTTCAATTAATTCACCCACTTCCATATAATCCAGAGCCAATTTTTGCATATAAAGTGGATAAGAGTTAATGGGAATGGATATGCAAGCATATGTTCCCTTCTACTTATGGATATCCAGTTTTCTTTATAAAATATATACCATGTACACACACACAAAGATATATCAGTTTATATAAATTCCTCTGTAATACTGTAAGGCTTAATAACTTGGATCTTTATGAATGTCAAGTCAATAAACTATTTATTTTAAAACAAACTTTTAAATACAAGAATAACAGAGCTTAAACTTAGCACCAAAGTGCATTGCCTAATGAACCCTGGAAGGGTAAAAATGATGTTACACAAAACTGAAGAGTTGTCTCCATGTCACCTGAGGCACTATAAAGACTTAGACAAATTATAGTAAGCTTAGACAATTTTACCTGTGTTATCAATTGAAATAGGCAACTTTCAGATTTCATCTCACCCTAATGTAGACTACAGGATAAATCATTGGTTTTGTTCTTTTGAAGTACTTATATTACTTCATCAGCTAGAAAAAAAGGTTGAGTATGTCTGCTCAGATGTTGATGGTTATGACACCATGATGACTTTGGAATTATGGTGAAAATGCAGGATGATTAAGGCAAGTGACAATGTGCCGCAGAAAATATTTACTCAGTATCCATGTTTTGATTTTCCTAAGTTAGTAAATCAAGCAACATGCTTTTGCTCTCCATTTGTTAGTCTGACTTCATATGCTGTATCATCACTTCTGCCATTCATTTTCTCCTCTGTCATTACAAGAATTTTTCCTTGTATATCCTTCTTTGCAGAAACCATTCTGTTCAACAAACATAAAACTAAAGAATGTTCCAGGCACTTTAAACAGCCATATTTATTGCCTGATCAAAAATAATCTCCAGTGAGCTAGTCCAGTGGTAGCTTCATCCTTCTTGCTTCTTTCTTGGACAGGCAGTAATGCTTTTCAGCAAGGTGTCTCTGTCTCTGCTGCTGTTCTCCCTGAGATGGGTCCTTAGTCCTCATTTCACCACTAAGCTTATGATTGTCTACAGCTTTTATTCAGTCCACCTCCTGTGAGGGTTCTTCCTTCAAAGAATTCAGGATAACTGGTTCTTTGTGATGTAAAATATTGGTTGATTTTTATTCTGATAATTTTTATAACTCTGGATTAACAGTTGGGCCCAATGTTCACATGAGAATCCTGACACCGAAGCAATGTGGGTACTGTATTCTATGTATTAGCTTCTTACCTTTGTGCTTTCATTGGCTAGGGAGAGATAAATGAGACTTTCTAACTGGTTCCTTTGCTTTGAAATACAACTGACATTCAATGTTTGCTTTATAGCTTCTGTTTTTGTCAGATTTCAGCCTTGGCCCACCTTCTTCCCACAGTTGAGTGATCTTCGCCCTGGTCAGCATCTTGCCTGGTGGGTTTTAATGCTGAGGCTGAGTGATCTTCACGCTTCTGACATACGTGCTTCACTTGGAGTGAACTGATATTAACTGGTATTTTTACATCTTGACTCAGAATTCCCTCCTTCTTCTATAAACCCTATATAACCTCTCTACAGTTGTTACAGGTTCAGAGATGAGGCTGACCACTGCTGAAAACCTTCTTCATTTCAGTGTGAAATTCAGTAAAAATAGAAACATCACTCAGGGCCAGCTCTTCTAATAGCACCAGAATGTAGCTCCAGGAAAGAAGACAAGTATAGCTTTTCCTTTACATTAAGAGAAATAAAAGCAAAGAGAAAGATCTCTTTTAAAGAATATGGGAGTCCACTGTTTGCCTGTGTTTTGGTGGGTTTTTTTCTGGTTTTCTGTGCTGCAAAATGACAAAGATCCAATGCAGAGAGTTCTCTCAGTGGAAAGCCTGATGTATAAATAATGTTAGAATGTTTAAATATAATGACAGAATCTCAATACAAGCAGAATATGGGACCATTTTCAAAGAGCTGTTTGAGGCAAAGTGTACAGATAGCTTTTTAAATTATTATTTGGGTAATAAAAATATGTGGTTTAATTCACTGAGATTTAGAATTCCTATTAACCAAACTGGAGTTTTTAAAGAAGGAGATTAAAGTGCCCAAATCTATTGAATTTCAATGGGATTTATTCACTTGACCTCCTTTGGAGTCAGATACTCTTAAAATCACAAACATTTTTAAAAAGGCGTCAAACCTTGGGGTCTTTATGAAAACTTCTTCTGTTTCTGAATATTTCAACACCACTGAAGTATTGTAGGAGAGGAAGGAAGGGAGGAGAGAATAAAGTTGGAGAAGATGTTGTGGGGCTAAAGGGCTAAAAGGAATGAGTACATAGGAGCACCTTTTAAACCGTGATAAATATTATTGTACTAAAAAATGAACAACCAACAATGATTTAGCATTGGAAGTAACCCTGGTAGCATCAAATTGTGTGTGTGGGTATCACAATGAGCACTTTCTCTTTTTTAATACAAAATAGAATTAGAACTTCATGGACCTAAAAGCAAATTGAACTTTAACCACGAAAAAGAGGATTGAATCGTACTAAAATTAACAGCCTTAAAATTTCTTTTAAAATGTGATAGAATAAAAAAATTTTATTAAGATCCTTATAAAAATTACTTTTTTTAAAGTTTCAGTTAAATCATAAAATCACAGAATAGTTTGGATTGGAAGGAAATTTAACTATCATCTTGTTCCAACACTTCTACCATGGGCAGGGCACCAGGTTACTCGAGATACGTCCAACATGACCTTGAACACATCCAGGGATGGAGGGGTTGACAACCTCTCTGGGCAACCTGTTCCAGTGTTTACTCAATCACTCAAAGATTCTTTACAGTCTTTAACCCTTACACTTTATCCTCTCTCTCCCAACTTTTGACTTTGGAGAAAATAAAGTAGGATTGTAAATTTTCTCACTATAATATTACTCTGTCTGCTTAAAAGATTGCTCTTGGATGTTTCTTCTCTCTTAATCTCCAGAGAGAAGAAAAAGGCCATGAGAGAACATAATTTTTGATTAAAAAAAACTGTGTTCATTTATTGTGAGGTGTTTTTGTTGTGGGTCTACTCTTGTATAAACCTGTTCATTATAACAGAAACTGTCATGATTTTCTCCTTGCTGGGCTCATACACACACACCACCACCACCATGCTCCTCTATAACAATATACTATTTGGTAGAAGTAGTAAGAATTACTCTAGTGTAAATGAACATGTTAAATAAGGATGTTTTCTTTCTGCTGCATCTTGGATATGACATGCAGGAGAAAGGGGACTATTGTGTATGGTAAAAAAATACTACATATTTTCAAGGCTGAATTTTGGCAGATGAGTAGGAACCGCATGGACAACTTTATTTCTCACAAGATTCACAGAAATCTGTTTCAATAATTGCCCATTGTCTTCAAAAGCTTCACAAGAAATATCCAAAGATGGCTTTAAAAATAATTTGAGATGGTTTTGGGAGGCTGCCAGTACTAGGGTGCTCTGAAACTCAGCCTTTTATTGTCTCAGCAGCCAGAGAGTGCTGCCACACAGATGTCATGGCAGAGAGAAGCATATGAGTGTAAGGAAACTGGCTCAGGTTCTGCATAGGCAAAGAGGAAAGGAACAGTAGACAGAAAATGTTCAGGATAACAATACCTTCATGAGGTGTTAACAAAGTGGAGGAGGGAACAGCTTGCTGAGATATTTATGTCCTTAGGAGAACTTACTTGAACCTGGAAGATAAAGAAGAAAGACTACATCTATGAACTTACTAGAGAGAAGAAAGCATACATGACAATATGGTTGAGAGATCGGGCAAAAAAATGGAAAAAAATGAATAGAGTATCCAATTGGAATAAAAGATTGCAGCTTTCATTGGTCCCTAATGCACACAGTTCAGCTCCTATCTGCTGTAAAATTGTATGCAAAGCAGAAGGTGGCTTAGATCTTAATCAGTATTAGCAGAAGTCTGACAGGCTATTTTTTTGCTTGACACTTCCACTAATTCCTAGATTTGATAATAGTTTTCTTCCCCTATGACACAGAATACTTTTAAAATGATTGATGCTAAATTTTATTAAACTGCTAGTGGACTCAAAATTAATTTTAATCAAATGGGATAGAAATGCTTTAGTTGTGTTTCCAATATGTTGCTGCAGTTATATACAAAGCTGCTAATTTATAATTTACTGCATATGTCAATTAATATATAAAATATTCAATATCTTTATAGAAAATATATAAATAAATGTAAGATCTCAAACAATGCTTCTTACAAATGTTGAGTAAACAAGAGGTGGCTTAATAAGACAAGGAGTGGCAGAAAAAATGAGATTTCATTGCCTTCCTGGTGATGCTGGCAAATTTGGGACAAGAAGTGCTCTGCCTGGTGGAAAATAATCTAAATACATGGGAACTGGTCCTACAGCCTCTTTCTATGCTACAGAAGGCTCTGTTTTACCAAAAGTGGTGAAACTTGCAGGAACATAACATTTTTTGAAAACACTGTTCCTTTGTTGAGAGAGATGAAGACTGGCAATTTTTTTAAAGAAATTAAGAGGAATATACCAAAGAAAAGACAGAACTTGATTACTTAAACTTTTTGTCCAAGAAAACAAGCTGAAAAACAACTACCCAGGAATAAATTTGTCTGTGGTTTAGGGATTGCAAATAACAAATACCTCAATCTCTCAATTACTTTCTATGTTTCAAGGCTTTTAAAAATATTCCAAAGTTCTCACCTGAAAGTAGAGCTTTACATAATATGAAATATCAGCCAGGATTTTGTGTGTCTGATTAACTTTTCAAGGACAACTTTGACTACCCTGCTGCATTTAGTAGAATACTTTGACAGTGCCAGCTGGAGATACTGAGGATGCTTCAGGGAAAGTAATATTCAAATAAATGGTAAATAGAAATTTTAAATTATATCACATTAATTTACATTGGTCTGAAATCTAAATGATTTACCTATCTACATTCTAAAAAATTTCACTGTGGAATTTATGGCCTTATAGCTATTTAGAGGGGTACATGTTCACTTAAATCTTGCTATAATGGCATAGCAGTGCTTTCAAAAGGAGCATATGTAATTTCTGTGGTTTTGTATCAGTGTAAATTTGCATCCCAATGTGTAAATTCTCAGCAGAGAACTCACAGACCCTTGAGACTTACTCTAGAATTTGTGAAAAGATTACTTCAAAAGATTTTCTGACTAAGGCAAGAAAAAACAGCAGTTAACTACTAGTCTGAGATAGGGTACACTGTGTACAAAAGTCTCAGTATTTGAGAATAATAAGGCCAGATAGAGACTTCTCTCATTCATTATATATGAATTAAAGATTCTCCTTCTTTGAAGACAGACATGCTATCCCATCTCCCACCATCTTAAAGGATTTATTCTGACGTGTGAGGAGTAAATTTTACCCAAAAAGAGAAAAATTACTCAAAATATTCCCCTCTGGCCATTGAATTTGGAATTTCTTGACTGAGGAGTGTCTGATGAGCATCTGACCTTATACTTTTTTCAGCTATAACAGTAATGTTTTTACAGTAGCTTAATGTAGCCTAATTTCAGAGGTTAGAATTTTTAAACAAAATTTAAAAAGTATATGTACATGCCATCATAATGATTCATTCCACAGTTATGACAGGGATAAACTATGTAAAGTTAATCTCATTAGTGGCTTGGTACCTTCCACAGAGACCAGTCTGTAGAGGGGAGAGGTGAAATAAAGAGTCTCAGAAGAGGTTACTGTCAGCAGGATTGAGGGGTTTCTTTAACATATTTGAAGAAAAATACAAACCCTAAAGGTAGCAGGCTGGAATCTGGCACACTGTTCAGCTTGTTCTTTCTTCTTCCAGCACATCATCTTAGTCTTTCCTCAGTGTTCCCACTTGAGTGTCCTTCACCTGGTAACAAATGGGACACTGTCCAGTGTGCTGTGTTTTAATCATATATTTATCTGATACTGCAAGGAATTATTGGAAAAATCTTGTCCCTTATCCTGTCTATGGCAAAGAGATAAGGCTGCCTTCCATATCTACAGGTAAGAATTAATTCAAAGGAATCTTCACTCTTATGTGATGTCTTTTACAAAAATAAAACATTTTACACCTCATTTCCATAAAATTCCTGACCTATTATTTAGTTAAATTTTCTAATGTGACTCATGAGAATCTTGAATCTTTTAAGAGCAGATATTGGACAAGTAGATCTAGACTCACAGAAGCTGCAATAAATCTTTTCTGTTCAGGTCTTCAACATATAAGAATTTGCCATTATGCGGAATAGTTTTCCTAAAGGTCTAGAAGAAAACTCTACTGTTCCTAAAGGTGCAGTGATTCAAAAACATATTTGAATTAATTCTGGATGCAAATTTGTTAAGTAGGCTTAATACCACACCTAGGATTTCTAATTTCACATATTAAAATTTATTAAACTACAATCATTTTCTCAAAGTTGTCTGTCCTGCTGGTATAATAATCTCTTCTTAGCTATGGACAGTCACTCCTCCACACAGAATACTTGAAAGTTGGTAAAATCAACTGTTTTCAAAACAAAGGTTGCAAAAAAAGGTTGTCTTTTTGTTTGTTTCTGAAGTGATTTATTAGACAGTACTTTGCCAATAATATTTTCCTTTAAAGAGATATTTCTGTAGTCTTTTTGAAATAGAGCTGAAAGACAAACATAAGATGTTTGTTCATTTTATTTAAATAAAATATTTTCTGGACTGTAAGTATCTGAGCAATAAGTCTGAAAGTTAATTAAAAATTCTGTGGTAAAACATTTGGAGAATCTTCAAAAAATCCCTCTGGTGTTTAGAAGTTTGAATAAGAGCAGAGGGAATTTGTGGATTGTTGTTAAACTTTCAAAGTAGTGTATTAGAACATTTAAAAGTCTTTTGACATTTGAAACTTTTAAGACCTACCCACAAGGGTTACTTGCTGTGGTAAGGAATACATTAGGCAGAATAATCCTTTAAATAAATTATGATAGTCGGTTGAATTTGATTATACTGACTGAATTAAAATAATTAATTCAAAGAAATTTTTCACTCCAGAATGCCAAGAGGAAACTCAGAATCACTATATTTCATGCAACCAAACTTAGTTTGCATAAATATAGCTGAACATTGCATAAGCAGTATGTGAGGGACAATGCAGGGAGAAAAAAAATGTGATTTAAAATGCATTTTAAAATGACCGCTCTGTTGATGGATCAAAGAATTGATGATTTCTAGGCCATCTGAGTGGCTGTGGGCTTATTAATTATTATCCAGAGACCAAAATGCTAAACACAAGGACATTTGTGTGATTTGCACACCTAAATCAGCTGCATATTTGTCTAGATTCCAGCATAAATATTAGCAACAAAGTATGGTCCTGATCACTTTCAGTCACTTTTCCCTGAATTAAATGCACCTACATTTTAGATTGCAATCACTTTGGGAAAGGAAATGTGTGAACTAAGAATTTATATAGATAATTTCTGTCGATGGAATGGGATAGATCTCCAGAAATTCAGGGAGTAAGTGCTTCACTGAAGAGCAGGGTATTATTCAGGCAATATCAGTCTAGTGGTTTAAAACTACATAGGAATTAAACCTCAACTAAGCCATTTCCCTTCTGTCCATCCCCCTACTGTGAGAGGGTGACAAAGGCAGAGGCTGTGGGTTAATAATAAAAGTAAAACAAAAAGAGAAGGTGTTTTACACATGAAAGGTGTTCACCACCTTGACTTCGCTCTGTGTGGTCACTGAGACAGAAACAAGGTGGAAGATTCTCCTGCAGCTCAGCATGGACAAGTGTTCATTCCTGAGACAACTGCAGAGAGACAGGGAACTCTGCTCCCTGCCAGGGAAGAAGAGAGGAGAGGAACTCTGCTCTGTATCAGAGAAAATGCTCTGTTCAATAGAATTTGCCTCGCATTACCCATCCATATGTATAACTTTCAATACTACCAAACTAATTTTTTTGGACAGATAACCTGCACGTTAGTCACACGAAAACATGGCACTACAGGAATTATTCATTTTGCAATTATAAAGTTTAATAAAATCCAGCTACAACTGTGACTTTAAGTACTTTGCAAGTTCATACAGTAACACCTTCTCAGAAGCTTAGGGGGGGAAAAAAGGACTAAGAAACTTTAATATTGCAAAGACATTTTATGAGATTAATATCCCATGCATTTTGGAGCACTTTCTGCTTCTGAAACTCATAGAGGCTTCAAACGTGACTATATGTTATTGCTAAAACTGGCTTGAGAAAATGGGGGACATATTAAATTAGGAAGTATGGATAAAAAAACTCTGCGTGTCCTTGAACCAGAAGAAAGATTTTGATCAACAACTTACTGTTACATCTAAAGTAAACACCAGGATTAATTAATAGTTATAGGGTCTTATGACATTTGTGGAGACAAAATTTCTAGCCCCATATGTTTCCAAATATGGCTGATCTTTTAAAATTAATTCACAGGCTAATATTCTTAGATTTCTTCTGTAGTCAGTTTTATTTAGAAAGCAATTCAAAGGGTTATTCCCATTTTGTCATTATAAACTAATGAATGCCAAGGTCCATAAATAGGGAAATAACCAGCTAAGATTTGGTAAAGATGGATACAAAACCCTTTAAAAACAAAAAATATCTCTGTAATGTGTAGGGAACAAAGATACGGCAGCAGGCTGAAAGCACATTTAAGATAGAACCCTATGTACAGATCCTGTTCTGAGGATGGGAACTTGGGTGTTTGACTCTGCAAAGCTGGTAAAAATTCCCACATTCTTCAGAGAGCAAGAGAGTCTGTTTGTTCTCACATTCCTCCTACATGAAAATCCCCACAAGAAAAAAAATCCTCCAGACTGTTCTCCCCTGACACAACCAGTTACACAGCTGGGTTGAGCCTTAGCAACTTGCTTGGTCATACTAGAGGAGCATCCATCATTATCAGGTCAAGTGTGGCTTTGTGAGCAGTATCACAGGAAGGGTGATGTGATTTGAATGGTAATGCTGTTTGACTACACATCGTAATTCAAATTTTATTAAGGCAGAGAGAAAGATGAGCAACAATGCAGTGACTTACTGGATCACTGACAGCTATTGTGGGACTGTAAGTGATGCCACTGCTCTGGTGGACCATTTGGAACACAATGCCAGCATCGTTTATTCATCTGATATTGGGTAAAGTGTAGGGTGTCATGGGGCAGGGTGTCAGTGTTTTAAATATAAGAATATAATGTGATTTTGGGTGTTGGACTACTGCTACCACACCAAAGGTGCAGAACTCCCTAAGACCAATTTCTAACTGTCAGCCCCTGTAGATATTCTGCATTGTAGAGGGCCAGAGAAGCTGACCTTAGTTGTGGGATGGATGACCCCAACCAATGAACTTTTAACTGCTCAACACGTCTTTAAAAAAGTCTTAAAGAAAAACAAAGATTTGTAGTTTTTGGGAGGCTTTCAAGTTATTATATAAAGTACCTGGTAGATTAATGGTTTTCATGATTCATATGCTGAGAGTAAGAGACTTCTTGCTCAACTGCTCAACTGCTATCAGTTAGTTTGACCCAGCTGTACTGCCAAGTTCTCCTGTGCTCAGACCTTACACCTTGTCTCTTTCTCACAGACTCAGTCTCATCAAAACTCTCCCCAAAACTGTAGGCAGTTTTCAGATAGTGACACTTTACTGATGTCTCGGTCCATTCATAACTCTGAACCTCAAAAAACCAAAGAAGTGCTTGTGCTCACTCCCAAAATACAGTCTACATTAGCCATGTCTTGAAAAATTGAAGGTAACTCAATAGGGTTACAAATGCAGTGCTTGAATGATTTTAATAATCTTGGCGACTGAGGTGACTGTAAAATTAACAGACTTACACTGGGACTCTGTCTATTGTAACCTCATTTAAAGGAAATAAAAACAAAACAACAACAACTGACAACTTTCTGATCACTTAAATCACAATGTGATGGCAAATGTTATTCAATAAGTGCTGCTGATAGACAGGAGAGAGGCAATAGACAATAGGGCAGCCCATCAGCTTGTCTTCTATAAACACTTTTTCTGTGTATGTCTCCAGAATTTCTTCCAGGAAGGATTCAGAAGAGGATAATTCTGTCTTAATGACATGGCATTTTGTGGGTTTCCTCTCATGCTCCCTCTCTCAACTTGGACATGTGGTAGCTACATCGCCTTCCCACCCTTTGGTGGGGAGAACAACAGTATAAATGTCATGACTCTTCTATTTAAGTAGCCACAAAGGCTCCTTAGAAAGACAGGAATGTCAGCAAGACCTCCCTGTACTTAAAACTGTTACTTAAGTAAAGTGGGGTGGATCCACAGCACAGTTCTCTTTCAGGCACAGTTCCATAGTCAGGCATGTGTTGCTACAGGGACACTGAGGATCCCCTTGAATCTTTGAACCTTTGCAGTGGTACCTCAGAGAAACAGCTGGTGCTGCTGACACCTCTCTGCAGTGACTGTAGTGTCTGCAGATTCTGGCAGGTTGTGCTGCTCAAGATAGAGAAGGGTTGAATTTTCATGCTTTATTTCAAGATCTCTAAAGCAGTATTTTTTGCATTAAACGCAAAGCTTGAGATCGTAATATATTATAAAAAGCAGGATCCCTAGGTATGGATTTATCTTTCCTGCACCTTTATTAGGTAACATTTGGGTGGGCTTTTCCTTCACCTGGGCAGGAATTCTGACATCAAAATTCTCAGAGATCAGAGTACTCTGGTGCTGGATGATGTAGCAAGCCATCTATTGCATAAAATGCCTACAAAACACCAAATGTTTCATATTTTGCTCCTAGTCTCTGTTACTGCTAGCTTAAAGCAGCATCAACATTTCTGCTGTGTTCATTTATGCCTTGTGCTTTTTTTAAGACTGTTGAGCACATTCCACCCACAAGAAGTATAATCTGCTCCAGCTTCTTCATTCTACTAGATTTTCTTGAAATATTTCAAAATTAATAAATTTCTAAAACCATATTGAATAATTGTTTGTATCACAATAACCATCTTAAAATATATACATAGAATTGAGTTGTCAGTGTATATTGTGTTACAGCATGAAGCATGTTATTTACCACTGTCCTATTCATCTTCTCATAATTCTGTTTCCTACTGGTTTTTGAATAGCTTTTACATTTCTCCAATTGTCAGCTGCAAATTGAATATATATGCATATTGATATCACAGAAATAAGAACACATGAAAATCCAAGCCATTTTTATGGCCTATTGCTTTCTTTTCCTCGTGTATTGCTTAGAAAGAAATATTTATGCTTCAGGCATCGGCAGGCATAAATAAACCAGTTTATACATGTGTATATATATGTTCTCTTGCAATAATTGTAAGTGGCATTACAATGTCACAAGCTTTGAGAAAAGAAGGAATCTCAGCAAGGAAATCTGTAAAAATACCACTTATTTTTGCTTCTGATAACTCACAGTCAAGTAAAAAGAACTGGATAGGTAGAGTGCTTTGGTTTTGATTTTTTTTTTACGCCACTAGTAGAGTTTTTCCTGCAATGAAAAAAATGGGTCAGATTCATTATTTGAAAATTGCATAAAAATTCCTAGTTTGCTTTTTTTTTTCCTTCTTCACTGAATTACTAACGGAGGCATATTACAGAACTGACAGGAACACCACTTGCAACATAGTAGTAATGAAAATAAAATAAAGCTATTATTACTGCCTTATATTTTGTTCTTTTTCTCTCATCAGAAACCAATGTTGTTTAGATCACTGTTGAGCTCTAGAAAAACCTTTGGCTTGCATAATAGGTTTATCTTTCCTTTCATTTATTAGAATCACCTATTCTTCACCTCATTTTATCTGCTTGCTACTTAGCAATAAATCTCATGGCAGTCCAATGTTAAGCCCAGTTTTCCAATCTCAAAATGTACACACAGTGCCCACTCTTTCTGAAGGAGGATTCTGAAGCTAAAGAAAAAATACTGAAGAGCACTGTTACCCTCTAGTCCTTCTTTAGAGCAACTTCTGAAATAAAGACTTGTTTACTGAATGCCTCTATTCACATCTGTATGAAGGAATATTTTTTTTCCACAAATTAAGAAATTGTGTCTTTAAATTCCACAGAAGCGTAAGAATAAATCTAGGTAAATAAGGCAAATAAGGCATTGGTTAATTTATCTTACATAGTAGCCACTAAGAGGGATTTATCAAGAGTTCTGAATGGAATCAAAGGAGTTGTTTCCTTGAATAATAATTTAAAGAGACTGGAGTTAGAACACTGCCTACTGTCAGTCAAAGATTCATTCCAGTTGAACTTTATTGGCATAGAAAGATAAAATTTTATCTTCATACACAGTAAACTTACATTGCAGTGCCTAAAACCACAAAATGAATTACACTTTTAGGCATCACCTCAGTGGCAATTTAAGCAGCTAAGCTTAGTAATGACACTGCAAATACATCATCTTCAGAGCAATCTAATTTGTATATTCCCTTTCCAGCCATTTATTACAGTGTTCATGCATTTAAAATGTCTGTATATTCCATTCAAATGGAAATATTTCTCTTCTAGTCTTTCAAAGGAGATTTTAGGTTTGTGTTGCCATTGGGGTTTATATTCTTGCTCCGGTCCCTTAAATTTGAATGCTCTTGTGTTTGAGTAGGGTATTACAACCCCAGACAGTAAAAGGCAAACTACAAACACTTTAAAATTCAACTACATTTAATATTTAACTCTCTTTCTCCATCACTACCCCCTCCCATTCCTTTTTTCTTTTGTTTATTATAGCAAACTTTTCCCTTGTTAATATCTCTGTTTAAATTCTTGTGCAAATTTATTTGGAAGGTAGGTGTTCTGATGCATAAAATAAATTACACTTCTCTAAATTACGCAACAAACAAAGTCAGCTACTGGTCAAATGTGTCTAAGATAGAAAGTTCATGCCTATATTTCAATAGTATTACTGAATCTGTAGGGCTGAAACTGCACTCTTTGTCACCAAAAATGGTGTCTCCAATGACTTGGCTGAAGACAATGTTGTTCATTAATGCTCAGTAAACGTTAATTGCTTTACATGATTTGGAACATACTTTAGTTCATTATTTTCATTGTTGCCATTTTAGATTCTTTCCATTCTACTACCGCCTCCTAATGCAATTAACATTAAGAAGATGTTTGTCAAGGATACAATTTTAAGGACACCTTCTGCCAAAGAGGCCTCATTAAAGGCTTTTGAAATACAGAATACTAATGAAAGCCCCTTGTGGCAAGACATTTAGTTAAGGACCCATGCAGCTTAGGATGTCTCAGTTTAAGATATTACTGCGCATGATGCAGATAGGCTCATTTTACAAAGTATCTGTTCAGTTCCAGTGAACTCAGTTATGGCAATAAAGATGAGGCCTAACAAAATCACAGAGTCACAGGAAAAATAGTAAAATAAAAATAGAAACATTTATTTACTTTTCTTTCTAGAAATGAATTGAAGAGAGAATACAGTTAATATCATCCATACACTGAGAAAGTGCAAGTTTGCAGCATTTTATTTGAATTCCTGTTTACTCTGCTTTCAAGCAATTCCAGATCATTTTAATGGAAAAAAAAACTACTGAGTAAACTCTGCCTACAGCACTTCAAGCCTAAAAGGCCCACACCTTTCTATTATAGAGCAGTGCACTCACGGTATGTGTTTCTGGAATCTGAATTCTTGATACAGTTCTACTGGTTTTAGATCTATAAGTGGTTGCTAGAACCACTAAAGAGTAGAACTGCATGCTTATGGGGTCAAGCAAAAGTTAAATGAGGTTGTTGAATGTACTAGTACTGCATAAATAAAAGGCAGCTGGGATTAAGTGTGATCTAATGTATTTCAGCTTTCCATACCATCCTCTGACCAGCCCTCCAGCACTTCCATGCCCACTGTGACTGTGTCAAATCCTGAGTGATTGTATCAAATCCTGAGTGACTGCAAGCTTATCCTTTCTTTAACCTCTTTTCAAGGTGTTTGCTGTCAGAGAGAGGGCACTGACAGAGGCAGGAAAATAGAACAGACAGATCCTTCATCTGAGGGCATGACTAGCTCATGTTCTTATGCTGGTTCTCTTCTCTGCCTGTTCACCTCACGCTCTTACAGCCATAGCCTCTCTTTATATCATGACTTCCATCAAAGATAGTTTACCTCAGATGGGGTTTATCCTTATGCACAGTGAAAAAACAGACATTGTTAAATACCATTTTATTGGACCTACTGGTAAATGCTGATAAGTGATGAACTGAAATGAACAGTCTTTCTTTTGAACATTTATTTCCTTTACATAACAAACCAAGAACTTTCCTCATTATATTTCAATATTCTTTCAAGTTGGTTTTTTTCAATGTAACAATGAATCTAGTGGGTTGGAGCTGGCCAATGATTTACGGTTTTCAAAAATTATAGTTAACCTCTTTAAAATGGAAATCCTTCCACGGTCTGAAACAGAAGAGAGCATGAGCAGAATGTGTTACTCACAGAAGAGATTGGAAATTCTTTGTAAAAAACAGAGGTTTTTGAGAGACTTGTCTAAACTTGTATCTCATCATTATACCTAATGATGCTGCTCATTTTCACAGGCATTATTTAACTGCTTTTCATGCTGTCAGATTAGCAAGCATCAATTGTTTAACAGTCTTAGTTAATATATCTTTTTCTTTCTTTTAAACGGCACATATAAGGACATAAAGACATGTATATTAAATGCTATCAGAGTATCAGTCCAGTATTTATATACAGTTTCTTCAGTAATAAAGTATTCTCACGAGTGATGAAATACCTTTTAATATTTTATATCTGTTTCTGGGCATCCTGTCCCATCTGGCTTACTGTCTGTTCTTTTCCTCTTTCCAGTTCTCCTCATTCCAACTGAAAAGGAGTTCTAGTCAAGGGGTGTTTGGGAGAAAAGCAATTTAGAGAAAGGGAATAAAATATGCCTGAGAACTGGGTTTGCACTGAAAATAAGAGAGGGCTTGCATGACTCTCTTTCTAAAATATAATAGCCCTTGAGAAGAATCATTCTTTTTTTACTCTGCAATGTATTTGTGGAGTTTGGAGTTCTTTCCCATTCTTGATCAGTCAGCGGGGCTCAAGTTGAAGATAGCATATGCTGGGATTGAATGTAATACCTCAATAGTGTCTTCCACTTTTTTTCCCAGAAGAGTTGATAGTTCAGAAGTCGGAAAAGCTAATGTTCCTTGCTGCCCCAAACCAGCCAAAATACAGTCCTCTTTTTCGTTGTCTGAAAATTAAGATGGGTTCCCAGATAACTCAGGTCATTAAACGAGCAAATTTAAGATTTAGAGCTATGGGAGTTTTTAAATATAGGTTTGGCTTCTAGCTCTGGGAATAAACATCTGGAGCATTCTGTCACCCCCAATGTTCACAGAGAATTTGTGAATTAGGCATGTTTATAATTATTCGCTTGTGAGTACAGGGCACTTGTAATCAGTTTCACAAAAATAGGTGGCCATTTAGAGCTGAATATGTTAGTCTATTTGATTGTGTCAATAAATACAGAAACCATTTTCTGCTGATTTATCACAGTGCTCAGAGTTGTGCTATAGTTTATGACAATTTGCTTACCAAATAAAGCATGCATATTGTGTTCAATTTCTTTGTGCTCCCAGGAGAGTGGAAAAATTATTTTGTTTAATAGGCTAGTAGCAATAAGAGAGTTAAGGCTGGAGGTTTTCTAGAGTTTCTGGAAAGATGTATTTCAGCTCGAACCACAACAATTTCTTGTGGCATAAATGTACAAATGTAACACTCACAGACTGTGTGGGTCATTCAAAAATTCTCTGAACCACCAGAGCACTGATAGTTAGATAAACTGTAAAAAAGCACACAGAAAGATACATATCTTTTCATTTAAATGGTAATTTTCTTTATGGTTAATTTGCTAGTTTAATTACTACCTTTCTGTATAGATCTTTTAAACATTTTATGTTTCATTTTTAAAAGAGTGTGTCTGTAGCACCATCACCGACATGATTTCTGAGCATCTGATCATTGGTTGTGACCTTGACTTCCTAGCAGCAGCACAGTCTCACAGTGACTTGAGTCAAGCCATATACTTTAGGGAAGGCTTAGGTAGTGATTTATTTGCCTAAATTTGCCTTTCTCTCCTCAATAATTTTACAGTCTTACTGGGGGTTTATGTGGTGGGAAAGGGGATCTGTTGCTGCTTCACACACTGGCTCCTATCCTGTATCTGCCAGGCTTAATCTGAGCTGATGACTTTTCTGGGGACTTGTGCTCACAGGGAACATGCATCAGCTCAAACTCTTTCCTTAACTGACTTACAATGCAACCAATACCCTTCTGGAGCAAAGATTCTGCTCTTTGTCACCTGCTGTTACCTGCAGGGCACAGTAAGAGATCTGCTTGACATAAACAAAGTACTGCAGGGAGTTTCATCTCCCACCCCAGCTATATTGCAGGTGGGCACCATCTGAAAGATACAAAAATAAATGGCAGTATTTTGCAGCAGCTCTTTGGTGTTTCCATGTGAGTGCTTCAGGCCATATTAAAGTTCACTAGATTTTGCAAACACAATGAAATCTTGTTTCCCCAGACACTGCTGCTGTGCAGCAATTGTATGTTATATCATTTGTCTTTTACTGCCTGTACTTGCCTAGGGAGCACTAGATCTCCTTGGTCTGTTGCAGAAGGATGTACCTGGATGGCCAGGTGGGAGTCAGCTACACAGCTGTGCAGGATGTCAGTTGCAGGTATTGAATCTGAAGCCATGCAGCTGCATTATTGTTATTGTTGCTGACTTATTATGGCCAAAACCACATCTACTTCTAGCTGATGGCTTAGAAATGGTTTGCAGCCTTTTGCCCAGTCATACTGTAAATAAAAGACACAAGTCTTAATCAAGGTAGGATTTTTATTAAGAATATATGAGGATATATTCAAGACTTGTTTAATGTTCATAGCTACTAGGAACAAGTGAAAAATGTACGTTATTGAGATCTTGAGGTTCCAGAGCTAAAAGCTCAAGTTAATTGAGGCCAGAGATGTCTGCACAAGAATCAATCTGTGGGAACAGATTCATCAGAGAAATGGAAATACGCTCAGTTTCTTTCCAAATAATTATTTCTCTTTTTTCACTCTGTTACTTGCCAGATCAGTGGATGTATTTGGTGTAATTTCTTTTTTATTCACAGAAATCAGTTTTGTAATTCACAAAAATCAAGTTGAAAAATCAATGGCAATGCCATGTTTGTTTTAAGAATGATGTCTCACTGGTTTTTATATAGCTTTCAGTTCCATTATTGTGCAGTGATGGCATAAATATATATTTTTCAACCACAGCAAATATTTGTTTTCATTTCCAGTCTATAATAAATATTATTCCAGCCTATCAAAGTAAAAATTAGTTGAAATACATTTAGAAATAGAAAGAAACAAAATTTGCAGATCATGCTTTTCATTCTCAAATGTTTTCCTCTTTGTTAATATATTCCTATTGCATCTGAAAAGCAACAGAACTAACATCAACATTGCTGTGCAATGAGGTTGCATTTAGCTATCTCTGTGGAAAATAATAACTTTACTCAGAATTCTCTTGCAAAAGAATTAGGGTGACTTTATCATAAAAAAGTAGAATTTGAAAAGTAGAAACTTTAAGCCCAAGTCTGCAACAATGTCTTGTTTTAAGTGACCAAATCAGTGAATTACAGAATTGTGGAGGTGGGAAGGCACCCTGGATATCCTCACACTATGGCCAGCTAGAGAAGATTGATAAGGAAGTTATCCAGCGGGATTTTGAATATCTCCAAGACTGGAGACTGATATTTGTGATGTTTAAGTGGAATTTCCTTTGTTTCAGTTTGTGCCTGCTGCCTCACTGGGCACTGAGAGGAGTTTGTCTCCATCTTGTTTAGCTCCCCATCAGGTATTTATATAGATGGAAAAGAGCTCCCTGAACATTCACTTCTCAGGCTGAACATTGCTCTCTCTGCTGCACCCGGTGTGTCAGATGCTCTAAGCCCCTATTGCCTCTGAACGCCAGTATGTCCATGACTCTTGTACTGGGGTGTGTCTTACTGGTGTTGAGTAGAGGAGAAGGGTCAACTCCCTCAAACTGCAGGTGACACTCTTCCTAATAGCTGCCAGAAGCCTTCTTTTCTCCAAGGCCACATTTCTGGGTTCTGAGTAGCTTGTTGTCTACAGGGATTCCCAGGATATTTTCTGTAAAGTCGCTTTCTATCTGTTTAGCCTATACTGTGTGTATTAATGTTATTCCAACTTAGGTGCAGGACTCGCCATTTCACTTTCTTGACTTTCCTGAGTTCCCTCCCATTTCTCCAGCCTGCTGCAGCTCCTCTGAATGGGAGAACACCCGTCATGTATTAGCCCATGATGTATGAGCCATTCCTCCCAAGTGTGTATCCCCAGGTCAGAGCTGTTCGCAGTCATTCTTGCTGACTTGGTGCTCAGACCTTTATAATAGACTTGGAAATAGCTTCCAGGATTGTTTGTCCTATCACCTTCCAAGGGATCATGGTCAGGCTGCCATGCTGTTGTTCTATGGGTCTCCCTTCCTGCCCTTCTGGAAGACAGAAGTCTTCAGGTCCTCAGGAACCTCCTTTAACTCCCAAGAACTTTCAAAGACAATTGAGAGTGGCCTAGCAATAACACAGACGAGCTCCCCTGGCATGCACCATGAATGCATCCTACTAAGTTAGAAGACACATTCAGACTGTAAAGAAGGGAAAACTTTCTGAATGTGCATAAAGTACTCTCTGCTAGAAAGAAAATATGAAAATTTAAACAAAATGTGTTTTGAAAGGGGGATTTTATTCAATCTCAGTTATTCATGCTAAAATAGGAGTTACAATGGCATAATGATTTACAAAAAACATATTTATTTTAACATTTAAAATTTATTCATATCTTATACAGAAACAAGTTGTGTTTATACCACAAAGACTAAAATTGTTTGGAATTTCAGGTTAGTGTGGAGTGAATCTGGCTTCTTGGAGAGAGGTCTCTGACACTGATATTGCAAGTAGTATGTGAACTTCTGATAACTTTTCCAATAGAATATAGCACTTGGCTTTTGACCCAGAAGTGCCAAAGTGATTTTGATTTCCTAAAAGAAATTCTTTCTTCACAGACTCTACTGCCACAATTCAGACCACTGTCAGTTTTCAAGTAGGAGCATTTGAACAGAAGTGACTGTTGAAGAGACCAAAATGGTAGTTGATACTGGTTTGTTCCTTTCAAGAGGAGTAAGGACACATCTGTGAACTCCACATCTGTGTCTCTGCCTGCTGCAGGTGTCCCGAACTTCCTGCAACTACACAGGAGATACAAATTCTTTTATTCCCTGCATGAACTGCTACTTAGAATCTGTAGCTAAAATAGAATGAACCACCTTGACGTTGTTAGATCAATTCTAACAGTGTTCTAGTCAATCTACTGTCATTCACCATCATTGCCTATTGCCAACTTTTACTGGTAAAATAAAAATCGTAATATTTTGGGTCGCAATGGTTTGAAATATATATGGTTACCATGATCTCTATATATTTGGCATCTTATGAGCACAGTGCATATGAAATTTTCTGCTACCTTGGATTGTGAGGATCACTAATCTAGCATATAGGATGCTTCACAGCTCTTGGAGAGGACAAGTCTGGTTCAGTGATACATAAAAGGCTTAATGGGTTCTTTAGCAGCTGTACATGGACAATTTGATTTAATGTGAAAATCAGAAAAAAAGAGTATTGTCTCTGTATGACTTTAGTAGTTTAAAATATTTAAAATAAGTACTTCCTCAAATACTGTTCTAAAATTTCTTTTATCCGGCTGGGAGTAATTGTTTTCCTTGCAGCACCACAGTCTAAGTAAAAATAACTGCCATTGAACTTGTCAATCACTTGCTAGAGTAAAAGTGACATAGTAAATATAAATATCTTCCCAGAAAGGTATTGATCCAGAGCCAGTCCAGAGGAAGCACTATAGGGTTTCTAAAAAAAAAATATATGGATAATCTATATACCCAGTAGCTTGGCTATTTTCTAATGAATTATATTTTGTGTGATAAATGCTGTCACTTGTCCTAGGCCTGAAACAATCCCACAGAAACAGCCTTGAGAAAACCTTAATAGATGAAGATATGAGCATTGGCTTTGTGGCAGCCAACAAATGAAAAAATATTCCCAATATTTGGCAGCTACTCGCCTTGCTGAACAAAAAGATAACACTCACCAAATTACTCAGCCCTCCTCCCCCTCTGAGGCCTGGCATGACTCTTGGTTGCTTATGTTTCTTTCTACCATATGTCTACCATAGATCTTCTTTCTGCTTAATATCTGAAACCCTCAGCCTACTTAGAAATCATTTTTCTCTAGAACCCCAGGAAAGAATCTGCTCACTGCCAAGATTGGTTCAAGTGATATACACCTTTAGAAACAATGGCAATGCTTTGTAAAATGATTTAGATTAAGAATATGACAATAGCCTATATTGTCATATAGACAATACTTGCCTATAGGTAAGGGCAACACCAAACCACCACAACACTGAAAATCTGATGAGTGACATGACCTCTCAGCAGTTCATTGATACTGAAAAAACACTAGTCTAGCTGAGAAAACAATGCTGTACAGCTCTATAAAAATATGACAGTGCCTCTACACACATGCTGTTGTTTATTTGGAGAATAATTATTCTGATCTCATAAAGTACATGCAATTTTCATTTATTAGTAACAGATCACCTTATATTCCATGGCAATTGCTTGTGAGTTACTGTTCTCTTCTGAATGCCATCTCATTTAATGGCACAGTGTCACCTTATTAGAATGCACCTAGGAAAGTGTCACCGTGGCCAGGGCACTTTTGAAATAGTTGAGACAAATTAATATTGTCAAACCCAAGAGAGAGATTATAAATTCCCCTTTAAACTGTCTTCACATCTTTCAAGGACAATTTACCCCCTGCAGGGTCAGCTGATCTTTAAGTATCTCACACTGTCATCCTTTAAGTGTTTTAAATTGTTTTAAACTCGTGGTTTTTTTGCATACTGTTTATATATAAAAGAAAATATAATATTACTGCAAATTTAAATTCGCTATATATAATAAATATAGATGCAAACAGCACTGTCAGGGGAAGAAAATAATTTTTAAAGTAATTTTAAAGTATAATAATTATATTTAGCTGATACATCTAGAGAGCAGGATCAGTTTAATTAGTCAGCATTCAGGTTCAGTTTCATTGCCAATAATTTATTTAGAAAGTAGGAGACCTATAATATTGAATATTTATTTCCTTCCAGACTCAATTATATTCAACTCCAAAAGAATCCTTATTTCAAGTTCAATTCAGCTTTAATTATTCTTGCATAAGAAATTCATCATGGATGTAATCTATAATGTCCACAACATCTCCTGGAGTCCTCCCAAAATTCCAGCCTCTTTACATCAGACAGGTGCAAACTCAAAACACCTTAACATTTTTACAACATACTTTTCCTCTTTCAGCTCCTCAAAGTGAGGGCTCTGTAGATTAGATCAGCAATGGCTCCCTTCACACACCCCACCTCACTCAATGAACTCTATAGGAAATGTTTTGCTCCTCTCTTGCAGATAAAACTCCCTTTGTGTCTTCCTACCAAGTGTTCTGTGGGAGTTTCCCTGCTCCCCACCATCCCTGAAGATGGGGCACCTGCTCAGTTTTCCTTGCTGCTGATTGGGAAGTCTGCTTGTGCATTCTTTCTGACCCTGTGAAAAGCTCACCCACAAAAATGTGATCATTTAAAACCAGATAACACTTATAAAGATCCAGATCATTAACAAGAATGTTGTATTTGTCTTCTGGATTTTGCTTCAGGGTGAAATTTCATCACATAACTAAAATTTATTTTGCAACCATAAGAATGTGATGTTTCTCTTATGACTAAAATTTACATCTGATTAAAGAATTTCAAGAAGTGGGGCTTGAAAAAGACACTAAATATTTAAAAGCTTACTATAAATGTTTCAGGTCAAGTATCTGGAACACATTCATAAAAATCAAAACATTACATGGAAATATGACAACTCCATAGAAATTTTACTGAGGAAGAAATTCAGTTCTTCAATATTTTTTTCTTCAAAAAAAATACTCCTCTCTGTGTTTAGTATATAATTAATGAATATTTTAAATTTTTTAACCAAATACTTCTGCTGATCTAAATACATTATTTAAAAATATTTAGAAAGAAATTTCTAATATTAGCTGGGTAAACAAATTTATGCTAATTTGGGCCATCATTATACTTGAAAATACCAATAGAACTGAAATTCTAAATTTTGAAGGAACTATATTATGCAAATATTTGGCAACGTTTCTTCTTCCTTTTTCTGAAAGAAATTCAACGTTATTTAAAGGGGATAAAACAGGAGTCAAACAAGCAAGAGAAAGGCAAGAAACCTTATCTGAAGTAAGGTAGTCAGACTTATTCTGATTACAATTAGTACAGGCACCATATTCAATTTCCCCCAAATACTTGTCTTCATTCAGTATCCCATCTCTCCTACACCAACACATAATTGCAGTGCAGACTTAGACATCCCGAAGCTGAGCAGGAGAAAAATGATCTGATTTATAATAGACCATAAATAATTGTATCAGGAGAGATCACAGAGTCTAGGTATAGTGCAACTTCTTTGTATTTCAAATAATATTGATTTAATGGGGTCAGAGGCTCAATTACATTTATGGGTCCTAGTCTTCACCATGCTCTCATTTTATTGATATTCATACTCCCATTTACATGTTTCTTTGATTTTTTTTTTACCTTTTTCGGCCTTTTAAGTCCTTTGTTATTTGAGATGTGAAATAATAATTTTAAAAATATGTGGCACCATTGCCACTATTTGAAAAAAATTTTAATTAGTGTTTTCCTTTGCCTCAAAGAAGACTTTCAGCTAATTTTAGTGCCACCCTAATCTTGAAGTACAGCAGCTCTAATGTACTTTGTATTATTGTCTTTAAATCCAAAATTAGGCAAACTGACAAGCTCAGTCAAAAAGAAGCCTATCTGTAACCTCCAGAATACTTCTATAGAGGAGAATTCTATATTACTTAAATATAAATCCTATTAAAGTCATTCCTTGTTTAGAAACACTGACATTTTTTATAACTGGTTTTAAAAATAATATGGTACAAGCGCCCATAGCTAAATATTTTAAAAGTCTTAGGCTCTCCAAGAGTTTTGTTCTTCCCAAAAGTTCACTGCTGGTATATAAACTTTGCTGTGCAACGTACTTGTCATTGGGAAAATGTGGCCTTGCAGATGTGACAGATGGGGGCATAGAAAGGCAAAGTATAATAGTATTTTGAAAAAACTCTTCCTTGGTTTTTCTCCATCCCAAGCTTACTATCTGCAATAAACCTATATATTCATTTCCATGAATTCATGGCCATTAATTTTTCTGATAAAAGTAACTACTGTACTTAATGATCCAATATAATATTCATTCTCTCACACTAAGCAACAATAATATTTTTAAATATAGTTTTCAAAAAATAGGTATAATTGGTTAAATCTTGTCAAGATATTTTTGAAGCCCAGAATGAATTAAGAAAAGCAAGGAAACAAAAGTTAAAAACCTTGGTGCCAAACCCATGAGTCTTCAGACCGATGAAGCAGAGTTCTACAGTGGCTGCAGACTTGTGTCCTAGGCAATCTAAAGAGGTGTTTTATAGACAAAAGGAAATTTGTTTGTGTATTGAAGACTAGTAAAAAATGGCATGCATTATGCCTGGCTGTCTAAAGGAAACAGCCTATCTTTTTGTCAAAACAATTAAATACATAGGAAATAGAAGAGATTTCCTTACAGTTTATTTATACAAAAAACAGTAGTTTCCTTTTTAGATGAAAGAATGTGGTATACTATAAATTTAGTATGATATTTAAGAAAACATTGGCATTACATTCTCTCTTTTTCTCAACCACTTACCCTGTAAAGATAATTTTAAGTGGATTTCAGTTTCATACTGCTGAAAATATATTAACACATTGTGTTAGAGTGAAATTGCTTAGAATAATTCATTCAAGTAATCATGGATTGGGAACTCAATCCTTTTTCCTTAAATATGAAGAAGTTTTCTACCTAGGCTTTCACATCTGTGTCCCTTTCATCTTTCATGGAGAGAGCAAAATGAAAGACAGCCTTGGCATGAGGACAGTAACTGAAGAATCATCATTGTGGATGGTGAGTACCTGATCTTTACTGGCTCTATCAGCTTGGGCAAATATTTTATGACCAAGTCAAGAAATCAAATTTTATTTTGAACTGAAACGAGGGATTCATGACCCTCTGTCAAGTTCACAAAATCAAGCATGCTGGCTAAAGGATTGTGTAAGACAATTTAGAGCGCTGAAGTCAGGGGAATAAATAATTTACTACCCTACAGTTTAAATACCAGCCCACCTTCAAGAGTATAGTGTTTCTAAACACAAATTGGTAATTAAATACCTAATGTCATTCCTTTCAGCCCAGAGAGACCCATGCTAAGTGTTTCATGCCTCCATGAAGAATGGAAGTCATATCTCCCAGAAGAGTCTTTTAATCATCAGGTAGACAAGCTGAGGGACGCTCAAACTGCTTGCTTCCACTTTGCCTAAGAAAATATGTATCTTCCAAAAAGATTGATTTAATTGCACTTACTAGAGCACTAATTCTTGAGGAAGGAATCAGGGTTCCAGTTCCTTCTTCAACTAATATTTTATTAATTTGTGTTGGGAAGGAAAATCCATGTTTCCCTTCAACTCTGCATGTAAACTGACCAGGTAAACAATCAGTTTCTTATTATCCTTGGCCGAGTCAATATTTAACTATATTGTATGAGTGGAATAACTTTAACAGAAAAATGGGAACACCCAAATTTTTATCAGTTAGTAGCAGCTACAGGTTCTTAGTATTTTGGGTTTCTCAATGAAGTATCAAAAATCACAGAATGGAAAAAAACCCAAGATATTCTGTATCCTGAAAACACTGTTTACTTGTTAGCTGAAATACTGTTAAGGCACCATCCTCAGCTGTTTAATTTTACTCTCTCTGTGACCTAATCTGCACAATGTTCTTGCTTTGCTTAAGCTCTGCAGATAAGTACTTAGTGTTCTTGTCAAAGTACTCACGGCAGACACGTCTGAAACAGATTTAGAAGTAAATAGGAGGTCTCTATACACCTAAGGAAATTTAATGTTGGAAATTTACATCCCAATGGATTTCAGTTACCTTAAGCCTTTTCATGATGTTTTGGCATACAATTAGGAATTTAAATGCCTGAAGTTACAGACTTTTTTGATCCAGTAATTTTATTTTCTATAAAGTGCTTCAAACCTAAGGAGTTCTATAAAAAGCACAGAGCAGAATTTCTCCATTACACAAGTATTGTGGAAACAAATGTTTTAAATCTCACAAAATTTAAGGATCAGCTGTGAGGCAGTGGATTAAAATTCCAACTCATATAGATAATTAATAGAAGACACCTGCTACTATGATATAGCAGAATTTTTACAGTGACAATACAAAATATTTTACCTTTGCTAGCAAAAATGTCCTGCAATGACAACACTTTAACAGTAATAGCTAGACATTGTTTTTCATATTCATGGGCTCTGCAGACATAAACTAATGTAGAATCAACAATGTCTTGATATAACATGAGTATATAGGAAATGGGACAAAGTTTAGAAATAGAGAAAATAGATTTTCCTGTTTGAAGTGACTCATTAATTAATGCTTTATTTCAGTGCAATATGAAAATATTTCCAAAATGGTACAATGTATAGGTCTAAAGTAGTCACTGGTTCTCAAAAAAAGCAAGTATGTTCCATTTACTCTGAACAAAAAACAAACAAATAATAAAACAGAACAAAACAAACAAAAAAAAAAAAGGAAAATGCAGCATATCTGCATTAGTCAAGGCTATACTGACAAGCAGATAACACCAGAAATTCAAAATTTGGAATGGGACAGACCCATGTCCGAAGAGGATATGTCTGTCACAGGTGGAGATGAGCACGGGAGTTCTGCTCTAAGTTTCAGCTGAGCAATTAAAAAAACTGCACCTTTGTTTGCTCAGTTTTTCAGCTGAGCCTTCATCTGAGCTAATGAAAAACGTCTTGACCAGATGGAGGATGTTCATGTTAACTGCCCTCAGTGTTGATGTCTTGCAGCACCACGAAAACTGACAATACCTCATAAGGAAAATGAGCAGTAGGTGACAATGAAAAAAAGGCTTTTGCTTAACATTTCACTATCTTAATTAGAGCAGATTTATGCTAACTGTAGAGACAATATCACTACATTTATAGACCCAAAGTAATAGAAGTCAAAGTTACTCTTTACTGAAAAGAAACTCTGTTGTGGAGATTTATATTAGAAAGTCACTACATCAGCTTCTGATTAATAATTAATTAACAGCATGGTCTCATTCAATTATTTCCTTCTAAAATTTTTGCTCTTTTTCTTTCTCCACCAAAAAGGTAATTCATTATAAAATGCTGCCAAAGGTGACTAATGCAATTGAAAACAAACCTCTAAAACATAAAATTCTTTTTTTAAAAAAAAAGATGTTTCATACCCACAAACTAATTACTAATAATGAACAAAAAATTAATAATAATTATAACCTTAAACCAACACTTGAGCGTTCACTATGGCTTCCTAGAGGTAAAAAATCTGGGAAATATTTTCTCAGAGCTGAATAATTTTCTTATGCAATATCATCTGTAGTTACATAAGTTGAATTATTGATAGGAGTAACAAGATGACACTAAGGATAAAAAAATTTTGTCTGAATATTGAGACAAATTTCTAAACACTGAAATCTATTATAATGTGCAGTCATTTCCAGGAGCACATAATTTTCATATTTGTTTTGCTCTCACCTTCCCACAAGTCATGCTGATTTCAAGACTAAAACACTTTGTGCAGTTTGAAATTAAACACATATGTTTGTCTAAGAAAACAACATATATTTCAAGTTAGCATCACTGTGATTGCTTCTGTTTACTTTTTTTTTCTTTTTTTTTTTTTTTTTCTCTACTACACCCACTTTCAAAGACTTCTAAAGCTCCAAATAAGAAGTATGTCTTCCTGGTGTGGAAAAAAAATTACTTTTTTTAGTTCTCTTTGTTAAATACTCTTCCAGGTGTTATATTATTGTCTTATATGACAACACGCTTTATCTGTTCTTTCAAACAGATTTTGACATAAGCGATTTCCCTATGTACTGTGCCATTTCATTGGTTGATTCTTTAGAAAGTCTTACCATGTTTGGGAAGGAAAGAGGTCACATAATAACACTGCAATACCAGTTATTCACATATATTTTCCCTGATAATTTGAACTGGAGACACAGGACATTAGGGAGTCTTTCATGATCCCAAAAATCATCTTTCCTGAACCTATTAAAAAGAAGAAAAATAGAAAGAAAATAGTTTGATTTGGGGTGGGAAACTTCACCAGTGATGACCAGTGATGATTCCTTGGCTTTGTTGCCTACATGCGGCAATGGATACATATATTGTAGGCAACTATAACTGGACTTACAAGAAAAGATTGCACTAAATTTCTTATTTTTTTGCACTTGCTTGGTCAACCCTCATCCTGACAGATGGTGATGGGCACGCAAATTTAGCAGAATCTTAGTCACTATGAGGAACACCAATCTTATTGGTTAAAGTCACACAAAGCAGTGTGTGACCAGTCATAACTCTCTACAGACTTCTGTTCTTGCTGGGCATGAAGAGACTCTTTTGGTATGAACCATGTTTTTCATACATCAAATTCTTTATTGCATCCAGCCACCATGAGGGTTTATACACCTGTATACCTGATGGATATGAATAGGGCAAATTTATAATTTTTAGTATCATTTATTCATATTTATTCTTCACAGATTCTTCAGAGGAAAACTAGACATTTTAAATTCATAGGCATATTGGTAATAAAGAATATTGTGCATAAAATGTTAAGGGACCTGAGGATAAGAGTAAAAGCTTTTTATTGAAGAATTCACTACAGATGTAGAATTAGTTATATGATACATTGCCTCTCTTCCCATGCTATTCCTCCACAGCTGAGATTCATAACTTATAGGTTATATTCCTGCTGTGATTTTTAATACACAATATACTAGTGCTCCTATGTCTTTAAATAAACATCTGTAGAAGAGGGCACAGAGTGGCCAGACGGTCAATACCAGCCTCCCATCAGTGACAGGGGCCAGCAGGACACACTCAGTGAAGATCAGGTAGCAAAGAGTGATCTTTTCCCCCCTGAATTTTCTCTGAACCTTCTGTGATGTGTGGCACAGAAAACCCCTGGGCCAGAAATGAAAGGGACAGTGATTTTATTGATCTCTAGCTTACCTTCTTCCTGTCACCTTCATCTAAGCCAGAACAATCCTAGTCATTCCTTCTACAGAGGCAGGTTGCCTATCAATAAAATGTGGAATCCCTACAAGTATATTTTGGCTTTTGATGATCCCTTCCCTTTTTTTGTATCTTTGCTTTCAAGTCCCTTTCAAAAATTTCTTCTTTTATAATCCAAAGTTTTGTTTGAATGCAGAGAAACACACAAGATCTGGATCTGGTTAGAAGAGAATGAAAGAAAACCCTCAAACATTTAGTTGTATATACTATGATTCGTCAATAATCCCTTCTCTTTGAGACCTAAATTCTGCAAATTCCTTGGACTATAAATTATTTTTTCAGTTAGTGGTTGACAACACTCAACAATCACCTCTAGAACATTTTTGATCCATAAGTTCTTAGACAATCATGGTACATTGCATACTACTTTCTCATGCTAATTACAAATGTAAATCAAAATTTTAGTATACATTAATATTTTATTTTATTAGAATTATAGAAGTGACATATATTGGAAAATCATCAGGAATGATTTATCTTCAAAGCTAACTTGTTATTATATAATAATGGTTTTTCTATTTTCAACCCTAATTAAGGATATTATATAATTTATCAAGATAAACATACTCAAAGCACTGCTGGAGAAAGCAGCTGTGGATAACATATTTTCTGAATTTTGAAATATTAAATTACTTCAGCCAGTCATATATTAAAGGTCTTTTATTTTGAGTTGTTCTTGTGACTATTAAGGGACCTATTATTTAATTTTGATTCCTTGTGGAGTAAAGACTGGTAGGCTTAAAATAGTTAATCTCGATTATATGTACTTTCTAAGAAACTAGTTCAAATTTGGTATGCCAATAAGAAGTTTCCATTTAAATTAATGCCCACATCCATTATTTATTCCAGATATGGAGCTATTGCATGAAACTTTATGTAAGCTGCTAAAGGATTCTCTTGTGCCTTCCTCTCAGTGAGAATGAAAAACATTCAGCATTGTACTTGTCTTCCAAAACTATACGTATGTTTTAAATATAGTTTGTTAAAATATGAGCCATCTTTTTCACCCAGAAATTTTGGTCAACTCAGGATTTCTGCTCAACATGTCATTAGTTTTTCAAAATTTTCAGGCTACTGCTGAGACTAAAAGTATGGTGGTGACCATTTAGAGAAAGTCAAGAAAAGCAGATCTAGACAACTGACTAAGATCAATACAGAATATACTCTGTTGGCCAAAAGTATCTGGAAAAAGAGAACACTTACAAAGGAGATGTCATATTCAACATTTTTCTGATGTCAACATAAGCAGAAAGAAGATTAAAATAGGAAATAGGAAAAAAATATTCCTTTAGATGTTATCTTTACGCAGAATTAGGTCCCTGTCAGTTATACTATTTTTTTTCTTTTTTAAATAATTGGAATATAGCTGTGCCTACCTGAGTTCTCTCTTTGTGTTGTGTCTTCTGACCTGAATCCTACTGTCTATCAAAATCATCTTGCAAGACCTCCACCTTGGATTATGCTAGAGATTCAACTGATATCATTGATAAAAAAAATTGATTGCATTAAAAATCACAGCGGATTACAGATGTTCTACTTCAAACGACTGAGACCTGTAACATTTTTTATATGCAATGCATTTATGATAGATGTAAATAATTTTTATCTAAGTGAAGCCAAATATCTCTTGGAATACTGGGAAATTATGAACTATTTTAATGTTCAAATACTTGCGAAGTTAAAGATACAATATTATCTGGAGTCTACATCCAGACCTGAATAGGAAGGTGATGGAAATCACACGGTAACATCCTGGTGGTAATTCATGTTAAAATTGTGTTAAGATTAAGCCATACACACACACACACACACACACACACACACACACACACACACACTCACAAAACCCCAACCAAACGAAAAACCGACCCCACAAACCAAAAACAAAAAAACACCGCCACCACCACAACAACAACAACAAACCAAAACCAAAAAAAAAACCAAAAAAAAAAAAGAAGGGAAAAATACTCTGTTTGACAAAGAAAGCAATATTTTACAGGTCAGAAAGATATCAAATAAGATAAGAATAGCCAGAAATCAAACACAGCTAGATCCAACAAAACAAATTATCCACAAACAAAGCAGTGTGTATGCATTGGTTGAGCTTTCCACTTTCCATACTTTTAGAAATCAGGTGTTTTCAAATTTTGAAATCTGATAGATTTCAAAGCAAACTGGGAAGTTTCTGGGTTTTTTTGTTTTCTGGGTATTTTTTTTCAAGTTCGTTGACGAAATATTCCTCCTCCTCTGCTCTCCAGATTACAAGTGCTTGGATGGAGATGGCAAGAAAGAAGGAAAAATAAATTGTTCATCTCTCAGGAATAAGGCTTTTCAGCTAGGATTTTGATATGTGTGAGGAAATGTGCGCATATAAAATGCCCTAAAGGGCACCACGGTGTGTCAGACTTTGGACATTTTGGCCTATCCTAAGCAGTAACTTCTGCCTGCTCATCCCCTTTTCTCCTCTGTTCCTTCTCCTACACACAGAACTGATGTGGTGGTGGTGGATGTTAGTACAACTGTTGTCTTGCACCAGATCTCATTTTCCAAATCTTTGGAGATTCAATGCATGACAGAGTAGAGGCTACCAGGAGGTGGGTGGCAAGTGCCTTCACTGTGTCAGAAAAAGTGTCAGTCCCTTAAGTGCCTGAATGTTTTTGTCTGTTATTTCCTGTCCAACCATTTCTATCATGTAATTTGAAAGATAACATAACATGACATAAAAGATCAAATTGGGAGTGATAGATCACCATGAAATGTTACCTGAAAACCAAGAAATGAAATAGTCTTCTATAAAATTGGCTTTATGGAAACAGTGCCCCTTGGTATATAAAGAAATACATTTTTAAGAACTTTGAAACATCAAACTTTTGCTTCTTGTCAAACTTCAAAAAGTCTGGGGTTGGTTCAAAGCTCCATTTAGTTGCCATGTGTTTTTTCCTTTTATTTCCTTTTCCATCACTTTTGATCACCAAGACTTGATGAATTGTTATGGCAAAAACATAAGAACTGGCCACTTGAATCAACTTGCTTTTCTGTCAAGAATGTCTCAGCGGTAGCTTTCGTTCTTTCTTTGAAAGATTTCTTTTCAAGTCAAATGGAGAGCATTATTTTATAAAGAAGTACCTTACTGCTTTATAGCTCAATTTTCCACTGCTTCTGGAGAGAGACAGACTTAAGAGTTGAAGGCACTTGGCACCCTGCAGGAGACACTCTGCACAGCAGAGGACTGAATCATTAAATACGATACTTTTTACAGAACACATACAAAAAATATTGGCTTGGAGTTCTGTTTTGTGCATCTCTACAATATTGCATTTCCTGGGAATATTTTTACAAGTGCTGTACTTTCTATATTTTAATTGAGGGTTGATTTTTAACCTGCTTCTGTAAGTATTATAGAAGACTTGTAATTGCAAAATGTAATATTAAACATGGCTACATTAAGGTGTTTCACAAGAGCTGGATTTATTCTTTTATGTGTTGAGGAATGTATTTGAGGTAGAGTGAATGTTGTTTATTTATTACTGTGTTTTCCAATAATTTTTAAAATTCTTTTAAAATTATTATAATCATTATTATTACTTTTATTATTGTTGTTGTACAGATCAGAGCAAGTAGCAAAGGACAGCAGAAATGGCATGCACTGAGTTCAGCTGCAATTCTCCCATATAAGTAAAATAACATGGCAAAGTGAGGTGAAATTAAAGAGGATGTGGAATGATGTGCAAGCAGGTGGGAAAGTTACATCAAGACCACCTGAGGTGCTAGGAATGAAAATTAGTGAAATAAGAGTTTCACAGGCTAGGAGTGAAGAGTTGCTTTCTCAGGAAAGCAATTGCAAAAACTCTGCTGGGTGCATTGCACAGTGTTAGGTAGAGCAATAGATAATAGTAGAAGATAAAAGACAGAAGCCAGAGCCTGACGAGCAGTGGACCAGAAATCCTCAGCCACAGAAGCAGTGAGAACCTGGGGAGGGAAGGGAAGGATGATGAAGGCAAGGAAATGCACAGGCAGTTTTCCAGCAATGTTTACCTGCTACCATAAAGCCCACTCGTGCTTTGATCAACTATCCAGGTGCCCATAAGCATTTTGCCACATTTTTACTTGCAAGCCCCTTTGCATGCCAACTCCTATTACTCAGACATATGCAACATTACTGCCTATGGTACTCTGGCACTTGTATTCTCTGATATAGAGCCTAAATTTGTCGGCTCAGAAACCTAAATTTCAGTATTTTATTGCTATTGAATAGGAAGGGAAGAAAGACTGTCATAGGTGAGAATATGGTCAGGAGATCCGAAATGAGTGGAAGTGAAGACACAGAAAATAATATACTGAAACAAAAATAAATGAAAGAAGCAAGTAGAATTAAAAACAAGAGATTATTAAAGTGATTGAATAAACCAGTGAATTCAATTATGCTGCCAAAATAGTACCAAAAAGACCACATGGATAAGCTACTTCAAATTCAGAATTTTTCTTTAGTTAAAGTTACAGGGTATGTTTTTCTTTCTATTTTGAAACAAAAAGCAGAATGTTCGAACTGTATATAGGAGAAGTATTTAAAAATATATTTTGAGGGACAAAATCTAAACATTTTATTAGAAAATAGGATCACAAAATAGATTAGGAAATGACTGCATTTAAAAGCACCACAGCTTCTCTTAATTTCTTCAAAATATTGCTTTTAAAATACCCTCATCTTAGATAGTTTTGTTCACATTTCATGTTTCTTTTTTTTAAACTAAGTTGTATTTGCATTGTTTCTAATTTATTTTTCATTTTGCAGTAGTTAAAACTAGCTTTTTTTCTGGACACAAAAATTTTTTAACTTTATGCTTGTTTTACTTCTTTTTTGAAGATGTCCCTTGTTTGATATCACAATATAAAATACTGGAGAAGAAAATTAGGCAAGTGTTCAGGATCTTTATGAGTGGCAAAGTTTACATTATTTTAAAATTATTTAATGGAGTGAGATAGACAGAAAACGTGGGTTTCTCTTTTGTCACTTCTTCTCTTCAGTTTACTGTTTGCTAGGGGAACATGTGAAGATATGACACTGTGCATGAGACAAACTGAATGTGGCTGAAAAGTGGAGATGTTCATGAGCAAACAGTGCAAGACCAGCTATTTTATTATGTCAAGTAGAGTAACAGAATTCAGAATGCTCAGATTCACCTTGCTTAAAGCAAGTGTGTGCAGATGGCCCTGCGTGTGTCTGTCTGCAAGTGGCTGGATATGTCACATTTGGTAATGTGTTTTATGGAAACTGAGACATCCAGTCAAGAAGTCTGGGGTGCAGAATCTCTGTTCCAGTGTTTCTTAGGTGCTGACTGCCAGAGATTTTCAAACATTTTTCTGTCTTTAATTATATCATACAATGTTGTTATGACCTTTAAATGGGCTAGAAGTTGCAGGAAACATTTTTTTAATACATCCCATAAATATTAAGAGAGAATTCATAGCTGAACATAGTTTTAAAAGTCTTTAAATTTTTACCATCCTAGATATTTTAACATCTACTCATATGACATCAAGTTAGAGGTGCAATCCTACATTACACAAAAGCACTAAGACCACTTGGGATAATAAACTCAAAATACAACAGGAATAGACCTACAGAATAACCATACTTTAGGTGAACAAAAATCAGAGAGGAAAGCCTTCTTGCTTCAGCCATAATACTTCATTCTCAGCTCTTCTGGGACTCTGTAAACACTGGAGAAAAACCTTTGGAAGTTAATTTAGTCTTCTTTCAGCCTTTAATTCTTTTTTTTTACTTTTACTGAGATTTAATTGGTGGGTGAAGAATTCAGTGTAATAAATTAAACAGAATACCATTTTCAAACATATAACCTATTCTTAAAACAAATGAGGTGATTCAATTTGATATTTTTGGCAGTATAACAAAATATATTAAACGCTGCATTCAATTGGATTGTGCTCCATTAGATAATAAAGTGAATATAGCTCAATATTTGTCAGAATAAGGACAAATACTGAAAAACTGTGAGCTTTTACTTTGCCAGTTTCATGAAGAGGTGAAATTTCATATGACAAAGAATGTAGTTCATATTAAGCAAAATTGTATTTTTTTAAATTTTCTATTTAATATATGGAGGAGAAACATTTAAAGATGTATTTTACATGAGTCTTGCACATTGATTTGAGTAAGAGTGCAATAAGAAAAATGCCTCAATAAAGTGATGTCCCACTGGCACATACATGGTGCCATAATCTCACCATATCTGTTAATAGTTGAAATCCTAATAGCATCAATGTGAATACTGTGTGCTTCTTAAAGAATTGCTTTTAGCAAAAAAAAATTGCTCCTCTCTATTCTCCTGTTTCCAAGTTCAACAGCTACACTTTGACAAATATATGACCTCAGTCTTCTAGGTTTAGTTTGGAACATCATAGAGATAATAGGATTCTCAAAGTTGTAGCAATGATTCGCAGGGAATGTCAGTTTTCTCACAGTACTGCTATTTTTTCAGACTTTCATGATTTTCCAGAGCCACATCACCCCTCAGAATCTTTAGTCTGGAATATTGGGTGGAAGTCTTTAAGAAATAGCTTTGCCGGTTTTTTCCATTTAATTTCTTTTTTTTTCACAGATAACACTGAAGCATATTTTTTAAAACTAATTTTAGTGTTTCTTATTTCTGGAAATTAAACTGAAAAAGCTGGAATCACTTTGCACTTTTATCCAAAAAAATGAAGTTTTAGATTCAATATTAGAAATGATCAAAGGTTTGATGATTTTTTTCCCTTAAAAAATTTGTACCATTAAAATTAGCTTTACTTAAAGTATGGGTAGGTAAGAGAAGATGTAACCCATACTTTAAGAAGTACCCTTGCCACTTAAAGGCCTTTTTGAACAATACATGTTAATAGAGACTACCCACATCTCCTCTACAAAGAATACAGGGCTGGTTTTGTTTATTTGTTTGGTTTGTTCTGGGGTTTTGTTTTGATTTGTTTTGTTGAGTTTTTTTGATTGGGTTTTTTTTTCAGGTAAACAGGTGATTCAGAAACTTGATAAGGAAATGTGAATTCCGGATTAACTATATGATGACCAAATACTAGATTTCATATATCACCTCAACATGTGAATGTAAGAGCATACACCTTTTTATTTCAGTTCCATCACCCTAAATGCTTATTTAATTATTCTTTTCAACTCAATAGATCAGAATATCAAAGAGTGAAATTTTTGAACATTTCCCACTAGGCAGAGTTTATTCCTTCTGTTTACTGGTGTCAAGCAGGTTTCAGTCTCATGCTGAGCAGATGCTTTACTAATGTTTTGCACAGTGGTTAATCAAATATTTATGCAGCACATGAAGGAAATATATTTGACTGCAGATGATTGAATAAGTTCTATACCATTTCTCCAGTGAATAGTCACGTCCAAACAGTTTAAATTATTCATGGTCTAATTTGTAAATATTGCAAGGAGTTCTTATCTGGAACTGCATTCTAGTCCTGTAGCTGAGGAGAAAAAAAGAAAAAATTCCTTCCAGGTATAACAGATATATGATAAAAAATGATTCTGTTCTTTCAATATGCATGTTCAGTGCCAGCTCCTGGCTAATTTAGAAATTAATGCTAATCCATAAGCACATAATTTTTCTTACCTTCATTACAGCTGAAACATTCTGATACTCGGTACACTCTTATGGTTTGAAATGCATGGGTGATTTAATTCTAAATAAAATGAAACAATCTTCGTAAAGTGGTACTGTAAATCAGTAATGTATGTAATACCTTGCCTCTGCTCTCTAATATGGGGATAGAGGAATTTGAAATTAATGGATACCCAAATCAAACTCCTGATTTGGCAGAATCCTTGTTTAGATAGTCCTTACTCTTACAAATAGTTCATTTAAATTTTTCTGTATTAGGCAATAATGCATAATGTACATGTTATTAATTTTCAATTGGATTTTTTTGTTGTGACAGACAGAATGCTTTCTTTGATTCCTAGCTAATACATTAAACATTACAATTCTATATTTAATTAAGATAAATGAGCACTTAACTGATACACAGTATTACATATGTAAACAAAAAAATTATATACATACATGTATATATATTCTGATACTTTATATATATATATATATATATAAAGAAGTAAATATTGCTTCTTAAATCTGAGTTGGCATCTAACTGAGGGAAGCTTTAAATCTGCATGAGAAAGAAAAAAAGTAATTCATCAAGGAGAAACACCAGCATTTACATACAGGTAGGGACATCCAAGTCCAATATTGTAGAATAAGAATTATACATCTGGGTAACAGAACTGTACAAGCAGGTCTGGAGATTCAAACAGATCCAAACTGATCATGACTGAATAGTGCTACAGTGTGACAAACAGGCACAGGAGTACTGTCAATGTGTCAAGCAGGCTTTCTGATTGAGGCACCACTGACAGATAAGGCTTTTTTGTACAGATTTTGGTGCTTACTCTAAGCAAGAAATGAGCCATCAACAAAGCATGGAAAAGATGCCACGAAGCAACACTGGTCTGACCTACAAGATAGACTGAAGAAGTTGTAATACAGAGAGAAGAAACTGGTGGCTCCAGTTTCAAATTTTGGAAAGCGCTGTGTGGGAAAAGAGAAAATCCAGATGTGAAAGTAAGGGGCTTCTTCTGTAGCAAGTGAAATTTACAGCAGACATCCGAAAAATGTTCTGGAATAGAATATGATAAATACTAAGAAATGTGGGAACTGAAATTTTTAAGAACAGTGTGAATAAACTCCTATCAGAAATGGCTTATGGAGAACTGATCCTGCCTTTGTCTAGAACTAACTAAAAAATAAATAACTAGTGAACTGAAGTCTTCCTGTTACTCTTCTGTGGAAGTGGACATGCAAAATTTTTAGCAGAATATAGTGAATTTATAATGTTTGGGTTACCTTGGCTTTTTCTGTCTAGCCACTGGTGTTGTATTTGGTGAATTCTTGTGTTTGTGTGAAACAGAGGTTCTCTCAAGCTCTCAGCCTCCACCACTGAGACCCTTACAGCAGGAACAAATGCTGTTTGGATAGACCTTCCTATTTTGTCTGAGATGTAGAGAAAAATATTTTTAAAGAATTAAGGGATCATATATGATTTCACCTATGTATGGAAGCCCAGCACATCCATTATCTCTCTGACCAGGAATTCAGTATTTCTTCAATTAAATGTAAAATCATCCTTGATTTATTCTGACCTTTTGCCTCATTTTTTTCCCAATCTTTTCAGTTGTATCTGTTCAGGTTCTGGCACACCCCTCCCCATTCCTACCCTTCCCACCTTTGCCCTCCCCTGTCACTGCCCCAAGGATCTGACTTCTGCCACAGCCAGATTATTTGACTGAAGAGACCTGTTTTCCCTGGTTTTACTGTCCAGCCCTTCTGTCCCTCACCTCTGTCACTGTGGACTCAGAAATCCAGAAATCCTTTGTGATTCTGCTGCATGTTCTGTCTTGAGTCTTGGGAAAACTGAGAAATGCACCAGTCCCACTCCTCTTCTTTGAAGCATACTTCTTCCTCAGTAAACATATTTTCCTGAAGTATAAATCTGGTATGAGGAGGAGTTGTTATTTTCCAAAAAGGGCCACATTTACAGAATAAAAAGATCAGGATCCTGGTGCATGCAGCCCAGCAGGTAAGGAGAGGTTCTGCAGCATTTAACAAATTCACAGATAGCAGTTCATCACAACTTTTCAGTCTAAATTTAGAACTAATGCAGCCTTTACCTGATTTCTTACTTATCAATCACTTCTGAAAGGTCATCTTTTTTCCTGGATAATGCAGGTAACACCCACACAGACATGGGAATGATAATAAACTTATCTCTGATGTGACTTTTTTACGATTGTACAGTTCTGACCTTGCATGACACCAGCGCTCTTTCTGCAACAACGTCTCACAACTTTGCAAATTTCTCATCAGTCCAAGCCAAAGTTATTCAACTGAACTATATCAACTTGGGCTTAAGAACCCTTATTCTCAAGCAGCTAAACCTCTGTGGAAAGGCTAAGGTTACACAGAGAGGGGCTAGGGAATGATTCTAGGCTCTTACACAGCAAAATAAGATCTACGAATTTGGAATACTTTCGGCCTGGTTCAATTGGATTGAATTCCTCTCACAGGACTGGACATGTAAAGCTGGAGCCTCACAATTTGGTTTTAAATTGCCTCTGCAAATCTGCCAGAGGCCTAATTTAAATTCTTTATCCCATACCCTTCCCACTTCTTTTGCCTCAAAGAATTAATGTGATAGGCCCCTGAAAGCAATTTATTAATGATTGAAAAGTCTCTAGAGGCCGGAGATTGAAAGGCTGAAATTTTCATTTGTACAGTGAAGAAATCAAGGTAAATAATATGCACTTCTAGAGACAACTGTACATTTACCATAAGATTTTATTCAATTTGGAAAGGAAATGCCTGTCTTCTAAGTACATTAAAAATATAGTGGGGAAATATTAGCATCCTGTTTTTGAAACTTTGAGGAATGTTTTCTCTTTCTGTCTGAAATGCAAAATATTTTTCAAATGTGGGTTTGAATGATGAAGAAGAGCAGAGAGTTGTAATCTGTAGCACAATGCACTTCTCATTCTTTCAATATTGGCAAAGCATTTCTGCTCTGTGTGAGTGTATGCAGGCACGTGCATAAATCAATTTCTCAGGTGAAAACTTTACATTAGCAGCAGTTGTGCTGACTCACATGGTAAAGAAAATCAGAGGCTGACACAAAAAATGGTAAATATATTGCGGCATAAAAGGTCACTTCAAAAACTTCTGACAGCCTGGAACATTAGAAGGTCAAAAATCAACAGTATATTGTCCTGTATGGTTAGATTGTGCTGCTACACTGTCTCTGTGGACTCTTATTTTCTAAAATAATTGCAAGCTCTTCTGAATCAGCCAGCCATTCAAAGACCGTATTTCCCATTTTATTGAGAAATGAATGAACTGTGGAGAACAGCTTATTTTATCCAGCAGTCCTTTTAACATGCAAATAGTGGAGTCTTCCAATGAGCACACTTCTGTTGTGCTATTAAAGATAATGTAGGAGCAATCGATAATTGTCCAGTTTAAAAAATGCAGGTCTAAATTTTGTCTATATTTTCCCCCATGTAATAATGGATGATCTGATAAAACTCATATTTTTTAACTTTCCACATATTTCTTGCCTGTGTCTGGACCAGTGAGAGAATATCTGATGATTACCGATTCATCAAACTCCCTATCATTTATAAATTTCAGCCTCAAACAACTTTGGGTTTTTTCTGCTTGTCTTGTTTTGAAAAGCCTTAAAATATTTTAGGAGAAAACGCACTGAAGATTTAAGCTGTGAAAAGTCTCATGGATTATCTCTGAAAGAGAAGAAGATACAAAATAAATTTTCCCAGTTCACCCCAACATTTTATAAAAAAAAACCTTTTTCCACAAAACACAGAGATACCTAGAAAGTACACAAGCTGCTCTTGACAACTCCTTAGAGTAAGGATATCTTGGTGTCTGTTTTCTCATTCTTATTTTACCAATCTCTCCTATTTCACAACATGCACACCCTGCACCTCACAGAGACTTCTATAAAAGCATTCTACCATTTCCACAAAGACACTGCGAGAACCATGTTCAGAAATGTGTCAGTGTCAAAGGACCTACAACTCATGATCTTGGACAAACCTTAGAACAGGTATTAGCAGCATTGAGAAGGACCAGGAATTTTATTAGTGGAAAATATTGAAAGTTTTGTCATGAATTTAACTGTATTTCTTAAAATTTGAAAATACATGAATCTGGAATAGAGTTGTAAAGGATATTAAGAATAAATGGAGAAATTATTTTCTGCAAAAGGAACATGAATGGTACTTCAAACACTTGGAAGCAAAATGTATTGAATCTGTGTGAATTTGTAAACAGTTTTCCTCTGCTGACTACATAATTATAGCTCTGAATAGGTTTATAGAGTTATTTTAAAGTAACCTGTATGGATAGTAACTGCAGCAACTGACAGATATTGTGAGTCACATTTTGGATTCAGAGACTGGACATATTTCAGTTTATTTCATCATTTAATGTAATTTCTATTAGAGTCAAAGAGGGAATATTTGACTTCTTTCTTACAAGCAGGGCTGTTTAGAAAACAGAAACATAAAAGATGTAAAACCAATAGCACTTAAAGATGTTGCTTAGCTGGAGAAACTTTAATGCATTTGCTGGGAGTCAGGAAAAATCAGCTTGATTCTCTGTTACTGAGACATCAGTTTTAGAGAAAACCAAATTTTTTTTAAAATTTGCAAAAGTTAAAAAAAATAAATTCAACAAAACTTTTAATGTAATGTAAGCTATTGACATTCCTTTTCTTAATAAAAGTATCTAGCTTAATAGAAAATGAAAAGTCGAGGATAAACATTTACCACACTATTTTGTGAGATACAACAACTGATTTTTGTATATTCCACTCCTGATTTGTAACCATGCCATCTAAAAAGTCATCTGTTGAGATGGAAACCCCTCTGTGGTTTGGATCTTTTCCCAAACCCCCCAATGTTTGTTTTTGACTTAAAAGATGCAGGTGCAATCGTTGGATATAACTTTGCATTGATGTGGGGAAGAAAGTTGTCTCAGGTTCAGGTCACTGCTAAAGACAAGCTTTGAATGCAATAAACACATTTCTGGTTTTATAAAGGGAGATTTTATCCTTGCAGAATAAGCTAGAATTGTCACCTGTTTTGCTTTGTGATTTGTTCTTTCTGAGAAGAATTAATTAAAATGTTAAGATAAATAAATCCTAGGTCTTCTCTTGAGGGTTTCTCTTTTTGGCATCTGAATCACTAACCTCTCTGTTGCCACAGATTTAAAATAAAACCCAAACCTTTAATTTTTGAAGGAGAGTTTATGCAGAAAACTAATTCTAATCTTCTCTTCTGATTCCTGTGATAATAGTCCTGTCTCCATGCAAGCAGAATTGCCTGCCAGAAAATTTCTCAGATGTCAAGAGTCAAAGTATAAATATTAGTGAATTAAAGTTTTCTGCAGACAACAAAGCTCAGAATAATTTTGTGACCTTTCATTAAAGTCATGCATAATGTGTTTGTTTGCTTTTATCCTCAATTTCTTTTTGGCTTCAGTGTGCAAGCCAAAAACTTCAAATGCATTTAGCTGGGGAAAAGACAATATGAAGAATAATATAGAAGTTTTTTTTATATTACTTTATAGAGCTGAAACTTACTATAACTCATGGCTCTGGCATTTATCTACAAGGAAGTTCTTACCTGTTAGAATATACTACCTAGCATCTGTTAGGTACTTTTAAATGCTTCTGCTCTTTGCTGCTGATGGGAAAAGGCCTGTCGTGGTCTTCTGTAAGTAAGAGTAGGCCTGCCCTCTGCTAAGAAGTATAAATAAAATATGTAAAGTAATAAAAAAATCCCTTAGGAAGTATTCTTTAATTCTGTAATATTACCTTATCCCATAAAAAAAGACCATAATAAATTGGATGCCAGAGGTAGGATACATTTTACTTAACTTTAGAAGTTTTATGACCAAGCTGAGCTCCTTTCACAGTTGGGAGAGGACTGAGCATTTTTGAAGAGTGATTTATCAGACCTCTTTTAGGCATCCACTTTAGAGTGAAAGTCACTGCGTCCTGGCAGTGCCTATTTCTCTCTAGCTCTGAAGGGAGTGTAGGATGACTTTCAGTGTAGATGAATACCAGCAATAGGTACCTGCATTTCTCTGATGAATCCCATACAAGACCATATGGGATCCTATATATCCATTTGATAAAAGACTTTGACTAATGTCCAAGTGCCTTGGACTTCTTGCAGCTTACTACCAAGGAACTGTGCACCTCACAATATTTTAATCTCTGACTACAGATGTCAAACAACCTTTAAGCAATCAGATGAAATTGGATTACCTACAAATAATCTTAGCCATGTAAAAATGTAATTATTGGGACAGGTGGGGTAAGCATATCATGTTGCAGCAAAACAGCAGGTCCCACAAGATCACTGTGCCAGGAGTGTTGAGTCCCTCACCAGCTGAAAAACCCCCAAAGTCAGTTCTCTAAGGGGTATCTCAATTACTTACATCCACACAGAGTTTATGCAAGCCAAGTATTTACAATGTACATATTCATACCTGCCATCAGAATGATGATGTTTTTGACCTACTTTTTTATTCAAACCTGATTTCTTTTTATGACAAGATAACTCGCTCAGCTGACCAAGGGAAGCTAGCTGATGTAATAATTTTGGATTTCAGTAAAGCTTTTGATACGGTCTCTCACAGGATCCTTCTGGACAAAATGTCCAGCACTCAGCTGAATAAACACACCATGTGATGGGTGAGCAGCTGGCTCATGAGTTGTTCAGAAAGGGTTACAGTGACAGCAGACACCAGATGGGTGACCTGTCACTAGTGGGGTTCCACCAGGCTCCATCCTCAGCCCTGTGCTCTTCAAGGTCTTCAAAAATGACTTGGATGCAGGACTGAGCAAGTTCACAGATGATACAAAAGTGGGAGGTGCTGCTGACTCTTGATAGAGCAAGGAGGCCCTGCAGAGAGACCTTAACAAACTAGAGGACTGGGCAACCACCAATTCTGTGAATTTTAACAAAGTTAAGTACCAGATTCTACACCTGGGATGGGGCAGTCCTGGATGTACAGACTGGGAAATGAGAGGCTGGAGAGTTGCACACAGAAAGGGATCTGAGAATCCTGATCCATGGCAAGTTGGATCTAAGTCAGCAGTGCCCTGACAGCCAGCAGGACCAACCCTGTCCTGGGGGACATCAGGCACAGCATCGCCAGCCAGGCAAGGGAGGGGATTTTCCTGCTCTGCTCTGCTCTCGGCAGCCTCACCTTGATTGCTGGGGGCTGTTTCGGGTGCCACAGAATAAGAAGGATATAAAGCTATTAGAGAGTGTCCAAAGGAGAACCATAAGGAACGTGCAGGGCCTTGAGGAGAAGCCGTGTGATGAGTGACTGAGGGCGTTTGGTCTGTTCAGCCTGGAGAAGAAGAGACTGAGGGGAGACCTCATTGCAGCTACAATTTCCTGGTGAGGGGAACTGGAGGAACAGGCTCTGTGGTGGCCAGTGACAGGACCTGAGAGAATGGCCAGGAGTTGTGTCAGGGCAGGTTTAGAATGTGTCAGAGGGTGGCTGAGCCCTGGAACAGGCTCCCAGGGGAAGAGGTCACAGGACCAAGCCTGACAGAGTTCAAGAACTGAATGTTTGGACAACTCTCTTAGGCACATGGTGTGACTCTTGGGGATGGTATTGTGCAGGACTCGATAATCTTGATGGGTCCCCTCCAACTCAGCTTATTGTGTGATTCTGTGATATTACTGAGTCAAAAGAAATGGCAAAACCCTTTCAATTTTTGTCCCTGTAACTGCTGTTGTTCTTGCATCGCATATAGCCTTCAGAAAATCTGTTTCAAAGACTCTTCTTAACAGTCTTTTTCATAGCTTTAAGATGGATTCAATTTTTCCTCAAATCTTCACACGTGGCTTATATGAGATCAAATCTGGAACTTAGCTCAGGTCAGTTCAGTAAAAGTAATACCTTTTTGCATGCAAAATCTGTAATCTCCTTTTCACCTCAGTTGGTTTTATGCTGTTATTACTGCTCATTAGTATTTTAAGATGCTAATCATTACATGCTTTTATTCTATTACTCAGAAAAATCTGACTTAATTTTCTGAGAGTTTTCAAAAATACATCATTAGGCAGCAGACTGAAATAAATAAATAAGTTTTCAACCCATAGTTCCATAAGCTTAATAAAATATATAATCAGAAGTTATAAGGAAAATTTTAACTATATTGTTAGTGCTAAGAAAAAGACCCCCTATAATCACAATGACAAATACATGCATAAAACCTTTCTTGCCAAATTACTTGTCAGTGAAATAAATCACTCCTTAGATGTCAGATAAAAGGGTTTTCAGGGAGAACCAAATCACAGGAGCTCATGAATTACAGTTATTGATCATTTTTAGCCTAAAAATCTCATCCAGAATGTTCAGCCTAATGTTGAACCTCGTCTTCTAAGGGTTTTCAGGTTTCACTTCCAAGTGAGAAAGATGTTTCTCTACAGAACTCCTAAGAATCTTTGCTATAATAAAATTGTTACTTTGATATTACAAACATTTGAAGAAACTATGTAAATTTGTATTTTTAAGTGGGCAAATAAAATTGCAGTTTTGTTTTTCATGACACTGTACAAAAACATGACATCCTTTGTCTCTGAAATGCCTTATTTTGTCTCTTAGGCAATTTTCAGCTGTATTTGTAAACATAGTCAAAGGGTGGCTCCAAAAGAAATTTAAACCATTAATTCCTTACACATATAGATATGTGTTTTTATACATATGGATCTTTCCAGTTATTTTCTAGAAAGCAACCTTGACCTAAACACTCAGAGGAAAACCTAGAGCTCTGAAGAAACACAACATACTGTTTTTATAGGAGTGAAGAACTTTCACCTAGCCACTCTCTGTGTGTAATTCAAGATGATGTTCCTTCTATTTCTGATGGAGTAGTGCACAATTACTCTGTCAGAAAGGTTGGCTGTTACAATGTCAGACTTTTGAATTTTCTGTGGGAAATAACACGGGGAGACAAAGTTCCCAAAGAAATTCCCCAAAGAAAAATAAAAGATCTCTAAATGTCAGTTTTGGTAGTGTAGATATGTGAGTTAACTGCAACCAGAGATTCCTCATTTATCTGAAAGATGCTTGGGATTTCATGCTGGGGGTTCTGTTCTTATCCATTAGTGTATAATTAGACAATATCTGACAGAATCAGATTAAAATAAGTTATTACCTGCAATTTTCCCACATTCAGTCCTTCAACATCTTGTCTATTTAGCCAGAAATTCTCAAGTGACATGAATTCAGCATGAAGAGTATCCCAAGTTGTTGTGAGAAAATGAAACCCTGCAGGGATTTTCTGGTAAGTCAGTGTAACATTTTGAAAATCTCTGAAGGAAACATGAAGTGGGATTAAAAACAGAAGATAAAAATAGAAAAAGGCAAGGACAAAAAAAAAAGGCAAAGGAAATGTAGGACATGAACAAAAGAGTAGATTGAGATATAGTGCAGCAGAACTGCAGACAAGCAAAGAATAAGCAAGTTATGGGCAGAAAGCAGTTGATGTCTTGTCATTATGGGATTATAGAATTGCACAAAGGAACCACCGGAAGCTGAAAATACAGATAATGTTCTGATCCATTTGAGATCACTGTCAGAACTTAGAAGAGTTAGGCTATAAATATGTAGGGAAGAAAAGATATACATATATATGTGTCCATGTGTATATATTCATATGTGTCAGGGAAAACTGGGAAAAATCTATATATATCCTTAGGGCACAGTTGTAAAAATAATGTAGTTATAATAAAGATGCACCTGAACATACTGAAAAATATCCTAACTGGGTTCTGATAGCAGTCAGTCAAGAACTCCTTTGCTGAATATTTTTCATCTAGAAACAGTGTGGAATAAAGAAAAGACCTTGAAAGAAGACAATATTCTATTTTCATAGAATCATTCTTCCAGTTTTAAAATGGATTCAGTAAATTTAAAGTGAAAAAACACACTTTATGAGTAATATTTCTATGCCCATAGATTTCTCTTGGTGTGGATACTGATGTCTTATGTTTTCAAGCCTAAATAAGTTTTTAATTGCATTTGCATGGATGTTTTATCAAATGAAGTTAAGAAGTAGAATTAATTTTCTGACAAGGTTTGCTGCTCCTAGTCTGATGAGCTGCTCCAAAATGGAAACACAAAAAATATTGTCCGTGGAAAACCTATTTGAGAGGATGTGTCTAGGAACTTTCAAGGTCTTAAAGAGATGAGAGGGATTTGTGTGTCAGTGTGTCTTGCAAGCAGGATATCATAAACTCTACCCCACAACAATTCTGTCATGCCACCTTGCAACTCCAGTCTGTGACAAAGTCAAGCACCTTTGCAGGACTTTCAGCCTTTACTCAACTCCTGGGTGCCAAGGCAGTCCCTCTTTGCCTCTGTACACCCATGCTCTCTGCAGAACCACAGATTTGGCTGTGGCAAGATATGCAGCCTTTCTAAAAATATCTCTTAAAAAGAAATTACTTCCCATTACACTTAACAGCAAAATAAAAAAAATCCCTCAAGCAGGATCCAATTTAGTCAGAACAGCCTCTCCAGGCAGCCTCTCCCCCGGGATGCAGTTCTGCTAGAAAATGGTGCACTGTACATGTACACAACAAAGCATTTGTTTAGGGGTGTTTCATATTCAAAAGATATAAGGAGACAGCTCTGGTCAACACTGCCATATTATTACACTAAAAAGGAATTGTTCAAGGAATGAAAAAGAAGTGTCATTCTAGAAATACAAACAATTGTTTTGGTGCATTTTGCAGCAAGTAATTCAGGTGTAACAGTCTACACAAAAATAACCTTATACAGACATTGATATACAGAGTTTGATGAAAAACAATGCTTGTAAACAAAAAAACAGACGACAAAAGCAAACCAATTTGATCTAGTTGCATAAGCTGCTGCAGAATGCTGATTTTCTTTTCCTTTACTGTAGTTGAGAATGTTTTTCTTTTCTACTGAGATGGCTGTTATATGTGTACACATCACAGAGAAATGATAAAAGAGATTTTTTTGTTTGTTTGATCAAGAAATAAAGGTTTTCTGTTTTTATGTGCTGCATTATTGGCTCAGAGTAGAAACAGACAGCAAAGCAGATGTATCCTATGTGTAGCCAGCCTATAATGTACTGCAGCAGGACAGCCTAGACCAAAAAGCTGGACTATCTGTAAGGGAAACCAAAACTGCTCGAGACATCCGGCCAGATTTCTAAAAAAACCCAACCCTAATGGTGTCCTAAAGTTTCCACTGTTTCTTCTCCATATTCTTGCTATTTGAAGTTCACCTGTAATAGCTTTAACAATTGTGTTATGTCCTTGCTTTATGACTGTACAACACAGGTTTATTGAATTAAATGCACTGAGTATACCCTTGTCTGACAGTTCTGCTTGGTGCCAAGGGAGTAAAACTAGCAGAGCAAAGCAAATACAACCATAATCACTCTTGGGAATCTTGCTTCAGTGAAAATTGTGTTTGACATTTTAAATTGTTATCATATTAACAGATTTCTTTCAATGCATGTTTACAGTATCTATTCCTCTTTGCATTCCACTTGCTGGCATGGAACCTTTCACTTGAAAAATATTTCATAATCAACACTTCCTTTCAGCATTCCAGGGTGTAATCAAATATCTGTACAATATCTTTCTTAAACCAAAGAAAACATATAAAAACTAAATAAAAGGCAAAGAAATTGAAACAGCTTGAAAAGATCGGTGAGCTAACAACTCGGGTGCTTCAGCTCTTTATTTCAAGCAATTTAACCAATGAAACATTTTCCTCTGACAGACAACTGCTCACAACTGAACATGATTTTAAAAAAATATCATTACATTTGAAATTCAAATGAAAGGTGGCACCAGAATATTTGTGCTGTAGATGAAGTTCTTGCTTACAAGCTGTTATCATAGGCAAGGTATAAAGGATGCATTGTCCTTGGTAGTGAATATTCATGCCTGTGTGGCACCAGACAGGTTTTCTAAAATCTTCTCCTCTCTTGCTCTTTTCATGATAAAAAATTGTCACACAGACAGTTTGGGGTGCAGTTTTGTTTCAGTAGTTGTTTGAGGGAAATTATCTGATTATTTGAGTACCTAAATATCTGGATGATGCCTAAAACTGAAGTCAAAACAGGAGTGATTACATTTGCACATCAACAAGCAGAAGAGGGCGGGTAGCTCAATCTATTCTAACAGCTGTGATAATTGATATTTTTATCTCTTTGAATCATAGAATACCATAATATATTCTTCTTTCTGGTTACTAAAAGGCATACATCACAGAGATAATGAAGTTGGCAATGAACTTAGGAGCTCTGAATGGAAGCTGTCGCATGGAAAATCTGAACATTATATTATATTGAATTGTTAAATACCAGAAAAATATGGTCACATGGAAAATTATTTTGTTATATTACTGTTTGGGTTTTTTCCCTTCTTGCAGGTGAGGGAAAAAAAAACCGGAAACAAGCCCAGAATCAGGGAAAAAGTGAGATTGGTTGTTTATCTGCTGTAGCAACCAGAAGTATATTTGGCTTCAAATTTATGAGAAAAAGGTTCGCTTTGAATTAAACTGATAACTGCTTAAAGACAGGCCATTTATTTAGCATTGAACATGGATGGGACTGAGCCATCCATGGAGGGATGGAGTGCAAAATGCTGACATTTTTGTTTTGATTTAATTGATCAGAGTAAGCAGAAACACATCTGAAGAAAAAAAACAGGTATACTACAAAGCATAAAAAAGTGTAAACAGTTGGGGGTCAGCAGCCAGGGTCCTTTGGATTTCAGCCCGTAGCAATTCCACCAAGGCTGTAAGTCCTTTCTACTTGAGTAATGATTAAAGAATAATGGCAATAAAGTTCCCAGTATATTTTCACTTTATAAATTGGAGTTGTGAGTTTTGGGGTTTTTTTTGGTTTATGGTTGACCATTCTGGTCTTTAAATGTCAGACTGCTTCTTTTCTTTTTCTTTTTTTTTTTTTTTTAATTAATTTTTGGGATAACTAAAAACACAGTAAATTAAAAAAAAAAAAAAAATTTTTTTTCCTTCCTGGACTCACCCAGCTGCTATACCAGTAAAAGTGTGTCTTTTTGAGGACAGAAGGGCAGGACCACTGATTTGTCCCTCACGCTCATTCAGCCTGTCAAGAAGTTGTAGTAAGTTATATAATAAAGCTAAATGAAAAACAGGAAACCTTTTTTTATCATAAATGGAAGCACTTTACAACAACTGAATGCTTGTAATTCTCCTCACCAGAATACATCAGGTCATACAAAATCTGAGGCTTTTTCCCCTGGCTTGTTAAGGACATGGATACAAATGAGAATTCCAGAAAAGTAATACTTCAGAGAGTAGCATTTAGGTGGTGGGATAGACTCCATAAATATAGCAGTATTAATAATGTATTTCAGTGATTTTTTGGATCAAAACCTCATGAATACCTGGTTTATGGACAGTCAGTCCATTTTGGAAAACACAGATCTTGTCCACATAAGTGCAAAATAGGGACAAGAGAAAAAAAGGAGATTATTCTAAGAGCCCTGAAAATGTTTAATTGGTGCACAGGTAAAGTGGGAAAGGACATTATTAAGTCAATGTAAAAAGCTGAGAACATAGCTCTTCCAGAATAGCTGTGTTTACTTTTACATAACTTTCTTGGGACAAAGATAATGTGAAGTTAAACAAACCACAATAAACTGAGGAAAAAGTTTGATTTGTAGTAAACTGCTTAAGTGAATCTTAAAGGTCTTTATATTGCAATAAACTTCATTCAGGAAGTAAAGAAAAGAGCAACAGAATTTGAGTTTATTACTATGTATGACTGTGTAAGACTTAACTAAGTTAGAAAGACATGAATTAAAAATTAATTCAAAGAATGATATTTCTGACATTTTTCTGCAATATTATTAATTATTACTGTGCCTTTGGAACTGTGTATAAGTATGATAATACTTAAATTTTAAGTGGGCTTTGCTTCACCTTTGATCCCTGTCAACCCTAAAAGTTTAGTATTCTGCAAGGATAATTTATAAAACTAAAAGTGCAAATGACTGCAGGAAAGAATACGAAAATAATAGCCTAGAATATTAAATTATATTTCTGGACAATGTACAATGTACTGTGTATGAAAAGCCAAAATAATGTGGGAATTATAAAATCAAATATCACTTTGATTCCCTGGTGATTACTGTAGTTTTGCAGGAAAAACCTGAGATTTGTGTTCTCAAAAAAATCCATAAAATCAGTCTAATGATGTGGAAACATAAGATGCTAAAGAAGCAGTAGAGTCACATAACATCCTCTCACAACTGACAGTCGTTTTGAAATATGTCAAGATTTGTGATGACTCCATAGTTCTCAATTATTTGCTTGCCCCTCATCCAAAAGAGTGAGTTCTGTGTGTCATGTGCTGTCCCTGTTCATTCCCCACATACTAATATCATTATCTTTGCTATTTTCACGCAGCTGTGCAGCATAGAGAAACTGCCTCAGAACTTCTGAAAGTCTTCAGGGTTATCAGCTTCAAGTCATCTATACCTTTGTCTACTCTATCATTTTATACCAACTATTTTATTTGACTCTATGTGAACATCAGAAAATATCAGCTATGAATCTCAAACTCTTAAGCCTAAATGACTTGTTCATCTATACTATGAATTAAATATTACCATAAGGATTGTTCAGTATTGTGGACAGAAATAACTAATTTGTAATTTAAAATATGGTTAATTGTACTGAAAATTTACACTGGAAAGCTCAATAAATTCAACATCTATGTGAAGGGAAACTATGTACAAGAGTCAAATAGATGTAATTTTACATATATGTGAACAGGAAGTTGAATGGTATGTGGAAGATTTCTGTGAATTATCAGCAGTGCATTTGCTGCTTTGAGAACAGAAGACTGCTACCTGATATAACTGATGGACAGATTCAAACTGAACCACTGGTACATGTGTGCCAAAATGAGCTGGATAAAAAACCTAAACATCTCCAGAATGCAGTTTGAGATGAATTAATGCCTTCAGTCAGTCATCTTATTGAGTGGAGCAATGCAAAATTAAACTTCTGTTCGGCTCTTGTTAAATAGTTTTTGAACTATTTAAATCTTTAAATCATCGGATACGTTACATATTCAAAATACATTTCACATTCATGCAACTGCTGTAATAAGCTAATAAAATAGAATAAATTGGGGTCTTCAAATCACAATGAAAATAAAGAGTTATTGTATTAGGTCCATTTTTACTAAAGTATCAAAATAGTGATGTGAATCAGTAATACATATTGTCTGATATTGAGTTTCCCAGTTACAGATGAAGGGATTAAACTTATTATGTATAGGTGCAAACAGCCATATATATGCAGTCTCCTATCTACATCATAGAACGATAGAATGGTTTGGGTTTGGCAGAACCCTTAAAGATTGCCTAATTCCAACATCCTACCATGGGCAGGGACACCTTCCACTAGACCAGGTTGCTCCAAATCCCACCCAACCTGGCCTTGAACACTCATGGGGATGGAGCACCCACAACTTCTCTGAACAATCTGTTTTACTGTCTCACCACCCTCAAAGTGATGAATTTCTTCCACATATTTGATCTAAACATACTCCTTTTCAGTTTGAAGCCATTGTCCCTTGCCCTGTCCGTGACTTATAAATAGTCCCTCTCTCTCTTTATTGAGGGCTCTCTTCAGGTACTGAGATGCTGCAATCAGGTCACCCTAAAGCCTTCTCTTCTCCAGGCTGAACAATCACAGCTCCCTCACACTTTTCTCGTAGGTGAAATGCTCCATCCTTATTGTGAATAAGCCATTTGTCAGGTTCTTAAATCATTATGGCTGTTTTCTGTCTTTTTATATACTTAAAGGCCAATGGTGCCTTTCCAATAAAACCTGCATAAATATCTAATATGTAAGCTTTTTTAGGGATTTTTAAAAATCATAGTGATAGAAATTTATTCAAGTAGCATGCTCTTCCCAACACAAACGAGAAGCAGTTATTTGGAACAAATACATCTGGACCACAGAAATATACTATTTAAAGTCCAAGTATATTTTATAAGCACATTACTAAATAGTATCAGCTATTATTGACACATTTTGATTTTGAAATGAGTAATCATGCATTTTGAACACAAAAGCATCTTTTGTGGGACTAGGCCATTTCTGAAAAAAAAAAATAATTAAATTGAGATTATGAATGCACAGTGATAGCTGGAGATGGATGTTACCTATTTTATTTGGAAATATTTTTTTTTTTTCTTTTCCAGTGTTTTTACTATGAATCCAGTTCCTTACATAATCCGTTTCTTCTTTCTGGGTGCATGTAACAGTGCTATTGTTAGTGTGTCTTATAAAGGAGCATGATTTTTAAAACAGGCAACCAGAATGAAATGCAATTGTAACTACCAGCCCACAATGAGTATTTTACTACTATGACTGGGTATGTAGAAATTTAGCATTTATTAGAGTCTCTCATTCCAGGCTCTTACAATGCTTTATAAATACAGCACAGCTTTCCCAGTGCAATACTTCGGAAACACAGTCATCCCAGAATGGAGTGTAGCAGCTATTTTGCTCCCACTTGATGGCTGTTGGTTATTATGACATGCTTCTTTCCTAGAGTTATTTTTCTGGAAAATATATGAGAGAGAAATCCACCCACCAGGAATAGGCAGAGACCATCTGCTGCAACTAATTTCACATTTATTCCAGGCAGCAGTTATACCAAAATTCCAAAATGAGAGCCCAGTTACTATTGTAACTTGAGCCAGTGGATGTAAAATGAAATAATATATTCAGGATCTTTCCAATATATTATCCATGAATACAGATGTCCATCAAAATTGTAAACATTTTTGAATGCCTTTCCAAATTCAAATGGAGTCCTTTGAAACATCTAGTTTTTTTAGTCACTTCAAATGGGGTCATGTTGCCTGGACAAATGTACCTAAGCTTAGAAAATTGGTTAGAGAGACCTTTTCAGTATCCTAACAGACAAAGCAAAATAGATCTGTTGTCAGTAGTGATGATTGTTCTATCTTTATGTATTGAAGTGCATATGATACATTAATAAAATAATTGCCTTCAGTTTATCCTGTGATCAATGGCAAGAAATAGATATTTAACAGGGAAAATAACTATTATCTGAAGATAATTCTTTCTTTCCCTTTCTTGCTTTACTGATTAAAAAAGCATCATAGTGGGACTATGTTCTTAATCTATGTTTTATCTGATATGTTCTCCTATGATCAGACTCAATGGAGAGCCAGACTGCACAGTTCAGTGCTCTGCATTGACTTAAATAACTTACACGGGTCTGCCTATCTGAATGAAGATCTTGTGACCCTATAGATGAAATCCTGCTCTTTGAAAGAGATTTGGACTTCTTCCATTAACTTGTCTGGACTCAGAATTTTATGTTTGTTTATGTTTTCTATAAAAAGAGATGAGGAATAATTCTTGGGTATACTTAAACATCTTTTCCTCCCGGAAATCCACTTTTGCTGCTGTATGTTGCATAAACTCTTAGTTTCCTTCTTACTCATGCTAGTTTACCCATCCTACTTTCCATCAAGTTGCAAGAGAAATTTTTAAAATTTCTGTGTGTATCTTATTAGATTAAGTTTCTCTGCTTGCAGGCAGTACATGCGTTTGTATATGTATGTAAGAGAAAGTGCTTTGAAGACATGATCTGAATCCTACACAGCAAATTGAAAATTGATCTGTCTGTTATCCAACACATTTTATGTGAAATAAATCAGATAGAACCAAACCATAATCCATTCCAAATGCAGTAACTCGGCAGCTCAGATAATAGAGAACAAAATCAATAAGAACAAGACAAAAATGTAAGGTAGGTTGTAAGGTTCAGACAAAAAAATGGATTAGAGAATGATCATGTTAAGAGAAGGATGAAAAAAGGGAAGACTTTACCATACTTTTTCCAACCAGAGGCCTCCTGTTTCTTTAAAACTCAGCAATAAAAAAAAAAAAAACAAAAAAAAAAAACCAAACCAAAACTAGCCAATAAAACTAGTGCTTTTCCCTTAAGCATGTTGGGCCAACCTTTTCTAAGCTACATCTAAACCTCAGGCTCTGAAATTCCTTGCCTTCATGTAATTCCCAAACCCACAACGTTCACTCAGCAGCTGGAAGACGACAGGAAATGGTGAACTACATATGGAGAGTAGAATGAGATCTAATCTGTTTGTATTCACCTCTCTCAAACTTGACTTTAAATCATTCAACCATGCAATATACAGATCTTAAAGATAAGTAGACAGCAGGACATCACAAAATATTTTGGCTTCCTGGCCTTCTACAGCCAATTTTAATGCAGTCCTATAGTCAGAGTTGAGCCTGGAAGGAACAAGATTGACTCCTGCTTGATTAAGAGGCAGCAGATTTTAGGTACAAATTCCAAATTAAGTTACTTCTGGGAAAGAACTTTTATGCTTTTTCAGTTATTGGAGAAGGGTGAGGCTTTGGGCCACAAGCACAGATAGAAAATACATGATCTTAATAGCTGCTGTCCGTACCTAGGAATGACAGAGGAAAGGAATCTTGAGGTTTGTATATATTTTGTGCCTTTAGTTTTCCTTACTGGCCAGCAGAAACAAACCTGAGTCACATCCTAACTATTTAATTTGCCTGATATTAGAGTGGCCTTTGGACTTTTTTTCAGAGCACAGCTACTAAATAGATTTTTATGAGAGACTTTTTCTGAGAGGAAAAAAAACCAGCATTGGCTGATCAAAAAATTCCTCAATTTAAATGTGCCATTCTGAATCCCCAGAATAAAATCTATTTGTGGCACAAATCTATAGACTTAAATTCATGATGGTTCTTTGATTTTAATTTTCTTCTACAGGGCTTAAAAGAGAAAAGGCAACTTGGAACTCTTCTTTTAATCTGCAATCTTAAGTTCCTGCATTTTATTAAGGTTACTTTGTTGTATGTAAGCTAATTCAGACAGTGAATCATATCTAAACATAGCAACTTAAACACTTTTGATGGAGTTATGAACTATTTAAGTAGCATCATCTAAATTTCATTAAATTTTTAGCCATCATTAATTCCTGATTTGTGTTTTTCAGATGTTTTTTCACAGTGCTGACATTTTAGAGTTGTACTTAACATCACGTGAGTCCTATAAATGTGCAAAATACAAAGCCAAATATATCCTCGTTCTCATGTTGAGCAATATAGCAATGGTTGAAAAAGACTGAAAAAGTTTCTTACTTTCATGAAGTCTGATTTCTCTTTGGTTGAGTTCATTTTTAGGGAAACATATCTGAAATGTTTAGGATTTATTTTCAACATTTATTTTGAGCAAAAACACGCTCCTATTTAAACATTTGAACATAATAAACATTACAGGAAAGCACAGACTGTCTTGCAGAAAGAGACAAATATTAAATATTAAAATGAATCTTCCTGGAAATTGGAGTGTAAGTGTGAACAAATGTTTCAGTATTTCCACATCTGCCAGTCTCTTAAATAGTCTGGTCCTTTAGGAGTCAAACAAATCTTTAAAAGATAGAGAGTACTGGAGGAAAAAATGTGTGAACAGACACACTTGGAATGGATAAGAAGCAGTTTCCATGTGATTTTTTCAATTAAATCTTTTATACATATTGTTTTGGCTGATAAGTATGGAACAGTTGCATATTTCTTGGTGTTATTCTCATAATCTTGTTTGGTTTTCCAGTTTTAGATTTAGCAGAGGCATAATTTCTTACCTATGTAATGCGTGATTTTTACTTTTTGTTTTTCAGAATTTGTGTTTTAACACTGTTACATTAAAATCTTATTTATGGACAAAGAAGAAGCACATCTTGTATATAATTAAACCAAATAATTTATTAATATAACTGAAATGTTAGTATCTAAACATTCAGAGTAAAAGTAAAACAAATTAACCAGACATCTGTCCAATTAGAGAAAGTACTGTCACAGTACTTTCTCTAATTGGACAGATTAGAGAAGTTACAGACTGAGAAAACTTCACACAGAGCAAGCTTGACAAACTTCAGTCTTGAGGCCTGTCCAGCTTAGCACAGCACTTAGGGCCTGCTACCAGCAATGGAAATACAGCTTTTGAGGCTGCACAGTCACATCACATTTCATTAAAGTATTCATTGATGGTTCTTCATATCTTTTTTTAACACCCTCATCAAGCTGAACCTGTATGAACATTTTACCCGACACTTTGATTATGAAACAATTTAAATCAACATAAAATCATATTAGATGCAAATCCTGTGATGCTGGCAGAAGCCAGTTGAAGTATCAAAAAATAATTCTAATCACACTGACAGATGGCAGCACTTTCCACGCACCTTAGTGAAAAAACTAATTTGGCACCCAGACCTATTTGCTGCCTATTTAGCATATTATCTTTAAAATTTTTCCACTGCATGTCCTCAATCTGATCAATAGGTGGTCATCAAATTTTATCTCACACAACATACATCTGCAAAGTTTCTTCAGACTCATAAGTGGAGCTGGCTCACCAGAGATATGACTCTCGCTGGTCTGTGACAGTGCTTCACAGCTTTTTAGATGCACTCCATCTCCAAATTGTTCCTTTTCATGGAGGAAGATGGTACTTGTTGCAGATGGGCTGGGATGTATCCGGGTCCACTGGTGGATAGATATCTCTCCTATATTAAGAGCTATTCCTATCTTACCTTCCTAAGTAAAACTTCTTGTTTGAGACTCCTGTTGAAGAAATCTTTTTTTAACAAAAAAATCATTTTAATATCATTAACTCTAGGCTACAAATTTTGCCTTAACCATAAGAGCTCACAGAATTAAATATTGCATAAAAACTCACATAATCAAACTGACATTTGGACACCAGCATTAGAAACAAAAATTTGAGCAGTAATGTATGTGGATTGTCACTATTCAAGTGCCAAATATTCCCTCCATTCCTCTGTCTGTCTTTTGCTTATCATCTTGTTTGGTGTTACAAGTTCAGTTTGGTTTTATTGGAACACTGCACATTGTTCAAGGCTCCATATGAGGACTTCACAAAATATTATGGGGGTTAGGAGCATCTGTCTGGTTTGGCTGAAACTCCCTAACAAGCTTAGTTACTGTGGGATGTAAAATAAAATGAGAAGCCGAAGCAGAAGATAATGCTAATGAGAAAATTTCTTGGCTTTTGCATCAGCAAAACAGAAACACAGCCAATTTTATACCTTTGAAAAATGCTAAAATATCTCAGTAAATAAGAAACGGCTATTGTATGTGAGAACTACCAACCAAAATGCACATTTTTTAAATCTAAAAATTTTCTTGAAAAGCTATCATTGGTTTACACTTTCATTGTGTATAAAAAAAATTCTATCTAGTAAGTACTTTTAACCTGAATTTCAGGTTTTTGGTTTCTAAAGTTTTAGGTGAGAAGCCTATAAATAGACAGTCAGGGTACTGTAGGGGTACTGGTAGGGGTTTCAATCCCAAAGTGGAATTTTTGCTGCACTGTGGGGATCTCTGTGTCTCTTGCACATCAACATTATCAGCCTGACTGGGGGAGGGTAGGTACCAGAAAATTCTGCTGCTGTAACACTCTAAGGGAAATGCGTCCCTGGCAAGGGAAGTTCTTCTTTCTTTCTCTCCTTGCAGCTGTGTCCTTTGTATCTACAGGAAGCCATCTTACCTTCGAGATATGCAATCAGTATGGAATATTGAATATTCCAATATGGAATCAACCTCTATGGAAATCTAAGAGAGACAGCTTGCCGTTTTTCTCAGTGGAGAAAAAAAATGAAATTCATATCAGTCTTTGTTATGAAGGTAATGTCCAGCTTTCAAATCAAAAGGAGTTATAATCCTTTGGAAAAAGGTTAATTAATTTTTTTTTAACTTTTTTACAACAAAAATTAATTGTGATGAGAAATTTTGGTAATTTTGATGACAAGTTTGTTGAGAATTTTTGAAGATTTTCACAGAATATCTATAATATTTTTCCCATGTGTATGACTGTGTGCTTAGACTATTCAGTTGTAAAAAATCACTTTGAACAAAGGAAACTGAGTGAGTTTTTGTCATTATTTTCATCTCCCTGAAAGATCTCACTGGTAGAGAAGAATGAAAATAGGTAAAACAAAAGGCAAAAATATATCAGTGTCACTTGAAATCAGATTTGAATACAAGTTAGCCCTGTAATCTGTCTGCAGTAAGACAACAGCATAAACCCCTATCTGGCAGATCAGTGATAGCATAAGTGTTCAGATAAGAAAAAGACTGCTGAATCAAGCAAACATCTCCCCAGAGGTACTGTACAGATAATGATTTATACCTTAAGCCATGAATTTTAATATACCTTTTCCATGAGGTTTATTATAATTAATGACAACTTTTTATACTGTTCCTATCTGGTGTTCTTTGAAGCCTTGATCTCAGCCACTCTCTATAATCATATGTTTCACTGTTCAGTTAAATGCTGTGATGTGTTTCATTTATTCAATGAAATTTTGATGATAAAAATGGAAAATGCCTTGAGTTGACCCATGGAGCACTCATAAGATATGCGAATCATGAAGCTCCGTCTGGAATAGCCTCCAGAACACAGCAGGACAAGGGACATGGGCATGGGAACCAAAAGAAAAGAGATAGAGCTTTCTTCAGGAAATGTAAGGACTAATAATCCTGAGCCAACTAGTCCATATTTTATTACAGTATTTTAAAACCCTTTTCATGCACTATTATACATGTCTCTTTTCTAGAAAGAAAGAAAGTAGGTGTTCCTACAGCCGCTCACAGGTAAGTTTTTTTGTGGCCTTGCCACCCTTCTCAGAAATATTTATTTCATGCTGACATATTTCTGAGGAATGTTCAGTGCACAACTGCAATGCAAATGAAGCAGAGTTGTTGGTTTCTGATAGCACAATAATACTTTACTCTGAACATGACTTTGCATTTTTCCTACCAGTTGCACATTGAGCAGAAGTGAGATTTTTGCATTTTCCCAGATACTCTCTGAAAAGTGACAGGTAATATAATTTTCTAAAGTATACCAGCCCTTTGTTTTATTCCTCTGTGGTGAGAGATACTTTGAGTCCATTGATACTGAACCCCATTGCATTCCTGTACCTTTGTACAAATCTTATGTAGACATCTAAAATTCCCCCATTGTCTCTGGTTCCAGACTAATCCAAGTAGACTCACTGGTCTGCAAGTGTGTCTTTTTATGTAATCACTTCATTTTAAAGTATTTGATAAATACACAAAACAAGTCTTTTATGAAACAACTTATCAGCATACCTCTTGGAACATTTTGTCCTGATGGAAATCGAACCCTATTTTCTTTTTCTGCCTCTCAGGTAAGCTTGATTCTTGTTTTATTACATCTTCCAGGATTCAGGGAAGATTCATGGAGGTTTCAGGAAGGCTGCAGTAGGTTGAAAGTCCACAAAACTACCAGCTGGTTCTCCATTATTTTAGACCTTTTAGAGTAAGGTGTTTTTTTGCTTACAGAGCTGTAAACAGACTACATTTTACTACCAAAATATCCAAGAGAGCCTCAGTGGGTTCTGGACTGACTGTCCTCAGGGAACAGAGAGAGGAACCTTTAATCCGTTACCTTCCATGCAAATGCAGATAAAGACCACAGAGGTTGGTCACACACAAAAGGCAGAACTTAATCATTGTTCTTCCCTGGAAACATAGTTTACTCTCAGCAGTGGCTTTATGGGCATTTAAAAAGTCTTTAAGAAGAAATGTCAAGCCCTTTAATTAGTGCTTTCTTAAGCCACGCTGTCATGCCCTTAGATCTCTGGGGTTTTTTCCAGCTTTCCTCAGACTTTGCATGCTTTTCTGAAGGAAGTGAAGCTGCAACTCGAGTAGAACACAACTCAGGCTCTTGCTTACAGCAAACAGCTCTGCCATGATTTTTGTAACTAAATATTGTGTGGGGATGAATCCAGCCCCTCTTCAATCAGTGGCTCCTGGAGCAACAGAGTATGAAAAAAGTTACATGGCAAATATCAAAATGGGCTTTAAACTGGGAGACTTTACCACGGCATTTTACCTTCAGAATAATTTCATTAAACAGTTGCTATGAAAAGGAATAATATGAGCTAGTCTAGTCAAAACTTGAACTGATGCAATTTATAGTCATAGCCCTTCCAGCAGAGTGTGAAGAAAGGAAAACTTATAAGCGAGGAGTGCTTTGTGCAGTCTTTTCTGAGTGGTTTGTACATCCAAAAACCAGTCCTCTGATCTTTCCAGCAACCAGATGCTGAAATTAGATGGCCTGAACAGGATCAGAAGGCACTGAAAAATTCCTGTTGTCACATATAAAAATGAAATGAGATTATTTTTTATATGACGAGACATGTTTCTTTACAGTCAGTTGTAAGGAGACTGTAATCATGCAGACTACATTTGCATTGTCATTTATTCTTCTCCTAATTCTGCACTTGTGTCTTGTCCCTTTGCCCCCACCCCAACTTCAACACTCTCTATATGTTTGGATACATTTGGATTTTGAATTGGGGCTTACCAGGTGTCTTCTTGAATGAGGAAACTCACACATAGGGAATAGATTCATTACACAATTCTAAACCTGCATGGATAATCAGTAGGTACAGTATAATCTGTATAAATATTGGTAATACAACTATACCTCTTACAGACCTCCTTCTATTTAATCTGTCTGCAGTTTTTCAAAGCTATAAAGCAAGCTGTGCACTTTCTCAGTGGTCATGTTATGCTCAGTACTGGCAGGTTATTGTGAAAGGCCATGGCTTGTGACCTGTGAAACAGCATTCTCATTCCCTGGTTAAACCCACATCTGTCCTATCAAGTTTTTTGGATGTTCGTGTATATATAGCCAACACAAGATGACTCAAGTCCCTTTGAATATTTGCAAAGAACACAAAAATTTTATTTAGTATTCAGGAAACTTTCTGTGCATTCACTGTACCTGGAACATTCATAAGAGGTGTCTAACTGTGAACTAGCATTGATTCAAATGAAAAAAGTTGAAGGAAGTTCCTTGCAGGCCTTGGATCAGAAATGACTGCCCAGAGCAGACAGTCACCGATTTGCCTGCTGCCCTGTGAGCCACCACTGAGGCTTTCTGTCCAGATGCTCTCTGTAGCACAAGACTGCTGCATGCATTGTTATCTAACAGGCTCAAATAGACACTTGAGTTGCTGAAGGCCATAAAGGGAAAGTAAGGAGTCAAATGCCATCTTCTAAACACATAAGTCTGTTCAAAACTTCTCTAGAACAATGGACAGTCTCTGCCTACGTGCAAGGATCAAGAATGAAAAGAATACACCAGAAACACCTCTTATCCTGTCCTTACTTTTGACCTAATCATCCACCCCTTCCTTAGCAAAATGAAGCTGACAAGCTTCTAGGCATGACAAATATATGCTTTGTTTGATAAATAACACTTGGCCAGCCAGGGATTTCTTGCAGAATGAGGAACTGAAAAAATTTGATCAGTACTAAGCACTTCTCTGTCTGACAAGAACCAGTTCTTTCCCTCTCCTAGATGTTTTGGTACAGCTCCAGTTCTTGTTTCTCCTTGACCGCTCCCAGTAACACACCCCTTTCAACATCAACTTCTTGTTGAGTACACTTCCCCCCAGCAAAGATATTCAGACTCCATAGTTCATGCCTCACCTTTCCATACAGTAAGAAACATCACCTTGGGTGGACAACTTTAGTAGTTAAAGGAGCAGTGAAAGAGTGAAATCCATATGTGTCAGTTTTTATAGGGAACAAGTTGTAATACTTGGATAATTTGTCTTATGAATGTTATTATTAATGAAACTATGCTAATAATAATGCATTGATTAAACCCCCAAGACCATAACTGGACTAGCCATATATTTCTGGCTTCACATATAAGGCGTGTTTCTGTAGTCCAACAGAATTGTTTACCACATTGCTCTAAAGCCAGTTCCTTTTGAATGATTCAGTAACTCGTGGGGAACTTGCTCCTTGCCAGCTGCAGGTTGCCACAGCGAGATTTACACCGTGCAAGACACTAAGTATTCTTTAATGCCCTCACCATATCCTTCGCAAGATCCTTCTAGGACATGCCCACTTTTTATTTATACCCATTTAGCCACTCCATTACCTTACATAGAAACTCTCATTAAACTGTTACGTTCAGTACTGAACTTGTTGCACCTGCAATTGAGACAGAGTGAATGCTGTGAAGCTGAATGAAGAAAAGGCAGAGTAAACACCAACACTGTGCATCATCAGAGGAGTGTGCAGTTTCACATTCCACAGAAAACAGTGATTTGCAATAATCCAGCAAAACACATTCTCCTAGACCTGACACAGTAAACAGTTGCTTTCAAAGGAATTCAAGTTTCAAAAGAATGATGAGCCTCTACATCACCTACTAATGACTATTGTTGTGAATTGTACTTTATTCTGACAATTGGCTGATGGATGGCATAATACAGCTCTTACAATTCTAGAGGGGATTTCTGCAAAGGGCTATTTCTTAGAATAGCAGTTTATTGTAAAGAAAAGGTCCTGAAAATGGAGACAAAAGGGAGACTTTTAATCAAAGAACTAATGTGGGCTGTCAGTGATGAAGCTCTTATCATTCCACCGCAAGCAGTGTATGGCACTCAAAGAGAGATTCTGACAACAGTAATAGAGGCTTTTAAATCATTATTTGTACTTTAAACATAGGGAGATGTCTGATTGCTTCACAAAACATTACTCAGAAAGGAAAATAACTGTGAAGATGAGTGCTGACCTTTTTTTTTTTTTTCTGGACACTAGAGCCTGTTGTTATCTCTTACTTAAAGCAAATCCAGTTGTTCAAGCACAGTTAATTTAAATTCCATCTGCGAGGAGTCTTCTAATTAGTGACAATTTCATTGTTCCAATGACATGGGTATATCTCTATAATGTAAAATAACATTAAAGGAAAGAGACTGATCTGGTAGGATGGCTAGTCCCATAATGGACTTAGAATATCATGACCAAAAAAAGCAGATAAGAAGGGCCAGCTCAAGGGAAGCATAACCAGCTATGGTGATACTTAAAGGTGAAGAAATACCTCACACATCTCTCTGAAGCATAGAGATAGAGGTTTTCACCAGGACCTTCTGAATTAGATTAATCACATTAAGAGATTACTGAAGCATTAATGCAAAATGAAATATTTTTTAGCTATCAAAATAAGATGTCATAAAATGTTATTCTGCCATAGCAAGAACTTGAGCTGCAGCTTTCTGGTCAGTTTCAGTCAGAGGGAAACTTTTTGTGGGTTTGTATTTGGTTTTTTATCTTTCTTGTACTCCAGAACTCTATAGAAGTCCAAGGGATTCCACAATGGAGTTCACTTATTTTGATAGTGAGTGATGTTCACTGAAGGTCATATTACAGAGAAAATATTTAAGCTGCCACTTCATTTTTAATACCTTAGGGCTTTAAACTCTTTTATTCACAGTTGCTGATTTTGGCTATACAGAGAAAAAGCTGAATGATTCTTGGAAGTTATTTATTTATTTATGCAATCATTCACTTCATTCCAGTTGAATAGAAAAGGGATGAAATATTTGTAATTAATGAAAGGATCCTGCTTCTTTTGTTCTGACAGCTGGTGATATAATTTCATGCAGCTCTTAGTTATATGGAGGAATACTGTGTCTAGTTGAACTCTGAGAATGATGATGGCAATCCTGTGTAGAACTGAAAAAGAGTCCAAGTATTTTGCATGTAGCAACATGGTAGTCAGGACTCTTATTTCTCAGAAATGGAATCACATTGGGTCAACAAAAGTGACATTGAGTGCACTGACACATAAAATTTTTGACTCCCACAAAATATGCCAAATAACACAGACTTACATTGAGTAAGGCAAAATATAATTCAAAAAGTTTATTTTCCACCATAAAAGCTGTTACTTTTAGTCACAGTGTTTAAATTCATCAAAGAAACATGAAAATGAGGACTTAGTTGCCTAACAGCAAGTTTCCATTGTTTACACACAGAATATAGAACTATGATTTTTGTCCTTGCTAAAACCTGAAAAAAAACCCCCATAAGATAAAATGGATGAAGCTGAGTTTGTGTTCTTTTCAAAAGCCTTGATTTTATTTAGAGAATAATAAACAACTTAGTTTTGCATGAATTTGCAAAACAATTAATTTTTAAAGCTTGCGTCTTGAGAACTTTGCAACTAGAAAATATTCTTATATGCATGAAAGACATTGGAAGTGCTCAGAAAGATGGAGCTTTGGCCTAACATTCATTTCTTCTGTATTCACTGTCATAAAAATGAAAACGAATGTACTTGAAAACATTGCCACAATACAAGAAATATTCAAATGTTGACTTAGATTGTTTCCATTCAGCCTAAACTTGTTTTTAATATTACAGTATTTCAAGAACCAGAGAAAGTAATTTGAATTTTAATGCAAACACAACCATTCTAAGAGAGTTTATTAGACTTAATGTTTTAATGTCTATTTCAAATTTTATGGTTTGAATGATTACTTCGGTTTACACGTGAAGTGGAAATTTAGATTTTTTTTTTCTGTTTTAATGTTACCTTAAGTGCCATCCCCTCCTGCTAAGATAGTAAATTATTTGAGGGGGTGAATATTGTGATTACAATGGTTTTGTGTCATCAAATAAATATTCCAAGAAGCTGTGCTGCATATTTTTATCAGTATTTAATAGCAAGATCACATGACAAGGATGTGCTCACTAGAAAATAAAGAAGAAAATAGTTCTTATACCAATCACATGTTTAAATGGTGCTAACTCTAATCTTCTAGTATAGTAGAGCAGATCAATCACCTTTCTTAGCCACATAAACTCATAGGACTCTGTCTCTGAGGCTCACTCTCTTCTTCAAGATGTCCAAGAGCTGGAAGAGCCTTGGAGAAAATTGCTTCTGAGTATGAAGGACAACAAAATCATTTTGTTGGGTAAAAGACAAAGATTGCACACAGGCAAAAACTGAGCACTGGCACCAAAGCAAACTGTTTTTATCCCTCCTCACTTACTGCCCCACTAATTGTGCTACCACCTTCCATCCGCATCACTGATGTTTTATGCTCTTTGCTGATGGCCTTCTGAAACATATCACTTACCTTTTACTTCCACTGTGCATTCTCTTTGGCCTAATTATTTACTTCCCACATTCATCTACAGTGCCACACTCTTGAGATCAGTCTCTCCTGCCCACCAGGTAGCAGCCAGCATTCCTCCTGTGCCTACTCCTCTCTCCAGCTCACTACTTCCAGCAGCCCTGCCTTGCCTTTCTTCTCTGCCCACTCCATCTCAACGCCTTGTTCCCTCATCCTCTGGGCCCTTTCTCCTTACAACTTGAGCTCACTTCTTCCCCCTGTATTCTAAACACCTCAATCTTGAATGCTGTGGTTGACAAGTGGTGTCCCTCAGGGGACCAGTGCTATTTACTATCTTCAACAATGATACTGAGGAAGGGATCAAGTGTGCCCTCAGCCAATGAGACAATTGCCAAAATCAGTGGATGGGATGCCATCCGGAGGAACCTGGATGAGCTTGAGAAGTGGGCTTGTGGGAATCTCTTGCTGTTTAATATGACCAAGTGCAAGGTGCTACACTTGGGCTGGAGCAACCCATGTATCTACACTGGCTGGGGATGAGCAGATCCAGAGCAGCCCTGCCAAGAAGGATTTGGGGTGCCTGAGAGGCTGGACATGAGCAGGCAGAGTGCCCTCCCAGCCCAGAAAGCCAATTGTGTCCTGGGCTGCATCAAAAGCAGCGTGGTCAGCAGGACAAGTGAAGGGATTCAGCCCCACTGCTCCAGCCTGGTGAGACTCCACCTGGAGCCTACAAGGAAAGGCTGAGAGAATTAGGGTTGTTCAGCCTGGAAAAGAGAAAGCTTCAAAGTGACCTGACTGTGGCCTTCCAGTACCTGAAGGGAATTTATGAGAAATATGGAGAGAGCCTGTTTATAAGAGTATGTAGTGATAGGACAAGGGGGAATGGCGGAAAGAGAGTAGGTTAATATTAGGTATGATGAAGAACTTTACTTTGAGAGTGTAAGTATTGGCACTGGCTGCCCAAGAGACTTGTGGATGCCCCATCTCTAGAAATGTTCAAGGCAAGGTTGGATGGGGCTTGGAGCAACCTGGTCTAGTGGAAATTGTCCCTGCCCACAGTATGGAAGGTTGGAACTAGATGATCTTTAAGGTTTCTTCCAATTCAAACTATTCTATGATTCCATGATCCTTTGCTTGATATTTCTCTTGCTCCAGTTCTGGGGGGTTTTTCATTCCATAAGAGTTTACAATTTTTCTAGCAACTAGGCTGATTTCCTTTAAAAGCAATATATTCTCCTCTTTTACACAAATATTATTTCCTTGGAAGCTTTTATCCTCCCCCCCCACAGATATTATATTAAAAATCCTAGAGTATTTTTCCTAGTTGGGTCTGAATTTCTCAGGTCTATATTAACAGCCCCAAAAAATGGGTTAAATTAAAAATTCAAGTATTTTTACCTTCTTAAGCTCAGACCTTAAACTGAGTCTAAAAATGTTTTGAGACCACAGTGGTTTTTGCAAAAAATACTCTTAGTTATGTTACTGGTTATGCTGGACTACTAGTTTGGAGATCAAGTCTTTTTTGTGAGTGACACCCAATGATTCTCTAGACAGGTGCATTCTATTAATTGAACTTAATATATAAGAATAATAAAATCAAGTTGGTGATAAAACAATGCATAACAAATTTCTTAATTTTTTTTTTCTCATGGAGAATTAACAGCATGTGAAGGAGATGCAAGGAGATATAATTTAACATTGTGTCCCTTTAAACTTTGATTAAAGAAAGAGAAAAAGAGAATCACGTGAAAGGATGTGTTTCTGATGACGATGGTGAGGATATAACTAGAAATTAATGGGATTAAATTAATTGTAAATGGCCTATTAAGGACTTGTTTCATGTGCTCTTTGCAAGCAAACTTTGCAAACTCTCATTCAACAAATCAGTCAAGCTTTGCACTGGGGCAGGAGATCACTTAATAAACACGCCAAGGAGTGTTGGATATGAACTGCAGAAATCTCCACCACCTTCTACCATAAAAGACAATAACTTGTCTCTGTAAATATAACCTATGTAATAGCAAATATTTCAAAAATATACACTAAGGGTAGCATTCCCAAATACAATGCCCTTCCTATACATGGAATTAGTAATCTAAAGCTATGGACAAGGTTTTTGAAAAGTTTCACATACATGGACTCTTGACTCCCTGGGTAAAAAGTAGGAGACATTTTACTTGATTTGTTGTAACTTAAATTGGACAAATTCCAGGTAAACTGTGAGAAAATTGGCAACTGAAGTGACTGAAAATGTGCATTTATGATTATTTGTATGTGTGAATGTATTCATGCATATATGTGAGCATAAATGTCCAGTTCCAAGTATTTAGATCTTTTTTTCCATTTACTTCTGTGCTACTTCTACCTCATCAAAATAGATCCTTTTTGAGAGAGAGATGGCAAAAGGTAATATATTTTAACATAATCTCACTGGCAGAAAATTATCAAAGCTTTGTGACTTGTGTCTTCTAGTCATAGGGGAGTTTTATCACAGAATCTTTCAGAATAACAGGAGAAATAAATATATGACAGCAGCCTGAGAGGCACTAATGAAAATGAACTAGTTAAAAGTTCTGAAAATAAATGAAAGCAATTTTTATGCCAAATTTTTTGTTCTCTGCAATTTCTTCGTATTAATTTTATCATTTAGATACTAAAATGCCTTTTCTTTCTTTTTTTTTTTTTTTTTGGAAGGGTAAGGTGTTTATTTTGCTATTGTTGTATTTTTTAATTAGCATTTATCACTATCTGCAACAGTTGCTTGTGTACTAGACACTTATTACATTTTAAATTCCATCCACATGCTCTTGTATTTCTAAGTACATGAGTCTGATGGTTCTACCACTGGGAAATGTTTCATTTCATTTAAAAAAAAAAATCAATTAGTTGAGTCTTGTACTTATGGTGAATTTCTGTCAGACCTTCTGACTTGAAAGAATTGGACTGCAAAATGCCTTCCAGCTCTTTATATGACACCTTGACTGGAATTTTATTCTATCATCCATCAGTAATAATAAACTCAATTCATGCTTAATTAGTCGTGACATTTTATCATGTCTGAACAGAAACAACTGCTTAGCTATCTCCACAGAGTGACTGTTGAGAGTTCTGAGAGATCTAGCATGAAGTATCCAGAGAGATCTTATTGCAGGATTTCAATACTTAAAGAGGGATTATAAGAAAGATGGGGATAGAGTTTTTAATAGGAACTGTAGTGATAAGACAAAAGGTTTGAATTTTAAGCTAAAAATTTTTTACAAGTGTGTTGGAAAACTGGCAGAAGTTGCCAACAGAGGTTGCAGATGGCCCATCCTTGGAAACATTCAAGGTCAGATTGAACCGGGCTTTGAGCAACCTCGGGCAGTTAGAGAGATCTCTGCTCATTGCAGGTGGTCCCTCACAACCCAAATCATTCTAAGATTCTACAGTTCTAAGAATAAAATCTAGTTACTTCAAATTTATGTGCTTCTGAGACAGCTTTGTGCTTAAGTGGGTCATAAAAAGGCTACCTGAGACCTCAGCAGTGAGGGGAATCTCTCAGCTGTCCCATATCAGAGACTGCCACCAAGCCTGAGGAAACCACTGACTTCCTCACTACACCTCTGAATAGAGAAGGAGAAACTCAATTCACCACGGGTAGAAGAAAATCAATAGATTTTCTGTTTTGGCTATGATATCTTAGCTGTCTTTAGGAGAAGAGATTTCTTATTTATTTCCCCATATTAGAAGCCAGAGCTAAAGAAAATATTCAATCTGAAACCTATTACAAATAACCAATATATAGTAAGATTCATATAGATAAACTCAGGCAACTGCTTTCATTTGAGATGCTCTGTGGTTTCCTGCCCGTCCTTTATCTAATGTCTGTGTTTAAGCAGCAGTAACAGATATGGAGAAAGGCATGAGTAACATAACCTGACTCTAGTGCCATCTTCAAGTTACGTGAAACAAGGCAACAAAACCCCTGAAAAGACAGTAGAGAATAAGAGACCCTGATCTCCCACTGTTTGTAACTTTCAGGATCTCTTTTCCCCTGCTTTTGCTCAGATGAGGCCCAGTAGAAATAGTTTGAATTGGGAGAGTCCTTTCAATGGTCATCTAGTCCAACTCCTCTGTAATGAGCAGTGACAATTTCAACTAGATCTGCTATATGAATAAATATCTTATCAAAGGATATATATATATCTGTTTTTATAATGTGGATGGTATAAAAAAATATGAGAGTTGCAGACAGAGAATGTTACAGGTTGTGGAATTGTAATGTGAAGCTTCTCCCACAATTCCCAGCATGAATATTTTTTAAGATATCTTAAGTTCAGGGACTGTTTATTTTATGAAATGCAAGCTTCATGAAGATTCCTTTGCCTCTTCCTTTCCCCTTGTGGAATATATAGCTTTAAATAATAAAATTTTATTTCATTTTTATTGGTTCCTATTAACATATTTAGCATTTCTCGCATCACATACACAAAAAAACCCCCAGAAGCTCAGCTTTTGTTATTTCCATTCTACCTTTGTATTGTCTTACTCAGAAAACACACAAATGCAGGAGATATATAAGAAATAACTGAATAACAGAACCCTACCTGGACGTCAGTCCCAAGGGCTCAGTCCAGTGTCTGAAAATATTTTATTTCAGTCTAAACAAGAACTACTGTGCTAATCCCCCTGGAATGCAGCATTTATTACTTACCTGGCAGGTGTGAAGCATTGCATGCTAAACGGATTATCTCCCCCTCCTCCTCTCCACCTCCTGCTTTGTTCAGGCAAAGTAGAAGAGGAGAAGGAGGAGATAATCCTCTTCAAATGGAGCATTTATTACCTTAGATGTAGGCACAAAGTACTGCTCGATGAGTGGGAGTTAGCACAGGAGCATCTGCTTATACAAGTGATAAACTCCATTGTAAACAAACTAAAGCTTCACACTAATCTGACCACTGCCTTCTTGAGAAGGTTCAAGGCTTTTTACTGCTCTTCACAATAATTCCTGAAATTCAAGACATATCCTTACTATCAGATTATTGATAATGGGAATTTTCAGTAACAGAAACAATTAGCTAGAGTGGCCATAAAGCAAAATTGTGAGGGTTTTTTGGGGGTCTTTCCTTGGGCCTTAAAAAAATATATATATCTTTTAAATTTTAAGCTTTCAGAGTTAGATCTGCCAAAAATATCTATATCTAACTGTTGGCAGAGATTAGGGTTGGATGGATTTTGTCATTTCAAGAGCATCAATTCTACTTTCTGTTTCACAGACAACTGCCTTTGTCATCAATTCTCCATGTTGTGTTTATGACATTTGTGAACATATTCCCAACCCTTATCAGGTCTATTTGTTTAGAAGAAAAACCACAAAGGAACTGGCCCTAAAGATACAACATAAAACTTAACCAAAAAATAAGGGTTTGTTTCTCTGAAGGTGAATTTTCTGCAGAGGCTTTATGTTTTAGATTTTTATGATGAATTGTGCAGCCACATAAGGACTGCAATCTAGGGACACAGAGTGAACTTCAAACTTCTGGTTCTCTGAGTGTAGCCATGTTACCAAATCACACATTCCGACTGACTTCGTCAAATACAGAGCATGTACTGATCAATAAAATTTGTAGCATTCATGGTGATTTAGAAAATGACAGAACTTCCCAACTTGTTCTGTGGACTGCAGCATATCAGAAGTTTTGGCATATTTCATTCAGAGCAGAGAAGAAAAGAATAAGAGAATGAGCTGGGAAATAAATACTGAAGTCCAAGTCTGTCAACAGGTGTGGTCTCCTAAAACATTGGAACTCTTGCTGTTTTCCCTCTCAATACAGGGCTGCCCCTTCCAGCTGCAGCTTCTCTAGCAGCTTGTTACTCCCAGCCTAGGTGATCACTACAGATCTGCTGAAGGAGCTTTTCTTGTGATTCATTTCAGTCAAAATCAACTGTGTCAGAGCTGGGCCATGGCAATCTAAGTCATCCTTAACCAGCCTTGCTTGTGCCCCATCTCTGGATAGGATCTCTGGATGAAGTTCTCTCCACCCTGCTACCACCACTGGTTCTACTCTGCACTTGTTCTGAACTAGTTTGGTTTGACAGAATGTAAAGATAAAAGAAGACACTATCACACAAATGTTGAGTTACTACACAAGGACAGAAAACAGTCCATGTGGGCACAGGGCAAGGGACTGAAAGGGACTTTAACGGCTGCCATTTAGTCAGTTTTCTTTTGTTTGTGACTTAACCCAATTCTCTGAAATAATCAGTAGAGTCTTAGTCAAGAGATTAGCAATTCACCAATTTCCTCCAGGAACAGAGCACTAAGGGAGTGATGAAAGTAGTGGCTGTAGGAACAGTGACCTCTGGAACTGGAAGAGAACTGCAGCAAGCCTGCCCTCTTGGAGCAGACAGGGTAACAATTATGATAACACTAAAGGCTGTGTTTTTAAATTTTAATATTTATATCTAGGCATGAGAGAACAGTGATTGGTACAGGCAGGTGGCAAAATATTCTACTAAAAAATGATCCTTGAAGCAAAGAAGTTGATAGATCTGTGAAAGAAACTTTGAGCAACATAGCTGATAAATGCAATGCAATGCTCATGTAGCCTCATGCATTTTACTGAGTCCTAAAATTTCCTACAAGACATTCAGTATATCTGCATTGCCAGAAGAATTCTTCAAGGAAAATGGTGTCTTTCAGTATGTTTGTATGCAAATTAAGCTGCAGGAGCAGATTTGCCGATTAGGAAATTGGTACAGTGTCTGATATGCACTTAACCTTGTCTTCGCTACAGAAAGCTTAAGGACAAAATCCCAAAGTGTCTACTCCTATTTTTAACTGTCATTCAGATGCATAAAATTCAATCAGCACAGCAGGTGTTTCTAGAATAAGAAGAAACAAAGAAAAAGAAAATTGCTACACCGACAGTATTTCCTTGTACTTATGCCAGTTGGCAATGTAGATACTTGGCTAGACGGACATTGATTAAATCACTCTCTTGGGAAGAACCTTTGATACTTTGTACTTTCTGTATCTCTCTTAACTGTGAAAACTTATGTGTGTGACTTGCTTCTATTATTCTTTCTTTTGAGAGAATTTCTAATTCATTTGCAGCACTATGAGCTTTTCAAGGTTCATGTTTGCCTTTATATTCAGCCATTGGTGACATGCTGCAGAACAGAATTGAGGATAAATAGCATGCCTAGTACTGAAGTGCCTGAACACCCATTTTATTCCAGAAATGCTGTTCCTCTCTCTCTGTGCAGTCTTTTTATTCAATTCTGAGAAAAACATCCTCCAAGCTAATTTATGTTTACACCAATTTGTTTTGTACAATGCAGAATGTTCTTGAGAAAAATATTTATCCAAAGTGTGCTTCCCTGAAGAGCCAAAACATTCAAGATGCTGGCATGGTCAATGCAAAAACAGGTTAGGATGCATGCAATTGCACTCATAATGCAAATACACATCTAGGTTTTTTTTAATCTCTGCATTTTGCCAAGTCATAGGCTCTGCTTGAATGACAAGGTGATTCAGTGCTGAAAGGATACTGTTTGAATTCTTCATTATTTTCTTTCTTTTATTGTCTTTTTTATTTTTAATTGTTCCTGTGAATACTGGGTATGAGTATTGTTCATAATGCTTTGAGTAGAAGGTTTTTGGAGCCATATATTTCATTAGTGTATTATTTGCTATTTTTTCTATCTCTATTCTCTTGCTAATAAATTTGTCAGGCAGTAAAAGAACATAAACAGCATAAGATCAGTTGAACTGCACAGCCAATGTAAGCAATCTGTCATCTCTGTATAACACATTCAGAGCATTCAAAAAATACTTATGAATTCTAAGTATGCTAACAGCCAATCTGCATGCCTCATAAATGTTTCTCAAATTAATGAAAAACCAATATTTGTCAAACTTTTCTTTGATGAGTGTTATTCAGCTTGTATTTGTTTCTTCTCCAGCCTGTAATTTTTTCTTGCCTGTCAAGGGAAAAGGAAATAGCAATAAGAGCTGAACCAAATAATTGAGGATGCAAGAGGATCTCGTTATATAACTGCATTTAACATTGGTGTTGGTAGGTCATTTTGTATTCATTTTCAGTCAACACATGATGTCTCTATGGACCAAAATATTGGTATTTATATTAGTAAATAAAGTTTGTTTTTTTTAAAACAGACTGACTTATACTGATATTATATAGACTTTAGTGACTGCTAGGCATACAAGATTTTTTAAGAAAACCAGTAAGCCGACTCCTGGTGTGTAGTTTGTACTGAACTAATTTACTTCTAAATAACCAGTCTTTTGTGGGTTTTGTTCTGTCATAAAAAAATTGCCACAGAGAGCAACAACAAATCATCTCTGAGCCTTCCTAACTGAATCATCAACCCAACTTTTACACCCTGGACACCTTTACTCCAGTCTGCTGTAATCAGTTTTAAGTTTGCAGAAGATTCTGGTAAAAGAAAGACTTAGATGTGCTTGACTGTATGATGGAGTTGATATATGCTGTGGGAAATGGCTTTGGAATAGGATAATGAAAATACAAAGATCTAAACTTCAGAGAGTTTTTTTGTCCTCCTTTCTGCTTTTTATTTTGGGATTAGGGTTTTTTTGGGGGGAGGGGTACTTTATTGCTACCTATTATTTGTTTAAGAAGTAAAACATAGGGAAGATAGGCAAATAACCTTAATCTACAACCAGAATGAAGATGATTTCCTTTTGATCAGTTTAAAATACTCACCAGTAATTTGCTTATATAGGTCTATTGCAAAGACTGGCTGATAGAATATTTTTTATTGAAGATATATTAAAAAGAAAATATTCTTTGTATTTTTTCCAGTTTCCACAGGAGAAGTGTTTTAAGGGATCAGTGTGTTTGGTTTGATTTCTTAGCACCTGATGCATTTCTCATACAAAATTCAATCAATAATCATCCAACACGCATTTGGTATTCATTCTACACCATTGTTTTTTATTATTATTTTAATACAGAAAAAAATTTCTTTTGTGTTTCATGGCAGAACATTTTAGTCTGTCTCTCAGCAAATTTATACATGCCGAAAAGTAGGTACAGTAAAAGCAATTCCTTAGTCATCCTGGTGTCACAGCAGCACCAGAAATGAAAATGAATGGGCTACAACTAGATTGCTGCAGTGGAAAGCAGATGAATAAAACTTGACTGGACACTTTATGAAGACTGGAGCATTCATTTATTTATCCATAAAAGTATCACAGTACAAAATGTATTTAGAGAGACGCAAAATTTTAAAAAAGTATCTGTTTATATCCTCAGTGAGATATCAGGCAATATTTCTTTAACTCTTTCAGCACATGACAACACAGTAATTTTTGGTACAGCCAGACTCAGCTATTCGTCATATTCCAGATAAATGCAACAGCAGCAAAGCAATTTTACCTGTAAGAATCATACACATAATGGGGATCAAGGAAGATGGCAGACAAAGTGGAATTTTTTTTTTTTTTCGAGATACACTCATTCTAAATACCCAAGCACAATTCTTATGGTTTAAAAACATGGAGGAATGAACATGATTATCAGGATCACCAGGCAGAGGAGATATTGGCCCTTTGACATCTGGCTTTTTCAATGAAACCCACTGTTAGAAGGATCCCTGCTGCTTTATCTGTAGAAACAGAACACTTCATATGAATTCACATAAATTTTAGCTTGCCTACTCTAAAAGCCTCTCTCTGCACCATCATCCCCTTCCTCATCTAAAACAAAGTCAATCAAATCAAGTATGGGTGAAGAACAGAAAAATGGGTTAAGGATGTTTATCAGAGCTGAGCTGGCAATGGAACTCAAATATGATGTCTAGAAAAGCAACAAATTTGCTAAACTGAATTATGTAGTCATCTGAAACTGATAAAGGCAAGTGACTGAGGTTACCTTGGAATATTTTATGGCAAGATTTTTCTGATTTTTGTAGTACATATTAAATAAAATAACAGCAGCTCTTTTAATTAATTTCCAGCTCTGAAATTATAGACTTGCTTATCAGGAGATCTTAATGCAAATGTGAAGCATATCTAAAGTTTCTTATTATGAAAATAGTCATGCAATACGGATGTCCTTCACATACTTTCTGAACTAGGATTCCTGAACTATTCATTTATACCAAAGCCTTGTTCCAAACTGAAAAGAAAGGAACGTGTAATATGAAAATAAATTCAGAATCATCCAAATAATGAGCTGAAAAATAGAAATTAAATAGAAATTAAAGGGAAATCAACTTTATGCACCTGTTGAAATTTTGCAAACTAGCTCTTCATCATAGGATAGTTTGTTATGACGTACTGCATTTGCTTAATCAAACGTACTTTTACATCCATATAAGAAGCGTAGGAGGACCAGGAGACATCTTCCTGCAGCACCTGGAATAGACAGATATTTATATTTACTAGCCAGTGGAACCACCCTTGAGAACGACTCTGACCTTGACAACCGGTATTTACTACTAAGAAGGCCATTCTACCTTACATCAAATTGTAAAAGCTTAGATAGGGAGAAAAGTGTTCCTAAGTAGATTAATTTCAAAAGATTAACAATTATGGAGGCATTATAATTACCATGCTTTCAATGTGTATAGAAAATTGAATCTTTATTAAAAGGTTCCACTGCTTTTCTCTTTTCTCTTGGTCATTTCCAGTAAAATAAGACGTACTTGGACTGATACTGATATTTACCATCCAAGATTTGTCTGAAGAGTTTCCTAGAGGAGTGGGAATATAGCTACCTGTTATCTGGGTGATAGTCTCCTTCTGCCTAGCATGTTTAGCTAATCCTAAGAGTAAATTCTTTTGAGAAAAGTACTATGTACATTGGCTAATATAAAATTATTTGCTGGGAGATGAATCTCTGGACATAGTGTTTTAATTTTGAAGCTGAGTGCTGCATACCACCTAGCCTATAAATACAAACAAATCCTTTGAAGAGCTGCTCACTGTTACTATGTACTATTGGAATCCACATGTATAAATAATCCCACCAGTGACTTCATGATTTCCCAACTCATTGCAAAGAACTAAGTCAACTCCTTCAGGCAAGACAGGCTTAGGGAATGTTTACTGATAAACAGCTGCCTTGGACCCAGCCATATCCTTTCTCCAGCTGCTGGTGCTAGATTTTTATTTGCTGCTGGTAAGGAAGCCTATACAAAACTCTTCTTGGGAAGTGTTGGGGGAATGGATGGGAAAGAGAGCACAAGAAAAGCCTGAGCACCTTGCAGGTGTCAATTTACAGTCACAGATGTACATGCATATGCACAGCCACAGGTTCACACTGTGAAGAGTAGGGGTGAACTCCGTGGGCATTTTTCTGTAGCCGGATCTCTGCTTATAGGACAAGGGGTAATAGTTTTAAATTAAAAGAGACTAGATTCAGACTAGATATGAGGAGGAAAAGTTTATGATCAGGGTGGTGAAACGCTGGCACAGGTTGTCAGGTAGGGTGTAGGTGCCCAGTACCCAGAAATATGTTGGTCAGGTTGGATGGGACTCTGAACAACCAGGTCTGGTTTAAGGTGTCCTTGTTTGTTGTGGATGAGTTCTGCTGCAAAACAAAAATAGGAGGTGAATAATCTCCCTTATTTTTTACTGCTTTTGATCCCTCTTCATTCCACACTTTTTACAGTATCATTGATTTAAACATGTAAGAGTGGCCAGCATAACATCAATTATCTTAGAGGAAATTATGAGCAGGTTTTTCATCCTCCGGCTTTCCCTTTTTCCTTCTTGGTTACAAAATAAAGCCCTTGTTTCTGCATCCCTAAATCACCATTGGAAGAAATGGGGAAAAAAGTTATTTACTTTTTTACACTGTAAAAAATTAAAGTGTTCAAACATTTTAAGAAAACACTTGAATACAGAACTGTGCCACTCCACTAAGCCTCATACAAGATAATTGTGGAGAGTGAATATTTCTCTGACTACATAGACTGATGCTATAAAGATTTTTTTATATGCTATTTCCCTTCCTTTTCTGCAAAAAAAAAGTTTTGATGGAAAGCAGATGTAGATCTGCAAAAGAAAGGAAGCGACAAATTACATGTCAGTCATAAATGGAAAGGATACCAAGCCCATCAATTTTATACAGTTATGTATAGAAAGATGGCTGGAGATGCGTGCTGTAATACAGAAAACTATCCCTATCTCAGGTTCTACAATAATAAAGAAATTAAAGCCAGCAAGTTTTTTCATGACAATTTCTGTGGTCCCAAATGGTTTTCTAAAATTTTTAGATTAAGAGATAAAGAACTAGATATTTTTCTGAATTTCTCTAAGGGAAAAAAAAAGAAAAAAAAAAAGTCAGGACTAAGATTCCCAGTTATCATCTCCCTTTTCTGAAAAAAAAATGGGGGGAAAAAACCAAAAGGAAAAACAGAATCTCAAATAAGCAGCGCATTCAGAAAGATGTGATGATATATTTGAAGCAAACATAGGACTCACAAGTGAAGAGAGGATGAAAATTCAATTCCTGCATGAGCAAATTGTAACAAGGCAAAATTAAGTGTTCCTCAGCTTAGAGAGTTCTGGCTTCAGGTCCCTTTAAACTGATCTCCAGTGAGAGGTAACCCTAAGTATTTGGTGTGATTCTATGATCCCTCCTGTTCACAAGCTTAAGAATTCAAGTAAACTAACTGATGGCCATAACTACATCTGAGTATTTATTTGCAAATATCTGATAAATCAAGATACAAATGGAAAGGCTTATTTTAATGAGTTTGAATGAGAGTTTCCACAAAAAGATTTGAGACTTCTCAAATTTTCTTTTAATGTTGCAATGGATCCAATGTGAAAAGTTCAACCATAAATTCTGTCAAAATGCAAACAAAGATATTTCCTAATCCATGAAAAACAGGCCTTTGAAGATCCATATGAAACTCTGTAGAGAGATGAGACAACTTCTGTCACCAAGGCATTGAGATACCAGCAGTATTTTTACAATAGTACAATGCTTTTTATGGAGACTGAAAACTAATGCTCAGTAGCTATTATTTTTTTGGTTAAGCTGCAGGTTCTATCTCTTTTTCTAACACAAAGAGCATAGATGAGGATCACTAATAGGGCAGCACGGAAATGTCTTTGAAGTGGTTTAATCTCTACCTCCCTGTGACCTCTGTTTTTGTGGTGGAATAGGCCACAGTCGTGCCATGTAATTCCATTAGCCATCCTTTCTAAACTGAATAATATAAAATTATCAAAAGGGGTAGAAATATCACCCTGCTATGTAGTGTTATTGTCAGAGGTGTATAAGATGCATTATCAAAGACCAAATACATCCCAAAACAATCACAGAATACTCTGAGTTGGAAGGAGCCCACAAGGAGCATCAAGCCCAGCTCTGGACTGTAAGGCAGGGACTGAACTCTAATCCATGGTGTTACAAGCACAGTGCTCTGCCCAGCTGATCCAAGGCAGCTCATATGATGGACTGCACCCCAATGATTTAACAGAAGTGTTTGTCTGGTTCTCTGGAAGGGAAAAAAATATTGTTTTGCCAAAGACTTACACAGCTGTTTGTACTGGTTGAGTATACTGCTGAAATAAGTGTAAGGTCAAAGTATCCAAGAAAAATTGGAATTTTTTACTCATTTGCTGCGAAAACACCATGCAGTCAGTTGTACTGACTTGCATGACCACATTACGTCCAAAAGAAAGCCTGTAGTCATTTCCTCTTCACATAAACTGGTAAACAATTCTGTTTTATGAGGCACCTTGTTCTTATCACTCATATGCCCATGAAGCACTAACCAGTCCATTATGAATAATCTCTGTTAAATATTAAGATGATCAGAAAAGTGTGATACATGTATTGAGGCATGCCTCAATTAATTCAAAATTAGTAAAATTAATGAGGTTTTCTGGACCTCACCATTGTACCATACACACATTTGAGATTTTTACTGAGTGGAAGATTTTATAATGAGTCTGCACTATTCTTGTGCCTATCAGTGTATCTTTGTACATAAATCTGATATGTTTAATAGTTCATTGTTCTGCACTTTGTTACCTAGTTGTTATCTAATACCATAGTGATTGCTGTGTTTGTCTTGGATCACCTCTCTATTCTTATTCACTGGCAAACGAATCTAAAGATGCATCTTTTGTTCATTCTTCAGATTTGATACTGTGGCAGCTGCAGTCTCTGTTAAGTGGCTCTGTCAGTTTTTCAGGCAGATATAATAAGAACCTGATGGGATAAATAAAGCCATACATTTCAGCTGGAGCTAGTCTCTGATCAGGGAATATGCTGTGAAAATGCCTGAAAAATCTCCATCTTCTGAAGAAGAAATCAAATGCAGCCTTCAAACCTGATGGGATAAAAAAAGCAAGAATCAGGAAAACAACAGGCAGAAGATGGAATTTATGAAAACTTAACGAGTATATTTATTTCAAATTATAATGAGCGTGGAGAATAAAGTTTGGACTGAGAATAATATTTCTAGCAGCCTTGGAGCAGTTCTTCATAAATACAAACATTTTCATAGTTTCTGAGAATCTTCACAAATTTGCAGAAGATATATATTTTTAAAGAGTTACACAGCCTACAAGCAGGACACTGCAGGACACTTACATACAGGAATATCTGGTTTTTTTTACTTTAGCGATTCTACACAGTGGAGAGCACTGAATAATCCTGTACAAGCTGAGTCAGCTTGCATTTCCCAATACAAACTCTGACACACAGACAGATGTCATTCTCACTTGTATTCACTACATAGAGTAAGTTACAGGTCACGTATTTAAAGAGGGACCAAAAAGTGTTGTAAGTTGCTTTTATTTACCTGGTAGAAAATATCTCACACTGGACAGAATGGCAATACAAAAGTTTCAAGTGTCTCTGCTGCCTGAAGCTTATCCTAATGTTGCCCTAAATACAACCTCACAAACATTAACTGAAACAGTAGAAGGGGCCTTAGCACTTACAGCTTTAACACACAGAAGATTGAGTGATATTGGTGAGCTTGGAACTCTAAAGAGGAATGCATATTTCATTAGCTTAACTAATTAATACACATCATATTTTGAAAATATAGCCAAAAGATTAATTTTTATTAGTTATGTCTTGCTAGAAAAGTCTACTATATCTGCAATTTTATGAATGTTGCTATACTGAGTGTACATCAATAATCAATACATACAACAATGGCTTGCTCCTTGAATTATCTATGATGCTGGTGTTTTGCCTCTTCCATTTTCTAAGCTTTAGTTTATATCCAGCTACACATATTTTTCCACAGCCAGGGTTCCCCCATTTGCTCAGCCTCTCACAAACTTAGATACAGGTTCTCAAATGGTCCCAGAAATGTGGGTCAGACCAGTCCTGTGCCTAGAAGATCCAAAATAGGAATTAGAGACTGGAATCAGCCATTAACTCTTTTGGTTTTTATAGGAACTGCAATACAAAGAGCAGTTAAATACAGAGCACTGTTTCTGAAGTCTAGTTTCTGTTTCTGAAGTTACAGATGAACATTTTACCCTTTTCCTTATGTATTAAGAACTTAGGTTTTGAATTCTTCTAGTAGATGGTCTGCAAGAGGTCATCTTGTCTACCAAGAGAAGTAACAGGTTCCCCAGTTACTGCAGATATATAATGATGTTTCGTTTCCTCTGCTTAAATCCTACTTTTGACCTTTGAAAAGATAGTTGCATTTTCCTAGTGTAAGTCTCAAATTTTCAAAATTTCTATTTGGTTGCTAATAAAGTTAAAAGGTTAAGAAAGCAATTCCTGTCATTTTATTACAAACCTGGATTACATTGCATTTTGTTACTCCATTATCTGAGGAATCTGTAAAGGTTTAAAGGGAAAATTACATTCATGACTTCAGAGGGACTGTTGCTGAGTACTGAAAAATAGAATAGCAATATATCTACTCTAATAGATGTTCAAGTGAAAACATTGCCTAAGCTGTTTCTCTTTAATAGCTTGATTTTATACAGCTACTCTGCATTGCTGTTACCCCATGATACCACTTTGTTAAACAGAAAGAAGTGTATAATATTGATAAGACTGAGTATACAGTGAAGATTAAAAAGGGAAACCACCCACCAACTTTTCGATAAGTCCTTAGGAAAGTAGATAACCCTCATAATTTTGACTGTACCCATTTTCTTTTGAGCCATTATTCTGCATCTTTGCAGAACTAAGCTTTGCAATTGATAGAACTATCTATTTAGACATGCATCTTTAATGTCTAGACAAGCTGCTGATGTATTGCAACTCAGTAAAACGCACAATCTTGATTGCATGTTTGATGTGACCATAGAACAAGAGAAGAAAAATCACCAGGGCAAAACAATTCAAGGAAAAGAGAGATGAGCTCTGTTTTCAATTCAACTGTAAAAGCCATTTTAAGGAACTCAGAAACAAAAGAGGAGAAAAACGGCAAGAACACTGAGTTTACTAACTGATCACAGGATATTTTTAATCTATATTTAATGTAATCATACTTGTAATCACTTGACATTCGTGCCCTAATAGGCAAAAGAATATTCTTCCTACTATTTCTGTAGATGTCTTCCCCAAAGTAGTTGTATTGATGTCAGTTGTGAGATCACTCAGTGAGGGATGAGAAAGTCATGAAACAACTGAAAGGCAGGATCCAGGAAACCCAAGCCTTTGGTTTGACAGCTCTAGTTTGGCTGATGTGAAATAACTAATCAATAACCTTGTGCAAGCATGAAAAAATAAAGGTTTTCAACCTTAAATTGTAATTAGGAACATTTCAAAGTGCAGATACCGCTAGAATAAACATGCAATAACTTATTAAAAAAGGAATCTTGGTTTATTTTCACAAACCAAGCAACTTTTATGCATACAGATTACATTTCTGTACCACTTTGCTCCTAGAAAAGTGAAAATTTCCTTTGCACATAGAAATTTTCACAGTAGCAGCTTATTATAGTTGCTGACTTTGGCTCTAACAGAGAAAGTAATAAAATACAGCCCTAGCTGGGAATATGAAGATACCAAGTATGTGTATTCACAAGTGGAATCAGGCAAGAAAGTGAATCATCCTTTCATTAATCTCCTAGATATTCAATGATTGTAGTATTCCTTTTGTTTGTAAGCATTAAATTTACATGACCTTCAAAATAAAGCACACTTCCTGCTTCAGAAATGCTACATTTTCATTTCCAAGTTTGAGAGGTCTCCTAGGACAGGCAGTGTGGAAGTTTGGAATTGGCATCTTCAAGGTCTGCCATCAGCTTCCCAAAACAACTGTACTGGTACTAGAAATCTGAGCTCTGGCTTTCAGTGATTATAAATATATTCTTAAATACACAAAGTTTGTTAAATGCTGTAAAGAAAGTCTGATGATTTGCTTCTCTAAAGAAATTGTTCAATAAACTAAAAAAACTTTAAAGAAATATTAATCTCTAGAAGCTGTGGAATTCAAATATTAAGAATGTGACTTCATTTTAAAATAAATTCTCTATTCAACCATGCCTTATCTCTGTTGCCAGAAGATCTCTATACCACAATTTATCAATGAACATATTCATACAAGGAATGGCATGTTTAAAGTAGTTCTGAAACTCAAAGAGTAACTCATATTCTCCCTTAGTTGAAAAACACCCTTTCAATTGGATTTTTATGTACTACACACCAAAAGTACTGTAATAAATGCTATGAAATTTCTAACTTGACAATTAATTTATAGAAAATACTGAGTTCAAATAGGAAAAAATGTGACCTTCAAAAAGCTGAAAAATATAGATGAGACATGAATTTATATGTACATCTATCTGTGTTTTAAAAAATATTTTATTTTTGCAAATAATGATCTATGCTTACAAGAATGAGATGTACAAACTGAAGATTCCTGAACCAATTTCTCTGTTCTCTACTTTTCAAGATTTTGAAATTTGATGTAAATTATGAACATGTATAAACTCATTTTTACCTTTAGCCATTAATGAAAAAGTCATGAGTTAATTTCAGCTTTGATTAAACAATAGTATGCTAGACAGATATATTGTTCTAAGCAGTAATTATTATGTAAACAAAGAAATGCCACCTCTTGACTAGTTACAGTAGTTATTTATTTGCATTGCCATTGTCTTAATTTAAACAAATCTACTGCATGTAACCGCAGGCATTTGCATAACCCGCATAACTTCTGTTTATATCAGAGACCTGTGCGAATGAAAGAAATCCAAAATTCTTTTGGGGAAAAAACCCCTTAAAAACAACTTAAACATAGCTCAAAGGTTGTTTTGGGTTTTCTCCAGAGTATCCAGGGAGAAAACGTAAAAGCATTTTCCAGTTGCCCGGGTTTCTGCATTGAGAGCCCTCTTTTTGCTGGGGCCAAATTGCTGCATCACCTGTAACAGTGACCTTACACAGCAGAGGGTGTTTGTAAAACCCCTGTGCACCTCTCTGGATCACACTGGCTCTAGAGCAGGGGTTTGGACTGTGCATGTTCAAGGATTCCTTTGCTTAGGCTTGCTTAGAGCCTGGCACAAAGCATCAGCTGGAGAGAAACAAAACAGATAACATTCAGCTCAGCTGCAAATTTTAGCTCCTATTTCTCATACATAGACAGCCTTAGACATCTTCATCCATTTCCTGCTGGTGCAGAAATGATCAAGGTGCTGCAGTGATGGCAGTGCCAGGGCAGTGCCTTTGAGCAGCAAGCACCCACACGCCACTGGTTAGACTGGTGTTAATGGTCCTTTATTTCGTGAAGCCATGCAAAGCCAACGGTATATCCATGATTTGGAACTTATGAAAATCAAGGCTAGGGTAACATTTAAGAACTCTTTTGTCAGGCGAGTTCAACTGTGTGCTTGCCTATACTTCATTTGGAACACCACCTCCTTCATCTGTTTTGAGATTTTATAGCTTCATTCAAGAGCTGCAATTTATCGACAAAAAGTGGTGATCCATAAATTGAATTTTACAACGATAGAATGTTTGTCTTGAGACACAGCAAAGAGAGTACTTGCTAACTTCTAGCCTGTAACCAGTTCTGGTTTTTTTCTGTGAGTGCTTTTGACAGGTACAATATTGAGCCTGTAGTGATAAAATTTCGTCAATAAATGCATAATGTTTTACACAGTGCAAAGTTGTTTTTCTGTCTCTACCCATTGTATGAAGAGAATTCTTTTTTAAAAAGCCATGTATGTTTAAATAAAATAACACAGAAAAATTACTTTATTGGATTGATACATTGACACACTGTATTCCTTAGTTATTTAAAGCTTGGTAGCAAGTAAGAAGATTCAACAACCAAAGGCAAGCCTTGACAAGTAAAACAAATTCATTCCACACTGCCAACATTTCAGAACTCTGAAATGCCCACAGGGGCTCCTTTGTCTCCCATTTATTCAAGGACTCACATATTTCTATATCATGCTGTAAATACTGTGGTAAGCGAGATACACTGAAGGTCAGAAAGAACTGAGTTCCAGGTCTAAGCCTTACTAATGCAGCCATGTAGATCTGACTGACTTTATTTTATTCTGGAAACATTGTGGCCAAGTCTGTCAGCATTTCATAAGAACAAAAATGACAACATATTTTTACTGTGATGTGTTCCATATGTTCCATGTATTTTTAGGTACCTGCTGGGATAGCTGCCTTTTTTTTTTTTTTTAATATACATTTAAAAAATATATTATCTTGTTATATCCAGGGCTTCTAGACAAATCTCCAATAATGCCACAAATATCTTTAAGGGAGCATGACGTCAGATTTTACTTGATCTCCATTTTCTTATCTGATATTCTGTGTCATTGGCAGGACTATCACTATCCCAGTTTATCTCCTCTGTTGAAGTGCTCAGGCCTGAACCTTGCCAGCTGAGTTCTTATCCGATTATCAAGGCTTGAAGGTTTTTCTTCTCAATGTTAGTAATTTATCTCACTGGAGACAGAATTTCCAAGCTGTGAATCTTCCTATATATTTGAGTCTAGCGGATGTAAGTTATCTCCAGCTTGGCTGACTGTCAAACTGAGAAAATATTTAGTAAGTTTGAGAGAAAACAGCCCTTCTTCAGGATGTAAACCGATTTTCCATGACTCTTGCCACTAATTGATCTTTTCATGCAACTATTTTGCTGTTATAGTTTCTGCAGTGTAATTGCATAAAGGAATTAGGAGATATTTTTCAGTATTTTGAAGAGGAAGTTGTTTTTTCACAAGTTTTTTTGTCCAGATTAAAAAAAGATTTCTATTTAGTATTGTATTCCCTTTTTCATCTGTCGCTTCAGTTTCTACCTGAAGTCTACTGCTCTGTTGCAATAAGCTATTCTTTTATTTAATACACATATTTTTATTAATGCCTGCAAAATTAAGATATAAAATGAAAGCTATAAAAATGTAGAAAAACTAATTTTAGGAAGAGTGCTAGAGTGTGAGTGAGGGACAACTCATATAATGAAAATATTTGAGTGAGAAAATTTCACAGACATATTTTACTCTGTATAGAAGCAGCTGAGTGAAAATACAAAAAACCCCATGCCATGAAGTTGATTAATACTTTATTTCTCTTTTCCCCTGTTATCAAAAAGGCAGTAACAGAAGCATTTATACAAAATTGGGTTTAGATCACTTCCAGCAGGCCAAACACTTTTTCACATGATTTTATTTATTTGAAGGTTGTTTTGAGTAAGAATGGGAGTTAGAGATTTCCTTCTTGATCTCAATAAGAAAAGTCCAACAAATGGCCTAATTAGATAGTTGTCATAAAAATGTAGAACAAAAAATAAGACAGATAACAAGTAAATTTTACACCCCTTTACATGACAGGAATCCTGTTCTCATGCTTCTTTGGATAGACCCTAGACAGACCTAAACCTGCCTGGGAAGTTCCTCCTTTCTGGTTATTTGATCCATTTCATATTTTTCTTACAACAAAACAAGTTTATCAATGATTTCTACTGTCAAACAACAACAGCAAAAATATACATGAGAGCTCCTTGCTGCACTGCCACAAAGACAAGGCCACCCAGGCAGCAAAAATGCAGCTCCCAAGTGGGTGATGCTTTTGGGCTCCTCTGTCCTGTGAACTGCCTGACCTTGTGCTGCAGCCTGGGATTTGTGCAGCACGAGGCAGCCTGAGGGTCAGCCTGGACATGGCACAACACAGGGAAATATTCAGTTGTCAACCTGTCAGAAGCATCACATCCCACCCCCTTCATCAGCACACAGTTTACCTTTCGAAAGATATCATCATTGCAGGATATTTTCAAGCTGGGTGGACACAGTTCAATGAATTATACCTGGCCTATTTAAATTCCCTAACTCCTTGACTACAAGGTCTCCTACAAGGCTTGCATTAGTCTGGTACAGTCTGATCTTTGTCTGTTATATTGTATATTGAAAAAAAACCCCAAAATGTCACATAGTTTTACTACATTTTTACATGTTACAGGACAAAAGCCAAATTCTTACTATAGATTTACTGTAAATAGACTGAGTGCTATGACTAATAAGAGCTGATTTATGATTCTGAGGTCAGAGACCCAATGCTGAAGTTCTCTGTCAAAAACTTCTTATTAAAATTAGTGATAATGATGCCGGAATGATTTTTGTCTTTTCTTTTATATACCTTTTACACAGTTCTCTGTATCCACAAGTATTAGCAGTATGCATACTTGCAACCTTTTACTTAGTTTAGTGCTTAGTGTTTTGTAAGTGTTCTGCAGGCCTGAGACTAAACACCCCAGAACTGCAGAGCCAGGGAGACCAAACATTCCTACTATCTCAGGAACCCAAGGTCTCCTGGCAGGAGGATTCTGTAAACTAGGGGTTAGCCCACCCCAACCTCATTATTGGGCCCCCTTGTTAGATATGCTAATGTGTAAAGTCTATAACGGGTGTGTATGATTGGCGGGGGGGGCTTTTTGCCACACTTCACCTGGTTGAAGTGGATGCCCTGAACAGGATCCTGATTAAAATACTGAGGTAAAGACCCCAACCCCTCTAATTGTGTCTAGCTTCATTTTCCTAACACCAGGAAAAAGGCATCAATACAAATAAACCCAGAGGAGAATAATTAAAAATCATTAAACACCTTAAATGGGATACCACAAGTTTATATTCAAACATAAATCTGAAATTAAAATACTTACAGCATTGATTTTTTTCCACTGAATTTTGTTCATGCCCTGTTATTTCATTTTCTTTGTCCTTCTTCTAGCCAGTAACTTCCAGTCTCCTTTCCTAATGACCTACTGTCTTTACAGCCATTTTCATGATCCTTACTATAACTTGTAAACAGGATGTTCTACTCAAGCAGCAGTTTTGTAATGTTCACTACTTTCTACAAGTTTTAGCAGATTTGACACAGCCTACCAAATACACACATTTGAGTAAAAATAACATGACATCATATATTTTGAGTAATTAGATAATTAAGTTTGGTTATAGTGGGTGAAGTCAGTTAAAGTGTGCAAAGTTGTGGTGCTGTAAAATCACTAAGCTCTGTAGTAATGGAAATACTGTCTGATATATGCAAGGTCCACGTGAAAGCAAATTGGCAAGACAGGCAAAAAGTAATTGAAAACAATAGATGAAATTTCCAGAAACTTTATTTTCTAAATAAGTCATGGAGGAAATTTAAAGAAATTATGTCTACAGCATTATTGGCTAAGAGCAGCAATAGGTGCCATAGATATCAGGCCCTGCTGCTGCTTCTTAAGTGTGTGGAGCAGGGAACTGTGCAGATTGCAATGGAGTGCCCACACTGTACCTGGTGCTGGAGCAGCCAATGACAAAGTGAGAACTAGCAGGATAGCTTATTTACTGCCTTGGCTCTTAGGGATGTGGTAGAAAAAGTTTCCTCTTGGTGGGAGAAATAGATTAATCTCCAAATACTGAAGTAAATGAAGGAAGCTGGGAAGTTACAAGAAATTATAACTTGTAAGCCTAGCTTATCTTCTTAGTTTAAGACATGTAAATTAGGACAATCTCTGCTGAAGATAATGGAATAACAATCACTGAGTCTGGGAAAGAAATCCAGGTCTCTATTCTAGGCCCCTGACTTTGTAAAATCAAAATCCTCAAAAAATGCTAAAATGGGGGGGGGGGGGGGGGGGGGAAGCCACAGACAGTAATTATCTGTCTTCTGGAATACTACTTCAAAGATATCCAGCAGTGTGATAATTGCTTTCCTTGGCAAACTTGTAATTCTTTCTTTTCTGTGTATTAAATATCAAAGTGCAAATGCAGTACTTAAAGCATTCTGTTCTGAATCTTCAGTTATTTCTTGAACTGGATATATCCAATTGGTATATCTAAAATTTTTACCCAAAACCCCATAGATTACTTCATATAGGAAATGAACTACTGGAATTAATGTAAGTGCTACATATGTTAATTGAAATTCCCATATTAAAAAATGATTAGTGATGTCATGACAGGAATTCTGAATGATGGGTACTTGACACAGCTGGGTACTTTTCCTTCCAAAAATAAGAAAAGTGTGTCTATGTAAGGAATGGAAAATATTCTTGAGAACTTGGTGAACAAAAGTCAACTGATATTTCAGTCCCTAAAATTTCACAAAACATATAAGGAACACCAGGGGTGTAGAGGACATTGTGGGCTCTGCACTGTAAGAATTTCAATTTTCCAAAATGTTAGCCTGTGTTTTTAATATTTTTATATGCTTGAATGATCCACTATGTATCCTCCAATTATATTATAAAGCATACTGAAAAATTAATAAAAGGAAAAAGAAAAAATAGGAAAATAGATAAGAAAGTCAAATTAGTAGATTTTGAAAAAGTGATAAGAGGTTACTTTGGATAAATAAATATAAAGAAGATTACATCAGCAAGGAAGAAGTAGATGCAAAACATCAATATAGACACAGAGGTTTCAGATCCAATTGATTAGTTTTTAATCATTCAACTTTCTCCTTCTGAGTTTAGGGAAGGTTTGAGACTCCAAAAGAGAAGCAAATGATGTTTAAAAACAGCTGTAACCCTGTCAATACTTTTATGCCTGTAAACTAGGTAGTGCTAGGGTCCTTCTTTCATCCTGAAACCAATTGGCATAGTTCTGTGGAGGTCTATTCTATAAAATTCCTTTATTCCCCAGAAGAGGTTACTCTTTTGAGGAATGGGCACTGGTTCAGGCTAAGCTCTGGATGATGCCTCGGTTTTGGGGGAGAAAAATACTTCATCCACAGGACAGCAAGCAGCCCAGTTGTAGAACTTAAGTGGTTTTTGTAGATGTAGCTCCTGTCTTTAATCATTGAATTCCCTGCCAAATGCACTTGACCATTAATTGAACTTTATTTAGACTACAGCTGATTTTTATTTTAGAGCAATTTCTGAAATTTCTTCCTTGCTATAATGCTCCTGAAATGTTGCTTGGCATCTGAAATTAGCCATTTACTAACATGACATTTGGTGCCCTAAAATCCAGATTCATCTCTTAGTTTTATACTTTTATTGGCATATGCTAAGAAGACAAAATTTTTAATAGAGAAACATTAATTAAGAGGGAAACATTGAAAAATAATGTTAGCCATGAAAATATTTATAATAAATCTGTAGTGGAAAAGGAGTGGCAAAGGGCTAAATGACTTAAAAATATCAAGGTATTTAAACATGGATAATATTTTAGCAAAGGTAAAACTTGAAATCCTGACATACACACAATTGATTGCATGCTTCTTTCTTATCTCCAATCCACACACACGTGGTTTCTCCAGAAAAATTGTATTGTCTCGGATTTTTTGTTGTTGTTTTGAACTCTTCAAAAATATATATATTCAGACCTCATATATAAAGAGTTATCAATATCAGAAACAGATTTGGAACAAAAGGTTATTTAGGTCCAGCACACAGCTTTCAGCAAGATTACTTTTACTCTTGATGTGTTTTGATATTTATCTTCAGATATTGACCAGACTTTAACTGTAAACGCATCACTAAAATTGAAACTGCAAATATGCTTAGTTTCTTATGTTGCCCAAGATACTAATAATACAGAAAACCAAAGTTAAACATAATTATAATTTTTCTTGCTTTTATTATTGATATGTGTATTAGTATATAAGTATGAAGCAATTTACAAAAATAAGTGCATTATTTAATTTCTTGTGTACTGAAACACTTGGGAACAAATTCCTGAACTTTGTGTGAGTTCTGTGTTCTCCATACACAGGCTGTGATCCCAGGACCACCATAAAAAGCACCTCCACAGAGGTGATTGCACCTCTGATGGTTAAAAAGTTCCAACCAGGTTGATTTTGAGTAGCAGGATTTGACCTGGTGTTAGGGAGACAGGAAAACCATCAGATGCTGTTTTAGCATCACATCTTTCTGAGTTTCATAATCTTGAAAGTGGTAAAAAAGGGCAAAAGGTGCTAGCAGTGCCCAGGCTTCCTACGAAGATCTCAGTATTAACACACAAATATACACATTACACAAAAAAGTTTTCTGAAAATCACAGAACTTTCCTAATGAGACATTTTAAAAGAGGGAGGAGGAAGTTTCAAAAGGAGTATAACAAAAATTAAGACTCTTCTAAAACTGAACTTGTATAAGAAACGCTCAAAGGAAAACATTTTAGAAACCAGAAATATTTGTGCTGCTATGCAGGCTCCAAAATTCTAACAGAAGAAAGTGAGCCTGGACTGAGATTTTGCAGCTATGCATTGTTTGTGCAATATCTCCTGGAATTTGCATGTAAACTTGTTTAGCCTATCTCCCTGACATGTTCTGTGCATGTTTCACTGGCAATTTCTCTAATGGGATCTCCTTGCTTCTCCTTCCTCTTTCTCCTCTGCATTAATGCAGGCTACAGAACATTTGCATCTATTATGTGAATGATATAAAGACTTGCATAGGATTGGTTTAATCACTTAATAAACCTTAAAAGGTAACTGAAAGACAATGCTGTCATACAAATTGCAATGCTGTGCATGCAGCCCTGCCCGTTGCCAGAATGGATCCCACAAGCAAGTATTTTTCACCATTTCAGCTTTTCTTTGCCAAGGTATTTAATATCTAGGAATAATATTAATTTAATTGTAGACCATTTACACATTCAGTTCAAGCTCTACTAAATAAATCAGATGAAAGCAAAATATTAGTTATTAGGTGTTTTCAAGGTTATAAAATAGAGAGGACTTCACATAAAATTGTTATTGGACTAAAGGTATTTTTGACATCATGCTAAGGTTTATTGTGTTTTAAATCATAATGAATTTAATATTTTTTTCAGGAGAATGAAGGAAATTAAAATTGGGGGTTTATAATGGGAATTTTAAAAATGCCATTTATCAACACAGTGCTAAATTCAAATCACTTGAAATAATTATATGGTATATTGAAATACTTACTTAATGAAATTTTAAATTCAAGAAAAAATATTAATTTCCTTCAGAACAAAGCTTTTGTGCAATCACAAAGAGTTGCATTGTGCTTATCAAAAACACCTTTTCCTCAGTGCCTATCTTGAATATTTGTCGATTATTTCACCCAATATGTTAATCCTTGTAAATGTTAATATTTGATGGACCACACAGCCTTAAAAATTCACTTTTTTTCCCTCAAATTCTATTTGCCTACAGATTTAGGCACATACATATAGCATTTTGAATAGATTATTTTTAGGTTTTTTTTTAAATGAGTACATATTATTTATTTTCTGTTGAAGTTAGTACATTAAAACAACAAAACACACTAGGTAGTATGTGGTTTTCCTGCTATAAAAAAATCCCAAAGGTTTTTTTTTAGCTAAAAGCACATCTTTTATGCAAGAATGGGAAAAAGGATAAACCCAACACTTTCTCAACATTCATTTTTTACCTAAAGAGTCCAGCATGGAGGAAAGGAGACAATATGTTTTATTTCTGTATTCTGTAAAGAATAAATTTGAATATTTAGAATATGTATTGATTAACATTCTAGGATGAGCTGTGCAATTTGCATGCATTTATCTGAGAAATATGTGAGAAATAATTTTCATCTTAAACAGTTGTAGAGGTTGATTGTATGGCACCCTTAACATGCAGAAAAAATCAAAAGACCAACATCACAACACAGGATTTTTTGCAATTTTAGCTTTGTAGCTCTAAAAATGATTCACATAGTAAAGCCGTAATTTTAGTTGTAGTAGTTCTAGTTGATGCTAATATTCAATGTGTTATCAATCTTGCTCCTCAAATATCTATGTGCTCAGTTAGTGGTAAAAATTCCCTCAATTCTTTGAGGTGCAATATCTACTCAGATGAACTCACATTAACATTGTTATTATTATTATTATTAGTCTGTGGCAAGCATATTTTTTCAGCATGTTTCCTTGCAAGGAAAAACCTTTCTCCTAATTCCCTATTTAGAGATTAAGACTTGTTATTAATTAATCTGCTATTAAAAACTAAAACCAGAGTTTGACATTATACATTTGTGACTCTGAATACAAGAAATTCACCCAATGAGATTGCTCCTTATCCTTTGCTCTCTGCCTCTCAACAAGCAGATTAATAAGGGTTATTCTTTGGGACACTTCATCTCCATATGGTGTCCTAATAATATTCTCCCTTAACATCCACCCTTTCATTCTTACGCTGTTATCTGATTCATTAAGATGTGAAGGAAACTAGTGACACACTGGGTCAAACACAGGAGAAAAGTGATGTTTTTCATTATGGACCAACAAATGCCACTCTGGGGCTGAGATCAGAACAGTGTCACCCATTGCTTTTCTTCTGAAGTCTGTAAAAGCTTAAAGGGTGTCAAATACTGCTCACAGTGCTCCTCATTTAAGGTAGCAGAAATTATCTCAATGCATGGCAAAAAAAACCATTAAAGTCTAAGTTGCACTGGTCAAAAATTTTACAAGTTTCAGGCCTGAAGAAGGTAGATCAGCACTTATAATAACACTCCCCTGTAGAAAGTAATCAATTAGGCAGGAGTAGCTTCAGGCCTAGAAATCTCATTTACTTCCTTGTTATTCCTGTCAAGATTTCCTTCTTCTGGAGGATGGGGAGGGGATGTAAGCAGGATATTAAAGTTCACAGAAAAATTTCACTGTGAAACTAATTCAGCAATAACCCTCCCATCATGGTCCTTATTTCAGAGGGCTGGATTGCACTTCAGACTGCCACCTACCTCTTGCATGGCAGAAAAAAGTCTTAGGGACCTAAGGTCCCTTACTTATTAAGGACTCAATTCTTTTTTCCGAGGTGCTGTGAACTCCTGAAAATTCACTATATTGCTATGTCAGGCTCACATGGAATGTACCAACTGCAGAAGGGCAACTGTCCTTTTTGGAGTTATAAGTTCAGGATTTTTCTCTTTTATTTGGGTTTTGTTGGGTTTGTTTTGTCTTGGGATTTTGTTTGGTTGTTTGTTTTGGTTCAGTTTGTGTTATTTGGAGAGCTACACACATATAAGCAGATCTGTGACAAAAAAAAAACAAACAACACAGCAGAGCTCCTAGTTGCTACTGGGGGAAAAGAAAACACAATACATTTTGGAATGTATTGATTTTGGAATAAGAATTGAGGGACTCAGGAATTCTTAAATTCTATTTCTTTTTCTACATTGTCATGTATATAAGTTTCTTTTGTATAAATAACAAAATTAGTGCAGTGTAACACTTTGTATTCTGAGCAAGAATAAGTTTAATGAGCTGACTGCCAGAGGGTTGCATTATAGTGATCTTCAAAAAAGAGAAGATACAATAATTACAGTGAAGAAGCCATGGATAGCTAATAAAAGACTTGACTTGATAATTACTGTTCCTGTACTTGTGTTAGAACAAGCCTGTCCTTTCTCTACAGAGCTCGGGTATAATGATATTGTGAAATGATGTGCCATTTCTATGATATTTTCCTACTCTAAAAGGTACACCAGAGACAGTTTAATTGCAAGTGTCACAAAACACACATTTTGGGCAACATGAAGAAGGGACTGAAGGCTGTTTATTCACATTTTTAAACTGAATGGTAAACAGCTGTCTTGGTTGCGTAATTGTTTCATTGTGGGGGATGCTGCCTCTTTGGGACCTCAGTGAGACCAGCTGGGGTTCTCCTCCAGACAATATTTTATTGGGCCATGGTACAGCGAAGTAGATGCAAGTTTAACACTTAAAGAAGAATTCACCACACAGTGAAAGTGGCATAGGAGTAACATGCAATGTCCATTTACTCCAAGGTTATTTCAGATTAATCTTACATCTACCTTCTAAAACAATTATTCAAAATTAGAGAAAAAAAAAAGAAAAGGAGGCATTCTGTCACTTTATGCATTACCAGAAAGCTGCTCAGGGGGTAATTTTCCCTGGCAGAATTTGAGAGAAGGGAGGGTAAGTAATGACCCTGTTTATGGAGAAATGAGTTAAAGAATGGCCTTGGTCTGAAGGCCTGAAATTGAGACTGTGGATTATGTCAATGCTCCCAGGAATTATCTGATTTTGTTTCCAGAAGTAAACTGATTACCTTCAATTCAAGTGAGAGAAGGTGCAGCTATAAGGTTCATATTTATTTATTTATTTTAAGTATATTTTTGTTTCCTAAACTTCTAGTTTGAGCGCAAAAAGATTACTTACTTTTATAATGGAGTTTTTCTAGGAACTAAAAAATATTCCAAATTGTCTGCATTTCCTTAGGAATACAATCTCTGAGGCAGTGATGAATTCCTTAAGGAATTATGTCTCTCTTAGAACTCAACAGAAATAGTAAGTCTTCAGTAGGGACACCAGCCCTGAGAGCTGTAGGGGTCTTTCTGGTACAAGCAACACTGATAGAAAGGGAATATTCCCAGTATTAAATAGCTATTTGATTGAGATTCAATGGGGAAGCGAAAAACCTGAAAGGTTTCCTCAGTACTGTGATATTCTTTTTAATAACTAAGACCTTACTTCGCACCTAGAGTGTACAAAGAGCATATCAAGATTTTGGACATGTATTTTCTTGCATTAAGGTGATTTTCTGTTAGAATTGTTTCCTTTGTATTGTTCCTGATTTGTATATTTTGCTTTCATTAAAAAAAATCTCTTTTACATGGAATATAATTATTTACATTACTTAATTTCACCTGATTTTGTTTTCTTTTCTTGAATATTATCATGATCCAAAATTAATTTGGTTATTTATTTCACATTGTTTTTCTAGAATAAAGCATGATAGTTAATATTTGCACTATCTGTTTATCAAAGCTAGTATAATTACAAAGGATTTCTATGGTGCTATGCCAGTTTACATAGACTGAGGATGTAGGCCATTTTTCTCTATGTTTTTGCTGACAGCATTTAAGATTTGAAAGAAAATACTGATCTTATCCCAACTAGGAAAGCATCTGGACAGTAATTCCTGAAATATGCCAGTTTCCATGTAGTCATATAAAATCATTTATATGTGCATACATTGTTTGGGCTGGGATAGAGTTAATTTTCTTCACAGCTGGTATGGAGCTGTGTTTTGGATTTGTGACAAAACAGTGCTGATAACACAGGGATGTTTCAGCTGTTGCTGAGCAGAACTTACCCAGAGTCAATGCCTTTCCCATCTCTCACCCCACCAATGAGGAGGCTGAGGGTGCACACAGAGTTGTGATGGGACACAGCCAGGACAGCTGTCCCCAAATGACCACAGGGATATCCCAGACCATATGGTGCTGTGCTCAGCACACAGAGCCCAGGGAAGGAGGAGGAAGAGGGGGATGCTTGAAGGGATGGTGTTTTTCTGTCCCAGTCACCATCACCTGTGATGGAGCCCTGCTTTCCTGGGGATGGCTGAACACCTCCCTGCCCATGGGAAGTGGTGAATGAATCCCTGGTTTTGCTTTGCTTGCATGCACAGCTTCTGATTTACCTGTTAAGCTGTCTGCATCTCAAGCTCTGAGTCCTTTTCTTTTTACCCTTCTGACTCTCTCTCCCATCAAACAAGGAGAGAGTGCTGAGCTGCCAGCTGGAGTTAAACTGTGACAGTGTTGAAGTTATGTGGAGTGTGTCATGTTCTCACTCATGTTTTGTTTATATAGCCTGTATGGAATTCCAGAACCTTACCCAGAAGGGGAAAAGAAAAAAAAAGGTTTTCCAACAGCATGAGAGGAAGTGACTTATCTCCAAAAGCCATAATACAAAGTTGTGGAGAGCTCTGGATGAAGTAACAGTGATAATTGAATAAAGTAGCAAAACCACTTTTGGCAATATTTTGCCTTGGTTTACTCATCCTACTTGTTTACGAATTCAGTAAGTGATATGGTGCTCCCATGTTAGAGGAAGTGTTTCAGAAGCTACTTTGAGCCCAGTGATGTAGTCTTGCATCACATCAGCCCCCAAAGACTTGCAAATGCACCTGCCCATGACAATTATTTGTGAATGAATCAAGTAATGTAACAAGAGGGAAATTAAAATACATATCCTTAAGCCTCAGATCACTTTTACCATTAGGAAAGTTAGTTCTTAGAAATGTTAGACTGCTGTGATTTTTCTAAATGGTGGCCCTGCTGTGACTTAGCAATAAAGTATTTTAATAAAAGCTGATGTGTTTTTGGTGATGCTCTTTTCCATCATCGGGATGAGGTAGCAGTGGTATTTAAGCCTGGAGAGAGAACATCTACTACTGTACATGTAAATATAGTTACAGCGCTATCTTTCTAAAGTTCCTCAGTTATAATCCCTGATGGAATGATGTTACATTATGTAACAATATATATGCTACATAAATTCCATTTCTGCACCCTCTTTCTTACCCTCATTTGAAATGCTTCCACATAGCTCTTTGCACAGGTTACCCAGTGTTTCTGTAATTGCTTTTCATGCTGTCAGCAAGATGAACAGATCAGAGGCAATGTTTTCCCTTTCTGTCTTCCTCATATTGGACACTGGTGTTTCTTTTTTGGGCTCAGGTGGAAACATATTGCACTTAATGTAGAGTGCCATGAGCAAATTGCTTGTTTTTTAACGTGATTGGTATTTTTCTGCTGACATCATTTGGGAACAAAAATGAACTGTGGTTTGAAGTTATATTTTTCTCCTTTGATAATATTGTTCACTCAAGTCCTTGGCTAAATGCCCATGTATAGTCCAAGTACCTTGACATATTAGTTAGGGTTCCCTTAATTTTATTTTTAATCAAGCAACATCTTTTTCTGGGCTCTTCTGACCTACTTTCTATCAGCTATTGTAGCTGTTTCAAAGAAGTCACCTTTCCCTTTTACTTTATTGTCCTGGTAAAAATTCTGGTTTTCTTCTTATGTTGTGTGAATAGAATACAATAGATCCTGTTTACTTGCTCTTGAAGAAATACTGCCTTCATTTTGGTCTTCATGTCATTTTCTGGATAGTAATATTGAAACAAACCTAACTAAAGAATCCCCAACAGATTGACTTCAAAAGGTAGCTAAAAGAATATAGATGAAAGACTGAGGCTGAATATAGATATACTACAGATGAAAACATCCCCTTTCTGTCTCCAAGAAATGGACTAAAAGTAGAAAACAAACCACTAAAACAAATCCCATTTCTTATTGCGTGAACTAATGTTCTATTAGTCATTCTATTTTGAGAGAACATTATTGGCATTTCTTGGAATATAGCAAGCAGAGATGACAACTGGAAAGATGACAATCAGAGTGGGAAGGATTACACACTCATAAGTGAGCAGTGGGCTGCCCTGACCTGACACAATCTAAAATCACAACTTTTCTATGCTCCTGGGATTGCTGCTCTAAGGCTCATAGAACATGAATGGTAACTGCACAGTGCCTAAATCAGATAGACAGACATCATGAAAGGGATCTTTCCAATATAAAAATCTTGAGTAATCACCTACGTCCAATATTTATTTTCCAGCTCAATAAAATTCCACTTAGAATTCTACTTCTCAGCATTAAGCAAAAGAATGAAAAATACTTTTCACCTTAAATATTATTAATTTGATATCATAGAATAGATTCAAACATAATGTGTAGAATTTCATATATATTTGGTTACCAGCCATTCCTTCACAGGTTCTTTTCCAGAATTTTTAATATTTTGTTGTCCTCTCCTGTCTGGCCTTGTGAATAAGTGACTAAGTAATTTGAGAGAACAGACAAATAGGGACATTAACTGTGAAAATATCTTTTAAGTTTGCAAAAAAAATTAGAAAAAAAATTAAATGTAGAGTTGAATGAACTACTACCAAATATGGAGTAGAAAGATTAGTATATACAGGGTTTGAGAAAAAATCCCAGATTCCATGAATTGTGGAATTCCTTTCATGTTATAATACTGACAGACTATTTAATTTCTAATAATATTGCAGTAATATTGCAGTGTGCTATGAACTGCTCACCTGTCTTTACATCTTCTAACTTGATAAATGATATAAAACAGGAAAGGCTCATATTTGGCTTCCTTGTATTTAATTTTAATCAGAGAAAGTATTGGTAGAAAAAGCTCCCAGAAAATTTGAACAAAATTCCCTACCTTGAACATCAACATTTATTGAACAGTGGCATGCATACAAAAAAACATGACTCTTGCTATTACTCTATTTCTCTATTTTTCTTTAATTAATGATAGCAAGATATTATGGTTTTGAAGATGGAACAGAGCTTTAAAGATTGTTAAATACACCTACACTTTATCAAAATAAAGAAATACTCAAAAAACTATTTAAATGCTCTGCTCTTTCTTAAAATAATAAATATAATTTGTGCTTAAAAGTATTTTTTTGTATTTTTTGTGTCTTTGCACATGTTAAAATAATGACAATAAACACAGAACACATAAACTTCAGTCGATATTGAAAAGTAGTTAATGGGTAAAAATGAAAAGAAGACAGAAGTAAAAAGCCCAACAAAAATACAGAATTTTAAATTGAATTGCCCTGATTTTTTGTTCATGACATAACAAATACTTTGCTATTTTTGAACATCTATGACTGTCACTCCCATTAAAAGTCTAGACAAAACGGAGCAATCAATAAAGCTGTTGTGTATGATTGTACTCTGCTTAGATTTTTTATTTTATGTGTGCAAAGAAAATACAGGCCCAGACACTACTTGAGTAGTGTTTATCTTACTGACACAAAGAAAAATCATGAATTGTATACGTCTCTTCCCAGATCAAAATGGACCGTATAATTTACATTATGAAAGCTAATGAAAGCTTTCTTCTGATGCCCTTCCAGTAACTCCAGAATGTATAGTTTAAATTGGATACTTCCTTTACAGAAGAATAGATTATGTGAAAAAAATAGTAGCCACCAAAAGCCTCATTTAACACATCTTATACTTTTATATTTAATTACATTCATCTAATGATTTTACTATGTGAGAGAACAGATGGGAAAAGAAAAAAAAAAAAGAACAGTGAAAGCTTGAGAATGACAACATCTTTCTACTTGCATTATTCACAATTTGTCTGGCACATACCTACCCGCAGCTCCTGTTAACATCTGAAGCTCTTTGGTGTCCTGGTGATGATGAACAATTATGTGAGGTTCATGGAACACACATTTGAGGAATCTCAAAAGCATGAATGACTTGTACTTATTTCTTCTAGCTGCCACCCAATTATCTCTATCTCTTTACCAGTATTTCTATAACATATTATTGACACTGGAAGTAGCTTTGGACACTAAAGAAAATATACAAAACTTTTACTTGATATTCAAAATATTAAATTTATTAAAAATAGTCACATTTTAAAAACTGAGAACAGAGTAAAACATACTGGTGTGAATAACAAAAGAAATTAATATATTTCTGATGGCTTTGCAACTTGAGAATAGATTATTTCCAGTATAGCAAAAACCCTGAGTAATGCCCTTCTTCCATTTGGGTTGTTGGTGAGTTTTCTGTGCTATATCTAATAAGAACCAGAAGCACAAAAGGGTCATAGGAAATTTCCCTTGGTTTTCTCTTGATTTTCATCAGCATTTGTTTTCACATAGTCTGTATTACCATGCAGTGTCTTTGGAATAACCACCCTGTGGACTGCATGAATAAAATTGCCTATGAACTACTTAACAGTAGGTTGAAATAAGTAAATGGATTTCATTGTTAAATGGAATCCTGCTAAAATTGCTTTGACTGTATCAGGGCTTAGTGCTCATAGCTACTGACCTTCATGCAAACATTCACTATGGCTGAATATTGATTTTAGAGACACCTACCTTCAAAAAAACCTCAAGGAAAATGAGAACAGTTTGATGTAACATCAAGGTGGGAAACTAAAGTAGAAAAAAGAAAATCTTCTATATTAGTTGTGTATTAGTTTTGGGTATGGCTGCATCATAATCAGGGGGCAGAAAAACAGGGTCAGTGCAGCTGCATCTATATAATACTTTATCCAAGGGACAATATTCACTGCACTGTTTCAGCTTTTTTATGTAGTCTGACCTCTTTGTGTCCATTTGCTCATACTGCCCATCCAGCCGCATGGATGTTATTTGGAGCAAACCTCAAAGCATATCCTAACACAAGCTGGTTCACTCAGAAGTCACATTTCCAAAAATCACACTTCAATATTGTAAAGAAATATCAAATCTAGGATTCAGTAGTCCTTGAAACTCTTCCAATACATATACTACTCCTGCTGTACTTCATAACTGACAAGAGGGCTTCAGCCAAAAACATCAAAAAAATTAATAATAGAAAATGTCCCAGAATGAAATGAGGAACAAAACTTATTAAAAGAATATGATGGTGAAGTCCTTACACCATGACAAATTCTAAAATGTGATTATAACTTAATTAAAGCATCACAACTTCTTCTGAACATTGAAAAATGTGCTTTTTAGAAAAGAGGCTAAAAGTAGATGCATCGTCAGAATAATGAGAATTTTTTTTTAATGTGAGGTGGAATTTTAGACATCTTCACAAACTAGTTACGTTTTATCAGCTCATGGTCTAATTATGTTCTTCTTTCTCTTAAGTAGCTATCTTTGTACTACTCTTACTGTAGATGTCTTGCCAGTATGTATTACTTTGCAAGAATTTCTTTTTAATTGGAGCAAAGCTGAATCTCAAAAATTCTTCTCTAGAAAGATAATTGTACTTTACAGAAGGAAGTGGAGGAGAAAAAGGAGGACAAAAAATGGCATGGCCTGATCTTTGTTTATAAGAACATTTTCCCATCAGCTTTCTCTGGAAAGAAAGATTTTCATTTTGCTTAAAAAATCAGTCAGACAACATTGCTTAGCACATATTCTTCCCTGTCAAACATTTCACTGATGCTTCATTCTGTAGACAGCTTAATAAAAGGTGTTTCACCCTTAGCATGTTACTGAAGTTGTGTGTCATTTTCTTTCCATTTCAGATGACATTTGTGGAAGCAAAACTCTCACATACCTTTTAAGTACATAACTGTTAGAACTGTTAACTCCTTTCTTTCCACTGCTTTACAGCACAGAGAAAAAGAAAATTGTGAGTAGTGTTTTCACTTGTGAAGGTCATTTGTGATAACTGGACAGGTCTTAATAGTCAATAATATTTAAAAGATATGAAAGCTGCATCCCTAATTGAGGATTTCTCAGAGGGTTACAATATTCCAATATATGGAAAGAATTTGTTGCAAGAGTTGTCATGCTTTTTTATGTATGATTTTTTCCATTACCACATTCAAAGTAAACTCTATACATGATGTTTAATGTGTAATTTTGATAAACAATATATTTCCAGTTACCTTTAAAAAATAACAGTATGAATGTTCAGAAGCTCAGAGGAAGGTGTCTCATTAAGATTATCCAAGGAAGGGCCTTTTCACTGCAAAGGGGACATACATAAAGGCAGAAGCAAAAGAAAAACACCACAAACACACAGAGAGATACATCCTTAATAGATGAGGGATTACAGAGGTTAAACCAAACCATCCCCGGTTACAAGTTGAAGGAGCCATCAAGAAACTGCAGGCACACCTGTGGAGGTGATCAACCTGGACTTTGAAATTGATAAGAAAGGGGAAACAAGAAGAATTAGGATATTCAATGTGTGAGCTCCCTAGGCCTGGAGTGTCATCAGCTGGAGGCAGTGAGGTCTCAGTGCTAAAGACTGCAGGAGGTGGGGGTCTTGATTTGGAATGGGATATGTTCCCAGTGTCATCTGCTGGAGGAACTGGGGTTGAGTGAGGTGAGAGAGCTGCACTGGCACTGGAGACGAACCATGGCTCTCAGCCTTTGTGCCAGATGCTGGTCGAGTAAGTTTCTGCATCTTCCCCAAACCTGATGTGAGTGTGTGCTTGGTGGACTCGAAAACCTCACGCTGGGCCAGAAGAACCCATCCCCAGAACTACTGGAAAAAGAAGCCCTCAGTACTAAATATTGATGTACTGTCAAAAGATGCTTCTATTTTTTGCCTTCTGACAGCAAAAGGTATCATAGTTATCTGTGTTTAGAATCTAATTATATGTTTGGTATTTTTTATACAATTCCTGGACAATTTTTATTATTTTAAGCCCTTCCTATATTTTTAGATATTTCATCTTACTTTTTCTGAAGTTTCTCATCCCTTTATTCCTACAGTAAAATAAGCTGATCTTTGGTATCCTTTAGCAACGTTACCCCTTTCCCCCACATAATCTTCCTTGCTCCCATTATTATCTCTCCATTTTGGACTCCTATCTTAAGCAGAAATAATGGTCATTAATGATAATCTCTTCTCTCCCAACTTTTTAGCAGTTAAATTAGAAGGTATATAGTGGGTTTCTTCCTTGACAGATATTTGCAAATATCCAATATGTTTGAGTAAATATGGATTATTCCAATCAACTGTATAACCTTTTTTTTTTTTTCGTCCTTTCTCTTTTTACTGGGATCTTTACAGAAACTGTGTGAAAGAGGGGTTTTTGCAGTGCAGCTCCAGTAAGTACATGCTGGAGACATCCATACAGACATAAAAGCCTGCAGCTCATGTGTCTTGAATGATTAAATCCAGATCCCTGCAAAACAATGATGATAGAGATATTAACTGAAGAAGAATTTATAAAGATTGCCTCCTTTCAAGTTTTCATCACAAGAGAGAATGAGTTGGACCAATTACAATAGCATTATAATGGCAATCTAATTCTCTGTGTTTCAAGCAACTGTCAAAACCAAAAAAGCTTGGAAAGCTGAAAGGAGATGAAAATTGTTAGTTGCACCATATAAAAAGCTAGACAGCAGTTGTTTTTAAAAAATGTTCCCTAAAAATTTTGCTTACAACAAATTGACACTTTCATGTATAAATTAATAGGCATAACATATTTTTCAATGGAATGGACAATTCACTTAAATGGAAAGTGAATCATTCTATGTTATACCTGTACTATAATTATTTATATACATAGAAAATTATTCAGATACATGAAATAGCAAAAACCAGTTGGTAAATTTAAAATGTATAAAATACAGAATAAACAAGGAGGAAAACAATAGATTTGGATTTATAAGATTTCTTAAATAACCAATAAAAAAAGATATGGAAATATATTTAAAAACTCCCATTCAGTAACACTGAAAAAGTCCCTAGGTTTTATAGAATTTACTCTTTCAAGCCTTTGAGAAGGCAGATTTTTTTTTTTAAAGGAATAGATTCCATTCCTCTGACAAAAACCTTGGGGATACTAAGAAGCTGAATCACAACACAGAAGTCTGTTTCTTATTTCTTCCTTGGTTTATTGGGGTTTTTTCCAGATTCCATACCAGTTCCTTATAAATTTAAGGATTTACAATAAAAAGACTATGTTCAAAAATAGATTTGAACCACAATTGCTGGATTTTTATATGTATCTGTGGTACTTCCAATGTTACCTACTTTATTTGATTTCATGAGTGTAATTTTCCATTGTCATTATTTGTTTATATGTCAGTAGTGTTCAGAGGTTTCAATCTCTATCAAAAACTCTCAGTGCCAAGGATATGGCAGTACAGGCTATTTTCAGGTGAACTTAAAATTGGAATAGTCAGAAGACAGGATAAAGAGAGAGCGGATACATGCCCAAAGATCTGAATATGCAAATTGGCATGTTTTCTTACCGTGTAAATAAAGGTATCTTGGATTTCATCACCATGCCTAAATGTACATTCTCCCTATTCTCATCCAGGGATTGACTCCTGGGGCCCAATCCAAGTGATGTAGCATGGCCTAGGCTCACTCTGCCTCAAGCAGAGGGTGCATTTGTAATACAAGGCACCAGTCTCAGTTCTTTCCTAGCTTCCAGGTGGTGCTCTGTGGCTCACACACAAAATAACTATTATTGTGAGCTTTCTCTAGTTCAAAGTGTTGTAATAATACACTGCGAATCTGCTGAATCCAAGTTACAGAATGGGTTGCCAGAATTTCTAGCAGTCAGACTCTTGTTCTGGTCCAAGGGTACAGTCTGTGAATGCAAAGGAGGAATTTAGTCCTGGTCTAAGACTTAATAATCTAATCAAAGAATTCTTTTTAGACCAGTTATCTTTATATTAGCACTTATATTTTATTCAGGTAAGTTGATATATCTACTCAAGATCTCTAGGATTCATTCTCCTATTTCCAACACCCTTCACTGCCTTTCTGGAAGTTTAAATCAATGGTTTCAGGCTGTGAGGGACGGCTATGGCAATCTTTGGCATTCCAGGTTCTTCACAGGCATGGGGATGAGCATGATGTTGTGTTGATGGTTTCTTTCCAACCCCTCCAGGACTGGATCTGCCTTGCATAATTTTTGCTGTCAAGCTTTACCTATTGACCTGCAACTGCAAAGTTCATCAAAATTCAGATCCACAATCACTATATGCAATTTTTTGCGATTATTGCATACTTGGTCTTTGTTCTCTGTTACTACCAGAGCGGGTTTTACCCAGCTCCTGATGTTGCACTCTTTTTGTGACTGGTTAATTGAGCATTAGTGAGTAATTCACAGCCCAGGAGCCACCTGATTTCAGTGGAATTACATATTTTTTTTCCTGTGTTTATTGTACACATTTGGCTGTATTCAGTTTTTCTCCCTAATAGACTATCTTAGAAATACTTATCAGAGAATGTAGAAGGTTGCAGGAGCATTTAAATTACTTAAACCATTTCCTCTTCAGTAGCCTTGATTTTTGAGTGAAGCCCATCTCAAAATTAGAAGTGTTCAATGGCAACCTATAAACTACATTAAGCTCTATTAACTCATTGGAGCAACCTATTTTGGCAGATGTGCTCATCCAGAAAATAGAGAACATAAAATTCAATGGCTTTTTCCCACAGCCTCAGATGAATTTAAGCCACTCATAACATCAATTTACGAAGAAGTGGCAGACTTATAAATTACTTGAGCTTTATAGGCAACATGAAGCAAACATATGGTGTAAGGTATTTGGAAAGGCATTTATGAGTCCTGTAAAAATGCTGTAATAAAGTTCTAAACAGTTTGTTCCAGGGTACTTTTTCAATGCTGGTGTGTGTTTGTAATTCTTGGGCCATCTTTCAAACACATTTCAATAATATCAACATATTTCTCAGCTTTCGGGACAGATTTTGCAGAATCTTAACATTTTTTAGCTGATACTTACATATATTTTTTAACTTTTAATTTCAAAAATTAATTCAACCTGACTCCATTACTAGCCACAGTAAACTAGAAAATCATATTATTGAAAATCCATGAACTATGTAAAATGCTTTATATTTTATAGGCTGTTTGCTGCACAATTAGACAAAATAATCATTAGTGAATATCTAGAAGAGTAAATACTTCAATGCAAATAATTCTGAGCAGAGAAGTCCATCAATCCTTTTTATTTTGGTGATAGATCTTTCCCTCTAACCAGTGGTAATTTGTTGACCTATTCTAGTTCTGCAGAGCTGCTGCTCCCCTTCACTATGGCCATTCCTTCACTGTTTGGTCCTCAGGATCACTCAGGAAGGCAAATCAGTTTTCAGAGCTAACACACATGCTCCTTGCTTCAGGAAAATACAGTAAAGGCAGTCATAATGCTGTGTATGAGACAACAAACAAGTCAGAAAGTCTTAAGTTTCAGCTCCAATTTGAACCAAATGATCAGAGTCTTCCTTAGCCCTGAATTAGCCTTCAGCCTTTCTCATGAAGTGACAGATTAGGGGAGGATTCTTGATCTGTGCTAAAAGATACATACTTTTTAGTATTCTTTTACCTAGATAAAACAACTAATGATAGTACATTCTTAAACATCAACTCCTAGAATTTTATTTTAATATTACCTTTAAAAACAACACAGTTTTGAACAGAATGTTTTTACTGAAGCCCATTACTGCTACAGAATACTTTTGTGAATCCCTTAATTTAATGATGCTTGCTGAAAAAGCATCACATAGATGCTTTAGTTTTAGTTTTCATTGTCTGAAATATGCATTTCATTTAGAAATCTTATCCAACTGGGTGTTTAATTCTGTTCTTGTTCTGTTTTCCGAGTTGATACAAGAGTCTCTGGGGAGGTTCTGTAATTTACTGAACCAGCCTGACTTCTTTAAAGTCAGTTCTCTAGGACTCCCTTGTCATTTTAATTTTTTTTTTTTCAGAATTAGATAACTAAACTTTCTATGATATGGTTTATTTATGAAAACTGGTGATCTGTTTCCAAATCCAAGGAAAGAAAATAAAAGCTTCTCAATGGAGACAGAGATTTTTAAAGGTGTGCAAAACATCATGACAGAAGTTATCCTGATTTTACTCAGATGAATAGCTTTTGCCCCATCTCTCTTTTTGCTTTGATCAGCAAGGTTTACTCTTCTTCAGTGATGGACTTGAAAAGCGCTACGTAATATAAACTGTCATAGTTTTATACCCAAAATGATAAAAATAGAGTATGTGACCTCTAAACACATTCTATGAAATCAATTTTTTACATCATCCCTATTTTAAAAACAATTTTAGAGAAATATAAACTTTTTATTGTTGATTGAATATGAATACTAGTTAAGTGATAAAAATCAAACCAGAATTATTTGAAAGATAGCAAAGGAAGCAGTACTTTCAGTACTGAATTATTTATTGCATAAATACTATCTATTGTAGGTATTTCCTGTAGACATAAAACTGCCTGCTGTAGAGAGTTGTGCAGAGTTGACAGAAAATTAATATCTTCATTGTAGTTCCATAAAAGACCTATTTGTACAATTTTACTGTTTGCCACCTTTAAAATGTTCCCTCTCTGGAAAATTCAGTCCTTATGGACATTAAAAATAATAAAGTAGAAGTTTCTGTATAGCTAGTAACATAAAATTAAGATACAGATTTTTCTAGTGACTATTTTAAGACTGTGAAATTCATTGTTCACGATGAAGTTGGGAGACATGAGATGGAAAAGATTATGAGGATATTAAAAGCTTATAATTATATTGATACTTTCCAGAGTCACATCACCTAATACCATATCTATTTCAGATATCAAAGAAAATGTAAATTGGATTAAGAAAAAAATTCATGGGGACTTATTTTGCCAGAGTGCCCTACTGATTTTGGGTGCTTATGGGTAAAGATTTGTCTCTGAGCATTTCCTGTTGCTCCTCAAAGGAGATGAGATATTGAATTAAACAGAGTAGGTAATTGTCCTGGCTTTGGCTGGGATAGTGTTAATTTTCATCCTAGCACCTGGTACAGAGCTATGATTTGGATCTAATATAAGAGTAATGTTAATTACAGACTGATGTTTTAGTCATGGCTGAGTAGTGCTTGCCCTTAGACCTTTCCAGTTCCCCAAGCTCTGCCAGTGGAGAGGGGCACAAAAAGCCAGGAGGGAGCATGGTCAGGACAGCTGACCCAAACTGGCCAAAGGGATATTTCACACCACAGAATTCCATTAATAATTCTTAATAATAATGAAATAATAATCATCATTATTTTCAGTTATTAGACTGTTGTTATTTCAAGCCATGAGTTTTACCTTTTATTTCCAGTTCTCCTCCCCACTTAGGAAAGGGTGACAGAGTGAGTGAGCAGCTGCACAGTACTAAGCTGTTGGCTGGGGTTAAATGACAAGAGTAATGCAGTACAAAATTGTTTATTGAAGGTGGTTTAAATTTGAAACTAACAAATTAAGTTAGATGGTGAAGAGTTCTGGACAATTACATGCTCTCAGATTATGCTAGTAACCTAGAGTGAAGTCCCACCAGATCTCAGGTCATGTAGGTGTTCCCAAAAGTCTTCCCAGATATAGAAAATTGGACTGGGGAGGAGATTCATATAATTTTTTTTTAAATAACTTTTTTTTTTTTTTAAAGGCGAAATATTAATGTCCCCAGACAGAGAAATAAACACATAACATTTCCTGGTACATATTGCAAAGGTGAGAGGAAACCTGAAATACGCTAACAACACTCTTGCATGTAAGAAGCATTTCTGGCTTACTCCACCAATTAAATCCATAAGAAATTATTCCTATTTAATACAATTATATTCATAAAATCCATTAGCATTATTAGACAAAAAGAGATACACATCCAGCCAGGTCTCTTGGCCACTAATGTTGAATTATCTGTTTATTAAATCAGCTGTCTTTTATGGAATCTTCTCAATATTAGACTTTACAAAAGGTTCAAATGGTTGGTAGACTACTTTGGGAATTATGATGTTTTAGAATTAAATTTAGGATCTATCACTAATAGGCTTATATGACAAAATGGACAAGATAAGCATTTAGAGATTAATAAAGTTTCTCATTTCTTATAGTACAATTAAGAGAAGAGCTTTGGAAATAAAATTTAAACTGGTTTCTATAGGCATGTGATAAATTAGGATATCAGGTGTATCATGTTTGAAAAGGTATTAAGGGCATATACAACATGTGTCAGTTCCAAGAATTAGATGTCAGGTCTTCTAAATGTTCTTTTCCTGCTCTCCCCACTACATTGCAGTGCATCCTGCTGCGTATTACTAAGAACAGTGTTAACCAGTAGCTGTATTTTTAACTAGAGATGAGCATAACCTGTCACTGTCATATGATGTGACATCTAAGAATATGCCCAAATATCACTTTTTTAACAAAGAAAAAATATTTTAACAAAGTGAAGAAAATATCTGTGTAGTCTGACGAGTGAGCAGAGTACAAACATGTCAGTGTCTGTTAATGGGAAATAAAGGAATGTTTTGAGCTACCACTTCTAGCTACATTCAGCTATCTGGAATTCCCATGATACAGTCATGCAATAGTCTATAAATCAATTATAGACTCCAAGTGGTTACAGCTTGATCTAAGTCAGATCACCTAGGTCAGATCTACGGCTGGCAGGATTTTTAAATTAATACATTACTTCTCATGTCACAATAAATAAACCAAAGAACTAGAGCATCTAATTTAAAAAGCATAATAAAGAACAGTTTTGGTTTTCTACAAGTGAAGAAGCTATATTTCAATAAAAGATTCAATGACACTTAAAATATTTTATCTGCATTGTACTTGAAACAAGTTTCCTTATGTTTCTTGAGATTGTTATCCATTCTTTTTTCTAGCTCTGTCTCCTAAGCTAAATGAAAGTCAAAATAACCCAATTAGCTATCAACAAGACCAGCATTGCAAGTGACTTCATTTTTTTAAGTCAACTAGTTATGACAATGTCAAGCATCACAAACAAAAGCACACACTAACATTCTCCTTGGAAATCAGAAAAAAGAGCAAAACCCAGAATTCATTATCTTTCTCCTGGGGCATTCAATGTTAATGTATCTGCCAATCATTTCAGAACTATGACCACTGTACAGTCTCCCTAGGCAAATTTTTAATTTATATGCAATTATATTACAGATGTACTTTCCATATCTTACATAAATAAGTTGCTAGTAGCTCCAAAGATTTTTAACAAATTATAAAAAAGACTCTTTTATTAATAATTCTGTTATAATTTAATAGTTCTACTTGTCATCAGGTCATAGTTTTTGCTGCATTCCCTTAGGGAACAAATGCCGTACAAATTCTAAGTAAATTAGTTTAAATGAAAACAAATTAACAGTGAATCATGCAAGCTGACCTTTACCTATTAGTTGTAATGCAAGATTATTATCTGTAAGTCAGTAAATACTGCAGGATAAATGATTCATTTAAGCTTTATTCACATTAATGAGAAGTGAATTTTAATTCAGCAAAATATCCTTAGTGGATTTCACTGTACGAATATTATGAGTAGAAAGGAGATACATGAAAGTCAAGGAAGGGAGGAGGAGATATCCTAGAAAAGGTGGAAGAGACATAGGGCAGAACTAAACCTTCAGATTCAAGCTCACACAGGCCTGTATGGGCTTTGGGGGGACACAAATAGTGGTACCCAACTTTCTATTTATCAGTTTTCAGTGATCTGTTACAAAAAATCAGATTAGTTAGTCAGGCACTTTGTGAATACTCTGTCAAAGATGGCATATGCTAAAAATCAGTTATTTCTGGCTTTAAAATACGCCCCTAGAAGCTGCAGGTCCCAGATGTGGCAGATAAACAGTGTGGCCAAGTGCTTTGTCACTTAACTGTCACCCAGGGAATTGTGCTTCTGGATGAAAATAACAGCTACCAGTGGTACTTGAAAAATACAGGTAGATTTTAGCTACTGGATACGTGGTTTTTTGCAAAGAAAATAGACTTGTGCGAAGATGGAAGTGTGCTTGTTATAGATTTGGAGAAATGAAGGGCTCAATGAAAAAGTAATCCATGCTCACTACAGCTCACACTTTATATTGCTAGGATTATGACATGACTGGTGTGGAAGAAATCAGTCAGGAAAGCAGCAAGTGGAATGGACTGGGAGTTGACTAGAAAGCAAAAACTGCTCAGCAGTTTTGTATGTAAGATTATGACACAGCAAAAAAGTGAGGCCACATTCTCATATCTTTTCTCACTGTGCAAATAGGATAAGAACATCTCTCTTTCCACTTGGATGAGTTAGGAAAGCTACTAGTACAATAGATCATTAGTTATTGATGTTTAGTGCTTGTATAGTGCTTGTATAGTGCAAGACCTGATTATGAGGAAGGTCCATAGGTGCCATGATAAATAATAAACAAAGAGTTACATCAGAAAGAATGGTGATAATATAATACAATACAAAACAGGCATTTTCTTCTAGAATTCAGGAGAGAGTGTAACTTCATACTGTCAGTAGAGAGGGCTGTTTGTCATAACAATTAACTCTGTTGTAATAAAAATTTGTTTCTGTGCTAGGTAAATTTTCTTCTGTGCTCCTTAATGTCCTGTTGTAATCTATTATACTGGCAATTCTGAGAAAACTTAGAATGTTCCTGAGACAACTGATCTGTTATTCAAACACACTTAAGGCTTCCTTTTCAGTGATTTTTGGATTACAAGGTATTGCCCAAAATGTGGTAGGACAGAGTTCTTAAAAAATAAATCAAAAAAGTTATTTATTTAATTTTTCTAGTATTTGCATTTTTTTTTCTGCTGATACAGACAGGAGAAACTTATCTCAGTCTCGCTGTCCAAACTCCAGCCATTTTCACTGGGTTTTTTTTCAATGGAAATTTCCATGATGTTTTTAATCTTCCTCTGATGATAACTGCTCTACTTTTCTTCTGGTGCTGTCTTTTTCAGATTTGGTTCATATTCATAGGCTACAAAGATCTCTTAAGATCTTATGCTCATTACGCTACACAGCTGTCAATGGTGCACACCATTATGGTGTTCCCTAAAAATTAGACCTGATTAACCTGGTCATATTTCCATGCCTAACTATTTTTAGCTTTTTAGAGTCCTGAAGAAAACTTGCTGTGATTTTAGCCCATCAGACTCAAGTTCTAAAAAAAGCCATTTGCCAGATTAGAACACAAAAGAGTGGCTATTTAAATCACCTTCTGCTTAATAATTGAGAAGTTTTGAGTTCATCTCTCCCCAAGACATGCACATAGTTCTTCGTGTGCTCTTTTAGTTGATGACAATAGGCAGACATTTTAATGTCAGAAGCTTTATGAAGGTCTGTTTATGTCCAGATCACCTAACTGGGGCCGTGCAGCCTTTTCAGCTTGTACTTCTTTGGATAGAATCATGCACTATATATTTATGCATGTTCATTCACAAATATGCACATGACACCGACATGATGTAGGCAAAAAGGGTACCTTATAAAAAGTATTTGGAAAAGTACACCTGAATGGCAGGCATTTAGTCATAAGATTGAGAGCTGACCTCCCAAACACAGAAAGCACCTGTGCCTATTTTGTCCTTTATGACGCTTGTGCTCAAAGTTATCTGAAGAGCCTGGCAGTTGCCTATTCTTAGTCCTGGGATTCATTAACAGAAAACATTTCTAGTGGAAGAAACAGATCTAGGAATTTGGTGATTGACATGTCAGCTGTCAACTTTACACATGATTTTGGCTATTTAACACTCATTATTAGCTTTCAGCTGCTACAAAATGAAGACAAAGATATAAAGGTCTGTCACAGTTCTGCCCTTGCCTCATTTAACTTTACCAAGTCATGGGACAAAGTAGTTGGAATTTTACTATGTAGTACTTTTTATGTGCTGTAAGTCAGTGGAAAACATAATTTCATATTTCCTGGCAGTCCATGAAAACTAAATTGAATATATTTTCCCAAAAACCATGATCAAGTCACAGCCTGATTCGTATCAGTCTAAAATACTGAAGTGAGATATTTTCCAAGATAATTTAGCAAATGCTAAGAGATAAGAGTTTTTCCTCCTCTGATTGTATAAATTTCTCTGTTTCCTCTAACAAATATACTGTTCCTGAATTGCATAATATTAAAAAAATCTAATACAAATAATAATGTTTCATTAACAATCGATCTTTATCAACATACTTCAATCTTTTCTAAAGTAATGCTAAATGACAGAAGGAAGATTTCAATAATAAAAACAACTGGGGTATACAGCTGGTGTCAAGAACCCTGGAACTAAGGAATGTGATTTTATCTTACTTCTTATTCCCTTTTCTTTCAAGGAAAGAAAGTATTTTCCTTAGAAAATTATGAACTGCATCTACAGCATTGTTATTTCTTTAGTTATAGTGATATATCTCTGAATGATGCAGTCTATACCTGCAGGAGTTAAACTCATTATTGTTAAACTAAATGTCTTTACTTTCTGAGCTCCCTACTTTCCAACTGCCATGTCCATATATTCCCTTAAAATCTATTTATTTCAACTGTAGAAGCTTGAGTAAAGACTGACCACATAACTTGTTTCCCAGCTTTTCAGAAAACCTCCCAGGTTAAGATTTAATTTATTTCATGTGATTCTGGACAACCTCTTTCCAGTTGAATTCCTAAATTGGCAAAATAGCTGTCTGAAATACTGGCAGGGTGTAGCAGGTTGCAGGGAGGGCTTGTGGATCCCTGCTCAATCCTTATGGGATGGGCTCTGGGAATTCCAGGAGCTGTCCACTGAGCAAGCAGGAACTGATGGCCACAACCTGAGCTGAAATGGGTTCTTGGGCTATGGGCAGGAGTGGAAGAAGGCTTGAGGAAGGGTCTAAGAGAGGTCAATCACATAGGCCTAAATAAAAGGTCTTCAATAAGCCTAAATAAAAGGTCACTACTCTTGTGCCACAGTGCCTAGAACACTCAGCCCAAAATTGGAAGAATTAGCATAACAGTCTTTTCTGGCAGCAGAGACTTTGATCTACCTCCTGAAATTACTAGGCTGCATTGTGTTTTCAAGTACAGACTCTTTTAGTGATGTAATGCCACCCATAGTTCCAGCTATCATGATTTTTCTCTACTGTCTGCCAATGGTTTTTCTCCCCTTGTCAAAGTTATGCAGTGAATTCACTCAATTTTTTTTTATAGTTCAGGGAACAAACATGGCAATTTTCATGGACTCAGTTTTGCCTGAGGAAGCCCCCCAAGTCTTAATGCTGTTCTTTTGTTTCTTAGCAATGGAGTACTGTAGAGCAGCATCTTATCATAGTTAAGTTACAGTATATTTGACTCAAGAAAGTTCAGAAAGTCTAGAAATTATGTAAGTTTTCACTGCAAATGAATAGAAGGCAATAGAAATAACCCTACTGACAGAAATGATCCACGGATCCCTATCTAGAAGTGATTTTATTTTGTCTCAATTTTTTTCTTAGACAAGTAATAGATTAAACATATTCAAATTTTTAATAGATTGTGAGTAAACAATGAAATTATATATAATGGGATAAATAATGGACTTTCTCAGAATGCTTATATGCCTGATATGTATATGATGAGCTTCAAAAAAAAAAAGATGACATTTTTGAAATTTCCAAGCTTTTTATAAGACTCTGTTAATATCCTGAATCTTCACTATTTTCTGTTAATTCTTTGTTTGTGTTCTTTATTTCTTTTGAAAACTTCATTTAGTGACTGAAAAATTATTTAAAAAGTAAAACCCAAAAGTAATATTTAATTTCTTTTAAGAATTTTCATGCTTACACTACAAAGTTATACAAGAAAATAACTATTGTCTCAATCTGAATTCATATCTACAGGTATAAAACTACATTAGTAATCTTTTCTGCAATGATTACACTGACTCTGGGTGCAGAGAAAATTGTCCTTTCCTTTTTGTCAATCTAAAGCTTTAATGATTTTATGTCAGAAGACCGTAAATAAATGCCAGACAATAAGGGGTTGTGAAAATAAAAAGCTAGTTTTATGGCAGCTTTCGTTTTCTTTCAAGCTTTTATTCTAATTCAATATTTGCTGTTTCACAGAATCTTAGAATGTGAGAGACCCTCAAAGACCATTTAGTTTCAACCCCTCTGATGTGGACAGGGTTGGATGGGTGCATGCAGAGGTAGGTGTTCAATAGCTGGGAGTTCCAATAAACATCAGAGACAAGTGATGTCCCTCAGGGGTGTTTACTGGGACCAGCGTTATTTAATATCTTCATTAATGACATAGACAAAGGGCTTGAGTGCACCCTCAGCTAATTTGCAGGTAACACCAAGCCAAGTGGTGCAGTTGACATACCTGAAAGATGGGATGCCATCCAGAGGGACCTTAAAAAGCTCAAACTGTGGATATTTGGGAATTTCATTATGTTCAACAAGGTCACGTGCAAGGTGCTGCAGCTGGGTCAGGGCAACCCCTGTATCAACACAGGCTGGGGAATGAGCAGATCCAGAGCAGCCCTACCAAGAAGAACTTGGGGTGCCTGAGAGGCTGGACATGAGCAGGCAGAGTGCCCTCCCAGCCCAGAAAGCCAATTGTGTCCTGGGCTGCATCAAAAGGAGTATGGCCAGAAGGTCAAGGGAGGGGATTCTACCCATCTACTCCAGTTTGGTGAGACCCCATCTGGAGTAGCATATTAAAAGGATGCAACAGAATTTTTGGCAGTGTACTAAGTAGAAAAGAAAAAAAAAAAGGCTTAATAACTGTAAACACTACAGGCCTCGAAAAATATATCCATGAAGATTTAAAAAATTCATTAAGACATACCCTAAGCTGCCTGATCTAGCTTCAGAGGTAGGTCTGCTTTCAGCATGTGCTAAGAATTAGAGTACCTCAGAAAACCCTTCTACCCCAGATCATAAAACAAACTTAACCCTTTATCTCATACCTGTTCTAGTTTGCCAAGGTCAATCTTGAGCGCTGAGATACCAAAGTGCAACTACAATTAGCAAACTCAGTACAGCACCTGCTCCTTGGGAGATTTGCCCATTCCTCTATGCATGTACCTAGTGAGCAAATAGTTTATTATTAAAGTCTCTGAATGTATGTGGGTATATCAAGAAACGTTGAGAAGAGCAGTTTGGAATCAATGCATTGTGTTCAACTTCTGAGCTTCTCGTGCCTAGAAGTGTTAGGAAAATATAATCGAATCTCTCTGTTTTCTGATGTGCAACAAGGAATAATCTCTTTTTAGTTTTTTATATCTTATACACTTGTTATCACTTGATACTGGAGAGCTGCAGCAATTAAACATGACTATCATGGTATGCACAACAGTTAGTCAGACAGAGAAGTTTATTTGTAGCTCAACTTGGATAGCAAATGCTGCATTTTGGATACATTTATTTTAATTACTTTTAATCAACATTTTAACAAATTTAAATGTTACTATTTTATTATATATTATAATTTTGTGTTTTTATACTATGGTACATTTTTAATGATACTATAGTCAGGCTATTTCATCTGAAAACCTCGTCCTGCTGGCTATCAACTGATGTACAGTCACAAAGAGCAGCACAGAGCTGAATATTTCACATGGAGAACAAAGCTTAAGTGTAAGTACTAAGTAATAATTTTTTAAATCTCAGTGGGAAGAAGTTTAGGGTATACACATCTGAGAATCCTCTGGTGACTGGTGTCACACTGGGGTCGACTATGATGTAGAGTCAGAGAAGCTCAGGAAAACCTTTTTGATGGGCTAAAGCTCTTTGATTCAGCAGAATTCTCCAAACTATTAACTACAAAGAACATAATTAAAGATGCATACTGTTAATCTAAAATACACCCAGCTCTTTTAGATGCTACAATAGGTCAGAGTGGGAACAAGCATATTTTAAAGTGATAGGTTAAAAAATAATATTCAACTATTAGCCTTATATGTTTAAAGTTAAACTCTTTTATTCAACCACCTAAATCTTTTATCCTACATAATGACACCATTTAAAAATGCAGTTTGCTTTATTTTTCCTTCAGCATTTCCTCTTCAACTACTCTGCTTGAACCATATGGTTCTGCCAGTGAGAGCAAAAAGGGTGGGTTCAATCCTCTACTATTGCTGAGAATAAAGAATAATTTAGTTAAAACCAAATGTAAATGACCTCCATTAGAGGTCAAGACAGTACAAAATATTCAAAATGTCTCTATCATGGTTTAGAAATTATCAGGAAGGGCTTTAAGTGGAATCCAGGTCATTGATCCCTGCCATTTTCATCACAAAATACAGAGACCTTTGAAATAAAAACTCTGTAAGCTAGGAGATCTTCTTATGCTTATTAAAAGGCTTGAATAACTGCTCTTGCATTTGGGACTAACACCGTCCCCAGAGTAAAAGCAGCCCAAAAGCAGAAAGTAGAAAGGGTGGGATTCTTCAGCTCTACAGATTAAGCTATCACTTAAAAAAAAAAAAATATATATATATATATATAAAATATATATTTTAAAAATAAATATTAAGACGTAAAAAAAATTGTAATGTGATGCTCAGTTCAGATGGTAAAGAGAGAAAAATGCCTTAATAAGTTGTACTCTCCAGGCATCCGCTGGTTGATGTCAGGAATAAAGTCCTGATGTTCTCTCTCTGATGGTAGAGAGAGTTGGCTCTTGTCCTTCATGGTCTTGGATATAAATCATACATTATTAGAATGGAAAGAGCGGGTCCACTGTCCTGCTCTAAATTGAGGTGATGAAGCACCGGGCTGGGTGACGTGTTCCTGATCATTCCCCTATGACATAATTTACTGCCCTTTTTACATCTCTTTTCACAGTCCAGTTTCTTCATCGTTACCATCAGCTATTCCTATTTACTCTTTCCCTAGGGATCTGAGTTTTGCTGACTTTTTACACCTTCTTGTTATTCATGATGTGGTTGCCCTGGAAAATTCCACCTTGGTCAGCAGTTCTGTAAGGTAATACCTCTTTTTATACATAGTTTTTCATTTCTGCTATTTCTCATGTTGTTGTCATCTTAGTTTAGTAAGGCTTGGCCAGCTGCACTTACTCTTTTACATCTACTCCTTTGCTATCTGTTACACCTGTATTTTTCTCTTGCTGTTCCCTTAGTGCAGTTTAGGACTATTTTTTTTCTGGATACTCCAAAAAAAGTAGCAGCCCATAAACTCTTCTTGTTTATCTGGCCTTTAATCTGCCCTAGATAAATATTTGTCTGTAGAACAGGGCATCAGAACATAAAGTGCTACTGTCACCAAAAAGTGCTACTTACTGGCTTTTGAGCAACTTTTGTTGCAAAGTAAGGGAAAATATATAAAATAATGACGCTAAGAGACCATGTCTATTATTGATGAGAACACTTCTGAATTGCCATCCCATAGTAATACATTCGGTTTTCCTTTTATTTGTAGTCCTTCCAATGAGAGAGTACTGACAGAGCAGAGATAGATAGTTTGTGAGCAAATGGAATAAAACATTTAATGTATATTTCTACTTGAAGTGACTGTTCTAGAGGTTAAAAATAAGGTAATATTAAATGAGTGAGAGAAAAGGAGACAGGCCTTTCATGTACATACACTGATGGTGATAAGTGAAAAGGGGTAAAAATAAACACAGACTTTTTTTTAGGCAGTACTTTCATTAATGTCCAAGGCCCTCAGTAGATCTGACATGGCCAAATTCATCTTTGTCCCCTAGTTCTTGGCAGCATCTACTTCCAGATATTGGCCAGAGCTTTAGATGGCCTAAACATGGATCTTTCCATTGGTTCTGGAAGAGACACAATGATTTATAACCACTGAAAACCACCATCATGCATTTGCAAAGGGTGTAAATCAGAGCAGAGTCAGATCCATTGATTTTTCCTTTCACTTCCTTGTCAATGCCTTCTGCTTTGTAGTGCTTAACATCTTCCCATTAGTTCTCACAGATATCATCTGCACTGATTTTAGTCACACTTGAGGCATAACAGCTTCCACACAAGTACATAGTTAAATAATTCATTTAACACTTACTTTCTAATCAGAGAAAAAATGAATAACAAATTGAATTTAAAAGAGTAAAAAAATGCTAATATTAGCTCATTGTGTAAGAATTTACTTATATTTTGATTTATGCTTTGGAAAATAAAGCTGTGATCTGAAAATGTGTAGATGAAATATTACTATAGTGACTTTGATACTATAAATAATGATTGTTCATTTTATAAGCCCTTGAATGAACTCAAGTTTTATTTCTAAACTGTATGAATGACCTGCCATCTTTACAAAGCAGATCATTAGTGGAGATTTATACAAATAATATAGTGATTTATTATGGTTCTCTAAGATCTCTAGTTGTAGTTTATGCCCTGATTACAAGCATGTATGTTGTCAATGATTTGCTTGAACTAAATAATTTATCAGTAGAAACAAAAAGATTGACAAACTGGGTACTGTACTTTGTACAAATTGATCTGGTAATGGTAGATCAGAAAAAAAAAATCTGTTAAAAATTCTTTCTGTAATTAGGCAATATTTACATTCTGTGCCATAAATAAAATGGAAGATGTAACTCAATTTATATGAAAATGAATTACGGTCATCAGCAAACTAATGTTGAACTTGTTTTGTGTGTTGTTAATTTTATATTACTAGTAAATCCATACAATAGTTGATCTGCACTTAAGATTGGATTGATTAATTTCTTTGGTCAGTTACAGAGACATGTCTTAGGAGATTTTTGTTTGAATCACTGTTAAACATCACTAACTATTTTTTGCATGAGAAAGTCAATGAAATGCAGTGCAATCCTATGTTACTTAAACAAAAATTCTGTGAACATCAAATATTTGCACTGTCTGGAAATAGACTGGAGGATTGATTTGCTGATAAAGGATTTCTTATGTGTCACTGTAATACTGCAACACTGGTCACATACTTCAACAAGAGCAATTTTGCATGTTTATACCATTGTAGAAAAAGTCAGTACTGAATCTTTTACAGTAATGTTTCTGCCATAAAATTGCAATGTTTTATAATTTTGGGTCATTCTCTAAGTAAGGGAAACATTCCATTAATTTTATTTCTTTTTAAAAAATATTTTAATATTACCTCCTGTAGATTGGCAAGTCTTTAACATAGCATCACAAATAATAAACTCATTGAAGATGTTGCATCACATAGTGCTAATGGTCAGAGAAAGTATTCATAGTCCTTTGTTGCTTTAATCTCCTGAATTCTCTGATGCCCGGTCCTGAGATGTTGCAGTTTCTAATTAAAGCAACCTGGAGCAGGCACTTTCTGGTGTCACACCCCTACCTTCCCTTCAATGCACAGAAAGACTGAGAGAGCCAAAGCATCCCCAGAAGAATATACCACATTTCAGGTATTTAACAGCCCTGTTCCTGGTCAGGCTTCAATTCTTTTCTTAAGATTGCAAACAAAATTTTGCATGATTCTGAGAGATGAGTTTTATCAACACACATATTTTCATAGCTCTAGGAAAAGGGAAAAAAAAAATCATTTCATTTAGCAGTTTTCACAATGCTGTACAAATCTTTTCCATACACAGAGGGCCAGCTCTATGACTTAGTATTGCTCATCTCTAAAATAAGCACCATTTTGACTAGGTCAAGGGGCACCATTTGATAAAATATTTTCTAAACACTTATATTGGGAAATCTATCCTTCTTTTCCAACCTCCCAGAGCAGTCTTTTCATTGGCCTACTTTTCAACTCATCCTTACATTTACAGACTTTTCTAGCACTGTTACTTTGCACTCAACCATTTCATAGCTGCTGAATGGAGTGTTTTTAAAGCAGAGGTCATCCTGCATAGATGTCAGTAAGGAACACTTTAAGATAGTGTTGGATACATTTCTTTTCTCTTTCCAGTCCCTTATTTAATCAACATATCTACTATATAAAAATAATGTGGAAGTTACAATGGGACATGGTATAATAGCTCACTGTTTTTAAACCCCTATATGTTGTTTCATAGCACTGTAGTTTTTTCATGCTTTGTAAGCACTACTTTCTTGACACCTACTTTACATTGGCTAATACAATTACTAAAAATACATCTTAGAGTTTACTAATAATAAATTTATTTGCAATCTATGTCTGAATAATTAAAATGGAAATATTGCCTGGTCTTCTTTTTTAACCAATACTTGCACGTGGAAAATATCAGCAACACAAAAAGAAATGTTTAATTTCAGTATTTCATTTTCTGTTATGTTGCTACCAGTAGCATTATTAATAGCACACAAGTCACTTCAAAAAATATTTTATTATTTTACCAGGAAGGTAAAAGTCATGCATCTATATACAATCAGTAATAGAAAAGTTACTTGCACCCACATTTAACTGCTGAATATGCAGAATTGTGTGCTTGACAAGTCTAGCTCCTGCCTCAGCATCTGAGTAATTCTTCATTTTAATTAGATCTCTTGGCAAAGATGCAGACCAAAGGCTCATAACTCTCCTTTGACTGTTTTAGATGAATCAGCCTTGCTGTGATACAGTGCACACCTACACACTCACATGCTTCTTAGCTGTCTTCACAGGATAGCAAGAATTAAATGAAAAAGTCACACGGGCACCTGTGCAATGGGAATAATGGAAAGTTTGGCATTTTCACACTTACTTCCAGAGTGATAGTTCACTCTCACATCTTCTCAGTGGTCCTAGTACTTAACTAGGGATTTCTTGCAAAAAGTTAACATGATCCTATGAAAAGTGAAGTGAAAATCATGTTGGAATGGCTCCAATAGCTGCATAGATTTTATCTAAAAGTAAAAAAAATGTGATCTAAGTTATTTCATCCTAAGGAATGAAGAGTGAATTTCCCAAAGTGTGGTTACACTGTTCCACATCATGCTGCTCCCCTGTCCTTCCTGTGGGGTCCTCTGCTACCAGGAGCCTGGTCCTGAATAATTCTCCATGGGGGACAGGCAGATAACCAGTTTCATTGTGGTCTTCACCAGGAGGATCTCAGTGCCAGCACCTGGAGAACCTCCTCCTGCTCCTTCTTCACTGTCCTGCATGTCTGCTGAATTGTTTCTCATTCCTTTTTTTAGTTTTGTAGGTGTTGTGATAAAGCATAAAGTTACTACTCAGACAATACCCTTGACAAAATCTGAACTGAATTAAGTTTCCTGCATTTCCTCATATGAAGACATTTTTATTTTCTTATTTTCAAGTACATGGTTTCAGTATAGCTGATGCAGAAACACTAATTTTTAATTTGTAATTAGCCACACATGCAATGCATACCTATGAGCTTAATGAAAAATATAATATTAAAACTATTTCCTGAATATCATTAGAGGAAGAAGCTGGCTCAGGCTGAATCAGGGTCATACATTTTAACTGAGCACAAAAATATTTATGAAAGATTAATTCTGTCAGAATTCATAGATATTTATATCAACTTTATTAACATTTTGGAAATTTATGATTTTGTATTTGGTAACTATTTATAAATCTGAAAGAGATACATTACTATTAGAACAGTTCATTCAGTTTTGGATTTGTTCTTTGCCTTCTTAATGCTTAGTTCATTGTATCCTGATGTATTCAATTCTTCCTATATGTTGGCCATTAAACTATCCATAGCAAAACACTTTTTGAAAGCATACTGACATGTGGACATTTTTTTTTAATATGCCAGTCTATTGAAGTTTTAATAAAAGTAAATAAAAACAGAAATTCAGGAAGAGTGTGTATAAAAAAACTTTTTAAACTGAATTAGATTTCAGCTTTGCGGAGTATGAGAGTTTTTATGCTTCAGGACTGTTCACAAATAAAACAACATACTTTAATTTCTTCTGATGTGATTTCAATTTCTCATCACAGTACAGCCTGAGCTCTCCTTACTGACCAAATCCTTATTGTTTCTCTATTATTATGGAAAGACCTCGATCTCCAGTTGATAAAAGTAATAAAGACTGTAATGGGACCTTAATGGGTCAAATCAAAGGTCAACCTATTCCAACACATGCTAGTAATAGAACACTTAGAAAAGTAAACATGAGCTGTGTAATACTACAGTCCTCAAGATCCTCACTTCACTTCCTGTAATTTAATGTTCTGCAGCTTTTTGGGCCACAGATGGCTTGGTGGTACTTAATAACCATCAGTGGGATGTTTCTGACACGAATTTTCTGAGTTATTTTTGATCTCGTGTGATTTGGCCTCTGCAGCATCCCGTGGTAAAGAAATTCCTATTTAGCTACATAGGAAGAAGTTTGTTTTGTCTGTAACATGCTAGTTCTATTGAAGCTTCTTATTCTGTACTGCACAAGACGATAAACAGCTGAGGCTGATTTCTTCAAACTCCTTCTCTTTCTAAATACTGTTACCAGTGATTGACTTCATAATCTCTTCTGCAGACTGAAGACCATTCATCCCTACAGTTACAAATGTCCTTCCTGCTCTTCTTTGTAAGTTTCCATTAATAATTTGTCTAGTTTCTTTTATTTTGTTCGTCATCCCTAGCACTTGACTTGCCCGTTACTGTGTCCATCATTGCAGCAAAGCTTTTTCCTATTTATGCTATTTATTTTTTATTGAATTGTAGCTGTCATTCGATTCTTTGTGTGACCTTCCCACAACACTTTACAGTGACCCCCTCATTTATACTCTGCTGAGTATCTTAATGTCAGCAGATATGGTCAGTTCATATTTTAATTGTTTTGCAGATCAGCTATAACTGTTTTGTTTAAAAAAAAAAAGAAAAAAGGGAAGACTTAGGATCTATTTGAGCAGTTTCTCCATGACACAGGTTGTGTTGAAATACAGTAACTAATGTTTCAAGAGCAATATTTTTCCTCTCTTCTTGTGAATTGTTTTATGGTATCAGAAGAAGAATAATTCCTTTACATAACTTCCAAAGCAAAGCCCTTATAACTGAGCGAGGTGTGAATAAGCACTCATTTGTTCAGCTGGCCTGGATATCACCTGCACTAATCACCATGTCTAGGCACAATAAAAACATCTGCCTACAGAAGCTGGAGTATCTCACCAGAGCTACCTGCTCATCCTGTAGGACCTGAGAGATCAGTTCCTGGAAGGTTTCCTACATACTGGCTGGCCCAGGTCCAGCTTTTCCCATTAGCATAAAAGTGAGCAAACTGTGAGGATACCTGGTTGCAAAGGAAATGCAGTGTTCCTCCTAATTAAACTTACCCGTTCCTTCTCACCAGCCCCAGAAGGCTGCACCGTAATTTGAAACCTGTAAACCAGTTTGGAAGGCACTTCAACGTCATTGGGTTTGAAAGATGATCTCTTAAAGGCAGTAATGTTATTTTTCTTTTAATGCTTGCTTTGAATTATATTAAACAAGCTCTGGAAGGAATGAGCAAGGGGCTGAGAATGTGGAAAAAAATAAGACTGTAAGTAATGAGACATATGACGTATAGATCAGCTCTGGGTTGGGGGAAATTGTATCTCCTGGAACTCAAATGTGAAAATTAGACCCTATCTTTTGTTGACATAGAAGCAATCAGTAAATGCGAAATACCAAGTGATCCTATACTTCATATCTTCTCTTTATCATTTCTCAATTTATTTTTTATTGTCTGTTTCACAAAATTTTCTTTCCACATTTCATATGCCAGTGTTTTATTTCTTCTTTTTTGATGATACCTTTTATTTTCTCTCATCTTGAAAATGCCTTGCTTCAAAATGTTATTGTCGTTACCTGTCCCACGAACATTTTTATGCCTCAAATAAATGACTATGCAAGGTTTAGTAATAAAAATACATTCTATTTCTCTGTATTTATGATATTTCCTCTCACTGATATTTTGTCTTGTCAATTAAATTTAAGTATTTGAGCAGCTCATAGCAATTTTATCTACTCATCTGGATAGTTGGCAGCAGTGACAAAAAATTACTTATAAATTTCAGAGGAAAAGTGTTCAAATAATTTTAGTATATAGCAGTTTTCTTTTTAGTTAACACACACAAAGCTCTAATGCGTCTTATTATACCATGCTACAACACACCTACCAATATCTCTGTATGTGAAAACTCCCCAGCTGAGAAGGAGCTTAAAGGGAATTGAAAACTCTGTCATAGCTAGCCTTGAGTCTGCAGTGGCAGAATGTCTGCAACTGTACCAGTAATTGCCCAAAGAAAGTTATATTTTCCCCCCCTTCCACAGTCTAAAAATAGAGCAGTACCACATCCCAAAATAATTACCCAGTCTAGAGATCTTTTCTCTGCCTGAGGGACAGAAAATATACAAATGTTTGAGTGGAATACCACTAGCTGAAATTTGGGCTTAACGGAATCAGTAATTTTTTGATTGGGACCAGAAATTCACCTGCAATTAGCAGCCTAAATCATCTTAGGAAATGATCCATTTTTGCTGATATCATTGTTCTACTACTCCATCAATGTGGACACCAGTGTGCCTGCTGACTGGGATTCTGAAAGGGCCTACAGGCAACACAGCCCCTAAGACTGTGTTATCCTCCACAGCTAAGTGATCCAAAGTTCCATCCCTAAGACACCCTAAGGCCTTATATACATTTATTTTAATTCCATTCTCCCAGTTGGCCCCTTGGCCTTCCCGTCCCTTTTGTCCTTATATGGAATTTCTCTGGAATGTTCTCCCCAGTTCGAGGCCCCATTGGCCCCTTATCCTTGGTCCCTCCTCCTGCCCCTTCTCATTGGTTCCCCAGCCCATCCATCAGCATTGTCCCGCCCCAGCCCCTCTCCCTTGGTTGTTGCAAACCCCGCCCCCTTCAGTTCTTAAGGGCCGGGTTCTGCCTTTTTGGGTTCTTTGTGCCTGGGCCCTCCTGGGGACGGAATAAACCGGACCTGGAACCCGCACAGAGCCCCCTGTGTGCTCCTTGTGCCGCTGGGATTGCTGCTCCCCCGTGCTGTGTGTGCTGGGCACTGTGAGTGTGAGTGTGAGCTCCTGCATCGTCCTGCTGCCCCAGGCTGTGTGTGCTGCTCACTGTGAGTGTGAGCTCCTGCTGCCCCAGGCAGTGGGGACGCTCTCAGAAGGTCACACCCCTGCCCAGCCGGACACCACCAGGGTTCAGTGATATATCAGAGGTCATTTTATCTAGTACCTTTAGGAAGAAATCTTCAGCGCAGTTTAGCTCTTCAGTCTTTATAAGATCCTATTTTTTTTCTCTCGACCTCACATTTTGCTCTATTTTGCAGATAAAGAAAATGATATTTGACATATTTTGTTCTTTTATTTCCAGACACAGATCTAAAAGACTGTTTTAAATGTAAAAGTAGCTGAAAATAAAATCAAAATAATGTCATGCTAGTCAACTGTAGTCGATTCTGCACCACTAAAATCAATAGGAATACAGTTATTACTTTTACTATAACAGAATTTGCCCTTAACATTAATGTCTGACCTCTGCTCTTTTTGTATTTTATTAAAACATGTATTCAAAGTCAAATCAGTACCCAAAATTTCTTTTTCAAGCAGGATGATTTAAAATTAGGTTTGTTGAAATAAAGGTCAAGACACAGTTTATGTTACGAAATAGAAGAGAGATTTTAAAACAACACACTTGCTTTTTAGTAAGAAGTTTAGGTCTCAACTTCTCATACCAAGTTTTCATCAAGTTTTTGTGGTAGAGAGAGCTTAGTTGTTTCTTTGCAGAAACTTCAAGTACGTCATCTGGTGTTTCTAATTTCAGTAGTATTACAAATTTTCCTCTGGGCATCAAGGAATGAATGCTTCATGTTTGTTTTGTTTAGTTTTTTTAAAATAACAATATTTATTCAGAAAAGGCTATCTTCTTCACTTTTACAGGCAACCTTTTTTATGTGCAATTCACCATTATTTACTCAATGCAGGATATTTTAGGCTCAGACCCCTATAAAATATATTTTAACAATGAGTGTGAATGATAAAAACACTAAGATCTGACATATTTTTTTAAATGTCAGTGAACATATTCTTCCTTTACTTACCAGAAAGGAACAAACTAATGCAGAAACAGGCAAAAATACTAGGCATGTATCTCAACTGCATAATATTTGTGATCTGAATGTCAGAAATTCATATGACGTTGCTTTCACTGCTTCCCAGTCCCTGATGTGGGGGAGTGTCTCTTCTATGCCAATAGTTACCAGTTCTCAAACTTGCTTGCACAGTGGGCTGGAAGAAGATCCCATGACTTCTTTGACATGAAGATTTAAAGAAAGGAAGAAAACACTTCGTTATTACAGACCCAACATCAAGAGCCTTGTTAGTAGGCCCAATGACAAACAGCTGTTTTTGAGTTAGTTCATTCTATGAGGTTTCTCCTTCTACTCACATAGCTAACAAGAAAAAAAGGTCCTTTTGCAACCTGATGGCCAAAATCCAATCCATATGAGGAAACCTGTCCCTATGCGTAGCTTCCACTGATGAAAACCTTGTTGGGAACATAAGTGTAATTTTATGCAATCACAGACTCAGTTTTCTTAGCACGTGACTGCAGCCTTGCCGTGTGTTTCTGGATCATGCTGTGCAGAATGTAAATAGGGGAAAGGCTCTTGGCTCACATAGTGAATTTGTGCTCATATTTTGTAGGTCATACTGCCATTGTAATCTAGTTCTTTAAACCCAGTGACTCTATTTTCCAAATAAAATTATCCATTAATACAAAGATAGGATTTGAATAAAGGTGAATGCAAACTCCTTTGGAAGGTTTATTTACAATAAGTACTATTTTGGAGAACTGAGATAAAAATTAAAGGCAGGAGTATTACAGGACAGTATAAAGTGTTGCAACAATCATTTTCTTGATATTTTCTTGCTAAAAAGGAAAACTGGAATTTTAGTCTAAACTTAGCTATATGAGCCTAATTACTTAGTTTTGTCCTCTTAAATATTTACCTCATCATAACATAATGCTGGTACTTCTAAGATAATGCCCTCTTTATCTGTAACCCCAGAGGTATTTCAGAAATAACTTCCGTTGTATTTTCAAATACCAGGCTGCCACCAATAAGTATTTTTCTCACATACAGAAGCATACTATTTTATCCACTCCTGTTCATTTACCTACTTTTCCTACTTAATCCTGCCAACCACCTTCACAATATATTTGCTGTCTTGCTATTATGTTCTGACACTTTATCTGCTTCAAGTTCTTACATACATTCCCAAATTTCCATACTGTATCAGACTGTTATCACACTGACATGGCACATGGCACTTGAAGACATTTAACAAGTGTGTATTTTTATTTAAGTATGTTCAGAATTCTGTATGTGTTGCTACCTCTATGTTTGAATGCAGAACAAGACTTCTGAAGACTATTTATGAAATTCAATTACAAGTTGATGTGATGGAAAGTAGGAAAGGATCCAGGTAATCTAAACCTTACTTAACCTGGAAGCTTGCAAATCCCATCAAACAATCTGCTGGCTGTCCAGAAGTGCAGCTTGCCTGTGCATGTGCCTAACTTTGCTAGCTTGAGAGTTCTGACTCTGTCAGAACCTTTGAATTTTCCACATATTTTCAGAGTGGACACAATTACTTCCATTCTTATGACAACCTCTTTCCATGGGTCTTGCAGTTCATACAGAGAAAATTCTGACTTTTCACCAAGTACCCAAAGAATTCCTCCCCAGTGTCATATGGTCAGAACTGCATTTACAACATAAATTGTTTGTCTCTGCCTAGAAACTTCTGTGGGTATTTTCCACAACTGATGTATCCCAATCCCCAGCCTTAGTATTTAACCTTTAAAAATGCATAAAAGATTTAGCTTTACAATGCCAAATTTTAAATATCAAGTAAAATAATTTTGCCCAAATGAATGTTACTTTTAATATGGATGCTTCAGTGTAAATTTTTCATCCTGTCCTGTAGTGGCGTCTATCTACTTTTTTCTAAAACGGAACACTAAAAGAGATAGATAAAGCCTGAATCCTGGTTTGGTGTTCTCATGCTAGTTAGTTAAACAGTCCACCCTTGTTCCTTGTTTCTCATGTTCCTTGTTCATTGCTGGCTTGTGTTGAGCTTTACACAACCTTCACCCCCAAGTCTGGGCTCCTCTCATTCTGCATCCAGCCTCTAACTGTGTCTAGGATTGCCCTTGTCCAAGTGCAGGACACTTCATGAGTTTCATTCCTTCATTAGTTTATACAGTCCCACTGAACACCACTCTCCAGCCTGCAGTATCCCAGACCTCAAGTTCTCAGTCTTCCTGGTCAGAAATCCTCAGTTTGCCTGTGGTTTCTTGATAGTCAATCAGTAATTTAGTGTGACTGATGAGGTTTTGATTTTGTCCTGGTCTTACGTTCATCTTCCAGGTCTTGTGTCTGTTTGTTTCTTATGGCATTTATTAATTTCTATGCATTTGCATAGAAAAAGTCCTCAATCAGATAATCTTAGCAAAGGAAATACAGATTTTGCATACCCTTACAGAATAACAGGATAGCCTGAGATAGAAGGGACCCAGAGCAACCATCTGGTACATCTCTAAAGTGAATGGCCCATATGGGGATTGGACCCTCAACCACCATGCTCTAACCAAATGAGATAATCTCAGGTCAGGTCCTGCTGGGAGAACTCTGAGTGACTGTAGTGCAAAACCTGAAATAAAAGGCAGAAGTACTGAACTACTTGATCTGGTATTGTTTGATTATAGGTATGCTCCTCAATTAGTAACTCAGTAACAAGGAAATATACTGCAATTGTCCAAAGTAATGTGGAGATTTGTTTGTTGTGGTTTGTTTTAAATACAGCTCAGTGTAAATCACTGAACTGAGCTACTTTTGTAGCAATTCGGAAACGGGTAGTTTTTCCACCAAGGCTTCTGTAAGCCATAAAGGCACAATATTCAACACATGGGGTTTTGTAACACCCTCCTTTTCCCCCTAAGGCAAACTCTCTCAATGTTGTTGATCTAAGATATGGGTCAGTTAACAAGCTTGTATCTGAAGACTGCAGAGCAAAATGGGGTTCAGAAAGAATCGATATTTCTTCTAGATAACAGGAGTCAAGGCCAAGTCATAGATTAAACCAAACAATTTAAGTATAAATATCAATGTACTGCCTGACAGGATGCCAATAAATGTGTTTTAAAAGCAAAGGTACACTGTTTGGTCATATAATTAGGAATACAGTACCAATAAACTAAAGGCACTTCTTAAAAGCATTGAGTTTATCTTAAAGCAGCAATTGACAAAAGCACTTGGGAGAAACAGAAGCACGGGCAGAACTCACTTGAGTTCAGCTGAAGATCAAACTTTGCAGGGAGCTTTCAGAATCCCACAGGTTTGGTTGCAAAGCCTTATTATCTCCAAGTCAGGTATAGATCAATACTAGCAACATTTGCAAGATTGAAACCGGTCACACTTAGGAAAGGAGATGGTATCATTTTAATGAGGAAATAAAAGATCACAACAAGGATCCTTACAAAGGAGACAGAGAAAAGTCATTCTCTGTACAGCAGATTTAATGGTTGTCTCCTAATGAATGCTGTCAATGTAAGAGGTTTGGTTTCCACTGGAAATAAAATATGGAGTTTTTCAGGCATTCAAGTTTTCTCTGAGAATTAAAAATGAGAAAGATTCAGTGAATTCTAGCAGTATTTTGCCCTAATGTCTCTATATTAAATGAAAACCATATATATACAGCTAGCGGGGCAGAAGAAGAACAAAACCTGCCTATAACTGATTGTCTGTCCACAGGATGGCATGGCTTTGTAGGGCTGATTGTCATGAACCTTTTCTTACTGAGAAATGAAGGGAAAGAGTAAGTTCTAGTACAGAGCAAATCAAGGCAGAACAGCCTGCTGCTGATCTCAGCAGAAGAAGGCAGATGACTCATTTGAGACAAATATATCCACTACTGCTCATTCACAAAATATCCTGCAGTGGTGGAATTGCTTCTAAGATGTAAAGAAAATTCTATGCATCAATGAGTAAAAAGAAATATTTTTCAAACAAAAGGATTTTTTTAAAAGTTCAAAGGTTTTTAATTAAAAAATTAAGCCTGTTTCGTTCCCTAAGCATGCCCTAATGTTTTATTACTTTGATAATGCAAACACAATTGTTTCTGATTTACCTTAGCTGTGGGGGATTCTTTACCAGTATGGGTGATGACAGGGATCAAACCAATAAGGTAATGCTAACAGATTCAGTTCCAAAGGGATTTATCCAATTAGCGCTCAAATACACTGGAGTGATTGCATGAGAGCTTTCGATAAAGATTTAGTTTTTTCAGTAAATTTTACTGAACTGTCAGGTTGCAGGCAAGCTTATTCATCAGAAGGCTGAAGTCTAAGCAGAGGCAGAAATATAGAGACCTTTTGGACAGATGTTATATTCTAGAATTCTCTCTTTTAACTCTAAGGCAAATGAAATTCAAAACTGAGTGTACAAATGCTAAGTGAAAATTATAGACCCATGTTCAATATCTGAGGTTAAATAACATCTGAATTCCAAGAACTCCTGTCACTTCCCCGCCTCTTCCCTTCTGCAAAGTACAGACAAAAGTTCATTGCAATCTCTTTGGGTTAGAACTGAAGATAATGAAAGCGCTTTTGTCTCTTAAAATTCCAGCTGTCACAGGAAGGGTTGCTCATTGGTTGTAAACAAAATAAATTCTCCCTCATTTTGTGAGCTCAGGAGCCCAGACAGACAGATGGACACTCAGCTATGTCTGCATAGAACCACTGTCTCCAGGGGTGTCAAAAGCCTGTGACACAATGTCCTTTCCATAATGCCTCAGCTGACCCAACATTCCGGCACTGAGCTATTTTCCAATCTTCAAACTATGTTAAAAGGGAGAAATAATATTACTGCTTATAATAATTTCCTTTTTAGGATAGTCCAGTGATTAAAAGCAGGGTATAGCTCTGTAATATTTTGATACTTTTCCTCACTAAGCAAAAGTTACTGTGCATCTTTGGACTTACCTGTTTGAATTTAAGATACAAATAAAGACATTTGACTTTCTTCAGGAAAGATTTGACAGTTGTTAATTGGAAAAGCTTTAGCCAAAAGAGCATACCTTTTTCTGCTTGAAATTAATTTAGCAGTTATAAGACATTCCAAGTTTCATCATTAAAGATGTTGTCTTTGAAAAAAATTATTTGCTTTTGAAAATTAATTTAATCTTAATAATTGAAAAAATAATCTGATTGATTTTAAGCATGTAGTAGATGCAAGAAATTTCTTGCAGAAAGATAATAAAAAATATTTATACATACTTTTTTGTTGAAGTGGGGACAAAAAGAAGTAACATGCACAGGAGCAAAAAATTTTAAACTGCCCAAAAAACAACAGACCTTTCCCATTTTTCAGTTTTATATCAAAAAATGTATATGTCAAAACCAAACAGAAAATTCTGTTGAATTATCTAGAATACATGTCCTTATTCAATTTGATAAATTTGAGAAAAAGATTTCTTTCCTCTGGAAATTTATAAATCCTTGGATTCAAGAAAAGAAAAGGATTTGCATGTGTATGATTTATATCAAGTGTATTCTGAGGAAGGAAGCTGCATAAGGCAAATTTTTAACTTTTTTCCCTATAGGTATAGAAAAACCATAATGAACAGTATGGTTAAATAGGACAAAAATATATGAGGCAATTCTAGGGAAAGTTATTGTATACAGTGTGTGGTCTTTCTCAGCCTTGTGTGCAAAACAACACATGAATTTCTCTATACTACAAAGGCTTAGGGATGGTTACCATCACACTTTGTTAGGAACTTGAAAGTATGGACTTCTATAAGGATCCTTCCCCTCTAGGAGCTGAAAAAGCTAGCAAAGCTTCAGATCCTGGAGAGTGCAGTTCCATCTTTTTATGTTTGGTCTTCCTTTTTTCTGTCTTTAAAAAAACACGAAACAAACAAAACTGCAGAATCCTATGCAACACTTATGGTTGGATAGATGTTAACTTCAGGCTAAGCTTTTAAACTTCAGATAGTGCCAGAGATAACAGTAATCTTACCTATAATGTTAGGGAGAAAAAATGATCTTACGTTTAAGTAACATTTTTATGCCTGTGGAACAGAGCTCAATTTCAGATTTTGCTTAAAGCCTGCAGTAACTTATGGATTTGATTCATGTCACCTGATTTTTGCTTGTCTAAAAGTTAGATATCCCATGCAAACTAGAGAGAGCATCTTGGTTCTGGCCCCATTTCAAGAGATGGATAGCTAAATGTGGAGCGTGATTCATACCTCCTTAACTTAGTCACTTTTCACTGACTCGATGAATGTGAAAGGTTTAACACTTAAAATGAATTTTAAAATAGAAATAGTTCAGCTTGTTTTTGATTGGAATCTCCCCCTCTCTCATTTATTTTGCAAAATCAAGTATTGAAACATTGCCTGTCCCTTGAGGAAAGCATAGTGGGACCAAGAATACATGAAGGATTTAAAAGATGTTCAGATACTTTTTTTCTAAAATAAGTTTGATTATACTGTGTCCTGCTCAAATCCATAATTTCTTAGAGAATATATTAGCTCAGTTGGTTAGAGCATGATGTTAATAACATCAAGGTTCTGTGTTTGATCTCCATATGGGCCATTCACTTGAGATGGACTTGCTCCATGTGGGCCCCTTACAACTCAGAATTCTGTGATTATGGATGTTTCTAACTATTGTGATTTCTTTAAATGTAGAGTATTACATGAGCTGAAAAATAATTCCTATTCTGCAAGCCCATTAGCTCTTCCATGCCTTGAACCGTCTTGGTTCTTTGTGTACCTACGTGTTGCATGCTACAGAGCCCTAATGCCATGGATCCTTGTCTGGCTTTTTTTTCTCTGATTCTCTTTCTTTTGCCCAAAATGCCTAATCACCCAGGCACATCTCCAAAGAATCCATGGAAAATGGAAGGGCACACACTCCACTATGGCTACTAAAACCCAGAAGTCTAAAAGTCTCAAAGTGTTGCAGCTGCCTGAGATTGAAGTTTCACAGAATAGTGCTGTGGTAGTTACAGTGGCTGTGCTTCTGTAACTTGAAATTTTGCCATCATAATTCATTTCTTATGAGGACGAGAATAATGAGTTCTAAAGATACAGATTATGACTGCTTCTAGTGGTCTGGGAGTGTTTTTGTGGATTTTGTTTGAAAGGTAAATTTAGATCCCACCATAGATAACCAAGCCTTAAGGATAATCAAACTTCCAATATGAAGCTTTTCATTCTTTGATAGTTAAAAAACCTTTAGATTTAAAAAAAATCTTAGAGAGGCAAATAGTACTGATAATAATTCCACAGTGAATGAACTCAGGCTTTTCTTATTCAGTGTAAGAAAAAGATATTAAAAAATATTAATTTTTTTCTCAATATCATGCAATTGTGAGCAGTGCTTGAAAGTTGTTACACTATGCCAATAATACAAATAAAATGTGAAGCATTTTCCTTTCTGTTTTCCATTTGTTTAAATGTTAGAGTACCAAAGGAAAGTGTTGTTGACATTTTTGTTGACAATTTCTGCATGGTTACAAAGCTTAATAGGTCATGTATTGAAGAGAATTTTATCATCATGCATAAAAAAGTCAGAGAGAAACTGAATGCAGAAATGTGAACATCCATGCTGTACAAATGGTATTAATTTCTTGCCTCTATCACCCACAATATGCTTTGTCATAGTGCTGCAGCTGTAATGAGAAAAGTGGATGTTCTCAAATTATGTTCCTTTTAGCTTCTACCCTTTGTAAGGCAGCAGTATGTTGGGAGTGAAAGACTCAGCACAGAACATAACTTATTCTGGAGCAGCTTTAAATTTCTGGAAATTCAATCACTCTGTAGCCTGTTTCTAGCACAAAAGCTGGAAAAAAATCTTTATTCTTTTCTCATTTTCCTACTGAGCAGAATATGCCTTTGAGTTGTAAATCTATCTTGATTCTGAAAATTGTGAAGATTTGCAGCTTCTTCAATTAACTTCATACAGCAGAGTTACTAATCAGCATTTCAACATGCCCCATCAATGTGTCCCCTTTACTCAGGACACTTCACACAGATATAAACTTTCACAGAGATTGTACTATGGTGAGTGTAATTCATAAAGCTATATTCATTTCAATATCCACTTAGCAACAGCTAAGGGTTTGGTCCTTGGGGGTTTAGCATATAATAATATCAAGAAGAATAATTTAAAGAATAGTACTGATTGTGAGATTAGATGTGTTTGAAGCCATCTGCTTTCAGCACTGCAAAGGCACCCCTGGAATACCACCCAGAGTAACAGCCCTTCCCAGTGAAAAGATAATGATAAAATAGATAAGTGGAAGAGAAGGAACAAACAGAGTTAGAGATGAAAGCTGTTGAAAGATCAGAATTATCAAAAAAGTTAATATACAAAGAGGAATATTTAGAACCTAAAATATTATCCTTTAGGTAAAACAGTTTAGAAGTGATGGAGGTATATTTATGAACAAGCAAATGTGGGCAAGAGGTGTAGGGCTGAACTACAGAAAATCAAAGCTACATTGGAGAGGAGGTTCCCAAAGAAAAGCAATGAGACAATAAGAGTGCTCTCATTGGGGTTACATAAGTAGAAAAGTTCACAAAAAATTCAGGCAAGTATTTTGAAACTGAACTATCTTGCAATGCAACTTCAGATTTTATTAGAAGAGTAAATGAGTAATATAAAGTATTTCATATTCTTTGAAAGTCTCATTTTCTTGAAATATAGAGTACAATAAAAATATAGAGTTTTACTGGTCAGATCTTGGAGTTCAAAAATGCAAATGACACCTGCCTAATGGGACACTTCTTTGATTTTACTTCTAGCAAAGCCTTCTTTGCATTTACATTGCATCTTGAAAACTCTTTTTTTCTTTCCCATACTAGATGAAACTGGAATTTACAGTTGATTGAAATGAGAACACTTAGTGGAAAATTTAGGGTTTTTTTGATAAATTGTTTCATCTTGACATCAGGCTTCTGAAGTCAAAGACAATCAATAACATTTTTTCTTCTGATCAAGAACAAAATCCACTGAAAATGACCATTTAACAAGTCGTCTACCAAAAAAGAAAAAAAAAGTTGAGACATCAAAATAAGCAATTCCCCAGTTACAAAGTTAGTAGCCGTTCTGTGACAGACTTGATTCCCCTTCCCATGAAAAATTTCAAGAGGTCCAGAAGTCTTTAGCTCCAGCGTAGAATGAAAAAAAGTGCTGAAACCTCATTTTCTAAAATGGACTGCACCTGTTTTGCCTGAGCCCTGTTACAAAAATAGAGTCTGTAAGATGTGAAAGAGAAAAAGAATAACTGCTAAGACACCATGACCAGTGACAGTTAAGGAGAGAAAAACAGACAAAGGAATTGGGTGAGTCTTGGCTGTGAGCTGGATTCTATAATACCCTTGTTTAGGCATCGCTTTTTAAACTGAATTTAACATTTGTGAACAGCTGCACATGAGTAGCACAGGATAACAAAATTCATTCCTTGGACCCAATCCAAAGCCAATTAAAACCAGTGGAAAACTTCCATGTGTTCTGTTTTATCCTTGAACTAAACAAAGTTTGGCCCCAAAATGGTATAGGAATATCAAGCTTCAGTTCCTGAGACTCAGTTCAGTTGTTTCTGAGGAGATAATCTCTATTCACTGAGAGGCCCGTGTTTGTTCATCTTTGTGTGTGTGGCTTTTTTCATCTTTAGTTGCTTAACTCAGTGATAATGGCATTAATAGTACTTGTGAAGTGACTGTGCTCAAGCTCACAATGATTTGCTTTAGGACTTGCTTACAGGTGTTTAGAGTGAACTAAGGAAACCCATAAGCTTCCATATCTGAAACAGTCTCTGGATGGGTTGTTCACCTTTACATACAGGTAGAGAATGTCTGCATATGCTGTGCTCACAAGGAAAACACAACTGCAGTACATGAACTTGCTGTTCCTTAGAATCTTTTCTTCTCTTTGTTTTTGAACTCCTATTATTCTATGGGAAAAAGCAGGTTTTTCTTGTCTCTGCTCACTAGATGTATGGTCAGATACACAAAAAGTATAGACAAGGCAGCCTCCCTGCCTCACTCCACACAGTGCTACTATCACAGGTGCTAAAAGGCTTGACCAATACCCCTCAGAACTGCCCCTCAAGTCCCTGCTGCCTCAGCAGGCTCAAATTCTCAATCAGCAATCAATTTTCTAAAGTAGGTTTATGCTTATATATGGAAAATGATGGGATTGTTTCCTAATAGATAATACTAAGATTTTTCAGTGCAAAAGTATGCAGGGTTTGAGTTTCTGAACATGTGAAATTTTTCTTCTGTATTTATTTAATATTGTGTGTTTAGCTTAATAATCCAAAGGATTTTTTTTATTCAGGATTTTAGTAGGGTAATGTGGGTGATTCTGATCTGCCTACATGCTGAACATTTGCTATTTTTGGTCTGGTTTTACACTGTGCTTTACCTGAGCCATTGCGCAAAATGACTTTTTAAAATGAGGTGATGATGAAGGGTTAATATTTTGTATTTATGCACATTATTTGGTGCAAATTTTTCTGACTTAAAGAAATCTCAAACATAGAGGCTATGATATATGGGCTTTTTATTAAGTATACCCAGACATTGGAACTAATCAAGTAAACCCTGGGAGATAATACCACTATCAGCTTCAAGGATAGCTTTCTGGTTTCTTGGGGGATTGATTTATATTGTTTCCATGCAAATGTAGACTGCTTTATAGGAAAGAAAACTCTGAAATGAATGCTGTAATTTAATGCCTGACCCTGTCTGTTCTTTGTAAATTAAAGAGCAACATGGAAGCTGCATTTTTTTTAAAATGCCAGTATACATTGTTAAAATGCTAATATGATGAAGCAGAAAGTGACAGAGGTAGGAAAGGTGGAAGACTGAGGAGTGTAAATGCTTACTTCAAAACACAGATGGGAGTTCAAATGTGTGGTGTTCTAATATGTCCTGTTCAAGCACATTATTTTTCTCTTTACAGAAGAACAAGTAGACAGAGGCTTAATGTCTCCTATCCTTTGACAAACACAAAGTGACACTGAGAAAAAATATGTTCATCTACTGGCAGAAAAAGTCTCTCACTGTATTTATTGACTTCTATATTGGCTTTTCTTAAGGCAAATTAGGCCATTCAACCATGAAATGTCCTCTGGGAGGAAAAAATTGGTCAGAGTGATGGTGGGTTTCTCCCCTGGGTTGTATGGCCCCACAGTGGTAACTGAGAGAGCAGCAGGGCACTTCCTGCATGTGTTCTTCAGCTTAATATCTTTACCCCATCTGTGTCAGGTTGACATAGTGCAAGCTTCTGTGGTGAAGTGGTGCAGATGTATTTTTACTGATACTTCCTTTGGTTTTCTGTCCTATACCACTTGCCACTCCCCACAACCCTTTTCTGCTTTATATCCTTCCTTCCTAATGCCCAACTTGACTCTTTCCTCTTCTATGTTGGATTGTTTCCAGCTTTGCTTTCTTCATTTCCCAATGAAGAATGTTTCTTCCCACACTTTTTCACTCCCATTTACAAGTCTGACATCATCTGGTGATATCTGTCACAATTGGGATGCTCCCCTACTTTTCTCATGCTGTGTATCATCCACATCATGTTAACTCCCCTCCCATCACAACTCAGAACTCTTTCCCATGTCTCTGTCCTTCCTTTCCTTCTTACTTCATGTGTCTAAAAATGACCATCCCATGACTAATACCACTACATTGCAGCTTGCTCGCTCCTGTCTCTTGGTCTCCAAATGTTTTTACTTTTGCTTGCTTCTTCCGTGGCCTTTATTTACTCAACATGCTCTTTTTCTCACACTGTATGTCTGAATCATAATTTTAGGTGTAGAATTTGGGATATTCGTCTCATATTTTTTTCTGTTTATTCCATTTTCCATTTCTGCCCATACATTCCACATCTCCTGAACAGCAGTTTACATAATTGTTTCCTCTCCTATTTCTATTACAATGCTCCATCCCCCATATAGCTCCTTCCTCTTCCTCTGCTGTCTTCAGATTCACCTCCAGTGTACCTGACTTTCTTGCATGCTGAGTCAGAAACCACATCCTCTCTTTCCCCTTGTCTGTAGCTCTGATTCAATTTCTTTATTCCTCCAAATTGTGGGTTTTTTTCCACTAGCTTAGCAAATTTTCAACTTTTTAATTTCCTTTCAAGAAAGACAGAACTGACAATGATCAATTGCAGTTCTGGGGCGGGGTGGCTGGGGAAGAAAAAAAAAAAGAGAGAAAAAAACAGCTCAAAGGATTTTTTCATGACGTTGAACGTTTAATTTGGTAAAGCTTTGGCTTTCAGCAAAAGAAAATGATAAAGCAACTGGTTCTCTCTTGTATACTCCACATATAAAGCATTGGAATCCTGGCTGTGAATAGTGTAATAGCTCCTGTTCAAAGGAATAAAAAGGTATTTGGGCACAGTTATATTAATCCTTTCTGCCACTTTGTTGTGTCTTTGTTGTGTCATGTTTTTGTATGACCATGGATGTTTTTGCCTCAAATCTCATTAATTTATGTTGCTTGATGGTAAGTCTCAACATTATTAATTTAGTGAGGGTTTTATTTGCAGAAGTCATCTTCAAATTTCCATCTGCTCGTCTGAATGACGGCTACTGATATTAGCTCTCCTGAAGGAAACAACATGCCAGGAAAGTCTGATGATTCAATTATCAGTGTCTAACACTTTATCAGAATAAAACAATTCCCTCTATCTCTGATTAAAAGCTTCCCTGCTCTCAACTTTCTTTGAGGGGACCTTGAATGAACCAAGACTTTGAGGTGGATATACCTGCAGCTTTTCATTAAAGTGAACACATTAAAACTACCAAAATTCTGTTCTCAATATCTAAATTTATATTTTACTAGGAAACAAACACAAAGGAATAAAGTAAGTTTTTAAAGACAGAACAATAATTTTTGCTTAGGAGACAGATTAAAAAAAATCTCTTTTGCTAATGATTTTACTAGGCTTGGGCATAATTTTTCCTCTGGTGCTGCGTTCAATTGCCTGTTCATCTTTTACCAAAGGGATCTCACCCTAGGAAGGTGCAATATTTCTTCTTCTCGAGGACTTCAGATTGGAGCAGGCAGAACAAAGCAAACAGGCAGACTTCCTGCTGCTCAGCCGCAAAGTATTAGTGCTGCATGATTAACAATAATACAGTCAATAAGTGGAAAACCAACATATTCAAAAGTTCTTCCATCAACTATGCAGAGCAGTGCTGGTTCAGCGCATCTGTAAGTCCATGAATTACTGGGACTTGTTATCCCCAGTTCATTCTATAATGCATATTTGTGCAACAGCTGTGAGGTGTTCTGGCAGCTCTGCTCTTCCTTCCGGAAGAGACTCTAATGGAGCCTGTGCTTGTCACTGCTCTGCCTGTGCAGGGCTGAGATCCATTTCTCCTGCTGCTTTATTCCACCAGTAACCAAACCTCCAGATGGAGGGGAGGCTTCACACCTCAAAAGCACTGTTTTGTTTTCTGGATCAAATATACTAAGTATCAT
>JAHLSL010000009.1:19257588-19288062 GCA_025920805.1 Petroica traversi
TGTCTGCCACCAACTCTGTCTGCCATTCTGTTGTGTATGAAGCTTGATTCTGAGGGATAAACAAAAGCAGAGATGAAAATCAAACCAAAAATAATTTCTCATGGACACTGTGGGGAGAACCAATCAAATCCTGTACATTATTTTTCAAAAATATGTATGCAGAGGAATTAAAAACAGATTTAATCAAAATCCCAGCTACAGTAGGATACCTTTTAAGAAAATTCTCTGGTCACTGGATTTAAAATTTTAATATTGTTATTACATTAAGCATTTCTTTTCATTCTTTGTGCTGCATTAAGAAAAAAAAAAAAACCAAACCAAAAGAGTCCCAATCCAACCCAAAATCTTAAAGTCCAAAAATCCCATATGGCTTCCTGTATATATAAAAATAGCAACAAATTTCAAGAACACACACATAAAAAGTATTTCCAAATAGAAATCTGTAAACTCTCCTTATACAAAGTATAAATACATGTAGAATTTTCTGTAGAAACATCAAAAGTCAAATTAAGTTTCCTTTTTGCATCCAGTTGTGCCAAATGCTCTGTGAACCAACAGAACACACGAAAAAATCATTACCTTCTGAAAATACCTTAAAATAACATAGTAAATAAGGTAGTGTATACAAGGTAGTGGATACAAGGTAAAATGCAGGAGGTAAACTAATCTGAAGTAGTGTTGAAAACATATGCTAAGGTAAGAAGATGCATGCACAGAGCAGTGCAAAGCAGAGGCTGTAGAAGCCATGCAAATCAATACAGTGTGTGCAAGGATCAAGGAGGATAAAGTCAGAACAAAACCTGTGCAGAAAATATCTTCCTCAAACACATACTGCTGCAAAAATACTACTGAGAATTATTGGCAACCCCAAATCAATTTGTTGAAATGTTCCCATTTATTTTAAAGGTGAAAAACTATGGGTGAAAAACAATTTTAATCCCATTTCTCCATTCACGGCCATGAAGTGCCACATAAGCAATACCAATAATGCTACTTTCTTTTTATCAACAGTTTTCTTGAAGCTGCTTAAATTCCAAAAACACGAGCAAAGTTTCAGTGACCTAATGTAACTACCAATCCTTGTGCTTTACCAAATTGTTTATATTGATTTACGAGAATGGGTTGGGCCTTTTCTACAGTTCCTAGTAATTCTTGCCCTTTCCAAAAACAACTGAATAGGTGGTATGACTTATCTAGGACAAGTAAAAGTTAGAATTAGATAAATGGAACAGTCTCTTGAAATTTCAAGTTTCATTAATTCCTCAGGGTCAGAGTTCCTCAGACACTAGAAGCAAAGAATTCTACTTTTTCTTTATCAGGGAATCATCTGCATGGGCACAAAAACCCAACTGCTAGCTTGTACTGACTCTCTTCTGATCAGCTGGTTATTACAAAAGCATTAAAAATATTTTCCCTGGTTTAGGGCTAGACTCTTCATTTTTGTCTCCACTGGAAGGGGGCTTAGTTTAGCCAGCTTCAAAATTAGAAGCTGAAAAATTACTTTAAAGCAATGAGTTGGTGAGGTTCAGTCACAAAATATTCATGGCCAGAGTCAGGATCTCCTCACAGTACTGTACAAGGTCATTTCTCCTTACCAAACTGTTTGTGAACATAATCTGCATATTTCATTTTATGCCAATGTATTGCATTGTCTGTTCTAGTAAATGAGGTCAAAAGATCGACAAATAAGGTACACAAATCACGTTATCCTTGGTAAACAAAATCTTCCCCTAAAAGACCCTTATTCCTAAGATTCTTGTGAAATTACCTGCACCAGTCCCCTTGTATGAATTCAGTCCTGGTCTGTGAACTAAAGCATGTACAGAGAGCAAGAACTAAGGAAAAGCACAGATACTGTCATTCCTAAGCTGTTGCAGCCTGCACTGTGCTCAGTGTGCTGAGATGATCATCCTGAATGAAAACTTCAGTGCTGTGAATAGAAAATGCAGCTTCAGCATTTATTGAGCAGAGACAGATGCAAATGGCCTTTGGATTACTGTACAATACTGACTAAAGGAAGCCTTAAGCATCCCGTTCACAGAGGGAGATTTTCATGATTAAAAATGACAAAATATGTTAGTCCTTCCACTGCTTTAAAACAGAACTTTCAACTCTTGCAGTTTTCATTAACCTGATGGCAAAATAAACAATATTTTGTTTATGACCTACAGATGTGTGATCATAATAATGTGTTAGTTTAGTCTTTCCAGATTTTAGTTTTAGGCACTGAACAAATAGAAAGAAAAGAAAAATTACTCATGTACAATATAATTTAAAAGAAGCCTCCTAGTTCAGTGGATCTGAACAAATACATGTCATTCAGACACATGAACACAATACCTGTCTTTCAGACCTATATTGAAACTAAATATCTTTCTGAAACAGAGATTATGAACTATTGGTAAAGTAGTTAGTACCAATTGCCTCCTGAAAGGACAAAGTGAGACAAACTGTCATAAAATAAAATATTTTTATTCCTTTTCTCCTGTGGAAAAAAGTCTTAGGGATGGCTCTGATATTGTAAATTAAAAGACTGAAGAGGATGAAAAAACCACATTAAAATATGTTCCATAACACTTTGATATGTTTGCTTTTTAGCCTTCCAGCTGTGACTGTATCTTTTATCCTCTTAGCTTTCTTGAATGTTATTTCATTTCAAGCAGTTACTTTGAATTTTTCTTACATATTACTTCATTGTATGTACGCTCTGTCAATCAGCAAGATGATTTTATGTTATTTAAAAATATTATCCTCCTGTCAGCAGCTAATATAATCAAAGTCTCTCAATACTATGGAAGTTAACTCTTCCATTTTACTTATTTTATAAGGCAAAAACATCTCTGGAGGGATTGAAAAATGTCTCACAAGCAAGAATTAAATGTGTAGTTTAGTCTGCACTTTCCTTCTTGCTGCTTAAAAGAGCAATATTGGCAAAAGCACCTTAGTCAACCTCAGTAAGCTGCTTATCCCTGATTTTCAGTAAAGAATTATGAAGATTTTACAGGATTCTTTATGCTTAGAGAGATACTTCATTGAAACTGGAATTTTCATGGGAAACAGCTAGAATGAAAAGGATGTCTGCAAAACTAATCTCAAAGTGAAAACTTTAAATCAATCAAATATGTTCTTTCTACTATAATATAATGTGTCTATATAATATACATTATTATTTCTCTCTGTTACAACACCTTAAGAAAGAAAACAGAAAAAAATCTCAAAAAAATATTTCAAAAAAGTGTTTGAATATTTTATTCTGATTTAATTAAAAACATTCTAATAAAAAAATTCTCATGAACACTAATTCAATTTCACACTTGTATGGGTTGCAGTATGTGAGTGCAGACTGAGCTTGAAAATACTGTAGGAATCAGAATAAATTAAATAATGCACTGCAATTCTGGGAATCCCAGTTTGAGGAAAAACTATGAATGTATTTTAGCTTTGTTAAATAAATGAAAATTCAATATATTCTAAACAGAGCTAAAATATGATTTGCTTTCTCAAAATTTTCTAAAAATCTTCAAAAAGTCTGTATCAGAGGACGTCCTTTCTCACTTTGCAGGATTTGCCTCTAAACCTTGAAGAATTGTATATCTTTTCTGTAAGTGCAGTTGATAGAATGAGGAAAAAACAAATGGTATTAAACAACCATCATAGGATTTTTGTAGGAGTGTCATAAGCCCTATTTATGAATCTCTTGTGCTATATTTTAAAAAGGAAATTAGCTAGAGGATAGTAAGGTACTTAGTAAGCATTAATACAACATTATATTAATGTATTACAATACATTAATGTATTAATGTAAAAATTCCTTTTAATTTAAATTTTATTTTAGTGACAAAAAGCTTTCAAATACTAATTTTCAGGTAGAGTGGAATTATTTTAACTGAATATTTACTTGTCCTTAACCAAAAAAATGACTTGTAAAATATTCTCCCATAAAGTGTGAAATTTTGACAATTGCAAAACTTTTTATTCCTTTCTGTTATGGATACAAAATTACTTGTGTTGGGAAAAAACAGGTAGTCTTCTTTATCTTTAAAACTTCTTTATGTTATTTTTGTTGTTCCTGGTACAGAGCTAAACCCAATGAATTGTAATAGAGTATTTGTGTCAGTTTTAAATTTACGTCATGGAACAGACAGGAAACTTGAAGGAGGCTCTGAAATTTGGGATAGATTTGTAGCATCAGGTTTGGCAGATGATCTGAAATCACAGGATATAATTCAAAAGTCCTACTGAATTTATTTGTGCCTGGGGCTAACAACTCCTATTTTGCAACAAAAATAGATACTGAAATAATACTTACCAGTTAAAATAATTTTTAATAATATTTCCTTTATCTTCTAACAGACCACAAGCTAAATAGAATATGTTAATTAGCAATTAATTTCAATTCTCTTTACTAAAAATCCAGAATGCAAAATGATAAGTGAAACACTGAAGGATACAATTACATAAGCTGTGGGTGATAGTCTTAACTCACGCTAACAAGAGAGGCAAAGGGAGCCTTAAAACTCCACTGTTACCCCAGTTCAGAATGAGGTTAATTACCAGAACTGTTGAGGTTCTGGTAAGGAAATTGAATTATTCAAGTTGATCGTAATCCATAAGCAGAAATCCATGCAATTTTTGTTAAAGAGCTATAGCTTTAGAAGCACTTTGCATGCTTATGTAAATAACTGCCTATTCTCTCCCTTTTCCAAGTAATTTTGGGAAATGCATAAGTGGCCAACCTTTTTCAGTGTGAAGCCTGATCTGCGCTGAGCCTTCAGTTCTTCCAGAGCTACCCTGACTGGCCAGCAGTTAAAAAGAGCTTTGATGGCTTTGGGTATGAAGCCAGGGAAGAAAGTTCACAGCTGTGTAAATATGACTGTACCTCCTTTCAAGTGAGATGATAGTTTTACTTTGTATTTTCTGAAACTGAGTCAGTGTATCAGAAAGCAAAAGAAAACTCTTTTGTTTCCCTCTGAGCACACATAGGGCCATCATTCTTCTTCATCTGATTTTCCTAACTAATAGACAGGAAAAGGAAGAAATCAGTGGAATGTTCTTATACATTATGTTGAAGGAAAAATCTGCATTAATTTTTTGCCTTCCCTTTTACGGTATACAAGTACACATAAATAAATAAGATATTCTCATTTAGAAAACAAGAAAACATCTCACTTGTTATTTTTTGCCCCACTTTTGAAGCTGACAGATTGTGTATTCAACACACAGAATGGACAAAGAGCATGTGTCAGGAGTGGTAGCAGCATTGCAGGAAAACCACAGCCCTGGTAGGGAGGTGGCCCTGAATGAATACCGAGCACCAGGAGAGGTCCTGGTTCCTCAGAAATGGCAATGTCTGCTCCCCCAGGTGCTAATCCTGCACTGCCTGGGTTTTGGATGTCATGCACAGGGCCTGCTCTGCTCTACCCTGAGCAGAATGTGTGCTGTCCTTGTGAGGCACATCTCAAAGGCAGTCTGGTTTAAAGGTGAGTTTTCTCATTTTTAGATTTATTTTTCAGAAGAAATACTGACCACAGGAATAACATTTGCTGGACTCTATTACTAGACAAATCTCTTGCTTTCAGGGAAAGACTCACTGCAAAAGCAGCTGATTCTTGCAAGTAATTCCTTAAAAAGATCATGAGATAATTGCCTTGGTGAACTACATGAAAAAAATAGTTGACGTAATATGACTTTACATCTCCTGCTTTACACTGTAGTCATTATGCATCTGCAATTTTAGCAGCATTTCATTATCCAAGACATTGACAGCACAAAGCATAAATGTCTTAATATTGCCTGCAGGGAAACATGTCCCAGGTCTGTGTGTCACAAACCCAGGAAAAGATACTGATGGACAATGATTACTGCTCCTTAATGCATAAATAGTATATCCAAAGGAAAATGGATGTATATTTCTGCAGGCATTTTATTGTAATCTAAATAGTTAATGGAATTAAAGACAAGGCTAACAGCACACCTAGCAGCGTATTTGAACACATGGGTGAAGATAGGGGGTGACTCTATAGCGTACACTCATGTGTAACATCTCCCAAGTTGGCAGGTGTGACTGTCAGTAATTGTATTTTATAAAATTAAAAGATTACAGTGTGGCACTCAGCATTTTTTCTGGGATTTTCTGTGTCTTGCGAAACAGAGCCTTAGTCAGGGAAACATTGAACTGAGTAAAAAAGGCCTTTTGAGACGTGAATAACTTAAAAATCACAGATCATAGTATTTCTAATGTATCTGTGCACCATGCCCCTATATTTGTCATTGAGTATGAGCCATGCTAAAGTGTATAAATGTGGAGAAAATTCTTTTCCTTAACAGATTTCTTCAACTACACAGAAAGTGGGGGAAGACTTCAAGATGTATTTTAGTTTTTTCTCTTTAATTTTCTTATGTTTGTTTAATCTTTACATTAAACTACCACTTATATTTCTCTCAGACCATCTTGAGATAATATTTGGCATAAACAATTTGAGCAACAATCTAGTTAATATACTTTGCCTTAAACAATGTAAAATAACTCAAATTTTGGTTCGTGGAAGGAGAAGATTTTTAAGCAGTACTTTCTGATTTTTATTCTTCAGCTTTCAGATGTTGCAGTGAGGGATTGTGTGATAAGATTCTTTTTCTGATGGAGCTCGGCAGATTTTTTGTGGTTACATGATGTATTTACCTTTTTAGGCAAAATTTTCTTGGATGTGTTTTCTCCTTGCTTATTTTTCTACAGCTTTTTTTCACATACCCAGCACAACACCTTGAAGTTCCCTTGGAACTCATTCACCTGATTGTTTCAATTTTTTTCAGGTGCCTTAGCAGAAGAATAAAGATTCTAATCCTTAGGCTCATAGTTACTTAAATTTTAGACCTATATTGTCTGTGGAAGCCAGTAAATAATTGGTTTACAGTTTCTAGAACAGATTGCCCAGAGGTATTGTGGAGATATTCCTCCCTCACTGGAGATATTCAAAAATCAGTTGGAACCAATCTTCTGCAATATGGTCCAGGATGACCCTGCTTGAGCAAGAAGGTGGGACCAGATGATCCACTGTGGTCTCTGCAAACTTTGTCCATTCTCTGATTCTGTGCTATGAGGGACCTGTGTACTGAACCATGTGATGAGGAGAAAAAGAAGAAAGGTTGTAGATCTCTTCACCTTTGCATAGTTGTGCTGTGAATTCAATGGCATTCTAACAAATTACAGTAAAATGTTCCTTTTAAGTGGGGATTCACCTAAGTCATACACAACAGACTGCATGCATCCATTGAGTAACTCCAGTGATTTTGAAGAGATTATTTTAAGGTTTAATTCACCACAATACATGCAACAGCTCATAACCCTCTATGAAGATAATACTCACAAATTTAAACAGTACAGTGCCCTGAATTTCTTGGGAGACTAAAAATGGTCCCTCAGTGCTCATTAGCAGGCTACAGTTCCTCTTATCATGGGTTTCTGAAGCAAGAGGATTTTAGTTCAATTTGCACATAAGCTGCTGATCTATCCAAGAAAAAAGTAATATTCAGCATTAGTTTTTACATAAGATATGAGGAAGAAATGTTCCAAAAAAAAGAAAACAAGAAGGTAATAAACCAATTTTTTTTGTGTAAACAAAGGAGAAAAAGCCATCACAATTTCCCATATTGGCAGAAATAGCTGCAACAGTCACTGCCTAAGAATTTACAAAGCAGGTAGAATGGCAGTACTGATGCTGCCAGTTCTGTGATACTGATTAGTCTTAAGTTTATTGTAAGAAATTTCTCATTCTTTTAACTCTTCTGGCAATTAATGGGTTAGGATATGAGCTGCTCATCCAAGGCATAATTTACACGAAGAATTAAATGGTCGGACATGCTGATGGTGGGCAGGAGTTGAGAGTTTAATGAAAATGCATCAGGAACTTCATGAATTATTTAAGAAAATGAAAAAATTGGCCGGACATGACATTAAAGGAATTTCTAGAACATGGCCACAAAACATGGAGAGTGATGCTGTGGTGAGTATGTTTGACCTGACCCATCAGAGATGACCTCTGGCAAAATCTCTGCACAGTGGATCCATAGGCTCATGAAAGATACGTCATGCACATTACATAATGAGAGTACATTTCTTCACAATGCTTTCCTCTTCATACTTATTTCTTACCACATTAATGTCTACATCTATTATATATCTGTTAGTATTATCAGAGCTATCACTATAAAATCTAAGGTTTATTGAGGACAAAGTATTTTCAATACAGAAGTATGTCCCAAGGCAATTCTTTAAAAGTTAAATAAATGGAATTCTGGCTGAAAAGTGTAGGATTTTGCTATCTACTGCTCTTTCAGGGCCAGGCTGAAAACATGTATTACATGGTCATGAAAATAACTGTTTCTTGATATGAACAGGGAGATCACAATATGGCCATTAAAGAAATGGGTCTGTGTATTTATGGGGTACTGTTGTTAAATTCTTTAAGATATGTCAAAAATACTTATGATAATAAAAATATAAATTTCATTAGAGGGAAGATTAAGTATATTTCAATACAGTGTTTAAACTATTTTGGACCTGACTGAGAATGCATAGAAATTTAGGTCCCTCCTCTTTCTGTTTGAAAATTAGAGGAGTTTAACAGTTCATAAAATCACTTAAAAACAAATGATGAGCAGAGAGAAATGCCACATGGAAGATGTGCTTGGAATGCTTCCTTTTAGCCTTATTCACCTGATTGTTTCCGCTCCACTTTGAAATGGCAGCTCAGAGGTCTGTACTATTTGCCAGAGATTTGAGAATGGCTTAGGACGTTTCCTTTGACACATGCACAATGGATGTATAAGCCACCTTTACATGATTCCTTGTCAAGGAGCTTGCTATTTGCAGCATAGCTAACTATTTGGGTTTTAATCTTCTGGGGCTTCTGCAGTAAATCTTAGCTTTGTTCTGATTAATGTGTTTGTGCCTTCATCTTTACAGTAAGCTTGTCTTTCTAAGGTGTGTTAAAGAAATTTTCTGATGACCCAAAGATGCAGATTTCCATCACAAAACCGTAGTGTACCTTTTAATGAATTGTCTTGGAATAATTTGTGAGTAATACAAATTTAAAATAAATGGTTTTTTGAATTATATTTTAATTAGTCTCATAAAATTCATTATTGGTCTTTTCTTACTGGTAAAATTCTGATACAAAGAATGTTCCTGTCAAATAATAATCTACATCAATACATCAATACAAAAGTACACACAATTGTCCCTCAGGTACACAACACATTCATCACCAAGGCAACTAATGACTATAACTATATATTTGAAATGCTAAATGACATTTTATGAAGTTCTTTATCAGAAAGAAGCAAACAGAACAGAAATAACAGCATGACCATTTTGAATTAAACATCAAAATGGAATATTTCACTTAAAGGAAAAAAAAATACAAACAGTATGTTTTAAAAAGGGAGCATAAAAATTCAAATTGATGGTGGTGAGCCAGGTAGACCATTTCACACATAACCAATAAATGAAAAACTTGAAGTATATTAATAAATAATATTGACACAATGCCAACTTAAAAATAGCACTGCAACATTGTGCTCCTTTTTGTCTCTAGGAAAATCTTTTTTAATAAAACAATTTTGATTATGAGTGAAAATATATCTCTGTTAGAAATAAAAACTATCTTATTTATGTCATATGGTAATTCCTGTTTTTCTTTGAAATATTGTTTCTTGCAATTGTATTGCTGTATAGCTCTCTTTCTTATGTACTAGTTGTGAAATTCAGTCAACAAATGAATAGAAAGTTCTTTTGGCTATTAATAATATTATTTTGTTAATGGAATTTAGCTCATTGAGTGTTTGGGGTTGGAAGAGATTGTTGGAGGTCATTTGGTCCAAATTCCTTGCACAAGCAGAGTCACCTAAAGCAGTTGCTCATGACCATGTCTCTGAGAAATATACAGCTCAGTGAAACATGATGTTTTATAGCATATTGTATTTCAGGAATATTTTGGTGCTTCTGTCACTAAAGCAAGTAAAAAATGCATGAATAAAATAATTTTATGACTAAGATTATGCATCAAGTAATTTATACTATAAATATTCATTTGGGATATTAAACTGCTCTAATTATGAATAGTTTCCCAGAAGCTACAGCAAGTACTTGGAAATGGAGCCACTGTTTAAAATAAAAGCATAAGGCACACTGTGAGCACAGCAGAAGATATCAAAGATACTTAAGGAATGGAAAGGCAGGGACTCTGACATTAATGGCACTGAACTTACTGAATATATATCTTCAATATTAACAGCAAACTGTATTTCAGATAGACATGAATTAACTTCAGAAATCCTCTGTTTAATTTCTTAAAATATGGCATTTGGCCAGCCTTTTCAGAGCCACATCAGGCTGGCAGTTTGAGGATTCCCAGGCATGAAGAGATCCAGGTCTCTTCTTCAGTCTCTTTGAACTCCAGTATGACAAATGTGAGGCAAACCTTTCTCCTGTTGAGAAGAAATTTGCTTCAAGGCCAGCTTAGCCTGGTGCTTAATATTATTTGGATAATTCCTGAAGCAGTGTTTTTCTTATCACTTATTTTTCTTAGTGGCACATAGCTGGATACTAGCAATGAGTGACAGAAAAAGGAGACGCAAAGTATATTGCCAAGCTCAGTGGCACAATCTAATTTTAGCTCCTTCTTGATAACTGTTGAAGTAGTGACTTTGAAAAGTTGGCCACCTTTTTCTACAGCATAGATAATGAAATCAGAGTTGCAACATCAACACCAAATGGTAAATCTGGAGTTGCCAGAGAATGACAACTCTCAACTATTGTAAAAAGTCACTAAACCAGATGGCAAATGTGTTGGTGTTTACTTCTTAAAGATAATACTGCAGCTGTTGTGTATATTTTTTATTAGAGGGAAACACAAATGTTTAACGTAGCCATATAATTTTTCCTGTTAGAAAATGGCCAGATTTATATTTAACCACTGGAAAAAAATCAATAAATTGGTTTCCATTATTGGCAGCTCTGTACTTTTTCATATAAATATGATGCATAAAGATATTATTTTCTTGCAACCTTGTCTATTTAATGATAAATTTTAGGTAAATGATACACTTTTTACATATGTCATGGAAAGTATTAAATCACATTTATAAACAATACTAGAAAAAAGAATGGCAGAAAAAAAGAGTCATGATGGAAATCCAAGGCTTATATGAAGGCCAGTGGCAAAATCTAAGCATAAAAAGAATAGGATTGCTTAAACATCTTGGTAAACACTCTCATTTTTTGCTGTAGATATGCTGTTTGCATGATTGAAAAATAAGGTGATCTTGAAGATACACTTTTAGGAAATCTACAGAAGTGCGCAGCACCTCTTTCAATCCTTATCAACTAGATTAATTTTCAAGGATAACATATACCAAATAACTTGGGAAATGTAAAATAATTTAGGTGGGTGTGCTGAAGGAATAGGTGTTCTTGTACTGTAACTTCGGTTCTTAAAAGTAATAAACAGATAGTTGAATGAATGTTGGAAAAGTGTTAATTTAACCCTGTTCCTCATTCTGAACTCGGCAATTAGAATATGAGTTCCATCTTCTCTTACAGCTACTTTTGTCACCACAGGACCTTGATTCCTACCTATAGCAAAGAGGAGAAGGTTAGGTGGCCTGGGATTGCTGAGAACACAAGACTAAGCATAAGAGGACAAAGGCAGGAATAGAGCTGAAGTAGAGAGGATGTAAATAGAGATTAACAATAGCTGACATCCCCAAGTACTTGCTTTTTCTTATACTGTATTGTTTTGTTTCATATCCCTAATGGCTTTATTTAGAAATTCTATTAGTCATGCTCCCCAATGTCACAAAATCCATAGGATTTAAATTATCACTTTTAATTCATGCTTCTTTGGGAAAAAAATGATCACTGTATTCTTCAGAGAGATTAATATAGAAATAAAAAAAAAGCCTCTAAATTAATTTTACCAAAACAGTGATAAAATATTTTATATTTCATTCTACCAGAGGCAATCCTAATGCAGAATAGGCTTCTGCAGCTGTCATCACTATTTATGTTTGTGTCAATGTTTGTTCTTTCAATTTACTGACTAGGAAGTGGTGAGAAATCAGCACTTCTGCTAAAGAAGAATTTGGATCAGATCTGAAGTTACACATTCACGTCTGAGTAGAAATATTTCCCTGGTTATATTTTATGGCTGCAACTTATGCAGCACAAATAAGATGCCTTCATCACCACATATACAGTCAAAACCATTGATCTCAATATGATTTTTTCCTTGTACATCCCCACTTTTAAATATTCAATCTTTTAAAAAAAAATCTTTAAGGGACAGAAACACAAAGGAAAGGGGATCAAAGAAGCCTTTCTTAAAATATTGAGGAGATCAACTAAATTTATTATCATTAGAAAAATTTAAGATATGCCTGTAGATTCTCAGAGGCTGGTACTCAGAATTTTCTGGATACAGTTTCCTTAAGGCAATTTGAAAGATCGCACAGTACATATTTTGTTTAAGTTTTGGCCCAATGTATGTCTTATTTATGCAATTTTTCTCACAAAAAGAAAAATAATTCTTTAAGAGAGTTAATTTTTATAGACAAAATTCTGGTGCATACATTAATTTAATGACATTAACCAAGTACAGACCAGTTTTGTGGCATAACTCAAAAACTGGCACAATACTTATTCTCAATTATTCTAAAATGTTCATTCTGGCATTAATAGTTGAGGCAGTTTACAATGCAAGCTTTAATTCTGTATATTGTACATAATAATTAAGTTTACAGGTATAGAAATACAGGAGCATATATCATTAAGCTATTTTAAAAGGGTGAACAACTTTATAAGCTGTAATAACATTTTAACGAGTGAACCACACTGATTCTTTTCCTAAAAAACCATTTAATTCTTAAGAATGTAAACTATGGTCAAACACTTGGAATAACAGCAACAAAGCAATTAATAATTTTAGAAACTATGGATGTAGTGTGAGATTTTTCATAGAATTTTGCCTAGAACCAGAAACTTATAATAAATTTTATCACTCAATGATGATGGCAATAAATACAGTACATTGACTATATATCAAATATGCCTACAGTGAAAACAGTTTTTTAGCATAATAATTTTAAGGATTTATGAAGGGATTACTTAATTTTTTTTTTTTAACTGAAGGGGTTGTAGTGCTTTTTAATGCTTGGAACTGAAGGCTTGATTGAATGAAATAGAGCAAAACATGGTACTGGTAGGTAAAGAATAAACATTTTTATTTCTGGAGATTTGTTCTTTTACTTCAACCAACCCTGGTATTACAGTCTGCAAAAGTTTAGAAGAAAATCTCAACTTTGCATGTCTGAGATTCTATGTCCTGAAGAATCATTCTATAAAGACTTTACAAAAGCTCTTTTTGACCTGTGTTCTAAATTCAAACTGAAATAACTCTGCAAAAAGAGAAAAGCAAATAGGTTGGGATATTCCTTACAAGGTAGGGTGAATTTCACTATTTTAGGAGTACTAACCACCATAGCTGCTATACAATTATGGATTTTTAATAAACAGTTAATTTCCTGGTAATTAAACTAAATACATGGATGAGCAACAAGGTAACTTTTACCTCCAATTAACCTGCCCTTTCACCTATTAAATGTAATCACACACTTTCTTATATGTTGAACATAAACTGCACTATATTTTATAATCTTGTTAGTATTCATGCTTGTTAATGAAATTTGATCAGCTTATTAAAGATGCTGAGTTTTTGTAGTTAACTCACATCTGTTGTCAGAAGAAATTAGATCAGGTGGCAAATGACAACACCTTTCCTGACAGATGCTTTAATGTTGTGAGTAAGAATGCCCTAAATGTCTCTTTGAATAATGCCAAGATTTCAGCTAGGATTTATTTGCCTTGAGCTTTCAAAGTGGAACTTTTGGAGCAATCTGACATAGTCCCAGACAGGAGTATATGTGACTTTCACTTCCAGTATTACAGAAAGAGAGTAACTCCTTCAAGATAATTTTTAATAAAGATTTATCTTGGAAAGGTAGAAGATATCAAACTATCTCACTATGTTTTCCTTTTAGCTTATATACACATACTCGGTTAAAACACAAAAGATATTGCATTATGCATTTAAGCATATCTCAGACAGTAAATTACACTTCACTCTAATGATGACATTATTCAAATAAATGTGCTGACAAGCTGGTACAGATATTATTCTATGGCAGGCTTTTCATCAGACAGCCATGAAATAATGCTGGCTTTCTGCTTGTGAATCAGACAACACACTTTTTTAGTGAACTTAACCTCATAAGCACACACTGTAAAATGCACTGTGAAAGTGTCTCTTCCATCATCTATCCACAAGCTAGGTAGCACACAGATAAGAGCAGTGTGGGCTTCCCAGGTCTGTTTGGAAAGACGTATTCGTGCTTCCTGGTCCATATGATTCTGCATAAAACAAGAACTTCAATCAATTCTCTGTATTTTTTTATCCTTACAAACGATAGTGGAATCATGAGTGCTCACCAGATACACAGTCCCTGCCCATGCACCACCCAATCACTTGGAGGAGGGTCTCAAATGTACATGTTGATAGCCACCAAGGAGGATTTCTTTGTTACCAGCACCCCATGCAAAAATGTCATAGGAATTTTAGTGGTAGCAAAAAGATTGTTCTCTGTGCCTGTTCAAAGAGCAGAGTGTTCTTTTTTTTTTTTTTTTTGTCTCTGGCAGGTGAATGTCAGTAATGTTTCTCTTCTGTTTTAGTTTTTTTTTTGTCCACATCACATCAAAGTTCTGTCTGGGTCCTTACAGTTAAAGATGCCCCTATTAAATTTGATGAAACAAAAATGTTTTAATTATTGTAATTACTCCCTTAACAGTAGTGTTGATGGGCAGAATGAAATTAAATTAAATCCATCCCATTTAACCACCCTTAAGTTCCATAGGATGTCTTCAGTGGGTCACAGCTCAAGTCATTTGGGTCCATAATTCTGCATTGGTTCCTCATTCTTTTTCTTAATGTTCTTAATAATTCTTTACACTTGGGAATCTGCAAATCAGGAGTCATATTACTTTGGTTCACCTCCTTCTAAATGGGAAGATTCTTATCAATAAAAATTGTAGAAATAGTGATAGCATAAGAAAGTGAATTATAATCTGAGGGTGATACTCATGTCACTCCATTTTTTTCTGTCTTCTTTATCCTTATGTAAGACAGAATAAACATGAGAGCGGGCATTCATTGCAGGTCAGAAGTACCCTCCATGAATGGATATTCACAGTGACAATCATTTCCTGGTCTGAAAATGAGAGTAATTCTAGCTGCCCTTTGGCACTGCATTATGTCACCTCTGGTTACATTTGTATAATAACACACACCAAGATGACAACTCATTGCATCATACTGGCTCAGTGCGAGGCGATAAAGCATAAATGGAAAGTGACTGGCTAGGGAAGTGATGTATGATGCCTCAAAACAGAAACTGAAAAGAAGAAAAAGGACAGGATTCATACCTTATGAAAACAGGCAGAAAGATGGCCAAAATATTTATAGATCCAAACTTAAATGTAAGTAATTAGTAGAAGGAACACCATTTTTACTTTAAAACAGCATTCAAGAGTACAGATCACTAAAAACATGAGAACAGAGGCGCACGATATTGCATGCATCATTCATCTTTGAGGCCAAACAAAGGAAAAAAGTCCAGTACAATGTTTGCATTCAGGGATGACAGGATCTGTATGTACTTTCATATGCTAGGTCCTGTGGCAGACTGTGTTAGTTCACCAGGCTTCTGGCAGAGAATGTCCTGCCTAGCTTCTGCTTTGAATTAGAGTTTTGTGTTGAATTCTCAGTGACATGTCCAATGTCACTGATGACAACACTGCACCCCTCCATAGATAAGGATTTATACCAAGGAGAAGCCTGAATTATGAAAGACACAGTAGAACTGCCCAAAAAGGACAGCAAATGTATGATGTTCCTACTCACTTCACAGGACTCAACAAAGGGAGGGGAGAAAGTTTCAGTGTAAATGCTTCTCCAAAATCTGTCAGCACTTTGTTAGGGGCTGCAATAGGTAAGTGCTGAGTACACCACGACTTATTATATGATGTAGCAACTGAAAATTTGTGTCATATCAAGGGTGATATCACACTTACGCAGACAAAAGGCAAAATTAATCATGTCATCTCTGAATTTCTCTTTTGTTATTATTTTGTGGATTGTTTATTAAAAATCTTTGTTTGAAATTATTATCAGAAAATATTTCAGTCCTATTAATAATTTTTTTTTTCTCCAGACTTGCAACATTAGAGTCTCTCAATAACTTGATTTATGCTGACTGAATGACCTTCACAGATCTTACTTATCTGAGTATATGTGCTTTGTGCTTGCTAATCATTTTTCTATATCAAACACCCCAGTTTGAAAAGAAAAAATGAAGAAGAAAGCCAGAATTATTCTGGGTATTTCAGCTTACACTCAATTCATACTCTTGCTTATTAAAACTAACCAATTTTCAAAATATTTTTTACTGATGTATTCATAATTTCCATTCATTTTAGCTTGGGGATACAGACATTTTCTCTTTAATAGAGTCAACTTCGACCCATAGCCCACATGTTCTTACTTTTTGTAACACAAATACAATTTATTTAAGTAGAGTAGTGAAATTCAGAAGTTTTAAAAGACAATTTTATATAATTTTCCTTTTAAAAAAGCATTCTGTAGGATATTCTCTGTATTGTTGCTCTGTAAAATCTTACTCTCCCATATGCTGTCATTTCCACTCAAGAAAAAAGCCATTCATTTTTTTTTTCTTTCAGAAGCATAGTAGAAATTCATTGTACTTAAGGATTATTTTTTTTCCAAAGAAATTTAAGTCATTCATTTACTAACTCTTGAAGTCAGACAAGTTGTGCAGAAGTGCTTTATGCAGTCAGTATGATAAATTTCAAGCTGTACTGGTAGAAGAATGTGAATAATAGAAAAATTATTCACGAATATATTATCCCAAAACTTTAAAGAAACCAGACATATTAAGTTCCTTTACCCACTCCAGGAAAGGAATAAATAAATATTTCAGGAGTAATTCATTCAAATAATTTATTTTAAAATTATCCATGCCCTGATTGAAACCCTATTGAAATAATTAATCTCACTTCTACCAGTTCAGCTCCATAAAGAAATGCACAAGAAGCTTCAGTATTTCTTAGAATCAGGCGCTTTTCACTTCTGCCAACTTTTAACCCAGTTTAAAGCATTCTTTCAGGTACTAAGTTTCACTCTTATTTTTAACTTCTCCATTCCTTCAGTCTTCCTTCTCCCAATTTTTTACAATTTAAAAATATCATATTGAAAAATTTGTGACATTGTTTTTTCTTAAATTATTCTGATGGCACTTGGTACTCTTTATTTAACTGAATTGGTAGGCAATTATATCACAATTATCTATTTGATGCTTAATTTAGCAATTTATTTATGTTGAACAAAATGTTATTTTGGGAAAGTTTGTCTATTTAGCTTTTCCATAACTTTAGAATTAAACCTTCAATATTGTAAAAAACTGTGAGTTGATTTTTTTTTTTATTTTAAGCATGCAGAGATTCAAATAAGCACTTAATAAGCACTTGTGTTCTTCAACAGAACACAACAGCAAAAGGCAATAAAGTCCCATATAATCCAGAGCTTGTGTAAATAAGCCTTTGTGTAGGTCATGTGAGCCTGAAATTAATTTCCTCTTTGAGAGGAGCAGGAGAATGTGAATGTCTCCCCTCTGGTTCACTCTTTAGATCCAGATTTATTAGGATACTGTCCTTAACTGCAAGTAGATCCATTATTCTTGCACGTTCAGAAAGGGAATAGAGACATCACAGCAGTATGTTCTGCAGCACCTGACTTCTACAACCACCATATTAGGCAGTAACCTCTTTATAAAATACATGAAGAGCTTAGGAATGGCAGGCAAAAACACCATTGCACAGCTCAGTACCTTAAGCTAGAAACTAATAAATGCTAAAAAAAACATGTGTTTTTGCATCTTTTTTATTGTTTTTCTGTTAGGTTCAAACAATTCACCTTTTAAAAGATTTCAAAATTAGAGAAGGGATAGTCATTTTTAGAGAGGAGAAAGTTGAACTAACTAGCACTTTAAGGGCTAGAACATCGATTTAGGATATAGGGCATATTCCACCTGAAGCAATTTGATTTACTCTTTTTAGCTAAATCAGGGTAGTATATGCATAGATTCAAAGGGCCAAAAGCCCACATTCATTGTTTTGCATAGTCAACAGAGCACTTGCCTAAGACAGATAAATCTGATTTCCATTCCTGATTCTAAAGACTTATATTTTTACCTGAAGTGTTTAATGGATCCAGGGCCAGATTTAGATTCAGAGTGATTCCCGAGTGATTTTCTTAAACATAGTCTGAAGTCATGTCCATATTCTCTGGACCAGTGAGTGTTGAGCTACTTCATGCAATTCGCAGTTACCTTCAGGAGGGTCTTCAGAACACCTTGGAGTGCATTAATACAATATTCACAGAAGGGATGTGATTTCAAATCTTGCAATCGAAAGAGGCAGTTATCCCCATATGTCCTGCCTCCCCTTTTCTTCCTCTGTAACCCGAAACTTTTGAAACACACATGGCTAAAGAAAGACGATTGTGGAGGTCAGTGTGCCTGCTGACTGGGATTCTGAAAAGGCCTACAGGCAACACAGCCCCTAAGACTGTGTTATCCTCCACAGCTAAAATGAACCAAAGTTATTACCCAAAACACCCAAAGCCCTTATATTCATTTATTTTAATTCCATTCTCCCAGCTGGCCCCTTGCCCTTCCCGTCCCTTTTGTCCTTATATGGAATTTCTCTGGAATGTTCTCCCCAGTTTGAGGCCCCATTGGCCCCTTCTCCTTGGTCCCTCCTCCTGCCCCTCCTCATTGGTTCCCCAGCCCATCCATCAGCATTGTCCCACCCCAGCCCTCTCCCTATTGGTTGTTGCAAACCCCGCCCCCTTCGGTTCTTAAGGGCCTTTTTGGGGTCTTTGTCCCTGGGCCTTCCTGGGGATGGAATAAACCGGACCTGGAACCCGCACAGAGCCCCCTGTGTGCTCCTTGTGCCGCTGGGATTGCTGCTCCCCTGTGCTGTGTGTGCTGGGCACTGTGAGTGTGAGCTCCTGCATCGTCCTGCTGCCCCAGGCTGTGTGTGCTGCTCACTGTGAGTGTGAGCTCCTGCATCGTCCTGCTGCCCCAGGCTGTGTGTGCTGCTTACTGTGAGTGTGAGCTCCTGCTGCCCCAGGCTGTGGGGACCTCGCAAGGTCGCAGCCCTGCCCAGCCATATACCCCACAGGGCTCAGCGATAGAAGATAATTTGGATTTTTGCATCTTGATTAGACACAACTGTTTCTTCTCAATCCATCTAAACTTACTTGCATACTTGCTAAAGAGCAACTCTTTTTTGCATCTGAAGATAGAACTGTGTTGCGCTCAGGGCCTGTAACTGAGACTGAGTAGGCCATGTCACTGAGCAGCGCGTCTGCACTGAGTCTGGTGCAGTGGCCTATTGTGCTAGTGATGAGTCCTTTTACTGGAACTTCACCTCTCTCTCATCAAGATGATGATTTTCTAAAGTGTACTATATCTTGTTTAAACACTCACTGTACCATGACACTGCTGTTTTTTTGTAGTTTTAGCCTCAGGTGTTAAGTAAATTTGAATATTTGATGTAATTTTCAACAAACACAAAAATTACTAATTTAAACCTCTCAGATTCTCCTTTTACCAAAGATGTAAATGAAATTTTATATGATATGCAATTATGCTGCTTATTTCAGACTACTTTCATTATTGATTTTTTTACACGTCAACAATTTAGATCTCAAGAGTACTGGTAGAAGACATTGCTTAACATTGTTCAAACCTTAATCCGTGTAAACTGCCTGGAAGCAAACTTGTACTCCACAGGTGTTTTTCAAGATCTAAAGAGTCCAGGACTAGAAACAAGAAGGATGGAAAGTTTTCTATGTTCTTCAGAAAATATTTCATTGTTTAATGTCAATTTTGATTCAGAAAATAAGGCAGGATTCATGGAACCTTTATTTATTATTGAACAAAATGGATAATTGTGTGAAAGTAAGTTTACCTCTAAATATAGGATTATACTTACATAGATCAATGAACCTATGAATACGTTTTCAGGCTAAAACTTTGGTTAAAAGTTGACAAAGTAATGGTTCTGATATTCCTCCCAAAATACAAAAGAATGAAAAACAAGCTGTTCCCCTATTTAATTCAGAATATAAATATTTGGCAAACAATTTGAGTGATCTTTTATATCTATTAGTTACTCAATTGGCAATGTTTCTCCACATCAGACTTCTTTAAATGTATTAAAATTATTCAGAAAATGTTTCTGGATCGTGTTTGCTTGTCTCTCAGGTGAGATAAAAGTTGATATATGGGAGTTTTCCTGAACTTCTGCTCAAATGTTTAGAAGTTTTGTGTGATACCAAAGTACCTTTGCACAATTCGTCTACAAGAAATTACATGACTGATAAAAAATCAGACCTTAAATTTTATTTTATAGCTCTATGTTTGGAGTTACGTGCGTGCATTTATAATCAGTAATGTAGGTGCCTTTTACTCAATAAGCACCTCAAAGCCATTTGGTTTTCCAATTCTCTCAGCTAATTTGCTCTGCTAATTGTTATATTTTTCAGAGAAGAAGCTCCACATAAAAATTTTTGAACAAATTTTTATGGTAGTTCCTTTTTGTTTTTTCTTTCTTTTTTTTTTTTTTTTTTTTCATTTCAGGTTTGGTATGACATGAAGCACAAAACTGCGGAAGAAAATTGTCATGATAATTTTTCATCAAATTGCAATTTGGAAATATCTACAGTTAATACAAAAAATAATTCACATTTCTCTGATTTATTAACATTTAATAATGATGATGATTAGTTACGCTGTAGAGTAAAATAAATTTTGGGGGGGGTTTCCCCCTTCATATTCAAATTTTATCATTTTTATGGTATGGTAAGGACCCAGTACCATTGAGGTGAAATTCACAGTTGGGTGCAGGTTTTTATATTTGTGAAACATTTTCATGTCTTTCTTTTGGGGCCATAAACCTATTTTTCTTAGTGTAGAACATTTCGTCTGCTTTGTCAACCATCACAGTTGGAATAAATCTCTCAGTTTCTCAAGACTTTGGTCTTCAGAAATAGTATAAATCAATATAAGTCCATGAAGGGCAGTAGAATTAAAGTAGAATTATATTAGTTTCAGTTCTGAATAGTGTGCTCTAAGCACAAGATTTCATTTAAGTTTTCAGGCATACACATTTATTATAAATTCTCCCTAAGATTTCCTTTATTTCACAGTTAAATGTCAAGAAGTAGAATTATGGCCCAACATCTGTGATTCTACAGATTTTGTAGTCCCAGTCATTCAGTTTTCCAGCTGTTCAAGACGGCCACCTTAAGAAATTAATTCCTCTTATCTAATTGGTATCAATGGAAAATGAGGGTTTAATTACAGAGAAAGTTACGCTATACCAGGTTAGTTTGAGGACAGAATTTTGTAAAAAATATTCTTTAATAACATGCTAGGTCACAAGCTGAAATTTAGTCTTTTGCATCTGCTAAGACTGATACCATCTTAAAGGCAAGAAAGTATACTGAAGATCATATAGAGAATTTTTCCATTCAGAACTAGTAAATAAATTATTATATATTAATTTTTCATCTACTATATTGAAAATTTTCTAAACCTTAACCAGAGAAAAATATTGTATACTGCAAAAATATGTTACAAGATTCCCTTTCATAAAAAAGGATATCTTTGATAATCTTTGTTCATGGTTTAATATTCCCATAATCACTATTTTTTAAAATTAAAAGTGATTTATCAGAACATTTTTTGTAACTAGGCAAGTATAAATGTGTTTTAACTGAATGAAAACTCAGACATATGCACACAGTAGTAGAATATGAAAGTAAATATTTTCTGTTTTATCTCATTCCTCCATGACTAAAATTAGAAATGGACTAAAAAAACCTTTAGAAAAATGTAATAAGCACTTGTTTCATTCTCACAGTTTTTGAGTATAAGATTTTAAAATGTGTTTTTTGGAGCTGTTGTGCATTTTGAGACACTAATTTATAGATTAAATTATATGGTAATGAAAAAGGCAGTGGCCAAAACCTGCTTCAATATGAAGTCTTTCTATAAGTGTGATCTCTGTCCAATTAACATTAAAAAGTGACTCCATTTTAATCAAGAGCTTCGGTCTGTTGGTCAGAAACAGTAAAATTTTGTGTATTGAATAGGTTCATACACTTGATTTTGTTTAAAAATACAGTCACAAATTATACACATTGCATAATAAGGGTAGAATATGGTGGAGAGCCAGAAAAATTCAAATGAGACAAACCACATTATTTGTGTCAGAACCAATACATGATCTCATTTTAATGTTGATTCAGATGTTTCAGTACATAAAAAACACACACGAGCTCTCCTTCCCTAAGCTTTATTTGAAAATTGCTTAATTCCAGGAAATTAATTATTGCTGAAAGATAGAAGTCCAGCCTTTGGAGCCCAAGTAGCCAAACTCACAAACAGGGAGAACTGCCTTAGGGGAAAGTCAGGACAGTTTGTGCAGGAAGGTGTGAGAAGGTGTGCTGGTTTTGGTTAGAACAGAGGTGACTAATACTGGTGCTGTCTCTGAGATGGAAACAAGCATTAAAAGTTCTACAGCTCTTTGAAAAATTAAGAAAAATAGCATTTCAAGATATATTTCTAGACCTTAATACTTGACTCTTCTTTCCCATTTTTTTAAGCAACATAACTCAGTAAGTTAAGTTGCTTCAGTTAGATGACATCAAAATTAAGATTTGAAATCTAATGCATTTCACAAAATGAAAATCCTTTTTGCTTATTCTGTTTGCCATGATGCAAATTTATGACTAAGAATTGAAGCAAAGTCTTTCTTTTTGAATTAATACACATTAATGCACCATCACAGATATCAGAACATAAAAAAGCAGCTGTAAAGACCATACAATAAAAAACTTGTGCTTTGTGAAAGAGGATGACTCCAACATTCCTAACTTTGTCATACTTGTCACAAAAACAACTACATAATTGTTATTAGTACAAAAAAGTTTAATATTTTTAAAACCTTGCAACTGCAGAATATTGAGGTAGCTATTCTATAGGGCATTGTCTTATAATTTACATGTATTCACATCTGAAAAATGATAATGTAATTCTAAAAACTTTTGACAAATGAATAATAATGATCAGGGACTTGTGCCTGCAAGATTAAATTATTACCTAAAGCTTACTTTTCAATAGTATGCAGTATATTAACTGAATTATTAACTGAACATGTATTTATTCTCATTACCCATTAATTTGCAGAGAGAATTATGTCTACCAAATTTAGCAGTAGAGTTATCATTTGCCAGTAATAAGACTTTGTCAGTATTCTGTCAGAGTTCCAGTGATGCTTCATTGCTGCCCTGAAAATCATCAAGAAAAGAATGGACCATTACATTTCCAAATGGCTGGTGATTTAGAAACTTAAAAATATTATGATACTTCCATATATTTAAGGTATGAGTGACTACAGAGAAAATTATAGTCTTTTGTTAAAGTCTTAGTCTAAAAATGTGAGCATTTCATCTAAGAGCTAATAAATTGTTAGCAATACAGGATAGTCTAGTCATGTCAAGATGTTTTATTTCAGCAATACTTTGGTTTTAGAACACAAGTTTACTGCTAAGTGATCCATTTGAATGTCTATGAGTGACACTGCAGTATGCTATTCTTTCACTAGCACAAATTTGCCTTCTTTTTGTACTTTGATGATTTTTTAGAAGCACAGTTTAGTAATTTTTTCTCAGAAGCTATGCTAGAGTTATTTTAATACTTCTACCGATTCACATGCTGTTTTACATCTGACAGCCCATTACAATGAGCTGAGAAACCTCTTCGTCAGAAACTACACCTCATAATACCTATTTCTCATGTTACTGAGCCATGCAAAATAATTTCTCTATTTATTCTAGGAAGTTCCTCAACCTTTAGCAACATTGCTCTCACAGCCTCCATCAGGGGCACTCTCTATGTGGGTTGCAATCAACTGAGTAAAATCATGCATATGATGTTGTTTATGGCATTATCCTTGATCAGGATCTGCTCCCCAATACCTTTCCAGTTGGAGATTAGCAAAGTAGTTACTATATTCTACTTCTTATCTAGCTTTACAGTAGAAAACAAGTGGTCTGGTATAATACCAGAATTTACCAGAGGAAATTTCAACATCAAGTCTACATTCATGGAGGTTTTTAAGATACATTATGCAGAACAGTTTTAGGACAGCCTTAAATGTAAGCTTTTTTTCTTAGCTTTATAACTAGTTCTTATCTAAAGATTAAAACTTGTATTATAAGATCCGTGGCATTATGAGATTAAATAATCCAAACTTCAACATTCTTGCTCTTGTTAATGAGTCTTTCACAAGACTCTTATTGTCCAATTTAGAAAGCTCTGGTGGGAGTTGATAATTTTTTGTGCTTCTAAATTTTACAATCTTTTCAACCCAGAGAATCTATTTCACTCATTCAATTTAGTTACTTTCAGCTGACAATGTCACAAAATCTGGATGTTTTAGTCAAAATATTATTTATCTTTATTTCAAAAACTACTTAAAAACTAAAAATATTCTTTCCCAATAACGGAGCAGCAGGCTGAGTTGCTCAGTACAAACAGGTATGATTATAAGTTGAAACAGCTACAAAAATAAATCAAAGACTTTCTCTGAAGGCCAGGAATTGTAAGCAGAGCTTCTGTATAGTCACTCCTTCAGTAGCAGCAATTTTGCCTCTATACAAAATAGATAAGGGTTTTTGCAATGACATTTACTTCTCTACCAATTTTTCCTGGAATATTTACACTTCCCCCCCCCCCCCCCTTCATCCTAAGAAGGGTCATATCATTGTGCTCCATTGTCACAGGGGATTGAATTGACTGTGCAGGTCCAGTTAATTTCCACTGGTATTGGATGAAATCAGTTTCATCACATTTTTGTCACTATGTTCCCACAGCTTCTGTCTCTGGAAAAGGAAAAAATAAAATGGTGCTGGTTATTTCTAAACATTTTCCACTCCTTGATTGCTATGCCAAAATACTTGTAAAATTTCAGCCTCTGTAGAAAATCTGTAATTGAAGGACAAATCAGGAATAATTTCTCAAGGAGCTGAGACATTTAATCTTCAAATGTCTGCTTTTAGTCTTGCCAAGAGTCACGTGGAAGGGATAAAACTAAAACTGTAATTACAGGAAATAGCAATCTTAGGGATGTTTTACTGCTAATAAAGATGTTGTGTTACCAGTCATTCTGAAGGTGTGGCAGCTTGCAGATCAACTAGTTTGACAAATGAGCAGAGATTATTTTTCTCAGAGACCAAGATTAAAGAAAGTAACTTTTGAAGTGGGTATGCAGTCTCAAACTCAAGTCCTTAGCAGTATTTATAAGCAGTAATAAAAGGTACAATAAAGTGCCTCTCAATATACAGTCTGGTGACTAATTGCTTGGTAGTACCTTACTGGTAAGGCAGAATTCTGCACCAAATATATTACTTCTTTGGGATTGTTGGAGTAGATGCCTTTAGGCAGCCTGTTACTAAAACAAAATTGTTTTCTTGGATGGAACTGTTATATCTGTTCCTGTTACAAGATCAGTTAGTGACATTTGTTAAGTGGTCATTTACTTCCCTGCTTATTGTTATCTACATATGCTTTCTGGAAAATACATATTTCCAATGAGGCCTAAAACTTCTGAGTTAAATGCAAATGACCACAGTATCTACTTTAGAGAGGAAAGTTGCTTTAAGTCTTGGAGGCCCAAACACCATTGAAAAATTATATACAAATTTATGTATGTATCTGAAGGGAAAGTGTCAAAAGGATGGACCGGGCTCTTTTCAGTGGTGCCAAGCAAAAGGACGAGATGCAATGGACTGAAACTGATGCACAGAAATTTCCACCTGAGTATAAGGAAGAACTTCTTTATTGTGAGGGTGACTGAGCACTGGATCAGGTTGTACAGAGAGGCTGTGGAGTCTCTCTCTCACTGGAGATATCCAAGAGCCATCTGGATACAATCCCATACAATGTGCTCTGGGATGACCCTGCTTGAGCAGGGAGCTTGGACCAGAACCTCTGTGGTCCTTTCCAGCCTGACCCATTCTGTGATTCTGTGAAAACATTAAAGAAACACATTTTTGTTTTCGGTGTCAGCTATTCCAAATTTGAAAGTAAATAAATCAGACTTGCACATTTAAAAATTTAATACAAACACAGAAATAGTAAGAAAATGTTTCAATTGGTAATGGAACATGTAACATTTAATAACAGTATACACTCTCAAATTAGTTCAGGGCTCAGAAACCCCAGTTATTTACATACACAGTGTATTTATACATATCGTGACTATCTGAAAAAATAACGTAATTATTTAACACAATATAAAACATTGGTGACCAGTCATGTATAAAAACCTGAGTAATAACAAAAAAGCAGCAGTTAGAACAGTGGAAAGTTAAAACCTGGGAAAAAAGAAAAGCAGGTAAGGGGAAAACACAGAATCTTCAAAGTAATCTCTTGAAGCTAAAATGCCTTTCAAAAATATATGACATTATCTTTATTAATATTTTTAAAATTATATTAGCAGTGATAAGGTTACATTTATTGCATTTATTAGCAAGAGTTTGGAACATTTCTTTAAAAGACAGTTCATGAAATTCCAGTGTTTCAGTTCTGCTTCTGTCTGACTGAGGCCCACATTTGGATCCTTTACTTATTTAAAACATATACCGTTTAATATTGAGGTCTTAAAAAGGCAGGTTTACAAATCTTGCATGCAAGAATGATAAAATAAGAAAGTGTTTGAATATGAAGGTAATTATTATTTTACCAATTGATGCTCTTGTAACTGTGCATATACTTTACTTGATTTTTGCTATGATTTTTAAGATGAATACTCAATATAGAGGTAAAGAATATGCAGTTTGAGAAAGTTCTGAAGAAAAAAACATGCAAAGCGCTGATTTTAGCATTATTTCTTTTTTTGTGAATTATGAAGACCATGATATTGCAAAGATATCTGTTCATTTAAAATCCTTGAGCCACGTACAATACTAATCATGACCAAAATCAGGTGTTGCCACCTGATGAAATGTGTCTTTGGAAAAGTATGTACAACATAGAAGTAAAGGATTTTTCTAAATGAAATGTGCATGTTTATTTGTTATTTTCTAATGTTTTGTAGGTTTTAAAAGATAGTAATCTAATTTTATGCTATTTTAAACATAGTAGCTATAATTTCATCTTGTCCTTGGAGTAAGGCTTAATTGCATAGGCTTAATTGCATTGATTCAGCAGCTAGATAAAACACAAAAAAAAAAGTGTTCTGGATATTGAAATGGTACCATCTTTCAGGTCTGGTGAATATGTTTCCTAAACTTAAAAAAGCCACCTGCATGCCATGTAACAATATATATATTTATGGTGAAAGCAGCTGCTCTTGTAAATGTAGTGTTCTTTGAAAAACACAGCTTCCATGACATTATAAAAAACACATGCAGATATTTTTAAACTCTCTTCAAAATTAGGAATCATGGCCTGATTACTAGTTTCTGTATTTAGACACTGTCTGACATCTCCTTTTTTAGGGCTGAGATTTTTAGATCAAGAATTTAATCTGCTGATAGGAGCATGGAAGGGAAACTGTAAGCAACAGAGGGTCTTTGAATGGTGAAGCAGAGTTGCTTCCCAGGAGCTCTACACCTAGCTGAGGTTTCTGTTCATGGCACACTCTGCTCCACAGTCACATATGGAAAAATCTCTCCTGATTTCTCTTCCCAAGGGAAGCAGTTATAGCAGGTCATGGGTTCTGCTTTGAGAGCAACACTTTGTACAGCCATACTGCTCCCTCACCATTTTACTGTATCTTCTGTCTGCTGGCCACAGGTATTTAGAAGACATTGTATGATAAGTTTTTCCCAAACACTGCTTTTCCCTAGTGAATTATTATCAGACATTAGTCATATTTTCTTGCACTACTACCGCTAACTCCTTTTCCTTCTTTATACGTTGAAAACCAACAAAGGTCAAATAGGCTTTATATTATTTTAATTCCTATTCTTTTTAGAGGCATTATTTTGACAGGAAGCAATAATACCCCCTTGGTGAGCTGACACTGAAAAGATAAACAATCATCTCACCTCATCTTACAAAAAACTTATTTTATTAAAAATATCTACTAAAAAGTCATGGGATTAAGTTGTGTATTTGTGGGTTAGCACATACGTTGTTTACCGTAAAATGTTTTATTAGAGAAATTAACTAGTGTTGGATGGAATAATTTGTTGTCCATAAGAATAAAAAAGAATTTAGTGAAACAGTCCTCTACAAAGGAATGGTCTATGTAGGACCATGAGGCCAAAACTACATTTTGCTGAAGTGAAAATGTTATTCATGTTCTGATCAAGTGTAAGCCAGCATGTTTTACTGCATTCACATTCATCATTCTTGTACTTGAACCAGATAACTGACCATGAACCTATGGAATTATTTTCAATGCCTGTATTTGCAGAGCACGAACTACATAAAGCTATAATCAAAGTAGCTTTAACTAATCAAAACCTTAATTTAATGCAGTAAATTTTCCTCCTCTGCCCTGGTGAATGATCTCTACTTCTTCTACCTATGACAGCTCCCATTTGCAAACATCTGTTCTGAAAAACAGTGGCAAAATCAATTTAGTGACAACAGATACAGAGGTTGTAGGCATATTTGAAAGGCTTCAGATGTACTGAAGGAAATGGCAGGAAAACCCACAGAGCATGTAAAACCACCTCTATTGGCTTAGGTCAAAGATTTAAGCACTTCTTCTGTATTAACTGCTAAAAACCTACAAAGATGGGAGATTAAATTTAGCATGTATGGTAGATTTTGTGCATTGTTAGTCCATAACCATTTTGGTAGCCATGCCTCACTTCTGTATATCACTCTATTTCTCTTCCTTACACACATCTAGTCCATCCTTCAACTAGTTTAAACAGACATCTTCCTGGATTTGATATTGTAGGAGGAATGGTGACCTTTATTGCTATTATTATCATCATTATTTATTTATCTCTGATAAAGTATTTGGTGTATTCTCTTATAACCTTCTTGACTTTGTGGATCTGTATCATATCTCCCTTGATTGCTTGATAGTGCTGGTTTATTTAGTTCTTTCTTGGATGCAAGAAGGCCCATCATTGTGATTAATGTAGAGACCTTCCTGAACCTGACCTTTCAACCTTTCTTTAAATTCCTGAGATAGGAAACCAGGATTTAAGCACCAGGTGAAACATAAATTTATTCCATGGCACAGTAATTCTCTATGTTTTGTACTTCATTTCTCTCCTAATAACTCCTGACATGCAATTTACATTTTTGCTTTACTCAATTTGCTTTCTCTAGGAACATTTAGAGAAAGGCTGACAAAGAGTAAAGTTACTGAGAAGATAGGAAGAGAGTAAGTTCTCTGCAGTTTAACAGATTTCTTTGGCTAGAAGACAATGACATGTAAAAACACAGAATTTTTAGATTTCATGGCAGAAAATGACCTTGAAAACATCCGATCATAGTCAAACTTCCAGATTCTAACAGTTTCTTATTGTTGTAGAAATGACAATTTGCTACAGCATTTGAATTCCAAAATAAGAAGACTGCTATGTGTGACCTGACCATGACAGTATCATGGATCCCTTGTACATCAGGACCCCTCATGTTTACTTCCTGTATGATTATATTGCTTCAGAAGCTATCCCATTCTAACAAATTATAAAGTAGTCTATGTTTCAATTAGCCTTATGTTCTATAAACCATTTATAATCTGACATGAAAATCAGGGGTCCTCTTCAGGGAGAGCAATCATTTTTTCTGCTTGTGACTTAGTATTTATGTCCTGCTACTGTTTTGTGTCTTTTAGGTTCTCTGGGAAACTTTAGTAGAGACAATAATTGAACATTTCCCATTTAGACAAACATTACCTGACAGGACATTTAGGCATTATACATTTAAAGGAAGTTTCTACCTTCCTTACTTCTCAGTAATCCCTGGGAGAAAATATCAGTATCTGTTAGTAAAACAACCATGCTAAGTAGAATACACAGTTGATACTGACATAAATTTGCTTTTTTTAGTGGCATTCCAGAGGTGTTATAACAGAAATACATTATAATAAGGGTTACATTACTGAAATGCTCTAGTTTTCTTTTATCCTAGAGGGAATTTCTTCAGTGTTCCCCGTGAATGGACAGGTTATGTTTTTTAAGATTTCATAAATTGTATATTTCTGACCCAAACTGAGTAATTTGTGGCTTAGCTTTCCAC
>JAHLSL010000009.1:19288072-19337576 GCA_025920805.1 Petroica traversi
ACCCTTATCATATAAACAAGCTCAGAAGATTCAGAACAATGGGAATTTAGGCCCTTTATCTAAGAAGAAGTGAGCTCAACATGGAATTATTTGGGATTAATGCACCTTCCTAATTAGCTCAGCAGAGGATTTATTTTAAATTAGCACAGTTCAGGAAACACGAGCTTTGTGGTTAAGGTGTTATAAATGATGTACAGTCTTTAGCTAAGCCTGTTAGTGGCATGAAAATAACACTTCTGTTTTGCAAAAATATTTACCAACTAAGCCTCACAACCCTATTATTTGACTTTGTTGAAGAAAAATACAGATGAACACGTTCATTAATCTAGAACATTTAAAATTATTTTTCTTATCCACAACTGTTATGATTTAGACTATTTTGAAATAAGTTGTGAGAGTGAAGGTATGTGATGCTTAGCTTAGTTTTTAGTATTTACATTAAATACTGGAATAAATAACCTGTGTTTTCTGTAAAGTCCAACCCTTTATGAGAGACGTGTACTCCCACAGTAGAGGAAGGTTCAACATGGTGTAGCTCTGTATTGCACTGTTCCCATGGCTATTAATGGACCATAACCTTTTACTAGCTGTGGTTAAGTTTAAATGCTGCTAAGTGCTGTTAGGCCCTTGGGCATAATGAGTCAAGTCTTGGCTCAGTCAGCACAGGCATCTACTCTGAAACTTGTGATTCAACAGGAGGGTCTCCCATATTCTTCTTTTTCATTGCACTTTCGTATTGCTTTCCTTCTGTCCCATCCTACCCCCCCCACAACACCCCTGAAGTCTCCACATAGATACTTTTGGGGTTTAATTGATTAATTGATTGATTTTGGATTTTTTGCTTGCTTTTTCTTGGTGTGTTTTAACCATCTAGTGAAAAGAATCTTGCCAACAAAGTTTGTCGTGATGCCTCTTTGATATTAAACATGTTTTTATCAATACCTTTGAAGATGATTGTTTAAGCAACCTTAAAATACCATTTATGACAGGTATATAAAGGCCTAAGCATTTGCTTGGCCTTGTCTAGACTTGTCTGGTCTTACTGTAGATAATCTTAGTTGAAGCAGAAAACTGGACAACAGTTAGGTGACTGGAGTTTAACTTGCTTTAACTGGCTTTATTTTAGCTTAATACAATTAGTTTTAGCCTGAAGAAATTACACCATATACTGCAAGTGTTTAAAACTGCAAAGTTTTGAGTTTAACGTTTGTTGGACACACTTCCCCGAATAGCCATCAGTTTTTCTCTAAGCAGATGCCTTCAGGTCAACATGTATTTCTCCCATTCAGTTTGCTAGGAAAGGTGCACAGCTGAAGCTGCTGTGATGGAGGAATTTTGCCAGAGCACATGTTTACCAGACATGGTTGGTAATGCTTTAAAACCGTGGCTGTTGCTGAAATAACATTGCAAACCTGCACCTGCTACATCTTGCCAAAATTACCACAGGGTGGGAACAGTTGGTCTTCTGGGTAGGTTTGACTTTTTCTAATCCAGTCCTTTTCCTCACTTGACCTTAGATTTTTTTTTCTGTGCTCTTGAGAACTGTGCAAGTGCAAGTGGCCAAATATATTGGAATTCCCTGATACTGAAGAGAGAAATAGAATAAGACAAGGTTCCTGTGGGAGAAGGGCAGGTGGCAATGGCAAAGGTAGAGTTTACTTCAATAGATTTTCCACAGCCATGGAGGATTGAGAGGGAGAGAAAGAAATAATTGCCTTTGCTCTGAGCAGATGGGTTAAATCACATTACCTTGCTCCCACATTTCTCAGCTAGGAAAACAAAATCATGGACAGCAGTCATCGTCCTGTAGTGCTAATCCTTGCCAAAAAACACACTGAGGGTTATTTGGTGTATGCAAAGGACCTCACTGTGGCCGAAGCAAAATATATGCATTTTCCCGCTCCAGGCACACAGAACAATGAATCTCTTTTGGATATCTGAGAGGAAAGATTGGTCAAGTAGAATATCTGAGTCAGATTAAATTTCAGAGAAGGAAGAAAGTTATAGTTATATTCTGAATTATTTCTTATACATTTAAAGACAGCAGTACAAAACAACCTTATTTTAATCAAGGTTATTTCAGATTTCATGAGATTTCCCTGCTCAGCTCTCCCTCAAGCACTGTATGCCAGAAGTAATCAAGAATTGACACAGATGTGTTGGCAAGCAACCTGAGCTAGTAGACCAGAAATCCTCGTGCAGACTCCTTTCTCTACCCTTGGACAGCTGTTACCTACACGAGCACTCCTGTACCACTGCTGCAGCCTGAAAAGTGAACAACTACTTGCTCTCTAGCCACAGAGGGTTTGAGAGCAGCCAGCTTTAGCTCTCATTAATTTTTGGTTAGTAAGAAATTGATAAGGAATGTAAATAAAACATATGTAGTACGCACTGCCCACCAAGTAGTTGGATTTTCAGAGTCTGAGGATGCGTCTCTACCTTCCAGCCTAGAGTGAGACAAAAGTATTTACATCCTTGGTTCCTTGGTTTCCTGACTTTAAGGAAGAGAGTGGTGTACAACATACCACTCATTCAAGAGAGGTTATCTACAGCTCTCTGTAGAACAAGGACACAGAATATTTTGACCCCATCATAGGTATTAACAGGGCTCTAAGGATGAGAAATATCTTACAAAGCGTATTCTAGGGCTGGTCTTCAAATCTGCAGGAACCATCTCCCTGGGCAGAAACAAGTCACCAATTATTTCAACTTTAGGGCTATGATGATGGTGGACCTTATATTCATAATGTGTTGATAGAGTCTTGTTTTATCAGAGAAGTGTTTTCTTAGATTTTTCTTCATTTTAAGAATTGATGTTAATTAGTGATTGTTATTAATCCTTAACATATGAATCTCCTGCTATTTCCAGCTATGACTTCCCTTCCAGGAAAAAAAAAAAAAAAGAAAGAAATAAAATGGGAAAAATTGTCAGTAAAAAGTTTTAGGATTTACCCTGATCCTTTCCACTTGTCTTTGTAATGTAATGGATAGGACAGGAAAAGTGTCACTGAGAGAGACATGATTTCTCCAACTTTAGAGAGCTGAAATCAGGTCTGTTCCATTGTGATGACCAAGTAGCAAAACCCGCTTCAATCTACAGCTACAACATTGGGGGGTTTGAACAATTCTTAACCTTGTATTTGGGAATTTCTGCATGTCCAGAATCTCAGAGGAGACCCTTCTATTAAATATATCTGAACCTAACCCTAAATTGTGCGAGCTTCAGCTGAGAATTAAGCTATTGTTCTGGCTAGGTCATCTCTGCACAGAAACAGAAGCTTTGAAAACTTCTCTGAAAGGATAAACCAGGCTGAAATAATGGATAATGACCGTCAGAAGCCTTAACACAGAACTCAAGCTGGTAGTTTGGGTATGGTCTTGAGGATGTCCTCTTTAGATTATTCTTTTAAAACAATGCTTTCATGATGTCAAACTATGTTGTTTTCATCAGAAAGTTTTTATGATTCAGAAGCAAATCACATTTAGTTTAAAAAAATCATTCTTGTGTTTTGTTACCTGAAACAGGGAGGGAGTGATAGGAATCACAGCTTTAGGTTAGTGAATGTGATTATCTATACATAGCCGGAAGGTGTAGACCATGTTTTTCAACTTTGCTTTGGTACAGAAAGAAAATATTTCAAAACTCCTGAAGCTAGTTTTGCAAATGCAGCTTGGTTATGAAAGTAACAGGAAAACTCTTAAACTATCAAAATTGTGGGTTGTTTTCTGTTATAACAAATCCATAGAGGTACCTTGGATATACTTTGAGTTTGATTTGACTAAAGGGTAAAAAAGGCATTCTGGAAAGGAAACAAACTCTGTCTATCTGCCACAAAGCAAAATAGCACAGACCTCTGATTTTGGTATTTTTTTTTAGCAGCTGAGTCTCTTCTCCTGTTTCTGTTTTCCTTTCCCACATACCAATTAGAATAACTTCTTGCACTCCAACATGTTGTCAAATTGCCTAATGCTTTTCTGGGTAGCTGCTCAGTAGAGATACCCATTTTGAACATCTAAGTTGCTAGAGTTCTCTGAGTCATTCTAAAATCACAGCTGGAGTTGGTAGCCATGCTGTTGTCCTAAATAAAGATATTGGAATTGGAGTGCAGTCTGAAATATAAGTGAGTGAACTAAAGATGATAACGTGAAATTCTTGAGAGAGTCATACTGCACAGAATGTATTACATAACAGGTATGCTGTGAATGACAATATTTTCATGGTTATTGCACTAAATTTTAATGTTCAGGCTTCTTAATATAAGTGTTTGTTTCTGCTATGTAGAAAACCTATAAAAAGAAATACAACAACACTAATTTTATTTAAGTGTCATCTTCCTCTTTCTGTGTATGTGGCAATAAATCAGAACTTATTCTGATGACATTATCAGCCATAAGCATTACAAATTGACACATTTCCTAGTAAGCTTAGCATTATAATGAATTTGCATACTGCACATTGATATTCAACCATTGTAAAATACTTTCATTACAGGACATTTTTGTGTGCCTTCAGTCATGCACAAATCTAACAAAGAACATTCTGCAGAATTAAGGTTTAGTTTGAAATGTCAGTTTCTATTCATAAACATCAATAAAAAGTATTTGTCCTGACAGCATTTGGAAGCAACAAAAAAATAAACCAATTTGTGCTTCAGAATGGCATAATGAAATTATTACTTAACACACTGAACACCCCATTACTGTATATTTGCTCTTTATTTTTAGAGATGCTCAGTGTACTTCAAGCCCAAACTTCATGTTTCTTGACTCATAAAAATTGTTCATTTATAAAAAACTCATTTCATTATTCCATTCACTGATATACTAAAAATCCAAGCTTCCCTCAGCCTTGATCTAATAAAGAGTTTTGATTGATATTTCATGGTACTTTCAGTTTTTATAAATTTTATAGTGGAAAAAGAGGTTTAAAGAAAATCAGAGATTTCTTTGCTCAATCTCAGTGTTTGATTTTGTTCTACAGCTGCGTGTCTTGATTTGGTTTAGTAAAAAGCTGACCTTGTTTGGAGTTTATGCCATAACCCCAAAACTTTTTGAAACAATGGGATGATGACTATGTCTAAATTTGACACCTACCTAAGTAAATAGCTGTTTCTAAATTGTAAGCCATGCTTAGTTATTTATTTAAATATTAGCTCATATTCCATAAAAACTTGAAGTTTTAGCAAGACAAGGTAAGAATAACTTTTACATTGCTGCTTTCTTGAGAACACTGACAAGTACAATAAAATTCCCCAAAAAAGAAGAGGTTTTGCCATTAAAGAAATGTTTTAATTACACTTACAAACAAACTCTGATTTCACAGTGGCTTCTAGAACATTGAGGCAAGAATAGAGATAATAAAATTATTATACTAGCTTAATGTCCACTTTGAAACTGAACAAGATGGTGTGAAACAGAAGACTGTCTTGTAATGAATCTGTGCAAGGAGCCAGGTTCCTCTGGAGGGATGAACATGAAAGTAGGAATGGTACAGTCACACAGCTGATGGGCCAGAAAGAACTGTGCTTGGAGTGGGGGTGCAGAGGACAGGAAAAAAAGGGAATGGGCTCACCATTATGTCTTCTTTAAAACTTCATTCTTCTACTGTCAGCAGTCTGTTTCAAAGAACCTCCTTTTCTCACGCTGCTGCTTCAAAGGGAGGTAACAGCTGTTGTTACCTGTTTCTGTATTTCAGACATCAGAAATCCCTGCAGTAGGTCAGAATCAGGGAGAATTTTTAGCTCTAAAAAGAATGCCTTATATGGGTCTAACTCTTGCAGCACCTAAATGTATAAATAGAACTCCTGACTCACAGTGGCCTCTCTTCTCTACAGATACACATGCTTTTTCTTGTTTGTCTAGCCCTAGTAGTTATTTACATGCTCCTCTCTGAGGCATAGGGTAGAAGGTACTATGTTGACTTCGTGATGGAGATATTCTCCTGACTTCTACACATTTAAAATCCCACAAGAAGCCCAAGAGCTGAAGTCTGCTTGGATGCCAAACTCCTTTACAAATAACAGACAATACAATTTCTTTTATCAGTATTTTAAGCACAAAGGATTGGTACTGATAAAGTCTATCCAAATATATATATACAGTCTTTCCCTGGATTCAGGGAAATGTAGAAGAACCTCAGTAGGCTGAGAGATGTTCTTCACATTCCTGCTGCATGCAAGGAGAAAATGGGAAGTTAAACCAGGCAATCGTATTAAGCCTTTTTCTTTAGTTTGTTTTTTTTGGGAATTTTTTAATTACCTTTTTTGATCATGGAAGCTTTAGCAATCATTTTCTGAGATGTTTAGTTCTCAGTCTATTGTAAAAGAAGTCAAGCATTGAATTGTGAGTCTAAACCCCTGTGGGTTCCTTAGACTGAGGTGTTACAGTGCTTTACTTACTAGTGCAAAGTGTTTGGCAAAGCACTAAATAGCCTTTGAAAAATACTAGAATTAAGCAACTTTGCACGATAGAAAGCTACTACTATGATTTTAAGTTCAGAAAGAAAAGCTGCATATAGAATGAAAGAAACTGAAGTGAGTTAATGTTTAAATACTCTCAGACAGAGTAGAGAAATAAAAACCATACATGAGGCAAACTGTCTATGAATACTAATTTAAAAGGCTAAAAGGTGCTAGTAAACACCTAAATGTAGGGGATTGTTAGAAATAAAATAAAATTTTAAAAGAACCAAAAAAACAGTTATGATGAAAAAAAAATTACACAAAAAACCCTCAAACAACCAAAGAAAAAAACCCCGTTTAAAAGATAAAATTTGGGTCTGAATGAAGAAAGTAGGAAAAGAAAGAATGTATGATAGTGAGCTGAATGTTGCAATTTTGAAAGACGTGTTTAGGAGTGAGTTACTAACATCATCAAAACTTCTAATAGAGGATTTTTAAGCACAGGAAGTCAGGAAGACGGTCAAAACCTTAATTAGGGTCAAAAGATGATACAGGTGCTAAAGAAACACTTAAGAGAGAAAAGTGTATACCTGAACAGCTAAAAATGTAGTGTATTTGTTCTCCTGATGTGTCTCCATGATGGTTTTCTAGTTTTGTTTTTTTTTAATGAGGGAACTCTTTAGGAACTATCTCAAATTAAAGTGTCAGTAAATGACTACTAAGATAAACCAATAAAAAGATTGATAAGACATTGACATGAAGAGATGATATTCAGCCAGGAACAGTAAAGGTAATCAAATATGAAATTGCTAACCTCCAGTTAAAATCAGAAGGATGGAAAGGATCAAATAGGATATCAATTTTAAAAGACTCCAAGAGAGAACTAGGAAAATGAACTGACAAATCTGGTTTAACTTCAGGCAAACTGTAAAGACTGGAACCCTTAGACTGGCAGGTGGGAAAAAAAAAAAAGAGGAGAGACAGAGAGAGAAATGGAAAAGGGAAAAGAATCAATGGAGATTCTATAGAGAGCATACTTTCCATCCAAAATCAATACAGTACTCTAAAAAAGTTGGTGGCTACTTTGGGAACATTCCTAGGCAGTCGAGCTTTATTCTGTTTACCAATAAACTGTTAGAATACTCTGTGGAAGGCAGGTGACTCAACTGTCCCTATCCTGTTTAAAATTTAAAGCAAATGCAATCCCAACACGGAGCCACATGTTTTGGAGTATATGAAACATAAACTGTGCCCTCTTCTGAGCTCAAGTGTCAGAAGACAGTTGTAGGCACATTAAATATGTTGTTATTAATACAAGCTTAAAGTTTGAGAATAATGAAGATCTAATTGTTAGAATGTGCATATGTTTACAGGGTTTAATAAGGTCTTCCACCAACGTACCCTACAGAAATGGTACCAAACACAAAAATTAAAATCTCTGCCTGGGGAGAGTAGGAAGGATGGGAGAAGGGCACTGGTCCTAACTCTACACACATAATAAATGAATTTTATTTCACTGAGAAATACTTGATGTTATTTGGTGTAGTTTAAGAAGGGTAAAAGGTGTCTGAGAGCAACCAAGAAGGCAGAAAAACTGTTTGATGTTACTGTAAATCAATGTGTGATAGAATTATTTAGGTTGGAAAAGACCTTTTTCTCCAAAGTAACCTCTAGTCATTGATTCATGTAAGAATTTTATTAGGCCTTTGGGTCCTTAACATTCACTTTCAAAGTTCACCAAAAAAGAAAATTATATTTGCTGTTTTCAATAGAACATGTTCAATAAACAATAATGAGGTAATGCCACTTCAGCTACAAGCAGACAGCCACATACTCACTATTAAAGCCTCAAAAGAATGGAAACTGAAAAAGACTATTAGGCATCAATACCTGAAGTACAGCTGAAATGTGTAAGATGAAATTGGACTAAAACTGAGGAGGACAAGAGTGATGTACAAAAAAGCACACATATTTAAGTCTTGTGATTATATGGAAAAGTAAAAACTTTTAATAAATGAGTAAAAATTTCTATTCAATAATTTGCAAATATTTAGCATTCTACAAATAAAAATCAGAGTTAAAATGCAACTTATATCTAGTCCAGAAACTATAGTAAAAAATAGAATACAATAGTTCATGATCTGAAGGCAAGAATAAAATTCTTACGTTCCCAGAACATTACACAATTAGCAAAGACATTGCTGGACCAAAAAACCTCTGCATCTTCTGGTATTTTTCTTCAAAATGCTTCGTCTCATATTTTTCTTCAAAACATACTTGTGTGCCAGAAATAGAAACATCAGGGAAAGATCGTTCATAAGTCAATTTTTAACTTTCTAGTTCTTGTCAGCCACCATTGCAGGGATTGCTTTGAGGCCATACCTGGACAAAAACTCCTTCAAATATACATTGATAATTCTAATTTACCTCAATTCTGTTAACTTTATAAATTTGTACCAGCTTTTTTTTTTTTCTGTGTGATGAAATTCCACAGTTAAATTCTGAGTTGTGAGAAAGCAAATATTTTTCTGTAATTCAAACCTTTTGCCTAATGTTATATTATTAGGTTCTTTTACTCTAAGAAATGGTATTTCTTCTTTTATTTCATTCATTTTATTATGTGGTTTTTTTGTTTGTTTCCCTTTGCTGGTTTTCTTCTCTTCAGCCTGAAAACCCCAACCCACCTTGTGCTTTCCTAATTATCCTTGAGGTGGCCAAATAAAAATACATCTCTTTCTCAGGACTGAGGAAAACCGTAAGACTTATACAGATTTATACACACCTGTTCTGCTGTAATTTGTCTGTATAAAAAACTGGTTTAAATGCAGTACTTAAGTACATGGTTTAGTGGTGGGCACAGCAGTGTTAGGTAGCAGTTGGACTCAATAATATTAAATGTCTTTTCCAACTGAAATGATTGTAGGATTATATAATTCTTTGACAATAATAAATCATATGAAATATGCCTACTTTGTTTTCAAAACGTATGTGTATCTTATACTGACTGGATTAAAAGCACAAACACTAGATAAATTTGCTTAGTTTGCTGTTTTGTAAAATAAGAGATCTAGCATCTCATCCATGCAGCTAATTGCATTCCCTTATTTTCTTGGTCTATCAGCCACTTTTTTGTAGCAAAACAGGAATGTTTCATCTTTTTATAATTTTCGCCACCATTCAGATGATAATTGAACTGTCACAAGCAATCAATGCTGGAGTTAAATAACCCCAAGATAGAAAAAAATAATTTGCAACACTTACAAAAGTAGTATTTTGTTTTCCTATTTTTAATAACTTTTTTGAATCCAAAGGCAAGTTCTTTTACTTCCTTTCTTCTTTGTGTTTTCATTCTACTCCAACAATTATTTTCTTACTTCACTACTACATCTTAAACTGACCAGAGTGTGATGAGTCTGTAATCCAATTAATCTGTGAGTCTTGAGATCAGAGATATTTTATTAAGAGTAGACCTTGTATTATTTTGTTAGTTATGGTGGCACTCTCTTCAGCACATAGTTCACCTTCACTTCATCCTCCTGGAAGCTTCTTCTGGCTTCTTTTATCCAAGAGAACACTTAAATAAAGGAAGTGGTTTCCAAAAATCACGGACAAAGTGAGAAAATGGAAAGGACAAGGACATAATGGTAATATCTCTCAGCCATGAAAGACAATGGAAGGCTTGTCAAAGGACGTATTTCACATCATTAGCCTCATCTTACCATAACCATCTGTCATATGTTCCTCAAGAACTAGATTTAAAACTTTCATGTAATAACAATTTAACTTAGTCTTTAACGATATGCAATTAAATTGCCTAAACCTTTTTCACAGCTGAGAAGCCTTGGGCTGATATCCTCTCTACTAATAATGTGTGCCTCCTGAAGAAATGGCACAAAGTGCATATTTGGCCCATCCTGGTTTTCTTCTCCTAGAGATGACATCTATAATTTTGCTGAGAAGTCAAACTGAGCCAAACTATGGCACCTACAAAGTGCCTTGCAGCAACAACTCTTATGACGAGAACAGGAGCATATTTTGCAGTAATAAAAAATGACAGACCAATTACAGTGAGCTTTAACTTTTATAGGTAAATTACACACAACAGATTTTATTAGTTCTAAGTAATGATTGTTATCAACCTGTCCTTTTATTATCTCATGTCTGCTAAACCAGCATTGTTCAGTTGATTAACGCCTCCCAACTTTCATAGATGACTATAACATAAAACATAACAGCAGTAATAGCAATTGTACTTTAAATGCAGATCTAATACTAATAAAAGATGTTAAATTCATTACTTATACAGTTTTTCAATATTAAAGAGATTCACTCCATGGTATAAAAAATTACTAGAGCAAAGTTTTTTATTGTTGATATAATAATAAATAAAGCTTTAAAATTATTTCATAGGTCACAAAGTCCAATGTCTGTCAGTGAAAACTTGTTCTCTACAGTATTTTTTTTCTGTGCAAAAATTATGAAAGTTCTTGGAATACTTCTTTCATTCCCACAGAAACAATTTTTAAACACAGATGACTGATTAAACAGCAGGGTATATTCCCTAATCTAATGTAGTTCAGCTGGTAATAAGGGAATGTACATTCTCCATTAAGGCTTCTTTTGGCTCAGTTCAAATATTCTACTGTTAACTGTATAATTAGTAGGATCACAGAATCACTGAGGTTATAATGGGTCTTTGGACAACATGGAGTTCAACATCCTTGCACAGAACACTCAACTACACCAGGGTGCCCAGGTGCCTGTCCTCTCAGGTTTTGAATATCTTCAGGGATGCAAACTGCACAACACCTCTGGACAACCTCTTCCAGTGTTGGACTTGTTTATTCCTACGATAATATGAAACTACTGTTTTTTAATTTCTAACTCTTGCCTTTTGTAGTGTCAGTGGGCACCACTGGGAAGGATCTGGTTCTCGCTTCGTTCACTCCCATCAAATATTTATTAACATTGGCACCAGTCCCTTGGCAGGCCCCCAAACATTCTTCTGCAAGGTGAACTGTCCTACTTGTCTCAGCTCCCATTGCATGAAAGGTGCTCCAGTCCCATAAACTTCCTTGTGATCCTGCTCTAGATTCTCTCCAGTATGTACACGACTTTTCTGCCAGAGAGCCCAGAACTGGGCAGGCTCAATAGTTCTGAGCAGAGGAGAAGTATCTCATCTTTCTACCTGCTAGAAATGCTTTTCCTGATTCTTAGGATGCTGTAGCCCCTTTTTGCACTCATGGGACACCTGTGGTTTTTGATCAATTCACTGTCCACCAGGAACACTAGATTCTTTTTTGCAAAGATGCTTTGCAGACAATCAGCCTCCACCATTTACTGGTGTGAGGTTTCATCCATCTTCAGGTACAGGAATTAGAACTTTTGTTTAGTCAGCTTCATGGGGTTTATCTTGGCCCATTTCTTCAGCTTGTTAAGATTCTTCTGAATGGCAGTCCAACTGTATAGTATTTGAGCCTCTCCTTGACATTTCTTTTTCATCTATAAACTGGCTGAAGGTGTATATAAAACGTAGACTTTCTAATAAGTGAAACACTTGGTGATTTAACAGTGACCTGCTGAAAAGTTGCACTTAATTTAAGTGTTAGTAAAGTAGGCATGATTTAAGGAAGTCTTTTTCTTTGGGCTTTGATCCTTGGATAATCATAAGCCAAATGATCCACCACTTAACCAAAGATATGGACATACCTTTACAATCCTAAAAACCCAACTGTTTACTCAGAGAAATTTTTCTCTTAGGTCCTGAGAGTAGGATTTAATTTCCTGACCAAATATTCATTTCCCATTTTCAGCTGTCCAGTTGTCCAAGTTGTTCTCTTAGGGCTGGCATATATGATATATGGTATCAGCAACAAGGGTTCAACACAGTTTTAGAAAGGCAAACAGAAACCAAATGGGACACTCTAGCCTGTCTAAATACAAATGGACAGGCAACTAAATCCTATTTCAAGCATCCAAAGTATCAGACTACATGGTAGGTTAACTGGTATTTTCTCCAATCAGTCTTGAGCTAGGCTCCTGAGCTCTGCTTAAGTGGTTTGTTGAATGCCAGTCTTGTGTTTTGGAATGGAATCTTAAGGCCCCTAAATTGCCTGTAGAAAAGATAAAATATGTTTAGGGTTCTCAATATAGTGTTCCATGAAGGAACATAACCTTCACCTTGCAAAAAGGAGTCTGAGTTCTAATCTCCAAATGTCTTTAAATAAGATGGAGTAGACAGAAGCCATTTAAGTTCTTCACTTATTGGCTTATAGCATGTTCTCTTTTTTTTTTATTATTTGTCTCTTACTCAATGGATTCCAAATTCTGTTCTGGGATCCTGATGTCAGAGGATAGTGTTAAAATTGGAAAATATTTAGTGCTCTAAATAATTTTTTTTTTTGGTGTGGTTGTACACAATGCCTTCTAGGAAGACTAACATGTGAACTGTACCTTCTTTATGGTAAGAAGGTCATTAAAGCCAAGTCTGCTTTACTCTCTGGATGAGTATGTAATCAGTAATGAAGAGACAAGAGATTTCTAAAGGAGTGTGAGAGGCCTCTTTCTGTGGTAGATTGTTCTTGACTGGACATCAGGTGACCACCAAGTGATTCTCTCACTCCTATTCCGTCAACAAGACAGAGGGAGAAAATGCAGTGATAAACTCGTGAGTTGACATATCCATTACTGTCACAGGCAAAACAAATTTGACTTGGGGAGAGGAATTAATTTTTTTTTGCCAATTATTGGTAAACAGAGTAGGATAAGAAATAATAATTAAACTAAAAACTTCTTTCCCCCACCCCTCCTTTCTTCTTGGGCTCAACTCCATTCTTAACGTTTTCCCCTCTGCCTCAGCAACACAGAGGGACAGAGAATGGGGATTCTCATCAGTTCATAACTCTTGTTCTCTTTGCTTCTTCCCCCCATACCATTCCCTTGCTCCAGCACTGGATCTCTCTCATGGGATACAGTCCTTCATGAACTGCTCCAACATTAACCTTTCAAGAACTGCTCCAGTGTGGGCTCCTTACACATAGTGCAGTCCTTCAGGATCAGACTGCTCAAGTGTGTCATCCATGGCATCACAAGTCCAGAAAACCTGCTTCAGTGTGGGCACCTCTCTCCCTGGGACCACTGGCCATGCCAAGCCTGCTCCAGAGCAGGTTTTGCTTGGGGTCACAATCTTCTTCAAGCACCCACAAGCCCCTTCAGGCTCTGATGTGATGCCCTGCATGGGCTGCAATTGGATGTCTGTTGCAGTGTGGACCTCCATGGACAGCAGCAGGACAGCCTGCCTCACCATGGCCTTCACCACGGGCTGCAGAGGAGTCTCTGTTTTAGTGCAGGGAGCACCTTGTTGCCTTCCTTCTTTACTGACCTAGGTGTTTGCAGAGCTGTTTCTCTCACATAATCTCACTCCTCTCTCCCAACAGCTGCTCAGTGTAACTTAAACAAAGTTATCACAGGAGCACTACCACTACTGCTGATGGGCTCAGTTTGACCAGTGACTGGTTCATCTTGGAGACTGCTGGAACTGGCTTCTTGCAACACAGGGACAGGTTCTGGTGTCTTCTTACAGAAGCCACCCACACAACCTGTCCTGCTACCAAAACTTTGTCATGCAAATGCAATAGCTTTGCTTAAATCCCCTATGTGGAAATGGGGGTCTGCTTTATATTAAGGATCTTCAACACCCCAGCTAAGAAAATAATAATTTTCATAGTATGGCTCATATATTTCTTCTAACCTACACTTTCCTCTAGTGTCCTTGTTGGAAGAAAAATTCAGCATTTGACATAATGTAGGCCACAAATATATCTGATTTTACCAAAGTAATAGAATTCTGTTAGCACTGGAGAAGAAATGAATCAGGTGAGATGAATCCTATGATAAAAGTTTGACTATTGTTCATGAAGGAATATTTGCCCCCAGGGCAAATAATCTATTGATTGTCACAAGGAAACAAGCCATATATGAAGACAAATGGGCCCCAATGTTCTAATCTTGCACAGGCTATCTCATCTCCTCAGTTCATACAGAGCCTCTTCATCCTCATTCCTTGCAGGCCACAGGATGTGGTCTGTCATATGTATTACATACCTCCACAATAAAAATGTTTGTTATTAAAACAAACCATAAAGCAGCTGTATGAAGCCCAGAGAGAGTGCGAACACATTTTATGGTGTTACTTTGAACTCATTTTCTGTGAATGAGTCAAGTTGGAGTAGTATTTGAATACTGTTCAAGCTAGATCTCTAAACCAGCAGCATGAAAATGCATCTTATTTTCATTTCAGTTGTAATAGCTTCATTGTAATTCTGTTAACCTTGCTGTAATCCATGGTAACTAAATTAGAAGTTCATCTGCATGCATAATTAATTTGTTTATATTTGAATACTGGTCCTGTCACATTATATATTAATGGCATAGTAAGCTAAGGACTGGCTTAAGGACTTTGCCTACTGTATAAATTTCTTTTAGAGCAAAATAATCCCTTTATTAACACTACATGTGTATCAGGGCTACACATATAATTTCATTTGAAAGTCAGTTCTGATTGTCTCCAAACCTTGAGGGAACCCATGTGTGAGTGGTAACTATAAGCAAAGTGTCAGGACATATGCAAATGCAAGTGCAGCTGCAAAAATGTCTAGTTAAAATGTCTGAACGTCTAATGTGTTTATGTTTCTGTGATGCATGTCTTCTAGCTATACACCTTAGTAGAATATTTCTGAATTTTACTTGCATGAAGCCAATTGAAGAAATAAATTGTCATCCCTGAGTTCAGAGAAAATAGGATTTTAAATCTGAATATGTGTGTAGAGATTCTGGCAGTATGAAATATTGGGAATAGAACACCTTTTGCCAGAGAAAGGGACATGAGATTCTCAGGTCATTAACTGGTGTCTGGGTTGAGAGAAAAACAAGATCGAAAAGTGACCAGAACAAATCGGGCTAATACCAGTTGTACAGATATTATTTCAGTGATATGATGATGACAAAAAAATTATACACAAGTAAAATAATATTGACTTTTTTCTTGGACACAGACACTGCTTCTAAAAGTAGTCGGATCTGATTAGTGAGGCCAACAAAGAGGCAATTAAATAAGCCAAATAGGGGCTTGGCTGGTCATTTACAATCAGGACACCTTCAAAGATATTAAAACTTACCCAAATAAAAACCTTCATAAAATCAGAAGCCAAAATAGCCAGAAGCCAGAACAGGCATAAAACAAGAAATTTGATTACAGCCATTTTCCATACAGATGGCAGTTAAATATACTTGGAGAATTCACTCAGAATGTAAACTGAGGCAGAAGAGGAAGAATGGGAGCAATACTCATATTTACAGCCACTTAGAGCTAAAAGGAGCACTTCTTCTGCTATGTGGGCTGAAGAATGCCTCTCAAACTTGGATCAGATGGTCACAAGTTTTGCTTTAGATGTTCCAAGCAATATTGAAGCTCTAATCTTCACAAATAGGCTGTATCATTACTATTAGGATTTTTTTACTTATTTAGAGTGGAATTTTTAAAATCCCTTTCCAACTATTGACTTTTTATTCCTTTCTTAGTAATGATGAAAGCCCTTCTTCTTTGATCTAAACTTTTGCCCCATATTTAAGCACCCACACTCTTTGATCCAGTTAACTTCTTCACTCTCTTTTCTCATCGATTGCTGTATTTGTTTATTAAGATATACAGTCAAAGTCTTTCTCACAGCTCTCTGGATCATTTTAGAACTGATTTGAATCTTTACTAATGATTTATTGAATTGTGGATATCATAAGAATAAACGGTATTCCACCAGAAGCCTTAGTTACTGAAACCATGGAGCAATATAATTCAACTTCTGTAAGATTTTCTGTGGTGGATTTCACCAAGCATTACATTAAGTGTATGTGAGACAATCATCCAGCATAATCATCAAATACTTCAACTCTTTTCAAGATCTAAACATTCAGTTTTGTAAATATAGACTGTTTAATAAACTTCCAGATACAATGTAACAGGGCACTTTCTAATGGAAATGAAGTAACCATGTCTTCAAGAGCTTCAATCACTTTTGTTGCTGTGGCAAACCTCATTATCCATTTAACCTGCAATCTGTTATCTGTACCTTTAACCATAATGATTTCAGTGGCATTGCCTAGATTATTTATAAAAAAAGATTTATTGAATATAGGAGAGGACACTTAACTTGAAACACTTACAAAGAACTCCCTTGCAACACTTAAAGCTTTGGATCTTTCAGTAAGTCATTTTGAAGATATATTATTTATGTCTTCATAATTTCAAATATCATGAGTTTAAATCAAGTGCCTTTTTGTGTTAGGTCAGATACCCTAGAGATGCCAAAATATTATGCACCACAATTGTAGCATTTAGTAAAAGTGAAATTAAAAAAAAAAAAAAAAGAAAGAAAGAAAAAAAAAGAAAGGAGCATGTTATTGTCTCATAGTGCAAACTAACCACAGAACATTATCATTGGTGGTGATCGGTGCTCCAAAATCCCCTTTCATTAAAGAATATGGCTTCTTCTCATTCTGGTTATGAATTATTGTGTTTGATGCCTGGAATTTTTTTAAGGGTCCAGCCTTATGGCTGTCTCTTGGAGTTATTCTTTGTTTGAATCCAGAACCCTTTTCTACCATGGTGCTTATCACAGAGTAGAACAAAGGAGGAAATGGAATCAGTGCAGTGGTCAACTTCATGAATTATCTTTTTTAATTAGTTGTTGCCTTTAGTGGCATAACTGCATAGACTGCACTTTCAGCTCCCTTTTTTTTGGTTTCAAGCTCATATGCATTTCTGACCCCATCTGATTCATCAAGAGGATCCATCAGAGGAAACAATATACTCAAATCCCATTGCTTTTCTCCTGTTAAAGAGGAGACAGCTAGAAAAGAAACTGCAAGGGTATTACTTCAGGACGCAGAAGCAAAACAAAAAATGGAGTGCCCAACTGCTGCAAGTTCCTTCCTCTGGTAAATTCACATCTGAGCAGGCAATAAAAAGAAGTTTCTACACTTCAGTGAACTGCATGAGCTTCAGTAGTCATCCATGACTACTTCCCCTATCTTATCTTATGTGTGAAATAAAAGGTGTGAGTTTAGGGTACCCTTACCATGTTTCACCAGTAGCTATATGTTGATATTAACTTGTGAACTATGCTTTGGCAGGCCAGGAATACCAGCATCATCAATGGGTGGAGAATAACTGTCTTTGAATCATGCACCATACTTTTCAGAAAGATAAAATTTTTAAATTATATGGAATAATTTCATAATATCAGACTCGTCTGTTCTGTGGATACCTCCATGCTGTACCTAATGTGAAGACTTCAGATTTCCTGTGAATAAGAGGCACACATTTTCCATCTATTATATCTTTTATCTGCAGTATAAACTAAGGTTGCCAAAAGTCCCTGTTGCCCCTAAGACAGCAAACATTTTGAGTCCTTTTGGGAAGAACCTGAGGGCATCTTCAAGGAATAATCTCCAGACTATTTTCTTTTTTTCCCTACTTGATGTCAATGAAATGGCAAATAGAATAGCTAAAGGATACATGCAAATATTGTTGCTGATGGATTGGGTACATCACCAATTCCCACTGCCATCCAGGATCAGCAGTTTTGCCCCAGAGCTCACCTTTGGGATGACTGAAAAGGCAATCAAGGTATATGGCAAGCTCTCTGGGCCTTGAGGCTACCCCGAGGGCTGCTCTACAGAGTGACATAGAACCCAGCATCTGGGGCTCTGCAGGGATCAGGGAAGCAGCCTGTGCTTTCAGAGCTGATGCTTCAGGCTCTTGGCACACCACTTATGTCTTGCTAAACAGTCAGTTCACACTTTCAAAGGGCTCAGAAACTGTGTAGCAAGAAGCCTGTTCAGCTGTGAGATGTGAATATATTGGCTGCAAGTGAGATAGTATTGATGACTATTTTAAAGTGGAAAAAAATTAACAGATATAGAGATAAATATTGGATGACTTTGACACAGAGTATAAAGCTAAATGAGAAAGGGCCTGATCCTGTGCTCCTGCTATGTATGACTAGTATTGGCTTTGCTTTAACTTGTACTTTTCTTGCATTCTTTTATTTTCTAATAGTTAGAAAATTATTTCCTGTTTATTCAAGTCCTAAATAGCAAACTTGTGTCTCAATACTTTTCCTACACATGTGACTTTAAGATGTGGGAGTAAAAAAAAAACATTGCTAATTTTGCCCCAGTAGATAGGACTGTTCAACAGAATCTCCTGTAGGTGGTCTTATTTGCATGCAATACACGTAGAAGAAAAGTATGCAATGAATTTAATGGCTTTTTTCTTACCCGATATACTAATTTATGGACTTATAAACACAACATAATTTGTTGAATAGTGCTGGAGCACAAGTTTATCAGCTCATTAAAATCTTGACAATATAAACGGCAATTAACAAAAGGGAATGCAGTGCATTACAGACTTTGTCATTCAGCTAAAGGTTTCTACCTATTTGCAATAATTTGAAATGCCATTGCAAGAGTTTAATTAGTTTAATTGTAGTTCTTGGTGTTCTAGATGAGTTCATACTTGGACAGTATTCTAAATATTTAAAATTCTCCTGGAGAATTGGATGGCATCAAGTTGCTACTGGAAAGCAAGAAGCATAATAATGCTATGCAGTGGCATGTGATGGGGGATTTAAACAATCAAAGAAAAGTAACACCCACACATTTTAGATTAAAATTCACTTTTGGCAAATCTCAAAGCCGGCTCTCTTGAATAGCATTTCCAATTAATCCATTATGAATAGTCTTAGAATGTATTAGGCTAAATTGTTTCCCATGTAATTTGGGAGTTATGAATGGATTGAAAGAAGCCCTGAGGAAAGAGACTTGGGGATGTTGGTTGACAAGAAGCTCAATGACCCAGCAATGTTTCAGAGCCCAGAAAGCCAAATGTGTCCTCAGCTGCAACAAAAGAACTGTGACCAAGTTGAGGGCTGTGATTCTGCCCCTCTGCTCTGCTCTGGAGACCCCACCTGTAGGACTGCATCCAGCTGTGGGGCCTCCAGTGTGACAAGAACAAGGACCTATCGGACTGAGTCCAGAGGAGAGCCACCAAGATCATCAGAGGGCTGGACCACCTCTCCTGTGAAATCAGGCTGAGGGCTGGGGTATTCAATCTGGAGGAGAGAAGACTCTTGGAACAGCCTTCCAGTACCTGAAGGAGGCCTCTGAGAAAGCTGGAGAGGGACTTTTTATAAGGGTTGTAGGATAGGGGGGCATGGCTTCAAACTGAGAGAGAGTAGGCTCAGATTAGATATTAGGGAAGAAATCCTTTGCTGTAAGGATGGTGAGGCCCTGAAAGAGGTTGCCCAGAGAAACTGTGGATGTTCCATCCTGTTTAAACATGACCATTATTTAAAATCCTAGGCAAGTATGTAATATTAAAAAAAACCAACCCACCTTTGATATCTGTGTAAGAGTTTATGACTGCCTGAACCAAAGAAGTGAAATTCCCAGGGTCTATTAGTTTATACAGTACCATGAGACATAAATGTGCAGATTCCTGGCAAGCATCAGACGACGCTTTTAAATGCAGAACTATATAGAAATGAACATTACTTTCCCTGGCCTCATTGTACAATACCTGTACAAGATACCATACACCTTTTCCCAAAAGGTACTACTAATGGCTGGTTTCTTTATATCTAATCACTGGATTTTGTTTTCACGTGAATTCTAATCTTTCTTACTTGTGCAGAAGAATGGGTGTTCATAGGAACTTAATTTTGGGAAGACTGAAAGTTTTCTATTCCTCTTGCAGCTTCATTTACCACTGAATCATGTTCCTAGTTACACCAAAGAATTAGACATAGAGACGGATTTTTTCCTTCATTTGTATCCAATTAAAAATTTATATCTGACATGTATTTAACCATTCAGTTGCCATAATTGTTACAATGTGCACCCATGAGAATACTGACAAATTTACAGGATATATATGACCTGTATTAAGAATGCAAATTACACCATGGGAAAAAGACAAATTTTGAATAGCAACTTGGAAGCCTTTTTCTTATGCAGGAATGGATATGCTTTCGCATAAATTTGTTCAGTGTTCCAGTTTTCACCACTTGGGAATCAAAATGTTTCTCCTATTGTTTACCTAAAATAATGTGAGCAGATCAAGCATATTTGTAGCAATGCTCATATATGTGAAGCTGTAACCCACAAAAATGTATGTCCTTGTGTGCCACTAATATTTTCAAAGAGCAAATAAATTTTCATTTAATCTGAATATTTCAATCAAAGTTTCACTCAAATCAAGTACTCAGAGAGGGAAAATTTCAAGGTTAAAATGAATTTAAGATCTGTGTTCTCACCTCCATTCGTTCATTTTAATGGATATTCTGTCAGCTGAATACACTACTAGAAGTGTTGACTGAAGGAAGAATAATACTTTCTGCAAATGTTAAAGAAAACACATAGAAGGTGATTTCAAAATTCTTAATGGAAATTACATGTAATATAATTTATCGTCATTAAGTCAGAAAAAGAAACCTCTCAAACACAAGCTTCTTGTCTGACTAAAGCAGTTTGAACTTCAGAAACTCAGTTATGTACAATGGATGTACAGAATTACGTTAACACCACTGAACACTGTTAAAGCTGTAGGATTAACACCCAATTCACTATATGCTCTCACTTCATCTGATTTCATCAACTTTCCTCAGCCTCATGAATTCACTCCATTTCTCCTTCTTGTCTAACTTTACCACACCAGTAACCAGCCTCATGCTTACTTGCTTTACCTAAAGCTGAGGTTTAAATGGCTTCAGACAGAACCTTCTTTTGCTGTCCCAGAAGAGTAGTGTTTGACTGAGAGCTGTTTAAGACTTGAACTGTTTGCTTATATAGCTTTTCGCAGGTGGAAAATAAAAAAAAAACAAACTCATTTTCTTGGATTTTTATAATTATTGGATGATAAAATAGAAACATACATGTGCAAATTTTTTCTTGATAAGTTGGAGAACTTGAGTTACTGACCAGTATGTCACAGATTGACATGTGAAGAAAACGACTCTTGCTCCTCATGCTGGGGGTTGTGATTCTTAATGGAGGTTTCAGTTTAAAAATAAATTTTTTTTATAGTGGCAATTTTAATTTTTTTAAAAAGATATTTCTATGCAAATATATTTGCTCTGTTATGGAACTACTGAAATACAAATTGTGACAATGAAGATATAAACTGGGATATTATTTGGTGAGTAATTTTAAATATCAAATGCATTCAAACAGTAATATTTTCTGTGAGGTGATCATAGAAAGCAATGTATTGTCAATGTGATTGCTATATTTAACTGTAATTAATAAAAGCTTTTTTTCCAGTACAAAAACCAACTGTAATCCTACAGAAACTAAGGACATATTTCCTTTTCTTTGGGGTATTTTTTTAAAGTTAAGAGCAAGCTGATTCTTCTGGTACTACAATACTTAGAAAATTCTATTGCTATCAGCTGTTAAGGTGATGTTGCCTACAGTTCAAGTAAGTCTCATCTTTGTTCCAAGAAAAGTGCTTGGAGTAACATGACAGATTTTTAAGTTCATATGAAATATGAACTTCCTGAGGTTTGACTTGTCTCACTACAGTAAAGCTGGTATAAAGTAGTGTCTTTCTAACCCAATGAATGCTTTTCATTTTTAAATACCTTTGACTTGTGTCAAGATCTTTCCCCAAAAGGTTGATATCTGTCTTTTTGTATCAAAATGAGGAACAAAAGGAAATTGGGGAAAAAAAGAGAGGTGAATGGTACAGATACATTTTTGAATTAAGAGGTAGATCTTTATAATTTCTGTAAATTGAGACAGAAATGGTGAGTGGGTAGAAGAGACTTGTATGAACATTTTAGTGCAATTTGACAGGAAATTAAGCACCTTTATATCTGCTCATCTGTCTTGCCTTCACCTTTATCTCTTGACATGTCCTTAGTAAATGGTGACATTTGGAAACAGTTCAATTAAAGTCACTGTGTTCTGGGTAATGCTGCAAACACTTTGTGTGAAATAAATAACTTGTAAATTGCATTGCATGAATATCACTACTGAAGCAGCAAGTAGTATCATAACAATGTGTATTTGTAACAAACATTGTCACTTATTTTGTGATAATTCCATGGTCAAAGGCCTTTGTAACCTTACTATTCAAGATTCATAAATATGTCTGTGTTAAAAAGAAGACTGGAAAGATTAAACTTTTCTGTTAGCTGAAATGCATTGAGATATAAAAGAAAAAAATAAATAACTTAATCTCATAGTTAAAGGCAGAGTTTTCCTGTCTTTATTTTAGTGTTAATTTTTTTAAGGTAAAGTCTGTACTAGGAGAAAATGTCTTATTCTCTTTTCCTCCTTTTTTCTGCAGATAAGTTGTGAAATATGTTTAGAGCCGTGTTGGGGGACAAGGGAACCTTTAAATATTAGTAAGAGTATGCACATTCTACTCCCCCACCAGATTTCCTGTGATATAGGTAAGGTCATGTCACCTGTTACACTCAATGAAGAGAAAACACATAAAAGCATTCTAGGCAGTAGTCTGACTAAGGGACTAAAATAGAAATTAAAACATGAGGTACTTCAAACTAAAAGTCCCAGAGAACAGAGCTCTGTGGTGTTTCTAGATAGAAGTATTTTACTTTTCAATTCTTTGTAAAAGAAGGGGCTGGGGTGGGGGGTGGTGCTGGTGGTCGTGGTGAAGGGAATGGGACTACGTGGGAGAAAAAAACATTTTTAAGATATTAAAACGTGAGAAGTGAAATTTTCCACCTGGCTTACACATTAAGCGTGTATGGAAATACCAAGATATTTTAGCAAAAGATGATCTATGCTATAGGATAATTATATTTATTACGGAATCTCTACAACTTCTCAGACATGCTTAACTCTTGAAGAAGCTTCTGTCCAGGTCAAGAATACTGTATTAACTGAGATTTTGAACTGAGCTATGCAGAAAACAATATTGAAGAGGTACTTTCTCCTCACAGTCTGTAAAACTGCTTTTGAAAAAAGGTTTTCAATGAGTTCCCATTTCACAAGTATCACAGCTTTTTCATTGTCATGAACAGTCAACTACTCTCTGTTTATGCAGAAGATGTAAATCTGGGCTGTTAGAAATAAATGTTATATTGAAGATTGGTATATCTTGTATGTATGGTTGGTCTTTTGGCTATCCAGTCTTCAATAACTTGCTATAAATGCGCATCATAACACTTACAGGTGTGCCAGGTGTCATATATAATGTGAGACTCATTCCAACATAACCAATCTGTTTTGCTGGGTTGTTGCACACTTTGAAATGTCTGACAGATCGAATCCTTATTACCAGCCAAGAGTCAAAAGAGGAATAGGAGCAGCTGATGTGGTATAAGATCAACACAAATGTGATGGTAAATCTAATGTGAGCACATTAGCAAGTAGGTTCATGCTAATGGTGCATATGTTGAGATGTTGAATGCAGATTATGCTTTGAAGCATCACTTGTTGTACAGTTATTTGGTAATGAAACTGTCTTTCTAAGGAGGGTCATTAGATTACTCGGTGTAACAATTTAACAGTAGAAAAAAATACTCAATAGAAAGTAGCCACTTACATTGTTTCAATTACCTCAACGAATCCATATTATTATTCAAAACTTTTTGCAGATACACTACAAAGTATGTAGGTCCAAGGTGCATTAGAAGTAATATTTATACCAATAAGTAAAGCATACCCCTTCCCCAGGAAATATAAGACTTATACTCAATTGGTATAACAAATGAAAACTATAGCTCTCTGAAGAAAGCAAATAACCAGGTATGTAGACCAAGATGCAGTAAAGAAGACAAGCCTCTGCCAAAGAGAAATAGCTATTGAGCAGATCATCAGCATAACATCTTCTCAACTACAAAAAGAGCTGCCCAGTGACTGGCAGTATCTACTTTACTTTGGCGACTAAATTTATTGAATGCTGAGTGTAATGGATTACGCTAATTTTTATTTCTATATTTTCAAAGTTTTTGTGACAGATTAGGAAAAAAGTTCATATCTAGTCCCATTTGTCCAGCTTTTGCTCCGGTAGGGTGATGATGCCCATTGTAACATTTCTTATGAGTACAGTAAATCACAGAAAATACTAATTAGAGAAAGGACATCCTAAATCTTTATGGCTTTGTGTGTGTTTCCAAAATGGGTTTCTTCTTAACCTGGTCTTGCCATTTGCTAAGAAATTCAACCTGAGATAAACATTGAGTACATTACCCTATATGGCATGTTTCTCCTTTTTTATATCTCTGTATGCACACCACAAATTGGATTTTGAGTGGTCTGCTTTATGAAGCTGTAGAAGTAGGGACTGACAGGCTGCTGTTTGGGGTAATTAAACAAAGGGAGAAAAATGGCAATTCAGGATGCCACAAAAACACGGACGGAGATAATATAGAAAGAAGTTTTTAACCTTCAGCCTAGAAGAAAGCATGTTAAAAATAAACTACAAAAAATTGTGAGCAAAATTCTTACAGGAGGATTAAAATGTATGGGTCTTTTAAAATTTTTTTTAATATTAGTGGAACATTTTTCCTCCTTCTCTCCTTCTCCCCTTATTCAGTTTTCATAACTTTAGTGAGTTTAAAATTAAACTATCTTCTAAAGTCGGGGAAAATGTCATTGCATTTGATCTACAAAGCATTCAGCATGCCTCAGAGTGCTGTATAAATAACATGGAGGTCTAATTCTGTGCTCAACCTCAAGAGATGTCAGAAGGAGCCGAAAGATGATTTTAAAGTTATTTTTATTCTGTTTAGATTTTGCTTTGACTGAGAGCAGATGGTGTGTTGTAACTATCTTTTCAAATGAGCCGAACGTCTACAGGTTTGAAAGTTTGTGGTAAATCTCCTTGTCCTACTCTGCATGAAGGAGAGTTACAGAAAGAACTGTGCAAGAGCAGTGTCACTTCTGTACTAGGGGAATCCTCTGCTGGGGTGTTAAAACACCTTATTACACTTTAGTGATATACATGGGGCAGCTATAAGATGCCACATAGTTCTTTAAAGACCCAGGAGTGCAGCTGGCCCTGTTTGTCAAGACAAATAGGTGCCAGAGATGAGAAGCCACATGGAAGCCTGTTCTCCAGCTGGCGGATTTAAAAGGCTTCCAGTCAAAAAGAGGATTCATGCAGAGAGTAGCTTATTAGCTAGAGGACAGAAGAGACTGGCTGCCTGATTCAAAAGGTTCTAGAAATTATTTTCTTTTCCCCATCTCTAGAGGGGATGGGATTGTTCTCTCTGTTAGCTTGATGGTTAATCAAAGTCATGTGTATTCTGTAGCTGAATTGCTCTGGTGCTCATATCAGGCTTTGACCAGTGAGCAAACACTACACCACAAAGTTTTGAATCAATATGTTTTAACTCAAAGGAGATTAGTCACAGAGGCTGGTTTTCTTGGTTTGTTTCTCTCACTGCGTTTTCTTTACACTCTACACAGAAACAAAGCCTCTTTCAGAAAGAGCTTAGAAAATATCTAAGTTAGGCTGGTTCAGTCATCCTTGAAGGACTTTCTTTTCTTTCTAAGGAAGGTCATTAGATTTCTTGTCACCTCTAGCAGAAGTAGGTCTTTTTGGAAACCTTTCTCTGTGTAAAATGTTCAAAGAAATGTAATGTTAAATATTTTGTCAATATTAGAAGGCTCATTGAAGCAGAATTCTGTGCACTAAGATTAAGCCTTGCAAACTGCTGTCTGTATCTTTCTGTTCAAATTCATAAAAGTCTTCAATATTGTCTAAAGAAAAACAGAATTTAGACAAATCATTGTTGCATTCATTGTAAGATTATGAATACAGAAATATTTCAATATTCCATATAGTCCACAAAAGAATTGTGCTGTGGGTTTTTCAGGGGAGAGGCAGGGGGGGAGGGGGGGAGGAAGAAAGACTCGTACCAAAACTGTTGGTTTTATTTCAGTGTCCCAGCAATAATAGAAAACTTGAAAACACGTTTTAAAAGAAATAGATTTTGTTAGAGGCCTTATTTGTTTGTTGGTTGGATGGATTCAACAGTACAAGGTTGATAAATCATAAAATGAAAGAGGACGTGCTGCTCATTCAGCTTACAAACATTTGTTATTATTCTTTTTGTAGTGAACATTTAAAACAATAAAATACATTATTAGGTCTTATATTTTATGTGGCAACTTTAATAAATCTACTACTTTCTTTAGTAAAAAGTTCTACAATAGGAAAATGGGCATGCATAGGAAAATTTGTTTGCCATGCTGGATTTGACTAGCAGCTGGTAAGTCTTATCCTGTTTACCTCTAGCAGGAGGCAAAAATTAAAGGTTTTGAGGAGTAGGAGGAAAGCAAAAGGACCTGGAAAATCAGCATCAGATTCTACATGACTTCATACCATTTAACGTAATTTCTTAGTTTAGAATTCTTCTCATCTGTGAATAACACATCATTCCAAAGCTAGGTGCTATGACATTTGTCTTTCTCTGTCTTTCGAGAAGTCCCTTTTCTGTGGATGCCACACAATATTCCCATCATAAAGCCCTCCATGTGAGAGTTCTTTTGGGCATGAATTGCTGTTAATCCTCTGTGACTTCTGCAGTTTTTTCCAGAGAGCCATAAAAGTCAGGGCATAACTTTCTGAAATTCTGCAAGTTTTTTTTTCATGTTTTTATAATTGTTTTCACTGGAATTCACTGCACCAAACTGATAAAAATCTATGGTATAGGTCTCTGTACATACTCCATTCTACTATATTTCTCCATTTGAATACACAAACTTCATTCTTTTCACTTATTTCAAGAGGAATCTGCCAGAGACATTAGTACTGATGTAAAATATATATTTAGCAGTTGGACCAAAGTTTTATAAGAGGAGAAACTGTCTGTGAGACATTTTGTTTTGACTGAACTATTCTCAGATACCACCTGACAGATAGCAAAAACTTTCTTTTTCCCGAATATGCTTTGGCAACATGCCTTTTGATTTTCTTCTTTCATGGTCACAAATATCTGCTGTATTCAAATTATTCTGTCATTTGATCTTTCCTCCCTATGCTTTTTTCCTTCTTGTCTTCACTTTTCTATACTGGACTTTTTTTGTGTATGTGTGTGTGTTCTTTTCTTTTCCTTTTTTATTTTTCTTTTCTCCTTGTTCGATCACTGCAGTCCAGCAAATTTGCTCTTTAACTGTTAGACTTGTAACTATCTCTTCCTCTGCCATGCATTCATGGCAAATACCAAAGTCCAAAACTCTATGCTCTAGGTATTATTCTGCATCCTTATATCCTGTATTTCTTTAAATGTCAATGCGTTCCACAATCCTTTTTCCCTTCTGTTACAGTTTAAGCCCGGACAGGAGCCAAGTACCATGCAGCCACTGACACAAGCAGCAGCATCAAGGAGAGAATTGAACCATTAGGGTAAAGGGTAGAAAACCTGTGGGTTGAGATAAAGACAGTTTAATGGGGAAAACAAAAGCCATGCACACAAGCAAAACGAAACAGGAATTCACTCACTGCTTCCCATGTGCAGGCAGGTGTTCAGCCATCTCCAGGAGAGCAGAGCCCTGTCACAAGGAATGGTTTCTGGGGAAGACAAATGCCTTCACTCTGACTTTCCCCTCCCCTCCTTTTACCCCCACTTTATACACTGAGCATGATGTCATATGGAATATCCCTTAGGTCATTTTGGGTCACCTGTCCAGACTGTATCTCCTCTCAGCCTCCTGTGAACCCCCAGTCTCCTCCCCAGGGTGGCAGAATAAAAAGCAGAAAAGGCCTTGGCTCAGTGTAAGCAATGAAAAAAACCAAACATGTCTTTATTGTCAACCCTGCGTACAGCACAAATCTAAAGCACAGCCCCACACAAGCCACTGTGAAGAAAATTTACTCTATCCCAGCCCAAACCAGCATACCTTCATCTTGACTTCCTGAATCTTTACTTTGATAAACTCTGCCAGATGATACTAATAATACAAGAAGTCTGTATGCACTCTCTGAATAAAGATGCTCATGTCATGCTGATTTTTCTACATTAATTTATTTCTGTGACTTTTTCTCCTTCCTTAGGTCATTGCCAGTATTGTCTCTGAGCATCAGCCCCTTCCTTTTCCAGCGGACACCTCTGAAGAGGAAAGATAACAATTGGAAACTATTATCTAACTCCTTGTTTTAAGTACTTTTTACACAGCTTCACATACCTGTACAACTGCACTTTTGTACTAAAGAAAATATTTTCTTTTTAACTGTGTTGGTGGTCATTTGAAGGTTCAAATTCTAAGCCAACTCCTTTTTATATGAAAAATTTTAACTGTTTTTAGCCATATTATTCATCAAAATGACTGGTAACAGTAGCCAGGCATATACTCAAACTTCATTAATGTAGCTGGTTAGGGAATCAATAAACATGTTCAGAATGAATTGGGAAATTAAAGGTATTCAGTAGTTAACCCAAATGTTTTGGATTAAAATATTTATGCAAATTCAAAGTGACAACAAAAACCAAGCAAACAAACAAATAAAAGAGATGATCTCTTCACCTAAAGAGTTCTAATCCAGTAATTCTAACATATAATTTGAGAGCAGTCACTGGAAAAGATTTCACACAACAACTTTCAGGACTATGTTCTTATTTTTCTGTGTAAACATTTGAGTTTAAACATCTTAACAAAGCTTAATTTAGCTTTAGATCTTTAACCATCCTTTTTCTTTAATTTTAATTTCCTTGAAAAATGACAAGTATGTCTCAAAATCAAACCAAAAGTCCAGCAACCATCAGCTGTTATCCACTAGGCTGACTAATAAAAAGTCTGGCCATGGAAAATTTGTCATTTGTCTCTGTGCTGCTTAAAATAGTTCTTTTAGTATTGGCAGTGCTGATCGAAGAACAAACTTTTTACAATGGTATGCAAAGCATCACTAAATGAATTTCAATACAAACAAAATCTTTGTGAGTATATATATATATATGTGTGTGTACTCATACATGCCTATACATATATATATATATATCACAACTATTTATGTAAACACATATATATGTTCATAAACTTGGCCTAACACTTGAGATCCAATACAAAATTGGTCTCCTAAAAGGTAAGTATAAAAGAGAGAAAAGTGAACTTACCAAAAATATTGTACTTACTGAGTTTTGAGATTTATCACTGTTTTTATTTCTCTAAACCAAATCTATGTCTGGGATGTCATCCTTTTCAAAGAGGAGGAGTAGAGTAATTGGATAATAAAACCAGTTATGTACATAGGGCTGGATCCTAAGCCTGTCACAATCAAAGTATATGTTTCCATTGATCTTTCACTTGCTGAAGTGTTACCAGGTATCCACAACACTGAAAGAAAGATAGCAGAGTAAAATCAGAAAATACTTTTCTTTTTTTTCCTGTTACTTAAGTGCAATATGTGACTTTAAAAGGAATAACGCTTTTCTGGGGAGGAAAAGAATGTACTTAAGTTGTCAGGGACACTGTAATCTCAGCTACTCTTTTCCTTTCTAGTAGTTATAAAGATATTAATAAAATCTGAGAAAAATGTCATGCTCTTATGAAAAGAAAACAGTTCCAACAGAAGACTATAGAATATAGTTATGAGGGATTACCCTATCCAATAACTCTCAGAAGCATTGGAACTCAAGCATGACATAGTTCAGGTAAGTTCTGCTTTTGAAAAACTAGTTTTCAAGCATGTATTCTGTACATTACTGACACAATAATTGGAGGTGCAATCAGAAGTGCAAGACTGCACTATCATGTAATTAATTTATTTTTACCTTTTCATTATGTTTTATTCTGTTGGAAACTAAACAGAAACTGAAATCTCATTGACAGATTATTTATACAGAACTCCATTTTACATTTGATTTGATGCCTATTCATTTCAGAAGCAATATAAAAGGTTGTAACTCACCTCATGGTTTGATTCATGCCTCTACCCATCAGCCTATGTCTTGCCTGCTGGCTAGAACCAAGGTACAAATCTTTGGAAAATAAGTATTTTTGGCAATCAGAAGAACTATTTTTCAATAAGTGTGCTTAGCAAAATCAGCAAACAGCTTTCTGTAAGATGTTTAGTTGGAAATTATTTCTTCACACCAGAAGATTATGTTAAGTGAGTAAGAAATCCTATTTCAGACTGAGTTTTTGCCAGCAACACTGAATTCGCACAGAGGGAGACTTTTTTTGGCATGAAAAGCTGCAATAGTTTAAAATCTCCTCCCAAACACAGACACTCTCATCTTCTTTGCAATTACAGGGAACTTGGGCTGTTTGTTCAGTAGCAAGAAAGTCTCTTAGCTCATGCCTAAGTGAAGGAGAACTGACAACACAGGTAAGACAGGTTCTGATCCTCTAGATGTAGTAGTCTCTGACAGCGTGTTGAAAATCGGTGGCATTTAAATGTGGTAGTATTCATCTGAGTTGGTAAAGTAAGTTGTTAAATCTTCAAGTCTAGAAAATTTTTAAATCCCTAAAATAAAATCTTGAAAAATAAAAGCACTTTTTTAAATTAAATTCATCACAGCACTTATCAAAATCAAAATGTCTGAGGTTTACATTTCTCTCTTTATTTTATTTGGCAGCATTTTTTTTCCAACACTGTCATGTCCATTGGTCTTTCTGTTTGAAGAGTGCACTCACCTTGACCACAATCATGTGGCTTAATACCTGTAATAAGGTCCTGAGAACAGTGTTTTTAACACAGAAAGTGAGCAAACTATGTTTTTTCTGTTTTACAGGCATGTTGTCAAGCGAAAAACAAAACAAACAAACAAAAAACTTTTAAATTCTTCCCTTTGTATTTCATGCAGCTGGAGAGTCTTATCTGAGTTTCATTATCTGTCCTAGAAAAAGTCATCCCATAAAGTCAAACTTCCAACATTCTGCCTGATTTGAAGCTTAAAACCACCCATATTTTCACATGGTATTTGCTTAACATTTTTTCAAATGTTCTTTCTTCCACTGAGAGAGAAGGTCAGAGCTGAAATGTTGAGATGGATTTGTTGAAACTTTCAGAGAGGAAATGTTGTTCTAATGCAAGGTCAGAATCAGAATTTAATTTTCAAAATCTGGTGAAGATAGGCAGAAACTATGGGTTCTGAAGAGAGATTTAGGAAAGACCTTATTGTTTAAGTACATTAATCTTGTTTGCTTTGAACAATGAGTTCATTGGCCTGCTATTGATTTCATAAACTATAAAATGAAAAAAATCCAGCTGTAATTAAGGAGATGACACTGCAGCCTGATTAGCCTATAGAAGCAAAGATTTGTAAGAAAGCTAACAAGAGATTAGTCCAACCAATAACAACAGGATACCAAAATCTCAAAATACATAGTAGGTCCCTAAATACAACTGCAGAAAATGTCACTTCTTTATCATTTCTTCACTACAGGGCGAATCACATCTGCATCTAAAACCATGAAATGCCTGGATAACTGCTGTCTTTTCTGTATTAAAAGAAAACAATTCCATGGGATTAAGTATGATTAAAAAGCCTATGAGTAAATCTGACTTGATCATTAGTCTAATAGCATATTAAAATTGTTTACTGGGAGAACCCAGGGGAGAAAATCAGGGAAAAAAGGAAAAAAGTTAAAACTCTTTCAGCTTCAAAGTAGTAATTAAGTTATTTTCCTACATACCATGAACCTGATTCTCACAGGACATCTCAGTCAAAGTTTGCTCTACCATATCATAGGAATCGTGATGCTTCTATCAGCATCTTGGTTTTGTATCAGCCTCTATGAAAAGTAGTGAATTATTATTTTTTAGTCACTCTGGTGGATTCCACACCACCTAATTGTGAGCTTCTACATTATAGACTGAATTATTAATATTTGTATTAAAAAAGGGAATCCCATTGCAAGGGAGTGTATTGAGGTCATAAATTAAGTTTCTCTGGGAGATATTTTATTCTGTTATTTCTGTAAGATAATAAATCTAGGCTAAGACATGCTGTACCTAGTGGTACAGTATAATATATATGTTTTATATAAATACCCTCTCATAACATTATGTGTTCATAAAACTAGAAGTGACCTAGGCCCTCCTGGATTGTCAGTCCAGTTCTTTCCCATCAAATGCAACTATACCATGCAATACTTTTGATATAAAGAGCTACTCTGGTCTGCTACTAATTTGTAGTTTGTCTGTTACTGATAGATCCTCACTACTAAAATGATTTTTATTTCCAGTACAAATTTATGGTGGAAAAAATATTTTAAAAGTACAGAGTAAAAGAAAAATATAACTCTTTGAAAGCATTCATGGAGATTGAGACATTTTAAAAGTATAATTCTATATTTGAGGGGGGAAATTCTCCTGCATGTAATAAACCGTTGGCATGCGGTAAAATTTTTTGAGCCATCAGAAAGGGCATTCTCTTTACTGACATAGGGCTTTTTGTAGATAACATTAGTGATCTGAAAAGCTAGTTAGTGTGTTCCTCGAGTCGCTGCAAAAGTGAGGCAAGGCAGAATTACACTGCATTTTTGTGTTTCTTTTAAACATCTCCATTAGAATAAGCAGAATAAGCTTACATGGAAAGTCTTACTCTTTATGAAAGAAATTCATGCTCCATCCATGGAAACTTTCAAGGCTGGAAAGAGCTCTCAGCAGCCCGATCCAGTTGAAGGTGTTCCTGCTTATTGCAAAGAGAGTTGAATGAGATGAACTTTAAATGTTCCTTCCAATACAAAATATTTTTTGGTTCTATGATCTCTTATAAGGAGAGCCTAGTGGGCTGCCCAAAACTAGAAACCTATTTTCAAGCCGTTGTATATAGACTGATTGAATCCCATCATCATATAAAAGGAGGCTTGTGGTGGATAGAGGAGAGGCAACTGTAACACATCTATCAGAAATAAAGAGATTTAGCAGTGTCTGTTCTGGTCTGTTCTGTTACATAAGAAATTACAAAAAGCAGAAATTTGTTATTTACCCCTGGAGGTGAATTAATTACTTTGTGAGACCTATCTTCAATTTATTTCAATTTTTCCTTACATATAAAAACCACTAAAAGTTTGTCCATAATTGTTGCTATAAAAAATTGAGTCTTGCTCCAGTATACCTGAAAGTCTCCTCTTTAGATCTATTTTTGTGAGAGAAATTCTCTGTATACATTAAGATGAGATGTCAGGGCCCTGAGAGCAACAAGAGGCCCCAGGGATTCTAATCAGTCTCCCCGAGATGCCCACACCTACATCCCTTCAAGCTCCCAGCTCCCCTGTCTGCAAAGGGAAGACTCTTGCCCTGCCTCTGGGATCCTAAAATATTAATATCTGTCGCTTGTTTCTCTGAAATGTTTGAGTAAAACACCTTGAAATAATAAGATTTCTGGCCAGACTGTTTTTGTTTATCTGATGCTTATATCCTTAGTCTAAGTAAGGATATCCTTAGTAAGATGTAGCATCCTGTAGTCTCCAAAAGACTGAGATTTAAAATCCGTATGAGCATTAGTGTATTCTGAAATCTGTTCTGCACCAAATCCATTGGATAGCAGTACAACATTTCACAGGGTTTTTTTTTATTTATTTGCTTCTCAGTATAGAATTACTCAGTAAAGTAGATATAAACACCTTTGTGATGAAAAGGCACTAAAATGTCCCTGTCCCTGTACAATTGAAAAAAGAGGCTAAATTTTGGATGGTGTGGCAGGTAGCAAGGGTCCCAGGGGTTTCCCCTTTCATCTGGTACCGTTTTCATTCTCCAAGAGCATAGGAGTGTGAGTGTGTGCTCCAGGGAACCATGTGGAATGAAATAATCCCCTACAGAAATGGAGTGTAATGAGGCAGCCACTGGGCAGTAAAACATCCAGGTTTGTCTGACAGTTTTGGAGTTCACCAGTTTTGGACCTCCATGATGCCCAGTAAATGGGGTTATGGAAGAATTCCCTTCTCTATTTCATTTTCTTGCCTAAAGGCTTTCCTGTCTCAGGTTACATGGATCTCTGCTTGTCAGTCCCTACTGACTTAACTTGAAGCCACATGAAACAGCACATAGGAAAGCAACATCAGACTCAAGCAGAAATGACTAAATTCCTCACTTGATATCAGGCCACATGCACCTCAGTTTGGGCTACATCAGTGATCCTGAACAGTCCTGAAGCCTTTGACAGTCTGACACAGGAATATGTAGCAGCACATGGCCTGTGTCTATATCATCAACATTTCACTAGGTAGAGCACAGAGCATTCATGTGCAAAACAGCCCTACCAGTGGTAATTCCTGAATGGTGCTGAGGAACTGCTCAGAATCTTGTGATTTGGCCTGAATCAAATAATGCTAGGGATCATCCTAAGAATTTCAAAGTGGCCATTGTGGATCGTATTGTTTTACTTGAAATTTTACAGTAAATATAGAAGCTTAATTTAATATAAATTTAAATGCTGCTGACAAGAATTATTTCAAGGTTTCCCTTTCTCACAAAAAATAACTAATTATTTGTTTTTCTTGTGTTGGATTTTCCTTTTTCCTGAAGTCAGTCTATCCTTCCTAATTATGAACATATTTTAAATATCTTTTTGTTCACCTTTTATGCTTCTCTGCCATTGTTAAATCTCTGCTGTAATGTAAAACTTTATATGCTGTAGGGTGTATATGCCTGACTAAAATTTTTAAAAAAATTAAATTATACTGTAAAGATATTAGAGACATGAAATTGACAATATTTCCCATCCAGCATCTCCTTTGATGCATTGATTCAGGTGCTCCTCATATCGCAGCCTATACTATGTTCTCCTGTGCTGGAGCATAGTGAACCATTTTGTGTGATAATCTCTCTGTTGCTATAGAAAAATGCTCTATTTCATTTGCAGGAGTAAATATTATCTCTAAACCACAGCTCGTCATGAAGTAAGAAGTAGCTCTTTTAGTGAATATCACTAAGTTGAAAAAGAAGAATCCAGTTTATATCTTTGTAGAGAGAACTTGAATATACACATAGTGTTTGTCAGCTCTAGGAGCTGGACATCTTAACCAGAACAACACAGAGCCCAAGTTTCAACACAGACCTTTTATGTTCATATTTCTTCATTGGCAGTTCTGTAGCTCAGCTCTGGAATATTCTTGCATTATACCAGAAATTTCAACTCCTCTACTACTACTACTAAAGGATATAGTTGAACTTGAAAATATACAACTTTACTATTTTGCAACCAACCTGATCCTTAATGTTTGTGAGTCTAAACATATAAAAGATGTGCTTTGTAACATATTTGTTTCGTATTTTCTGTGAGAGCATGTGTAGTTACTGACATGCTGTGTGGAGTGGAAGGGAAATTATCAGTGAAATTTTGTCCCTCTTTGGCCTATCATTCAAATTTTTGTTTCTGTATCCCTTACTTCATATTAGGAACTATATCACTGTTTCTATCTTTGAGTTACAAGCACTTTCCTGCATGGAAAGTACTAAATGAACCCTTAAAAGTCCTGACACTTACAATTAAAAAAACTAAAATACCTCTTCAACATCTGCCTTTTTTTCTGCTGTGACAGATGGTACACTTTTCTGTTTGGACCAGAAAAAAATGTCGTGTTAAGAAATATTTCCATATAACTTTTATTTATGCTGTTTGCAAACAAGCCCCAGTCAACCTGATCAGACGACTTATACCAAAAAAACATTACTCCCAACAGTTCACTAAACCAAACCTTGCTAATTCAAAACAATAAACTTCTTTTTGCCAAACAGAAGTTTTAATGAAGAAGCTAATAAGAGATAAATTCCTTCCTTTTAATGAACACATTTAAGATCAATCAGTCATTATCAGATATTGCATGTTGTTGGTCAGCTGTGAGTATGCTAAACTGTAGCCCAAAAACACTCACAGAGCTCTGCTCCTTTTTGTTGTATGCTAGACTGCAAACATCTGACAGGATGGCAGACTAAGTATGTTCAAATAAACCAGAAGGAATATTCCAAAAACTGGCATGCACATTAACCCAAAACAGCATGTCCATCATTGGCTGTCCAAATGATTGCTAATTCAGTTTTCATTATCACTCCCTTGCTTTGTTTACTGAAACATTCTTTAGAATGTTTCTACAGAACCACAGGGGAGATACAGGAGCTATTTATTGGGGAAAATTCTATTACCATACCCAGTCCACTCTATTATACTGTTCCCTCCAGGAAAACAACAGTGTTTTGCTAGTTTATATTTTTTTCTCTTTTGTAGTAGGAATTAGATTCTTATCTGAAAAAAAGAGGATTAAATTATAAGTTTTGCATTTTTTTATAAAAACCTGTCTCAATCCTGCTGGGGACAAACATTCTGCTCCCCTGGAGAAAGGAAATCAGCATGAAAACACTATCACGTAGGTTTTTTATTACCTAAATATCAAAGATGTTCTTTTTGTCATCTATACGATTTATTTTGTAAACACCACTAAGTGACATAGTTGAATATAAACAGATAGAATGGCACCTGTCTGTCAGATAAGATTGAAGTGTAAAGTTGGCACCTCATGGGGCATGGGGGAAGTTTTGTTGCACCCACTTTAAAGTTTTTATGCTAATGCAAAGACCAGTGACAAACTTTAGCTTGAGCCTAAATAGGCTTTCCACAAAGCCATGCATCAGATTGTGTTTGGACAAGATATCACCTCTAGAATGATTGGAGATTGTTCTTCCTGCAAGTATTTTGTTCATACCTCCCTCATATTATTAACATGTCTGTATAAGATGGAAGAACCTTGAAGACTTATACTCTTTGGAACATCACTCTCAGAAGAACACACAGCAAAGAAGCTTTTGAAATCAGTTCAATTTCTCTCTTCTTTCCAGAAGGACAACTAGATAGGTCTATGGACTGTATAATTTTTTTAAAAAGCTTTTTTTTTTCTCAGAAAAAGGACAATGAATAATGAAAGAAAAATATGCATAGCTGATGATGCTACTTTCAAATCAGTAAAATATATAAGTGTATGCTTGATACCATCCCTGTTCAGAAATTTGTCCTCACCTACATGCTTCCCCTGAAATATGTGGTTCTGTCTAATCATGCATCTGTTTATTCTAAGTTAAGAACTGGCATTTCAGGGACAGACAGCATAAAGGAAGATAATTATCTGTAGAAAAAAGAGGACTATAAAGAGAGGCACTTTTCAAAGATCTCTGCATAATATCAGTGCAGAACGTTACTGAGAAAATTCCTTCCACTGGCCAAGACTCATTTCAGCAAGACAAGCAATAAACTCTGTATAATATTTGAGTTTTAACCTTCTGTTAAAGCCCCCTTCTAATTACCTAGATATGTCAGGTGGTAAGTCTTACCACTCTGAATAAATCTGACATCAACAGATTTCTCCTCCTAATTTTTATTTTAATAAGTAAGCCATACAGCAGCTGTGAAGTTACTGATAATGAATGTTAGGAAATAGGATTACTCAAGTGAGTTAAATCCTTCTGCCTTTTCATTATCTGCTATATAATACTCGAAAGTCAAGTCCTGAATAGACACAGAACAAGTAACTGGAACCTACATATTTGATCCCTATGCCTCTAGCTCAGTCGCTAAACAAGGCTCAGACCATGAGAAAACCTGAGATGACCACTGTATCTACGTGTGCTTATCTGCATTTCTTTCCGAAACTCTCCAGCAGGTTGTGGGTGTTTGGATACATGCATGTTTGTGTGTGTAAGATTACTTTATGAAGAGTAGGCTGATTTGTTTTGACGTGATGTGGGCTATTTTTTATCACCTAGTCACACTTTGGCACCTAAAACTCCAGGGGGCATTTATGGTTACAGTCTGCAGAGCTCTAGAGTTACCATGGGCTAATTTATACACTTCCTGAACTGCCAAGCTGCCTTACCTGTTCTTCTAGCATGCTTTCCCCTGTAAGAAATATGCTGCAATTGTTCTTTTTTCCCAAGCATGTGTGATAATCTCACTGGACTGGATCCACTATAAGTTCAAGTTTGACTGCCTGGACATATAAATCTGCAAGGTATCAGGGAAATTCTAACCAATAAAATCAGTGACCCTTTTCCCCTGTAAAATTCAACTGGATTAAGTTATCCTTTTATCAACAAAGAGATCAGAGAAATCTGATTCTAAGTATGCGTTCATGCTGGTAACTAAAAGTAGATCAGACATGAACAAATTACATTGCATTCAGTTTCATGGCAATGCCTGTGTTAGTTATGTATTTATTATAAAGAATGCAGCTCAGTCTGAGAAATTTCTGCCTGAATAAAGTGAATTTTGTCATTGAATCATACCATGTCTTGATTAAAAACTTGTAGAAAATAAAGATAGCACATAATAAATAGCTTAAAACCACCTTAAAGGTTGATTTAACCTAGTATTTCTAAGAGGGATCAGTAAGTGGAACTGTTTTTACTGGGATTCCACACATAGAAATTTTTATTATGTGTCTATATTAGACAGTGTTATAAACTTTATGCTAGACATATTTAGGTGTGGAATTGCAGTTAATGAGGAGGACAAGTGATCACTTACCTGAGTCACAACCTACCAAAATGTGTTTTAACAAACTTCATTATGTGTAATAGTAAAGGAAACAAGCAAGTGCATGTCTGCCTACAGAAGAGGACACTACCTTAAAAAGTAATTATTCAGAAAACTACTTGAAATCATCAAAGAACCTCCTTAATGTGACAATTTAATCCCTTACTGGAAGAAAAGGTCTAACACTGCCCATGTGAGAGAAGACTCAAGTTAAAGTAAGGAAGTAATATTGACTTAGTAGGCAAGATACAGATAGACTTCTGCCAGTATGTGTCTACTGCCAGTGTCTACATTCAGACAAATATGAAAACACTGAAGATAGTTCAAAAAATGGACATAAAAGGGCTCTGGGAATCAGAAAAAGTCTTATTATCTGAGGCTTAAGGAATTCAATCAATTTAGCACGTCTGCAGAGAAGGTTAAAGGTGATTTAATCAGAGTACAGATCCTCATTCAAGTAAAAGAGATCTAAGTGGGAGCGCACAGAATTGCAGACAAAGACATAAGAATCTCCAACACTTGAAAGATGAACTTGGATGAAGTCAAGCTTGGGAAATTAATTTTAAAGCACTAAGAGTAATTTATATAAGAATAGATGTCATTGACACAGCAGCATATGGACTTTTTGAAGGGAAGTCTAAATGATGCACTTAAATCCAGGCAGCTTCTAGGAAAACTGAAAAAGAGAACAGGCTCATGACTGTTTTTCAGTTTCTGAGTTTCAAATTTCAGACACTTAATTACTAATTCAGGAAAGGGAAGGGAGTTTATTTTGTAAGGGGCATAAGCCAGAGAATGCAGCACTTTGGAAACTGACTTGATTTCCAGTGCTCCTGTGGCTTGTGATTTACTAGCACAGGCTTGTATCTAAGAAGATGGGAGGTTTACCTGTTGCTGAAAAATTTAGCCTCTGTATGGATCATTGTGCTGAAGAGGGTATGAAATCTATCATACCTATCCTATCAGTCAGGGATGCTATTTTCTGTTCCTGCATTCAGTTGTTTTTTAAATTTGTAAAAGTTTTAATTGGTTATTTTTGAAGTTAAGAACACAATAAAAATGATGGTAGGAGAAAGAATTGGAACAAAACATTTTCATTATTTTAGAGAAAAGGAGACAGAGAACACTTTCTGGCTTTCCTGCTCTTTTCCCAAACCAAGAGTATTAGAACCTCTCTAAAGTCTTTTAGTGACTCTGCTTCTGATTTAATTTCTGAAATGTAAGAGTAAAGGGAAATTTTATAAAAGGCTAAGATAGATAATTGCCACATTTCTCTTTGTTCATAAAAGTTGGCATACTCTCTGAGCAAACAAACTTCCCTTAAAGGGAATAATTTTCCCTTTCCCCAAACCACATTTATCAAAATCTTTATTATTATTATTATTTCTTCAGTTTATGGCTCCTTTAGTCACATAGCAAAATGACAGATTTGGAGCTTACAATAAATTTGTCCCAGTTTTAATATTGTGCTGACTGAATATTTCAGCAGTGTCAACTCCAGTAGGTTGAATAATTATTTAAGAACTACTTATCCTATTTTATTATGTGAAACCCAAATAACTGTTAGATGTCTGCAACAAAAACTGGTGAGAAAAGTAAATTTGCAGATACACTGCTAGTGAAACTAATTGTTGCTGATGTGAAAATAAGTGGCCTTTTCCAGGAACTGAGGATTATCTAAATAGTCTTGCTGTTAATTTTTATTGATTCAAATCGTACCCAACACAAACAGTTAGGTAGAAATTAAAGTTGAGTTTCTTGTGCAAGAGCAGACCCCTCACCTGATAAATATTGAAAGTATTACCATTTTGGTTTTTAAATTCTTCCAAAAGATAGTTAATTAACATTGCATCCATTGGCATACTGTAGCTTTCTGTCATATTGCCGGCTTGCAGGACTCTGACTGCTAAAGTTTACCCCAACTGAATGTATTCAACTTTTGCCTTTTAGCATATGAGTGTTTGCCAACTGTTTGCTTCAGCCGCTTACTGCTAATGCTTTACAAGGAGTGTCTGGTCACTGAGTCTCATGGCATTGCCTCTGCTTGATAACTCAAGGAATTATTCAGAAGGTTGTGTTACATAAAGCAAAGGTGTTTCAGCCTATATTAATGTGTTCTCCTGCTGCTCTCAAATACTCGACAGGTTGATGCAAACTATTGTTGAAAGACAAATAAGTGCGTGTTGCAAGATATGTGGACACACAGATGAGTCAAGAAAAAAAGGACATCTTTCTAATTGAGTAAAAATAAGAGCAAATTTTATTTCAAATTTAATCTCAAGTACTAAGATTCTGATTTTTAGCATTTTACATCAGTTTTATATAGGTCAAAAAATTGAGTCATAGTAAAAGAATGTTGGACTCAATGCATATTTGGTTAGGATGCTTACACATTTTTATGTAATCTTAAAGACTTAAGTGTATTCCTAACTAAAATTGAATGCTGAGCAGCTAAATGGAACCTCTAGGAAAGTGAAGGAAGGAAAATAAATTTCCTCTGAGGTATGAACTGGTCCAATATAGAATAAAATTTTAAAACATCTTACTACACCTTTTTGGGGTTTTTTTGAATTTTTGACTTTATATGATTAGGTCTTCAATTCAAAGAAAATATAACTCATGCACCCATAATTATTATGTATCAGAATTTAAAGATACATTCTTATACATTTGCTCCATTCCTTTTCTCCCCCTCAAAATTTGGAAAGCTTCTGGACATTTACAAGATTAGTCAGGGAAGCAGGTCTGTAAAATTGTATTTCCACAGAGCCTGTACAGGGTCACAGTCGTTGGTTTGACTTATCAGCTGCTGTGAGGTGAAGTGTTTTGTGGAGTTTACACAGAGGCCAAGAGCAGAGGACAGACAGGCAATCAGTACTCCTTATTAACTGGCCAAATTACTGCATACAAAACTGGCAGAATCCCAGAAAGGAATGAAGAAGATAGCTTAAAATGGTGTAATAGAGACTATAAGAAACTTGACACAGGAAAATGTAACATCACAATTCAGATATGAAATGGGCAGTCAGAGAAAAACATTACTGCCTCTATTGAAAAATTTCTCATTCAGTTTTCAAAGCCTATTTTCCCCCTGTAATACAGGGAGGTTACATATGAGAAGCTTTTATGTCAACTTTCAGTGTTTAGAAAAAGAGGCATCTTTTTGGATATGTGAAGCATGGTTTAATCCTATAACTCCACTAACTTGTTAAATAGTTGGTTGTGACTTAATATCGGTAAAGAAATGTTTGTAGGAGACTTATTTAAAGTGGAATTTTAGTCAGAAAAAGAGGAAAAGATGAGGCAGATAACACAGAAGGATGCGAATGCAACTTGCAGATATCCTGTCCAGTGCGGAAAGATTTTTCAACATTAGCCAAAGAACCCTTCTTGGCTAGGAAGATAAAATGAATCTTGAGAAGAAAGCTAATGTACTGATAAGAAAGTTCAGTGAGAATAGCTCTGCCTTTAAGATTTCATGGAGATTAATCATGATAAATTTTTCTTTCCCACTGATTTCCTGTCATTAGAACACTCTGTAGAGGTGGAACTGCAGATCCCAGTTTGAGGAACTTGTTTGTAAAGTCATTTTTCTAATCAAGAAATTACTTGATCTCTCCTGTCCTGCTTTCTCATACTCAAAAAAGCAGAAGAGAAATAGGAACAACTAGGATTTAACTGATGTCTGAAAAAAAAAAAGTAGATTCTTTTTTCCAGCATTAGAAATATAAAAGGCCCTACAAGTCTGCAAAAGGAACTGACCTTTGGGCAGTTCTTTATCTGCCGCTCTTTTTTTATTTGAACAACAATTTTGGCCCAAAAACATTTTGTGTAATTTTTTATAACTTGTTCTCTGTTAATAGACTTCATGATAAAACACATCCCAGACTTGAAGAACTGAAATCCAAGGCAAAATAGCTTTGACCTCAAGAAGGGGGAATCAGTTCATATGAGTGACATGAAATTGAGGTTTTTGTGTGAGGATGATTGCACATTTGCCCAGTGCTCAAACCCTCTTTACATTAGATTGAGGTGTTTGCCTAAATGCTGTCATCTAAAGCCATGTGAAATGCCTTCACGAGATCTGAGACATTTGCACACGACTGGCAGGAAAAGGACTGGATGAATAAAAGACCCACGCCTTTATGGAAAGATTGGGTGGACCTGTGTGACTGAGTTGAGTCTTCATCTTCATTTAGTGAAATGGACAATTTTCCCTGTAGGGTGTGCCATCCTTAGCCAATTAAAACTGGGGCTGAATCCCAATTCTGCCTGTCTGCAGCAGCAGAAGTTGCTGTGTCAAAAGAAACATAAATTTTGAAGTTTGGCTTCACCTGAGTTACGAAAAACGGCACATAAAAACAGGTAAATACGAGCAAGATAAAGATAAACTGAATACAGTTTGATTGTTTTGATTTTAAGGTGACACAGCCAGTACTGGATTTTCATTAAAATTTACAAAAGAACAGCAAAGGTTACAAGCAGTTCAGAGCAATAATACAACCTCATTAACAAATTCCTTTTATATGTTTAACCATATTCATTTAGCATTCAGTTAATAAGAACTGCAGGGTTCTCTTGAACCTGTCACTAGTGATTTATTAAGTCCATTCTATATTCATCTGTTTATAGATCAAACATGCAGAAGATGGGTTCAACAGTATTGAGCACATTTAACAAAAAAAGAAAAGAGGAGGATTGGGTATTTAACTTTTAGGTTACACGTTTTCATCAGGAAGACAGTAATTAAATTTAAGCTACTGGTTTGATCAAGGATAAATGTTCTATGCCTCTTAAATACCTCTGAAATCAATATGCCTATTTAGAGCAACAGTTCCTGAAAAAACCTGGCATTGTCTTGGCAGTGAACCGAGGTTTCACTGTATGTGTGGTTTGTAAAAGTGAAAATTTGAAATGAGCTCCGTTGAAAAGTGATTTCTGACATGCAGGTAAGAAACACCAGTGAATTAGACATTTTGCATGCTGGAATCACCTCTAGAATAAAGAAACACAAATCACTTTTAAAATGTTGACTCTCCTAGTTACCACCAAGGCACTTCTGTCTCTTACCAGATTTATTATGCACTTCAGAGCAACAGCTGCAAAAACTGCTAAACTACCATTTAATTATCAACAGCAAAATTTATGAAAATTCATGGAAAGATGTTTTAATTTTACAATGATTTGCATGGTAATGAAAAAAGCAGATCTTGAATGATTTTACATTTTTATGACTTTAGACATATTTTCCACTGCAAAAATATTTTCTACTTTTTAAAAAAGTATAAACTTTTATTTGAAATATCATAAAATCTGGATATTGTACGAAACTTTTGTAAGAAAAAAACTCTATTTTTTTAGAATTTCCTTATATATTCAGTTTCTCAGTGCTAGATCTGAAAGTGACTCCTGGAGGAAATGTGATCTTGCAGCTAAAAAGAACCCACGTCTCTAGCAGAAGTTGCTGATGCAAACACAACACTGCAGTAACACATCTGCACACATTTTATTTATCAATTGGATAATAAGGTATGGTATTTCTTTTGTTTGTGAGCAGTCTTCTATTCCTTTGGTTTGATCTCATATAAAGTTTCCTGGTTAAACTGGGACGATAACAGCAATGGGACATTGAAGCAGCTGTTGTCATTGCGAGATTATTTTGCCTGTTTGGGATATGAGTACAGTGTTCACATAATGTTGCCTCTGAGACATTATGGTAATGCAATCCTCTCAACAATAGTTAAACAGCACTTTAAAATAAATACTATTTATAAGCTAACTAATTTTAACATATTTTCTATACTATGGTTTCGTCTTTATTACTGCTTAGTTATGCTGGTATAAATGTATGGATATTATGAGACAAGTTTAATAACACATGTTTAAAAGTACCCTTAATAACAGGCTGAATTAAATCTAGAGAATATGGGAGCCTGGTTAAGAAATAAACCCTCTATTTATGCTTGGAAACAAGATTTGACAGAGGAGCAAACCATGCACTTCCTGGCTAGCAAAATTGGTTTTTAGGTTGTATGTTGGAAACTCAAATTTATGCTGTTAGGGAAGGAATATATTTTAACTAATTAGAAAGAAACTACCATTTAATTTTAGAGTAGATGCTGGTATATAGCAAGACTGCAAAGATAACAGAGGGAGCAAAATTACTCTGGAGTCAGACTGTAAAAGAAATTCCAGATCACTGGTACTTGATTGCCTACTTGTGACACTTTGGGTGTTTGCCAACCCACCAATATACATCTCTTCTAGCTCTTCTGAAAGCTCCACCTCCCATTCAATCACCACTAAGATTAAAATTTAATACCTAGCCTAGAAAATACCTACTTTTTTTCCTTGCTTCATCCTGAATGTGAGAAAAGACAAAAAATATGCATCATGTCTGGCTTCAACAATTCTGGGCAACAATTTACAGCAGAACATGTTTGGGAGTGTGCCTTTATTTTAAAGAATAAACTGAAACACCATATTTCTATCTCAAATACACTTTGAGTAATTTCTAGAAGTATTCAGATATGGTCCTGTGGCTTTTATTCTTCTGTTTCAGTGGGATTCATAGCTCACAGTACAGTCATATGTAGAGTAATGCTTTATTGATGTCACAGATTTCACAAACAAGTAAAACACTTCAAAGAGCAACTGTTAACAGCACAGAAGTATAAAAAAAAAGTTATGTGTTCTTGCTGTTTATTTTGGTTTGCATTGCACGGTGACAGAAAAGAGCACTTGGTGATTAATTTGAAAAGAATGAGACTTCCTGGAGAATTTTTTTTCACCCAATGGCAAAATGTTAAAAAAGAAAACGGATATGAAAGTAAATACAAACATAAAATTTATGTTCTTCAAAATATACACAGATTCAGTGTGCAATGTTGTGAAAGCATAGAAACATTTGAAAAAAGAAATCATATGAATAATTGTTTGTTTACTTCATGACAAATGAACAGAGGATGCATCATTTCATACCAGTACATTCAAACAAAGGCTCAAGTTAAACACAGAAACTGGGGAATATCTTGTTATTACACTTATTGGTCATGTGTCAATCTGGTCATTTGAAGTAACACGACCAACAACAGATTGTAAACTCAGACTCAACAAGGAGTTGAGTTACACAAGACCCTAGGTAAGATTAGCTAAAACTTAAAGATATAAAGATATAAAGAAATACGACATTCACATCTGGTGACTGAATGAAATGAGGACAATAGTTGTCACTTCTCAGATTGTCATATATAAAAGATGTATGGAACTTGAAAGGTGGGAAAAGCTTTTGTCATTTTTAAGGATGCTGCTAAATTAAATCAAATAATATGCTCAACGGCTTCTGATAAGGAAGATTAAAAGTTTCAGGGTATTTCATTATGTTATAAGAATTTAGCAGAAAATAAACCCCCTTGCACTTCAGCTGATTCTCAGAGACCATAACAGAGATCAGGGCGTTGCTGAGCTTAATTTCTGATTATTGCCAATTTAAGCACTGTAAATATGGTTGAGTTCAAAAGAAAAACCTGGAGTGGCCAAGCTATAAGTGGCCAAACTCTCAGTTTAATGACCACATCTATTTGGAATCCATGCCTGGTAGCAGTAGGACATATTGATTCCTCTTTCCAAAGCATGAACCCAGATAACAGACAAAAGTAGAGCAGAATATCATTAGCAGAAGTATGGACATGGATTAGGTGACGACTTACATGGAACTTAATCTGCCGATTTTCTAAATGGCGTTTGAAATCTGTCACCCATTTCTTGGGTTACCTTTAGGTTATGAGCAGATTTTCAATTATGAAATCACAGTCATTAATGTTGGAAAGCAACACAGGAGTACACCAGTACATCCACCTGATCAAAGCAGAATCAACCTTGAATTCAGACCAGACTGTGTATGACTTTCTCTAATCAGTGTTTTTTTTTAATCTCCCAGGGCACTCTGTCACAATGCTTAATTATCCTCATAGTGATTTCTTTTTTTTTTTTTTAATAGCCATTTGTACCTTTGTTGTTGTAATTTATGACCAGTGTCTTGTTTTCCTGCCTCAGTAGGCTTGTTGTTTCTGGTCCAGTCTTAATAACATCCACCTACGTACTAGCAGACTGTTGTTATGTATCCCTGAAGCTGCCTCTTTCCATGATGAACAAGAATAGAATCTCAGCCTCTCTGGGTGAGTGCTCCAGCTTCCAAGCAGCTTGGGGCCCTCCCCTGAAATTGCACTATTTTGTCATTGTCCTTCTTCAGTTGTGGGGCCCAAAACTGAACACAGCATTCCAGGTGCAATGTCAAGTACAGTGTCAAGTAATTAGTGTCAAACTTATCTTGCTTTCAGCTCTTTGTGTCAGACTTTGGTCACTTGTTTTCCTGAGCACTGAGATGCACAAGTATGTGTGCTTGGAGGAGGGTGTTCTTTAACATATGTTGTGTTGGGCTCCTTAATCCCTCAGAATTGCTGTCACATGTCCATTCCTGTCAGATCCTCTAGAAAACTGAGTTCTGTTACTATCCTGGGCAAATAGAAACTGCTTTCCAATTTACCAGTCCACCTGCTGTTTAGGGGATCTGTTAAAGAATGATGTCTAAAGAATGAGACAGTCCCTCTGTGAAATATTTTAAACACTTACTGGCTTAAAAAAAGTCTCGAGCCGTGAGACATTTAAATGTTGAGGTTTATCTTTTTGATCATATAAGCGAGTCATAGCTGGATATTCAAGAATGTGTAAGCAATTGACACCTATCTCCTCAGGCAACACAAGATAGTGTGGAGTGCATGACTGGCACAGTAACATCCTCCTCCACCTTCAGTATGAAAATCAAACATCATTCATGGGTCATTTAATATCTGTGTGCAGAGATAAATACATTTTAAGCATCACTGATCCAAAGTCTTAAGTAACAAAATTTCCTTTCCATTTCAGACAGCCTCAATCCCTTGAAATTTGCATTATGCACACTTTATTCTGGTTAATAACTGCAGTTGCAGGTCACAAATGATTAAAATAAGCCTCAGTAACTTCCAGTTCATTAAGGCAACCAAAGTACCAGAAAAATATTTGGCTTCTTCGCAAGGCTTAGACACTACTAAAATATTTTCTAGCTTTGAGCTTCTGTTAGTATTACAAATCTGTAAAGCAGCCCTGTTAACTGTTAATTACTGGTTTTCAAATATTAAAATATATATATATGTGCTGATACATATATACACAGATACACGAGCACACACATTTATTTTGGTAACCCTCTTTTTAATTGAATGCCTAGTTAATTGGAAGACAGGTTTCTTTACAAGCTTTCATTTGCATTTGGCTCAAAACTTGAAATAGGTTTGAAGTAGGTTTTAAATTCTCTGAAATTATACTTTTTATCCTCAGGCATTTTACTTCACAGAATACTCTCTTGCAAAGGAGAGGAAGAGAAAATTAGAAATATAAAATGGCAAAGCAAAGAAGTGTAATTACATAAGAAATTATATTTAAACCCTATGGATATTATAATGTTAGTTTAAAATATCATCAACATCTCTATGTGTCTAGAGTTGAAAAGGTAAGGGTTTGCAAAAGCTTTTCATTCAGAAAGAGTAAAACATTTTATTTTTAAAAGTATGAGCTCAGCTTTGAAATAAATATAACACACAGAAAAGCAGAGACCAATCATTACACTCCAAAGTAATTTTTACAAGGAGAATGAAACTTGCTAAGTTCTTTTCTAAATGTTAAAAGCATTTTATATCACATGATTGCAAAATTCCCCATCTCTCCTGACTTCACCATTTAAATAACTTTCTCGTGTAGTGATGCAGTCCTATATTAGAAGAAAAAATCCCCCATAATCCTGAGAAGTAATTTTTATCTGCTGTTTTTCCATTCATAAAAATTTCATTTGAATTTAAATGACATCAAAAAGTTAAATTTTCAACTTGCATATTTTTAAAAAAATCAGGATTTTTATATTAGTGGTCCGTAGTTCATTACCTCCATACCTGAACAAAACTGAGGTTAAAGTGAGTATTCTATAGCAGGATGCTTCTGCTGGTCTTTGTATACAGTGAAATATGGTTGGTTTTTTGAAAAATGACTGGGAAGGTTCACAAATGCCCAGGAAAAATACAGAATGCTCTGAAAATGTCAAATGAATATAGCAGTGTGTAAATGGCTAATGAAATTAACATGATGCCTTTTCTAATAATCATCTAATACAAAAGAATAAATAATTAACCTAATAAAAGGCCACTAAATAAAAAGATTTTGAGAAACAAGCCTTGATTTTGTCAACATATACTACATCACCTTTTCTTCTTTCAGACATTTAATTAATCAGCAAGTGTTTTAGGCAAAAAGGTAATTTTATGAGTTGCATGCTGAATTTTGCTATGCTGCTAATTAGTGCTGATCATTTCAATTCAATTAGAAGTTTGCAGCCTGTAATTAAAAGAACATAAATTGTTCTGAAATAGTGGTAATAACTTGCAGCACTACAAAAATTAAGGTGATAGAAGAACTTATGCTTTTTATTTCCCACCAAAGATGATTTTTCAAATTTAGAAAAAAATCAGATTACCATCAAACGGTCTCAGGACACATATATACAAA
>JAHLSL010000009.1:19337586-19385720 GCA_025920805.1 Petroica traversi
AAAAAATCAGATTACCATCAAACGGTCTCAGGACACATATATACAAAAAATCTGCTTTGTGGGGTTTGTGCCACAGAGAAATATAGAACACTGATCACAACTGATGTTTGCCATTAGACTTTCAAAATATTAGTAGAATCATTCGTTGTGTTATTCTTTTCATTCTGGTAATGAGAATAAAAGTTTCTTCTGTTGCATGTTGTGCAGAAACCTGTTCATTGGACATATGGCCATGGGAGTAGCTGGGTGCATCCACAATATATTAAAACCTCCTTTGCCTGCAGCTTCAGGCATCCTGGGAATTTTCTGGGATAGATCTCTGTGAAGAAAGCAAGAGGAACAATACTTTATTTCACAGTTTAACTTCCTCTTTCATAATGTAGTTCTTATTAAGTGGTCAGACGTTTACTATCCAAATCTCTCTTTTTTATAAAGAATGATTATGTATCAAAAAGACTAAAACCCAATTTAACAGAGAGTTTCTATACAAATGAATGACAAACAATGTCTCTTCTAACAAGAGAGGATGTCCTGGACTGACCCTGGCTCGATACCAGGTGCCCACCAAAGCCTCTGCATCACTTCTCTCTCTAGCTGGACAGCAGAGATAAAACACTGGCTGCAGTTGCTGTCGTGTATGGGGTTTCCCCCCCTTTTTAACTACATTGTCACAGAGACCCTGCTGCCAGTGCTTACAGTTTGTTCTTGAGTAGTGATGGGTCCATCTTCAAGACAGTTGGCATTGGCCCTCTCAGACATAGGGGAAGCTTCTGGAAGTTTCTCAGAGAAGCCATCCCTGTAGCCTCCTCTCTACCAAAACCTGATCATACAAATTCAACACACAGTATGTTCATTTTTGTGTTAATAAGACAAATCAATTTCCAGCTCTACAAACATCAATTACAACATTCATGTTTATCAAACCTGAAACTCCTAAGTAACTGAAAAGACCCACAAGTACTTTCCCTGAAGTGGGTCTGGATCTGGTGGTTGAGGAGAGGTCTAAAAGGGCTTTGCCCTTCTCCATGCACCTCCACTTGCTGCTTCCCCACTACAACACTGTGAACTCACATGTTCTCCATATCGTGTGCTTTTGTTAGCCAACAGCTTAGCAGTGTCTGATGTTTCCAGAGTAAAGGAAAAGACTGCACACACTTCATCCTCTTTGTAGCTCTGTCAGACAGTGGAATGGTTCAGCTCTTTCATTCTGCTGCATCCAGCCAGCCTTACCACTGAACATCTGGCAACTGGAACACCTAGCTACCTTTTTGTCCTTGATATCTTTAGTTATATCATTAGAGCAGTCCTTTTTAGTAATGACCTTGTAGATTTTTTGAACAGTTCTTTTTTTCTTTCAGAACCATTTTTGCTCCTCCAATACCTTCCAGTTCTTCTAGGTGAGGAATTAATTCTTCATCCTTTCTGGTTTTAATTCCTCCTTCAGGAAAATTGAGGAAGATTACCAATAATATAATAAATTACAATGAAGCAATAATACTTGATTTTAAATAATAACACAACATCTTTCAGTAATTTAAAATGCCCAGTTTATCCAAAACATATTTTCTTTAGTTGTGTTACAGAGTGAGCTTTCTGGCATTTTCTGTCTCCAATCTCCAGTTTACTGTGATCTAAATGCACTCCTCTATAGGTTAATGTTTCCTAAACAAATCACCAAGATTCTTATTCTGCAACCTGCACTTCTCATGCACATTGCTGTGCTCCATCACCTCTACCCTTACCACCTGTGGTTGTGTGGGAGGCAGCAGTAGGTGACACACACAGAGGCAGAATCCAACAGTGTGTGAGACACTCTGTTGGGGACCCTCTAATTTGATGGCAAGTGCATCGTGACTGGTGGGCTTGGTAAACTTGTTTTACTAATTGGATCTGAGAAATCTTAGTCTTTCAATTTTCTTTCAAAAGTGTCTGATGCTAAACTATTTCTTTAAGAAGAAAAATTTCATTTCTCTTTAAGTTTTATCACACATTTAAATAGGCTTCCAAATGCCTCCAATTTGAATTTGCAATCTGCCAAAAAAATTGAATAACAAATATAAAATAAAGTAGTATTAAGTTTTATTGAATTAACGGGTCATCTGGCTGAAGATTCAAAGCAGCGGTTTATATTTCCAAGAAAAATTCAAATTGTCAGGAAGAAAAAACATCTCTTCTTAATACAGGAATTTGATTTTCAGTTATGGATGTCTCATTTTTCAGCAATTTTAATATAAAGTGAAGTTTTAATATAAAGTGAAGTGAGATAAATAAAGTATCCTGCAAAGTCTTTCAAGCATTTTCTATTTTAAAGTGTAACAACTTCCTCAGAACTGTCCTTGAACAACAGGAATGAGCTATGCTGCATGTCAAGTGGAATAAAAGACTTGGTTCTAATGTTATCCAGAAGAATCCTTGGGCCATATGTTTTCATTTAAACATACTGTGAATTAACTTTTCCACACGGCAGTAAACATGTATAACAACCATCCTTCACAGTTCCTATGCAATTGTAAAATATTTTAAATTGTATATGTATATATTACTAAATTGTATATATGAACTGTATGTTATTTTGGAAGTAAAGTGCCGTGATATTTTATTGTACGCTCTCTGGCATGTGTTCTAATATCAATTTCTGTTACTCTAGACTATAGAAGCAATACCTTTGGAAAGGTTTCTGGGTTAATGTGACCTTGAACTAAGATCAGAGAAAAATTAGAACCAGCATAGATAATACAAGATAGATAATATGTTTTTATCAATTTACTGGACATAAGAAAAGCAAATATTAAAAAAATTGAATATTTCTGAGGTCAAACAATGTCTTAATAAATTGAACAAAACATGGCAGCTTACTTTTCTTAGATGTTTTCTTTCCAAGTTTCATTCAATATTCTTTTAGGTTTCCTAAAACAGTGCAAGATCCATTAGCTTTTTCCTTACCAAGGGTTGATAGATTTTGTGATTTATTGTTGCAATTGTTTTTTATCACAGACTGCTGTGCAATGACAAGCATCAGTCTAGAGTGCAGTAGGAGGTTCATATTTTTACTTTTCTTAGAAATAAAGTAGGGAAAGAAAATTAAGGTTGCTTTTTGTCAGCAAAATTTATTTATGGTTTCAACTTTATACAGCCATCTGAACCTTAGCTTGATAAATTATTCTGCCTGTGTCTCTTTCTCTACATAAAATTAGATTATAAAATCTTAAATCTGGTGTGTTTTGCTTTCACATAACAACTTAGCTAGGAACAAAAAAAAATCCTTAAGTTTTAATATTCCCCCCCAAATTTTTAATGGGCCAAATTGAAATGCTCATTTAAGCTACAATATAATTTCTTTTTTTCTGCTGTTAAGTCTGACAATATAAATATCGTCGGTCTCTCACAAGAAAGAATCTGGATAGTCCAATTTTCTAATATATCCTAGATCTGTAATCCATACTTCATTTCTATGGTGACATTTATGATGCTAGTTTTCATCTCACTGCAGTACATCTCATGGTAAAAAAAAAAAAGAAAAATATCAAACCAAACAAAGACATCACCCATTAAGATAAAGGAACAAAGCATTTATTGCCTTAATTCAATTGCATTCAGAAGTAAGTTAAAAAAAACTTGAACACACTTCTTCAACAGGACCTAGAACACTGAACAAACAAGTCACAAGTGGGAGTAAATCTAATGTTCTTTTAGAATTTGCAACATTTTTGAAAGACTTGTCTTTTGGCTCTGCTGGAGCCTCCCTCCACACTTGTCCCTGGCCCAAAACCCCATTTCAGCACAGCCTGAGGCCATCATTCCCAGGCTGTGGGTGGACAGGGTAGATCCTCTCTTTTCCACCACCTTCCAGGCTTGGCCAAGGAGGACATTCCTTGCCCTCCCCACAGGTAGGTCTTGCCTCAATAATTCATTGATTATTTCAGGACTATCCATAAAGATTAGAGGCATTGAAATCCCATTAAAATTTAACTTACACATCCCAGAAGCATTTAGCTTGTGTATTTCTGGTTGATATACCAAATACAATCAAAATAGGGACTTCTAAAAGAAGCACAATTTTAGGAGTTATATCATGAGTTGGCAATGAGACAAAATCAGAGTGTGGAGGCCTCTTTTTAAAAAAAATTGACATCCTGATAGTGCAACTATTTAATCAGAAGGACTGTTTTTAGCAGTGCCAAAGCTACCTAGGCAAGAAGATTTTGTAAGATTTCCAAGGTAAAATTCCTAAGGGTAGAATCATAGAATAGGTTGGAAAAGACCTTGAAGTTCATCGAGTCCAGCCATTAACCCAGCAATGCCAAGTCCACCGCTAAACTACGTCCCCAAGTGCCACCTCTACGCTTTTAAATACCTCCAGGGATGGTGAATCTTGCACTTCCCTGTGCAACACGTGTGCCAATATTTGACAACTCTTTTGGTGAAGAAAATTTTTCTAATATCCAATCTAGACCTCCACTGGTAAATCTGGAGGCTTTTTTTCTTGTCTTAACTATGCAATGGAGAAGACCACATCCACCAGTTCACAACTTCCTTTCAGTTAGTTGTGGAGTGCAATAAGTTTTCCCCTCACCCTGCTTTTCTTCAGGCTGAACAACCCCAGATCTTTGGCCACTCCTCCTCCTCCACTTGAGCTCCAGACCCCTCTCCAACTGTGTTATCCTTCTCTGGACACACTCCAGCACCTCAATGTCTTGTTTGTAGTGAGGGGCCCAGAACTGAACTCAGGAGTCAAGGTACATCCTTGAGAACAGAGGGACAATCAGCCCCCTGGTCCTGTTGGCCACACTATGGCTGATACAGACCATGATGTCATTGGTCTTCTTGGCCACCTGGGCACAGCTGGCTCACGTTCAGCTGCCTGCCAAACAGATCCTTCTCTGTCACACAGCTTTTCAGCCGCTCTTTCCCCAGACTGTAATTCTGCATGTGGTTGTGACCAAAGAGCAGGACTCAGCATTTCTTGAACCTCATGCAAATGGTCTTTCCAAATTCCTCTGCAGAGCCTTCCAACCCTCCAGCAGATCAACACTCCAACCTAACTTGGTGCTTTCTGCAAACTCACCAAGGGTGCACTTGATAATCTTGTGCAGTTTGTTGTTAAAGATATTTAACAGAACTGGCCCAAATAAGTGAGCCCTGGAGACCATATACATAACATTATGTGGTAGAAGTAATGTGCTACTCATGGAAAGTGGATTAGCCAGGAGACTTCTATATGGTCCTTAGTGCATAATTTCTATTTTTTGTGGGTTCCTCTGAGGCTGTTTAAGGTGTAGCAGGGTGCTGCAAGTACTGCTCTATCAAATTAAATAAAGGAAAAATACCGCAGGGTAAAGACCTTTGTCATCCTATTGTAGTCTTGCGCTAAGATAGATACAAGTCTTCAAATTTGTTTATATTCTTTCTCTTAATCTCTTTTTGTCACAAAGGTGTTTTTAGAAGCATGCATCAGGAATAATGAGGAAGAAATATGCATCAGGATTATGTGAGATTTGAAATGAATACGTATGTACATAAAGTTTAGCGTCTGTATCCAATGTATTCAGAAATTTGCCTATTAGGAAAGTGAGACAGGTAGGCAAAAAATGATTTTTTCTTCTTGTCTTGAGTCTAATTTACAGGAAAGAAAAAAAAAGATTTTAAAAAGTTCACAACTAGTAGTACTTCACCTCACAGTTGATTAGACTGGCTGTTAGTGACAAAAGGGTTTCCCTCTTGAATATTAACACAGTTTTTGCAGCTTGTGAGTTCAGTCTCTCTACATCCCTCCCCATAACCTTGGTAAGAGGCAAACAAATGAAAAGCCAACAAAGGCCAAACTGCTGCTGCACACCAAATGGTTGTTTTCTCTGTTCACCTCATTATGCCCCAGAAGAGCTCTTTGCATTCACCACAAAAACTTGTGTTTTAAATAGGGGAAGACCAGAATTATTGCATAGTTTTCACACTGTATTCCTCAGTGAATGGTGAGATAAGTATAAATAAGAATATGTGTAAGCCCAAACCTTAAGAGGAATCAAATAATTCAAAACTGAAACCCTGAACTACTTTCAGAACTGGGAAGCAGTCTGTAGGTTTAATTAGGGAATTAATCAAAAAAGCCTCTGAACACCTGCAAGGCTATTCAAATTCCAGATCCAAATGCCATGGTCAATCCTAGCTGATTATTACATACAGTGGCTGCTCAACTCTGCATATCGCAAACTTTATGAGCTAAAATATTGTCCAGGAACATAGTCATTGCCAGCCCCTTCGTATGCAAATACCAAGAGCATAAATATCTTTATGGCCTTTTATTTGCAGTCTATAAAACCAAAAGAGCTTTATAACACAAATGAAAATTAATTGCACAATTACCTTTCTCCTGGGTAGGTTCCAAAAAAAACAAACCTCCCCCCCCCAAAAAAAAGATAAAACAACAAGCTTGTTTTTCTCTCTCAAATTATGTTTTGCCTTTCTGCTTGCTTCATAGCCAAGTATGACAAACACAAATGACTTAGCAAAACCTTTTCTTTCTAATCCATGTTATCCATTGTTATCATCATCCTTTTTGAACCTCACAGGTGAGATTTCTCAGCCAACATTGTTTTTCTTGTGACAAAATTTACCTGAAGTCTTCATTAAAAATACTAGTAATAAATGCATGGTTTGCAGTTTAATCTTTTAAAAGTCAGAAGCTTTAAAGGCTTATATTAGCTGTGGTGCTTTGTTTCCCCTTGAAAAACTCAGTGTGTTATCAAAATTTAATTTTCTCCACCTCCCAAATAAAAATAATCATAACTTTAAAATCCTATTTCATTGATATTGTGTCAGGGAGCAGCAAGGGAAAGCTTACAGCCCTCCCCTGAGAGCAAGTGTGGCAGAGGTAATGCCCACATGGCCAGGGGCAGCCACAGAGCACACAGAGCAGCAGAGCTCTGCCAGCCCAGGCATTTCCTGGCAGGGCTGGGATTGTGTTGGGAAGTCAAATCCACAGATCCAAAGGTACAGGTCTAGGCATACACATGGCTTTATCATAACTTACAGAAGGATTAGGATCCAAGACAGCTCCTGAGCAGAGGCAGGGAACCTGTGCCTCCTGCAACTCCTTCTCACAAGTGTGATATAAGACTGTATAGCTGCATTATTTATTTTTTTTTTACTTTGTTGTTCTAAGTCCATCTTTGCCAAAATCTCTACCTTTTACAATTGTATTCAACAGAAGTAAAAGTTCATTTATATTGAATATTTCCATAAGACATTGCAAATTTTCACTTGATTGCCTAATTATGTTGGTTTTGGGGCATATGCAGCTTACTTTGGAATCATGTGTAACACTGGGTTTTGCATTATACTGGAAAAGTTGCTGGAAAATCTAGGAAGAGTGCATTGCATATCTATTACTCGTTTTGACCTAGCAGATTACATTTGAAAAATATACTGAATAATCTATTAATATATTGACCAATTTGCATGACCAGTTTTCATGGAAATAATGTAACATATCACAGTGGTAGTTTTACCTCATAATAAGAGAATTATGTATTTATTTTTCTTAGAATTGTACATACTTATTCTCTGGGGCTTTGTGTAGCATTTAAAAACAACAACAAGATTATTACACAAACCATTTTGATCCTTATGTTTTAAAAATATCAAGTAGTAACCTTAGAAAAGAATTATTATTGTCATTAACATATTCATTTAAATTCCTGGAAAATATGTGAAACAAGTACTTCTAGTCTGAAGTGGTGGTCTTAACATTTACCTTTACTGCTGGGATCAAAAGCAACAATACATTCACTGAAACATTTATGTACTTATTCTGAGGCACAGTGTAAGCATCCTCCACACAGCTGTGGCCAGAAGGTGAAGTAGATTGAGCAAGAAAAAGGATAGAAAAATACTGAGGCAATATTTTAACATAAATCGTGGCACTTTTATATGTGTGAAATATGTAAAATATTATATGACAATATATATAACATGACATTTTCCATGAATAATGGAGATCAACTGAACTTTAACAAAGAAGGGAAGAGTCACCCTTTTTGTGGATCCCTGTCACAAATTTTTGTCTCCAGCATACTAGGGTATTAGAAATGGCACTAAATACCTGAGATCCATGTGCCAGACGTCACTGAAGGTAGAAACCAAGGTAAAGTCTATAAAAAATAACTTAAAATTATGAAAGAAAGCCAACAAAACTTCCTTAGTATTCAATGCTATTTTTGTATACAAGTAATTTTTTACCTATAAAAGGCCTGCTTTTTTTTTATACCTTCCTTGAGGTGTTCAGTGGATGGAGCCCAGCTCAGATCAGTGCAAACACTTAGATATTCAGGTCTTGTTTTCTGGTTTCACTCCTTGAGATGCATTTTCTAATTCCTTAGGCAAGCAAAAGATCTTATTTGCTATCAGGGAGGGAGTTAACAGAAGTAGTTCTTTATCATCCTGGATGACAGCAGAGAAATCTGGAAGAAAATCCTTTGTGTGGGCTTGGAATCTGATACAGACAGTACACCCCTACACTGAGTATCCAACGGAAGAGTGACATTAATCATGTCCAGTCTTATCTGAACTCAGCAAAATCTCTGCAAAGTCTCTCATGGGTGTCTGTAACTAAAACAAGATTTAATACAGTTGGAAAAAGAAGATATATAGAAAGATGTGAGAAAAATAATCTTTTTTGCTTATTTTTCTGTTAAAATTGGCCACACACTTTGAAATAATTTACCAGCATAAACTTTGTTATGTCTGTTGCGGAGAAGCAGAGGAGGATAAAGAATATAATCAATAGGTTTAAAATGCCATATTATGTTGCTCTAAGAATGCCCTTTATGTTGAAATGTTGTCAATTTCAAGCACATAATACCCTGAAATTTGAATCAGAATGATGCTTTAAGATATTTTCTGGTTCATTGCCCTGCAATGTGGATAAACTGGTGTCTCCAAAACTAAATCATGCCCTGATGCCTTATGATATTCTGCCCCCTTATTTCCACCAGCAACCTAGAAAGTGATAATCCCATTGGACCTTGAGTAGACTTATGCCCCACAGGTCTCCTTCAATCAATTTTCAGCTATGCTGTATTCAGATGCAACTGAATTTATTTTCCAAGAGGCAGGGTCTCAGGTACCAACTGAATGGTTGTTTTCATTTACAGAAATAATTTGACTAGCAATATGTCATCTCTATATGTTCTACTACAATGCCCTGTAGATAATTAGAATGCCTGTGAGGAGGAGTGGCTTGTATCTTTTATTAGTTTCTCCACATAAATATATTATATGAATAGTGGAAACGGACAAATATATGCATATTTATTGATATTTTCTATCTAAAGTCTCATTATTTTTTATTCTATGCCATTCCATGAAACCATTTCAGGACCCTCCACGAGAACACCCTTTACTGTATTGTATCATAATAAATTAACAAACCTTTGCTTTCAGAGTATGTCTTAATAGAAACATGAAGCATGAAATAATGAATTTTAGTGGCGCAGCATCTTATTTTTATATTGAGAGACTGATAAAATCAGCCACTTCAGTTTTAGATCTGATTTACTCTTTTGGAGTTTACAGTCTGTAGTGACATTCTTATTCTGGGTCCCTGACCATACACAGACTCATTCTGTATGCGACTCTCTCAGTCAAATACTGTGATTGGTAGTCTGTTTTCATTCCACTGAAATAGATCGTCCAGGTATTCATTCCCTTTTTAGAATGCAGGTTTGTATGTTCAAACACTCCTATGAAAGAATGTCAGGGTGAATTGCATTAAAACGGTTTAAAGTTTATTTATGTGAAACCAACACTTAGTTGTGTGGATTTTGGCATGAAATGTTTTAGTTACCAGAGAGATGGGATATATTTTAGCTGTTGTAGAAATGTTGACTTTTATTTTAGAATATTATCAAACAGGAATGGTATTGTTGTATTATTGAGCATGTAATCATTCAATACAGGAGTTGAAGTTGGTGCTTTATATTTGTTATATATTCTTCATTCAGTAGCATGAATAGATCAAATGTAGTCAACTAGTGCAAGTCACCAGCTGATGAGAGGAATTGTGGTCATGGTGGTTTAATGATTTGGGGACCTTCTGGAGCTGCTTCAGATATTGGCACGGGAAATAAGGTGAAATGAACCTAAAACTGACATGCCTGATTTGCATGTAAGTGCAGTCAGCTGGAGTTAGGCTAAGATCACTCATGTGCATAAATTCAGGGATATATTGAAGCAGTTAGTAGCCTTGTAGTGCACAATGTAGTACAAGACTCATGTAGTGGGAAAATGTTAACTTTGTATCAGGATAAACAGTGTTAACTTTGTTCCTAGTGAAATTTCTAGTCACAAAAAGCTGAAAGTGAGCTAGGTGTTTTGTTTTGTTCTGGTTTTATGCACTGTATCACAAGGAACACAAGTTAGACACTGTTATGACAAAAGGTTCAGTACCTTTTTGCATCTGTCCCTGTAGAGGTCATCCATTCCTAACTCAGTGTTAATTCTGTCTTGAAGCGGATAAAGAACATTTCCTGTCATTGCAGTAAACTCACAGGTGGTGAAATCCACAACAGATTCTCAAATATAAAAATTTTGCACATATAGTTTTAAAACCTAGTTTCCAGTATCTCAGATTCTGGGATTCTGTTTAAGATTCTGACTATAAGAGTAAACTCTTATCTCCTTTCTCTGTGTAGGGCAAGTTGGATGACCTCACAATCTAAGGGCTCCCATAACAGTCAGAGAGGAGACTCAGTTCTGTCAGGGAACCAGAGAGAAGCCCTGAGTTGATTGATCACCAGAGATTTTCTTTAGGATGAGGCAAATTTTCTTAGCTGAATTGTTTGAATAGACCAAGGAAGCAGTTTGGGTACCTAGGTAGATGTTTAAGATGACATGATATATCCCTCCTGATCTTCAGCTGCTACATCAGAAAACCACAAGCCTCCTTTAGTCTTGCTTCCTATCTGCCAACTAAACGCAGGTATCTGTGGAGGTCTGTATTCACAAAAACACTGATTACCATGGAAACTTGGACATTAACTCAGGCATTGACATCTACAACACAGCTAAGCTGCCTAGATAGAGGTGATTTACATTATCTAATATATCTTTCAATGTAATATAGTTTTTGTCCTTCAGATAAGACAAAAAATCTAAAGTAGATCTGTACACTTCTATAGAGGATGATACGACATCAGATACGATGCCCTGAAAATTCTCAAGTGGCAAGTGACAAGCAATAGATTTTGGTGATACCAAAAACCTCTTCACAGGAAAAAGACTGCAGCCTTCTCAGGGAGTTACCTTTGAGTTACAAATTGACTGCTTTGTTACTCCTATAAAGTCAAATGAGCAATTGACACAGATGCAGAACTAACAGTTGAGAAACAATATATTAGAAGATTAAAGTTAATTCTCTTTATAATTCAAGCAGGACAATTTGAAGCTTTTGTAGAATAGACAGAGATAAACTGTTTGTAAATTATTTAAATACAAAAAAAAAAAATTTAAAAGCAAAGAAGAAGCATATGTTGCATAAAAATTCTGCTAAATATTCTTGCTGATTCCGGCAATGAACAGCTAGCCTTTGTGAGTCATTGGCTCACAGAAAAAATCAAAGACTTTGTTCTAAAAATTCTTTAAGAAATTATGAAGAAAAAATGGGGAAATGCCGACAATAGCCATATGCCAAGCCATATGTGATACATAGTCCCTGGAAGATCTCAATCCTATATACCCATAATATGTGACAAGTGTAATTGATTTGAAAGATACCGAGTTGATACATTAAAAAAGGGGGAAAAAAGAGGAACATATAGTATTCAGTGATGTTCTTATTTAATATTATTTCTGAAAAATTATATTCACTGGAAATTAGGCTACTCCTAATATATTTTCTATCCCAAGTGTACTCCTTAATTGGATAATTGATATATTGAATTTATACTGCCTCCTAATTAAAATATAATATCCGTTATTTGACTCGGACAACCAGAAATTGCCAGCTCTACAGAATTGCAACTCCAGAGCAGAATGCAGTCTATTGTTCTGAATCTGCTGATGATTAAAGTCAAGAGCGATTATGAAGCTCATAATGAAATCTATTCCTGATTTTTTAATAATAACAAAATCATATGGGACAAATAATGTATAACAAGACAATACGCCTTTTATGGTTTTAGGAGTACATATTTGAAAAGTATTATGATTATTATATGTTTTTAACTTTGTGCTAAACAATTCAAAACTACTCAGGCAAAGTTCATATTGACTAATAATATTTAATTTTTAATTTTGTTGTTCCTGTCAGTGGAGCTCAGCTCCTCTCAGGTTTAAATGCATAAGTTCTAACCATGGGAAGCAGCAAATTTTCTTCAATGGTCTTATTTATAGTTAATAGTGCGTAAACTAAAATGTTACTCTTGGTCAATTGAAAATAATTTTTAAATATTAAAAAAATTCAGAAAGTATTTTGTGCTAAAAAATATCTGAAGTAAGTTATTTGGTTTTTTCTTTTTCTATTTATCTTTTTTCCTTCTTCCCCATCCTGTACTCCTTCCCCCTCCCATCTAATGTTGTTAGGTAATAACTAATTATCTCACTTCCCAAGAAGATTCCTTATACTTCAGTCAGCAGAGGTAATTTGCTTCCCTATCACAGTTCTTTTTAAAATCATTTCATATATTGTGAAGAAGGGAGGGGGTTCAAAATATGCCTCTTATCAGCTGAATGCCATAGCTACCTAGTATCAGAGATTTATCTTTTTTCTCTTTTCAGCCTGAAAAAGATGAAGATATTCTGAGTTACTTAATAGTAGCATTGTTTTAGTATTTATTTAGCAAGGACACACACACTCTCTCTCTCTCTCTCTCACTCTCTCTCTCTCTCTCTCTCACAGAGTATTTCTTTAGTAAATGAATAGTAAAGTATTTCAACAACTCTGACTGGTAATTCTCATCCCAGAAAATGTCTTTGTCTTGCATGATTTTGTGCCAAAAGACAATTCAATTCTATTTCTGCCCTAACTGATGCATAATAGAGGGTCTTGACCCTGAATTTTTCTAAGAGCGGGTTTCAGTCCAGTTGTTCCCACTGCAAGGGAAACAGCTTGTGTTTCATTTGAGGGAGTCTTTAGGAAAAATTAGTTCTCTGTGTCAGTTCATTTCAGAGCAGAAGAAATAGACAGATATTTACAGCCTGACCATCAATTAATTTACAGATGAGGTATCAGAGTCTTGCAAACCTTCTAGAGACTTTCGCTAAATGCCTAAATGATGAAAGAATTTGGAATCCACTAAAACTTCTTGTGGTTTATACTCCAAAGCTTAATACAACCACATTTACGACCACAAGTAAACTGCTTATATGAGATTAGGGTTTCCTCATTTTTTAAAATTACTGTTGATACTACACTTCCACAGAAATTCTACAAGGAACAAAGAACTGGACAAGATCTTGACCAGCCCTTACATGAAGTTATAGCATTTTAATCCCCTGCATCTATTTGTCAAATCCACTTGAATATCAGCTAGTTACCTCACTTAAACTCTTTGGCTGAGAGGCTATTCCATTATTTCATGCTCTAACAACTGTTATTTTTCTTCTAAGAATATTGTTGTGGCACAGATAAAGAGGAAACTTTTAGTAAAATGTACTGAGCACCATGACAGCACAAGAATGACAGCAACCCTAATTTGCTGCTTCTTTTCTAATCTTATACCAACTTCCAGCTTGTCTCACCTTAAAAGTTTCTTTTATTGTATCACCTCAAAAGCCCTAGAAAGCTCATGTATTCATTTTTATGAATATTTAGAAGCAAAAGCAGATAAATTGAGTATCTGGAGTATTTTCATAAAACTAACTGCAGGGAAGGTTTGTTGCTAGTTTCGATAGTGTCTAATTCCATATCTGATCAAGGAAATTAACATTTTTGTGTTACAACACTGGAAAATATTTTAAGATAAAAATTCCATGTTTTCTGGATAGCAGGCTGTGAATTTTCTTTTCCTGTGCTTAAGAAAACATACACAAAAAAACCCAAGCTCTCTAGAATATGAATCCAATAAAACTACAGGACAGGAGCAACCTTAAGCATGGACCAAGTATCAAATCCCTTAAAATAACTTGTTTGAAGTAAAAGACTGAAAAGCATGGAAAGATATTTTTTTTAATAAATTATGTAAATTCAAGTTCAATAGTGTTAAGCCTGGACAAATGGAAAATTCATATAATATTAATCTTTTGAGAAGGAGTAATCTTTTACTCTGATATAATGAAAATGAGAAATTCACTAAGGCAAATGAGAGTGTGTGCCTCTGCTGTTGATTTTACTAGGAAGGATGAACCCTGTTTCTTCTGTTCTTTGTAGGGAATGTTTTTGGCATGCAGCAGCCCAGTGAGACAGGGAGGGTTATACCATGGAAGATAATGCTGAAGCCTCTCAGGCCTGTTGTATTCAGATATTGTTGAAGAACCATAACAGGCACATAAAAATCTGTGAACAGCTGTATTCTACCATTTACTGTTTCTTAAAAGTTTTTAAATATAAAATGTGCACTTTCATTTGTATGCCATAGACGACTGGAGATTAAGTTTGTTGTGTTACAGGCTTGAGATATTACAGAAATAGAAATGACAAAAATTGTTTTAGCTTATTTTTCAGAACATCTGTACCAGAGCTGGTGATGCAAAAAGGGATTGCCCACTCTAACACACACATAAAATACGTTATATTCTTCCTTTGTTGTAGTATTATTGTGATCTACTCTTATACTTATTAAGACTAGAAGAGATATATTAGGTCAGCACACATGCTGACTGGGAAGGTTCAAAAGCAAAATATGCCTTTTATTTTCCATAATGGCAATATAATATTGCCATCATTGTTTTCTGTTAACTTCCCTTTAAATCTAGGTGTTGTCTTTCTTCTTTTTGACTGACAGTTTGTACATTAAGCAGGTATTTTCCTTGTGCTATTTAAATGGCACTTCTTTCTCCTTAAAGGTTACAATGCACTTATTTCAACATTTATTCTATTTATATATATGCTTGGAATTTTTCTGATGAAACAACATATAATCAGACAATGCCAATTCAATCAGCCAAATTTTTAAACACAAACACTATCACTGAGATCTAGGGGAGTTAAGTAAATGCTAACAATATAGTATTATCTATATATTTAAGTTCTCTGCCAAAGTATTCTAATGTGTTTTTTTTTCTTTTAAATTCACGTTCTCATATTTATTGTTTGAAAAATGTAAAGGATCATAATACTAAAATTCTAATTCAGTATTCGGTCAATATTCATTAAATCGGTTTCCCTTATTATTTATATGTTACATAGTAACTGAGATTTTCTCTCGCCTGAGACTTTCACATATGTGCATCTATATATGTAGTAGTTTTTATCTCTTTTGATGGCAGCCATATTTATTAAATTCTATTAAGTACAGTTTATTTACCTCCTATAGTCCTGAGCAGGAATATCACAATTATAAAATTGGTAGCAGATTTATTCCTATACATCTGTGTTTTCTTTTTAATTCTTTTGTATAGTACTTAATTTCTGTCCCCTTCTTTTTCCACAGGTTTGGGGTTTTTCTTTCCTGAAATATACTTTTTTGATGTGTTGCACTACACCACTTGCAGCTGACAGACTCTGCAAGGAAGAGTGAAGAAATTATTGATAATATAATCAAAATTATTATTAGTCCAGTTAAACTAATGCTAATACCAATAGGCCAAATTATACATTTACTGCAGTTAATTCACACTATTAATACAGTTAATCATCCTAGTTTCTCACTCCTCCAGTGTGTTGCTAAAGGCAGATGTCAGTATCACACATCCAAAGGAGTAAGATGGTACTGGTAACTTTGGATACTGACTTGCTTTTACATCTAAGTGAGACTATTTTCACATGCCTGCCAAAACCACCAGATTACTTGCTTGCTCTTCAGATGTTCTCAATTATATTATTATCATTATTTATCATTTATAAAAATTTTTTATTACCTGTTGATTATTTCTTTATTGTCTTTGATCCCTTTCATCATCTGCTGATCATTTGTAATGAGTTTCTAGAGCTGAGGATCTGGGTCTGATCTTTGAAGACCCCTGTGGTTACCCCTGTCTCCACTCAGCTCTGCTACAATCCTTTTCTGGTGTCAGACAGTTTGCTCTGCTGCACACCATAGCTACAAGTTGGTTTAGTTATGTTCTGGTTTTTGCCTGGGATAGAGTTAACTTTCTCCACAGTAGCTGCTGTGGAGCTGTGTTTGGGATTAGTGCTGGACACAGCGTTGATAACTCAGGATGTTTCAGCTCTTGCTGAGCAGAAATTACCCTTTTCAGGGTTGGAGTCAAGGCCTTTCCTGCCTCCCACCCCACCCCAGCAGGGAGGAGGCTGGGGGTGCACAAGGTGTTGGGAGGGGGCACAGCCAGGACAGCTGACCCCAGCTGACCACAGGGATAGCCCAGACCATCTGGCATCATGCTCAGTATGTAGAGCAGGGAAAGAAGGAAAGGGGGAAGATGTTTGGCAGTGACGGTATTTTTTTCCTACCACCCTTACCTGTCACCAACTTTCCCATGGAAAAGAGTGAGCAACTCCTTTGTCTTCATTTGCTTGTGTGCATGGCTTTTCCTTTACCTATTAAACATGAATTTTCCCACTTTTACCCTTTTAATTCTCTCTTCTAGAGAATTCAGAGGACTGAGTTGCTGCACGGGCTGAACTGTTGGCTGGGGTTAGACTGCAACAATGCATTGCTTACATAAATGTATAAACGCTATGGTAACAGAAGGCAAGATGTCACACCACAATGATTTGTAACTAAACTAAATATCTAACGCCATCTGATCCATCTCTAAGTGGGCTAAGGAAGTTCAGAGAAAGCCTGGTAGATCCTGAGAACTTTGCTGTTCTTGCAAAGACTGTGTTCTCTTAGTTGCTTTTGGGATTGTGAGGCTACAGGTATTTCTAGAGCTTTGTGAGGTTGTTTTCCAGATCAAAGTTTCTTTTTTTCTTTTTTTTTTTTTTTAGCTGGGATGTCTTAGGGGAATATATTATGGTATTCAGTTAAATTAGTAATCTTCTGATTATATAAATTTTGATTTCAGGATATTGTAAAATAATTTTCTCATATATCCAAAGTTTTAGAACCATCATACAAATTTGGCCACAGTCCCTGAGTAAGTAATGCACTTCCCTATAAAACTCACTTTTAATTTTGTTTCTACTTGGATTTAGTAGTAAACCCATTACAGGTTCTAAGGCTCTTAAATTTTATGCTGATGGCTGCCAATTTTTGTCCTAGGGACATATTTGCATAGCAGGTAGTGAGGTGCCTAGGCTTATTTTGTATGCTATGGCCAAAAGCAAATTCGAACTGACTCCTTAGGCTGTAAAAGCAATGAAAAGGTCTTATGTCTTCCTTGGACATGATTACACCCTTGAAAGTCTTAAAGACCTCTCAGATAGAAGAGGAAATTGAAATAGGCCCAAGAGATATATGGAATCATAATAAACCTAGTACACTATGTAGGAAATGCATTGAGGGGAAAAAAAAGTATCATAAGAGTTTAGAAAACAATTTTGAAGCAAGTTCCTGAAGGAACCTAAAAGTAAAAATAAATTTCTAAGTCTGTAACACAGTATATTTCAGTTATACAAAGGATTAAAACAAAAAAAAGTCAGAAAGTTTTACCAGAAGCCCAGCCTTCTGTGCCAAGTTTGCATGGACAGGTTTTGGTACCGGGAGGTTACAGGGGTGGCTCTGTGAGAAGCTGCCAGAAGCTCCCCCAAGTCCAACAGATCCAGTGCCAACCTGCTGCATGGCAGACCCACCACTGGCCAAGGACAAGCCCATCAGGAACAGTAGCAGCACCTGTGGAATAACAGATCTGAGAAGGGGAAAAGTTGCTTCACAACAGTAACTGTGTCTCAGAGAGGACTGAGAATATGTGAGAGTAACAACTGTGCAGACACCTGGGTCAGGGAAGAAGGAGAGGGAGCAGGTGCTCCAGGCGCAGGAGCAGAGTTTCCCCTGCAGCCCCTGGGAAAGCCAATGATTTGTTGGCAGTCCCTCTGCAGCCCAGGGATGTCCACGCTGGAAGAGAGATCCACCTGCAGCTCCTGGAGAACTCCATACCAAGCAGGTGAATGCCTGAGAGAGGCTGTGATCCCATGGGAAGTCTGTACTAGAGCTGGCTCCTGGCAGGACCTGTGGCCCCTTAGAGAGAGGAGCCCAGGCTCCATCCATTGCAGTGGCTTTGGATTTTAATGGACTCCTTGACTGCCACAAGGTCCAGACCCTGGGGAATTACTCTTTTTGATGAGGCTGCCTCTGTGCTGGGGTCACCCCTGTGGGTTGTTCCCATCAGTGGAGCAACCCTGTTCTTGCTGCTGCATGACACTTGGCATCTGTATCAACCTGAAAACTGAAAATGGATTAAATAGAAGAAATGGGAATCATCCATCATCAACTAATGTTTTTAAGGAGCAAGCCTTCTCAGAAATAGACTCTACGATTTATTATATCTCTCTAGACACTGATACCCACGTGTGCCTACAGTGATAATTTTTATGTTCTCTTTGCCCACACAAGTGGGCAATTGCATCAGTGACTGGATGAATATGTAGGTTGGTCATATTAAAGGATTTTAGAGATGTTTTTGTTTTGCTTCAAGTGAATTCTTTCATAGATGACTGGACTGAGGAACTTTTATATCCTTGAAACTTGCTTATCTTTTTCTGCCAAAATTGGTTCCAAAAATTAATCTAGTTTTGCAAATCCCATTTATTTCCTATGATCACAGGAGGATGCACAGCTGTAAGTGAGAACGGTGATGCTGCCAGCAGTGTCTCTTGCAGAGAAAGTAGTCTCAAGTGTTCAGTCTACATTCATCTGTTATTGTGAACAGATTCATTTTATTGTGGTAAGATCTCGTCTTGTTTAAACAAGGCATTTCTGTGAAAAGGGGACATGAATATGATAACTTCATGATCTTTTTAAAGAGATGTTCCTCAAGTCTAAGGGCTGGAAGAAAAAGTAATCAATTAAAAATTTTTAAAAAATCTTTACAAATTAAAGAAAGAAAAAAGAAAAGCTCTTCTATATTTATATCGGAATGAAATCTTAAGTGTATGAGATTTTCTTCCTCTGGTACTGTCACTGATAGAAGTTTCTATAGATAGAACATTTCTAAAGATCAGGTTAATCAAAACAGAGAGAGTTGTGGATGTCTTTAACATTAATGCATCAATTTGACAGCATTTAGCATGTCTGTCAATCATATATATTCAGCAAAATTAAGAATACAATGTTTAAGAGAAAAAAATAAGTAGTTGAAAGAGAAGCTTCACAATTAAAGTTATAGGAAGTTTTGTCTTACCTGAACAATTTGAATTTATATATGTTTATTAATTGATTAAGGGGGAAATTATTTTAATATTATTTTTTTAACCTTTTGTGATAGATCCTTTTTTTCCCCTCAAACATTGTGAGGGTTAACTTTCTAAAGAACCATCATTGTCACCTACTCCAATTAAAGGACTGGTTTTCTAGTACTGACCTGCATTTTCATATGTAAAGATCACCAAAAAACAAACTAAAATCTTTTTTCTTGCAAAATTTTGCAAATACCAGAGTTTGTCTTAAAATTTAAGGTAAATTCAGTCACTAATATCTCAGCATCTGTGTACATCTCAGTTTAAATGAGGGAGAAATGCAGAAGGTTTACTTTTCACAAGACTTCTTTGTCTTGCAACATACACACTTTGTTACACTCAAATGATGCTATTTCATTTTTAGGGGATAAAAAACCCCCTTATGTCCATAGGCTTTAAAAGTGGACTTTCTGTTCTGTAGCTGGGACAGTTGCACATTCTCCCAAACAATGAAATTTGCATTTAAATTAGGACTTTATATTTGATTGGCAAATTTCTTTTGTATTGGTTTTGTATAAGTCTGGTGCTGTGAATTTTTTTTCCAATTTTGGCCATGGCATTATTCAGATCAGAAGAAATTAAGGAAAAATCAGGCCATTTTGCATGATTTTGGGGAAAGGTTTTGTGAAAGCATTCTTATTGCAAGTGTGAGAGAGCAAAATTTGCAAGACTCTAACAAAGACAACATAAGACATTATAAAAACTCTTTTCTGAAAAGAACCTCTGTTTAGATCTGATTTCTGAGAAAAATGAGGATTTTTTGTTTTCTGTTGTGTAGAAAAAAAATAACAGTCATGAGACTAATAGCTAATTATTTTTGAACACATAACTGAAAGACATGCTGATATTGTGAATATAACATTATTAAGTTTCATTATGAAATTACCACAACAATTTAAGTCAGCTGTGAAACACTAGTTCAAGAGTAACTGTCTCTTTTTAAAATAATATCATTAGTCCTTGTCATGCAGAGAAATGTAGCTAATGTAAATTTAATTTACATATCCTTACATACTAATTTTCTTTCTTTAATCTTGTAATCACCACAAGTAATTTTTCAAAAAGGTGACCTTAATAAGTAATTAACATTTTTCTTAAATGAAACATAACAATTCTTAGTTTATTGCTATTAGTGTTCCTGTAAATAAAGAAAAACTCAGTTCTAAAAGAAAGATGCTCAGAAAGCAGAAAACCTAAGGATAATGGTAAAAAATGCATTATTTCATTTAGAAGAGTTGAGATAATAATCAAAACATTAAAATTTAGATGTGCAAATATATCCACAGAGTTCACACCAGCTGTGAATCCCCTTAAATGATTCTTGTTGACCGACAATTACTATCATGCTGTCATCAATATTTTTTCTAATCAGGCAGAAAACTCAGAGTCTGCTATTAATTATTTGTATTAGACATATTGGCCAATTTATCTTCCTTATTCTATATGAATTATTCACAAATGTATTTCTCAAATATAGTAATTATTCTAGGACTATTTTCTGCAGGGAGTGGTGAATAGCATGTTCACAAAATAAGGACTGTGAATGTACTTTAAAGATAAAATTACAATTCTGTTCTAATTTCCATGAGTACAAATCCATAGGAACAAAAATCTTGCATCAGTGAGTAGAAGACAAAACTGTGGCAATTGGGACACACTTGGAATTCTCTGAAACACAAAGAATTTCCAGGGCCTAAGAAGCCCAGAATTGAAAGTATAAATATTTAAGTTGTCGAATTAACTATTCATTTTATTTGAATAATCTGTCATTGCTATAGAAAATTATTCTCATTGGCATATCTTCCTTCCAACAACTCATTTGCTAGAATATTCACAAGAAGGCGTCAGTACAAGTGAGAGGCTTCATTTAACAGTGAATATTCACAGGAAATTATTTGCCCAGCTGGCAGAAATAACAGTGGTAGCTAGAATAATTACTGGATAGCTGAACTACATAGTTTTAGCCAAGCTTTCCTGTGCAAAAAGGAATCACAGGGCTTGGGATATTTTAAATGAGCTTTTGATATTTCTTCAGTTGGGGTTCCATATGACATGTGCATGCATTGCTGAACTGAAAGAAAAATCCACTGTTTGTATCTGATTCTGCTCTGAGATATATTAATTAATCAATGTAGTAGAGTATAATCACAAGTAGCTTCTCCCTTTGACATCTCTACCATGTACTGTGTATTTCTGTGAGAACTGATCTCAATTAATAAGCTGGGAGTTTTGTAACCAAATACAGTGGTCATGAATTTATGCTACAATAAATTTTTTAAAATTTGTGATGTGATACACAATGACAATAATTTACTAATGAAAAACTAGGTTTAACGACTTGCTTTATCATATTCATAGTTAGTATAAGTCAGATGTTATTTTGGACTTTCCAAAGAGTGACAAAAATTTTCTTTTGTAGTTTCTTTTTCCCTTGAAAGATCTAGGATTTTTCATTTGATCTTTCATCCTGTGGAATTGGAATTTAACGTTCTAACTTTCCAACATTTTATCCTCCTATAATATTCCTCCCAAATTGCAGGGCAATTATAAGGTTGTTTTAACTTGTTCAGGCAGAATTAAATAGTAAGACATAATTATTAAATATTAATATATACTCTGCAACAACCTTAGACTATCTCTTAATGCAATTAATTGTAATGTTAACAACAAAAGTTTTCAAATGAGCTCCCTCAAGTTACTTCAATGGAAAAGTAATATGTAACTGTTTCCACGTATTAGAATAAGATTTTAGAATCATGTTATTCCATCCAGAACATTAAATTAAGAAATATAAGGTTTTCTTTTATCTCATGCCTCTATCTTTCAAAATGTCAGTCTATAATATAGTCAAGAAATATTTTACCATTTTATGGAAACTGCCTATCTACATGAAAAATAGTTGTTAGCAGCTAATATAACTGATATTTCACGCTTGAAAAACAACAACTAAAAATCAAATGGAGTAGCATTCTCCACAATTCCTGCTGGCTTAGTAACAGATGTGACGAAATTACAGATAAGTAATGACTTACACAGATAGTTTCCCATTACCTTGACACTTCTGCTAGCACTTTCAATGTCCCCCCGTTCTCTGACTTTTTAAATCAGGACTTGATACCTTCTAGAAAATAGTCCTTAAACTGATGAGACTCCAAAGATAAAAATGCGGCATTAGGTAATATGGCCTGTGTTATTCAAGAAATCACAGTCTAGAAAACTAAACCAGTTTTATTTAGTTGTAAACTAGTAAAGTAAAATACTTCATTCCGAACCTGAAATATGTTGATCTGAAATTCTTTGAAGATGCTGAAGTATTCTGTTTTCAATCCACCAACAGTGTTTTATGTAATCAGAGTAGGCTACTTTTAACATGAAATTGACTGGGATTAAATTTCCTATCAAACAGTAGCCAGAATAAACCTAGTAGCTGTTTCCTTTTTTAACTTCATACTCAAGAAATTTTCCATCTGCCATGCCTTGGACTCATTTTTCATAGCATCGGTTATGTGTTTGCCTTACACTGTCTCACAGGAATTGTCCTGCACTGTGGAATCCATGATGATGAAGCATCTGAGCTTGATCTGAGCAACACCTCTCCTCTTATGGCTGCTGCAGAGCTGGAGCAAAAGAGAAATTACAGCACGTTGTAGTCATTTAAGCAAAACCCATGTGTAAACAATGTTATTTCAAATCTCAGGCTCAAGTTTCAGATGTTAGCAGGTAGGGGTTTGAAGGAGGGTTGGCCAAAAATTCAAGGATACCTGAACCACTGGTTATAGGGAGATAAGCAATATTTTTTTCTGTCGCTTCCTTGGAAAAATATATGTAAATGTAGATCCAGGACAATTACTTTTTATCACATACATTATGTATGCAATGATTTCTCACTCCTAATTGTTTTCATTCTATGGAAATTTTAGCGGATTCAGTAGAAAAATTCTTTCCAAGAAACTCAGATATGATGTAGGAGGGCATTGGATAAAAAAAGAGAGGGAACTGAAGCTACAAAATGTATTTTAAGATACCATTTATCATTTCCCTTGTTCTTTGTTTTGCACTCTATCTGCTATGCTACAGCCATATCGCTGTTCCTGGCTGTGGCCATGTACCCACATTCTCAGTGGTATACCAATATTTGCTTGCATTTCTCAGGCAGATATTTTTTGGGTGATTTATTTGGGTGCCAAAATCAGACTGCTGTCTTCCAGATACCATTCTGATAAGATTAACTGTGTCATTTTCTACAGGTATGAGGTATTTCAATTCTAGCCCATTGCTCTCTCTTGATAATTAAGTTGTCACTCCTTTAAGCAATTTATTACAATATAGTATGCAATTGTTTTATTATACATGAAAGCCTGTAACAGGCAGGGTCCCATCAGTGGCCTGCAACTTGATTATGTGCATGACTGTCAAAAAGAAAACGAAATGCATGTCACTATGAAAAAGAATGGAAAGAAAAAGTTAGAAAACAATGATGTATGGTATTTCTAGGGATTTTTAAATGTTTTCTGAGAATTATAATATCTCCAGCTAATATAATTTATGGAGATTTGTTAATTCATATCCAAGCAGGTAGTTCTACATGCTAATTGTGAAATTAATAAGTTAGCATGCATTGCGTAAATAAACAATGAATAATAGAATATAGTAAAACACATCTATTTGTAGTGAGTAAGACCACCTTCTTTCAGCTAAAATTCATGAGACTGGAGATAAAAAAGATGAAAATGTTTTTTATTACAGAAACCTTGGTCCAAACCTGCTGAATTCAAGAATTTAAGATTGTTCTTTTTAGCAAAAATGTGAGTACAGAAAATTTTGAGTTCAATCATTTGTCCAAATACATATTCAATTACATTTCAAGTGCAGCATCATCTTCCTCAACTTCTTTTCTCAGTGATATTTTAGCAAAATCAGGATGTTTTTTAACCATCTTTCTGGAAGATCATTTTATGGTTGCCTCTTTCAGAGGTTTATTTCTTCAGAGCAGACACATGTTGTCATTGCTGCAGTCAACTTTTTAGCCACCTCAATAGTAACCTCTTTACCTTCTAAAGTTATGATCAAGTGTGTTTTTGGTTGGGTGAGTGGGTGAGTCAGTAGGTGATTGCAAGTAATTTTTTATTCCAAGAAACTTCAAATACTTTTTTATTAGGGATTCAAAGAAAATCAGAGTTTAATGGACTGAATCAGCTCCTATTAAAAGGCATGTAAGTTTGTCTGTTTCCTGGCATTATCACACACATAATGGGTCACATTCATTTATATCACTCCAGGGGCTGGTCTCTATTCTATGTAATAGTCTCCAGCATGTGCACAGTTTTCAGTAAAGTGAACATCAAGGATGAAGCATTTGAAATGTACAATTCTTCAGTGATCTAAGACTCCTACATCTCCACTACATTAGAAACAGCTAAATATGTTTTGAATAAATATTTGGTACAAAAAAATATAAATATATATACATATCCCACTGTGTATATGTATAATATGTATAATATTGATAAAGACAAAAAATCCATCTAGAAGTGTGCCCTTTGGATGGCCTCCAGAGTCTTGAAAGGCTTTTAAATTTGCAAGTAGTCCTATAAAACTGAGCTAAGTATCAAATGCATTAGAAAAGAATTTGAGTGCATTGAAAAAGAGTGTGGTTTGAAAAGATAGCATGAAAAGAGTCCAGGAATGAAAACATGTTAAAACTACCTAACATGGCACCAAACAAAGCAACAAATCCAGTTCCACATACACATTAGAAGTAAGAAGAAGACAGTTTAGCCCTATTATTTATTTGAGAGAAAAGTAAACTGAATGGATGTTGCAGGGAAAGCTGAAGGAGTCAATGCTGTCTCACTTCCCTCCTCCTAAAAAGAAAAAAAAAAAGAAAACCTAGATTAATTGTGAGCAGACTCTAAAGAAAATTAATTTTAACATGGAGACAGACACAGGCAGAATGTTTAAAAAAATAGCTTTAAAAGTGTACATAGATCAGATGCATTCAAATCTACAGGCTCAGATAAAATTCTCCCCAAGGTACTTAAGGAACTACCTAATACAATCTTGTAATCATTAGTCATTCTCTTAGACAAACTACTGAGCATGAGAAAAGTCCCAGGGTATTGAAGAAGGCCAAACACAGAATTTATTTTTAAAAGGAAGGTGAAAGAAGAACCAGAAAGTTATACCTATAAGTCTGATTTCGGCACATAGAAAAGGTCTAATTTTCTTGTTAAAGCAAACATTTTGAAAATTCTTAGGAGATAATAAGGTCTGAAAAACCCAGCCAGCATCCTTATTTCAATAATGGTGTCATTTCCTTCTTTGTGAGAAGGGTTGCTTTAGTGGACAATGGGAAATACTACACAGTTTATTGCATTTCTTACCTATAGGTTATATAGGATATCCTCATAAGAAAATGAGGAAAATACAGCTCAAATTAAACAAAAACAAAAAAAACCCAAAAACCCAAAAAAACCCAATTTTTCTGAAAACATAAAGCAGAGGTTTTTCTCAATTCTTTACCTACAATCAGATTAATCCAAAAGAACTCTTATATGCGGCTGTTTCAGTGTGATTTTATACCACACTTACACTAACTTAAATAAGAGAATATGTGCACCTCAGAAAAGGAGGAAAAAATATCCTTGGGGTGAGGACCAGACTTCAGGACAATCTTTGTAAATTGGAGCTATAGGAAAATCCTGCAGGAGGCAATTCAATTAAGAAAATTGCAAAGTACCATTCCCAGGAAGAAAGAAATCTGTCATCAATGCAGCATAGAGACAAACTGGCTATAGGCTGTCATATGGACACAAAGGGTCTCTTGGATAAAGCTAATTGAACTCAAGGCTATCATACCATTTCAGAATGATTCTACAAGAAGTGTTCTGTATAAAACTCAAGAAATTATTGCCCTCAATAATGGGAAAGCTTCATCTGGAGTAATATATCCAGTTCTGGGAGTGACAGTGATGCAGAGAGACCAGGCACAGTACAAAGCAGTAAAAAATATTTAGGAGATGTGAACTAAGACTTGTTTTGTGCAGATTCTTAAGTACTAAAATAGGAGATTGTGTAAGAGGACTTGATAATTGCCTTTTGGACTTTTATAGGATACGATCAAGTGTTTTGCAAGTCTACTAAAGCAAGGACAAAAGCAGAATCTCTTTGATTAGCAGTAAAAACATATTTCTGGATGTCACAAAAAAACTCATTCTAATACTGTGACAACAACTGAAATTGTCAACCCAGGGGAAAATTTGGAAATATACTTCCTTGGAGGATTTTAGCAGACCTAAAAAAGGTCTAATAAATAAAGGTCTAATAAATAAAGGTCTAATAAAGGGATATGAGAACATAAAAATAGCTGAAGCAGGTAACTCCACAGATGCAACTGTCTGGGGGAGAGAGCCAAATGGTCTTTCTGGGGTGGGTGGGACAATATTTCAGGCAGTCCCGGAGGGGTGAGGGTAAGTTAGTGTGTGGAAATGGATATAAGTATCTCCCCTAGAGTGAGATACTTATATCACAGTGAACCTCCAGAAGTTTTTGACTGGGAGAGCAATTTCACTTGTACTTAATAGTCTTAGGTTTTTTCCTCTGAATATTTCTTGTGAATCCATTTAAGATTTTTAGCAGTGCAAACACTTTCCACAGCCTTATGAGAGCCATGTCCTAATGATCATTTTAAGCCATCTGCCTGAAACCTCCATTTAATGCCCTTAGCTTCTTCACCTGAAAGAAGAAATTAAGTACATTTCCCTATTCTCTGTTCTGGTGCCACTCTCAGGCCTCACTAACATCTTCCCTCAGTCATATCTTTAGCTGGAAAATGAAAAGTCTTTTTGGGTAAATGTTTTCTGGGAATAGCCTAAGGTACAGTGAAACTGCTCATGGGCAGAGGATTAGAGTAGATGGACAAGCTGCTTTGAAGCCCTTTTAAACATCGTGAAACAGAGTCATGACCTCTATGATTCTTCCTACTGCTGAAATTTCAGGCATGTTCTATTTGCTGAAATCTCTTAACAAGAGTATAAATAACCAGTTTACCAGAATGTTGTTAAGAGAACTAAGGTTTTATAGAGAAGCAAAATGGAGTAAATGGCACACAAATGTCTATACTTTAAACAAAACCATAAAATATAACTGAAAATTAGATTTTTTTGGACAACCATCTAGTTTTCCGTTCTAGAGAAAATGGCATCTTTGAAATATGAATTTATAACAAGCTGGCAAAAAACAATTTCAGAAAGTATTTTCTACAGAAATTAGATTCTGTTATAGTTTCTCCATCAATATTTCATTTAAAAATTATCTTAAAAACCAAGGAATTTCAAATAAGTTTCTGTTTCATAAAAAATGGGTGGTTGTCAAATTTAAAGAAGTCCTTTAAATTGCCACCTACAAGCTGAATGGAAGTAAAAGATCACTTTTACATGTAAAAATAATGAATTCAGCTTGGATTTCTTGTTTATGGGTTTACAATAGCACTTGTTATTTGTCTGAGATTGCATATTCCTAATTGCTTAACAAGATATATGGCAGTGGACCCTCTTTGTTTTCCCTTTGTTTTTTAATATTAAACTACAGGTTTTACACACAATACATATAATCAATTCTAACATATGCCATTAAAATAATGCTTAATCAATCATATTAAGGGATTTTGAACAGACTTTTGGCAATAGTGCAATGAATGTAAATTTTTTTCTCTTAGAAAGTGCAGAAAAAACTAAAACATTAAAGTATGTGGCTAAGCAACAAAAATCCTCCATTTTTAGTTTATCCAGGATAGAATAGATCTTGGCTCGCATAACTTGGAGTTGACAACGATATTTAGACTCACTGCTCTTAAAAAAGCCCAATGCATACCAGGTCTTCCTCTTGAAGAAAATAATGTTAATAATGGTTAAGCCCCAGAGAGTCTCTCCATGCACTCTGGACCTTGTCATTCCAGAAAACATAATGTCATCTTGTTAGAGCCTTTGGCTGGCAGACATGGAGAGAGGCACAGAAGCAAAACCTGTAAGTGCTGGGTAATCAAAGCTGGGCTGCTCTGCTCTTCATATGAGCTTTGAAGCCTTATGAGTATCTGCGGGCAAAGTGGTACTTAGAGAGGATGCTAAAGATAATGTGTTTTGATTATCACAGAGCACATCAGGGAGGTTAAGGCAGCATTGCAGATGAGGCTGTTCATGTTTCCACACAAAACCATAGAAAAAAAATATATATTCCCTTATAAGCAAATTTTTAAAAAGGAGGTGTGAAGTCTTGTTGTAATGATGCTGATGTGTTGCTAATTTGTTACATTTACTGCATGGTTTATTGTCCATATATGAGAGACATCACCAGGCTTACACACTGGGGTTAAACTTGGCTGCTAAGAGTCTAAATTTGCTTTTGCTAGGCCTATTCCTTTATACTTCCCCTTTAGTAATAACTTGGTAGCTTTGTAATAAACAGACTATTAAAAAATTACTTAAGAAGTATTCAGGGCTAAGCACTTCATACTCATTAGATTTTCAGTAACACACCTATTTGTTAGCATCAAACGGTAATAAAAGGTAATTTAAATGGATCTGCAACAAGATTTGTAAAATCTTGTTAGGAAAATATGTGCAGTAATTTTAATTACTTTTATTGCTCTCATTATTTAAATGAAACATATAGATGTTTGTTTTTATTGGAAATATTCCTGCAAACTGAGAATCTAATTTTAAACACTTTTTCTGTCTCACTAATTCTCTTTTAAGAAATTCAGTTGATTTGCCATTTATATTTTCATTTAAGAAATTCTGCTCTCATTTATTTTGTTTGAAATCCCAGCTTTGAAACAATGTAAATGAGATCAGAATGTGACCCAGTGAAAATGGTTTGCCATCAAAGGATTCACACTTCAAGCTGTGTTATGTAGCTTTCCAAAAGTGACATCTGGACTCTTGGCAGGTTCCTCAGGCAGCTGTGCTGGTGGCTTAGAAATTGCTGATGGGTCTGCCATATGCAGTACCTGCAGTTTGGCTGCTCCAGGCTTGCTCCAATTCATTGCCCTACTGAATAAAATTTGCTTTGAATTATCTTCTATTTGAAATTATTGGCATACAATTCCTTTTTTTTTTTTTTAATTTAATCAGAGCTGTGGTCAGAGAGAAGAGTTCAGCTTCTGCTGCATTGGCTTAGCTAGAGAAAACAGCTCTGTGATCTGAGAATATCACTGTGCTGCTGGCTGCTGTTGAACACATCCCCAGGAGCTGAACAACAAGTCTGCATAACTCACCTGCGCCCTTGATTAGACATTCTGGGTGAATGTGTGGCCTGTACAGCTCTGGAGTGGCCTGGAATCTGTTAATTTAGTTTCCTAGGATAGAATTTGGTCTACATACTCATTATTTCATGAAAGTTTGAAAGCGGTGAGGTGTCAATAAAGCTGACAGTGTCTATAAACATGGGTTGCATTCAGGGAATATTTGTCTGTTTGGTATGTTAATAAGAAGAAAAATGGGACAAAACTTTCAAAGACTGACAGAAGAGACCACAGAGAGAGCTTTGTGTTCTTTAGCAGGATGCTTTAATCAATTTGTTTTTCTTCTTTGTCTGCACATCTGTACAGAGAAACATCCTTTTATGGCTGTATTGCTTTAGCACCTAGAGACCCATACTTCTTACAAGGTATCAATTGTGCTAAACTCTGTACTCTCATAGAAATTACTAATAACAGCAGTGCCTGGCAGCACTTTGCTGCGTGTTAAAATTCTCTCCCTCTTCTATTCCACTTTAAGTAATGGATACCATGCCCAGATTAGCACAGCAGAGATGCAAGGAGCAATGCACAACTGCTTTGCAAATGTTCTCAATGTCAGTGGCATGAACTCTGAAATAATCTCTCTAATCATTAAATTCTTGAAAGATTTTGATCATTATTACATATCCATCAGTAAATGGATACCACAGAGAGACATCTCTTAAAAAAATTATTTTAAAGTCAGCATGTACTCAGATACACACTTTTTATGAATATCACTAAAGCAGAATAACTAAGTACACGTTGGCCAGGAAACAGCAAAATTTAGATCACATATATATTATAAACTCCATCACTCTGAATGTGGATGACAATACAGGCTATTACATGTAATTAGTGAAACATAAAGCTTCCTGTGCATCTTGTGTGATGGATGGGGTGGGATGGGTTGGCCCTGTCTGGTAGCTAAGCCCTTGTTCTGTTCTCACTCACCCCTACTGGGATGGGGGGAGAATTGGAAGGACAAGAGCAAGAAAACTCATGGGTTGAGAAAAATAGAGTTTTATATGTAAAGGAGAAAGAAAGAAAACCAAGACATTGAAAGGCAATCACTCAATACCTCCCACCAACAGACTGATGCCCACCCAGTCTCTGAGCAATGACATAGCACAAATTTACAATGGGCAAATCATTTCTGACCAGCATGATTACCTTGATGGCATTTGAGGATCGACAAAGGTAATGAATATTTGACAATTTTGATTTCAGCAAGGCCTTTGACACAATCTGCTTATATAATTGCATTCAACTTGGAGGGCTCCTGTATAGATAGACAGAAAAGTAGAAGGATGAAAAAGTGGGCAAGTGCTTGAGTTCAGAAGTCACTGATTAATGAAGTCTAATCTACTCAGAAGCAGGGTACTGCAAGAATCTATATGGAACCTGCCCTGTTTAATGTCTTTGTCAATGATCTGGGGGAGAGAAGCGTGCACACTTGTCAGGTCTAGAGATGGCAACCAATTACAGAGTGCAATTAATATACTTTAGGGCAGGACAGGTATTCAGAACTGAGGGGATTATCCAAGAGGTCTATTTTGAAAATCAGCAAAGACAAATTCAAAGTCCTGCATCAAATGCGGACTAATCAGCCACAAGAGTACAGGATGGGGATAGACTGACTAACTGTGCAGCAGCTCTTCTGAAAAGAGCTGGGGATCCTGATGAGCAGCAATCTCAAGGCAAGCCAGCAGATAGCCCAGCAGCAGAGAGGGCCAACAGCCATGCAGGTTGTACAAAGGGGAGTATGGTCACCACTGGTGGGGGAGATAGTGATCCCCTTTGACTTGGAATCTGTTGAAATGCACCTATGTCCAGTTTTCTATCCTCTGGGGCATGAAAGGTACTGATAACTTGGGGTGAGTTCAGCAGAGGGCCTCCAGTGCAGGAAGGGCTGCAGCACTTGCCTGTTGAAGAGATGCTGAGGGAGCTGGACTTGGAAAAGGGGTGGCTTTGGGAGGGGTGACCTGGCAGCTGCCTCTCTAGTACCTATGGGGAGGTTAGTGAGAATCGTATAATTCTTACCAACCTCCCTGTAAGAAGATGGAATTGGTGAATGGCAGGATGGTGAGGGGCAAGGGATATATTTTGAAATAAAAGAGGTTCTGACTGGATGGAAAGAGAAACTTTTTCCACATGAGAACTCTTAGGTGATGGAATAGGCTAAGCAGTTCCCGCACTCTTTGTCCTTGGGTATTGCCAAGACCTGACTGGATAAAACTTTGACAGATATGGTAACTAAACCTGTTTTGAGCTGCAAGTTTTGAGCTGAGACTTTCTGAGACCATTTCCAGCCCAAATTACCTGTTGAAATTGCTAATCTACAGAGACTATAACAACTCAAGGGGTCACTGCAAATTGCTGTGTAGAAAAGCAAAATGACCATCAAGAGCTGTGTGGATTGGAAGAAAGATGCTTCTTCTAATCTCTCCTAGTTACCAAACCCGAGTTTTTCTCTTTAGAGCCCTTTTACCTCCTTTTTTATGTTACATTAAAATTTACAATTAGAGACTGAACGTGCTTTTGATGATTTTACTGTGATAATTTCGAGAAATCACAGGTAGATCCACCTGAAGAAAGTGAATTTCACCAAGTTCTACTACATCTTAACAGAAGTATAATGAGTTACAGTCTTTTTCACTCCTTTAAGTTCATAACTGTCAACTACAGGGAGCTTGAGACCTCCTTTCTGCTCCTGAAACTGTGTGGGGGAATAATTACCCCACACATAATGTTCCATTAGAAAACAGCTATGAGATTGTCCTTGAAAAAAGCAGTAGATAGAAGTGAGAACATGCTGTTTTCCTGAAACTGAGTGAATGGCAGTTTTCTTGCAGTTTCACCACTTCAATACAGTTCAATACCAGTTATCATACTTATCTTGCTAGGAATGAAACTGCATTAGAGCGGGTTATTTTCCCTCATGTACCCAAGCAGGCCATTTGTCTTACCTTTCACTTTCTGTGTGTTCTGAGTGTTTAAATAAAATTTTTCTACATGCAGGGTTAATACATTTTCTTTTTATTGAAATGCAGTTTTCTTCCAGTACAGTACAGGAGATAGAAAGAGGCTTAATACATTTGTCAGTGGTACTACATAACCTAACTGCTTTTGATTACAGGGAAACTGGACCTAATGAATCTGACAGCTCCTGGCAGCATTGTGCTCTGTGTTCTTGCTCACCTCAGTGATATATATACTGCTTTCATGCCTAAAACATGGTCCTCTTTCCTTAATTCATAGGCAACTTATAGGCCAGAATTTTCTGCTACATAAGTTGTATACAGGGCCTGCCTGAGATAGAGTTCAGTTTTCCCACAGCAGCCCTCACAGTGCTGTGTTTTGCACCAGTAGCTGGAAATGTGCTGTCTTCAACATCTCCACACCCACCACGAAGCTGGTGGTGGACAGGATCTTGGTAGAGGACATGGCAAAGGCAGCTGATCCAAACTGACCAAGGGGTTATTCCATACCATATGAAAAAGCCACCTAGGATTGACAGTAGGCTCTGCCCTTAACCTGATGCTGATACAGAGGCCCAATTGACTGTGACAGTGTGATGCATAACATACAATGGGATCTACAGAACTGTTCTTCTGTCTTCATATGATAAATTTTTAGCTTGTGAGAAGCATCTCAGAAGCAGACATGACAATCCCCTCCCTTGTCCAGCTGACAATGCTGTGGCTGACCCAGGACAAATGTGACCCTCCTGGCTGCCAGGGCACTGCTGACCCATATCCAACTTGCCCTCAACCAGGACCCTCAGGTCCCTTTCTCCAGCTTCCCCATTTAATATCAAATTAATGAGGCCATTTTTTATCAACCATGACCTAAACAACACACATTAATCATAGCCTAAACACCATCAGGAATACATAAAAATTTCCTGTGGAACAGTGTTATCACTAAATGAGTACTTTGAGGACAAAAATTACAATGAATAATCCTATATTGGCCTTTACAGGCTAGACCAAAATATAACTATGTAAATACTGAAGATAAAAGATAATGTAATACTACTGCAGGCTAACAACACTCCCCATGGATGCCAACCTTCATTAATTTTTGCTTTCCTGTGAGGCTGGTTCAAGTCATAAATAGAAGTTCAGTTCTTACTTCAAAAAATGAAGATAAGGAAAGTTGTACAGAACTCCCAAGGAAGCTACTTTATTCTGCTGAGGAAACTCTGCAAGAGGTTTTCCCGTTCAAAACATTTAATGGGAGAATGGGACGAGAAAGACAGGGATCTGAGCTTTAGGTCAGCTGTACCCACGCTGTGCTCTTAACCTTGCATATTGCCTCGCATTCAACTTACAGAGAAACATTTCAGACCAGAGTCGGTGGCCTATTCTTTTCTAGAAAACATTATCAGGTCTCCTGCTTGTTAATCCTAGGTGGCTTTTTCTGGCCAAAAGCTGCACTTTCATTCCCATAATAGGCAATCATATGCATAATATATTCAGTCTTTACAAAGAAGACAAACAATATTCCATCTCTTTGCAGATGTCCCATCTGGGATGTCTGGAACAGTAATGAGTCTATCCTTACCTTTAAAGATCAGTTTGTTTCCCTTCAGTGTCCTTGTACAACTGTTGCCAATGCAACAGAGAAGTTATATTCTACCTACAGAGTCAGGCAATACCAAAATCCTACTGAAGCCTAATGGGAATTGGCAAAGATAATGCCTTGACAGCATTCAATGCATACCATCCATGTATAGTATCTGCCACTGCCGTTTGTCCTCAATGTCTTCTCATTTGCTATAATTAGATTTTTATTTCCTCTCAGTGTAGGAATAAGACATTAAAACAAAAGAAAACATAGTCAAATAAAGAATTACAAAGAAACCCAAAGTCTGTCTTTGTTACTGTGAGAAAGTGCTGGACAGATGCTGATGCCTGCAGGCCTACAAGCTGGTGACACCAGGGTGCTCAGTCCATCAGTTCTGGATGCCACCACCCCACCAGCCTGTCTTGCTGTCTGCAGAATTGGGTTCATCTCATCATTATATGGTCAGAGCAACAGGGCAGTTTTCCCCCATTTAGGCTTCAGTGATCAGCAGATTCAGGGCAGTGCAGCAGGCTGTCCAAAGAGCACCAGCCACAGGTTTTTGATGTGACCCTGCTCTCCACCCTTCCTTTCTCGTTGCCGTTGGTTCTTGGGTTTGTATCTCTTCCAAACTTTGATATTTCTGTTCCCAGTAATGATTTCCCCCAAGATGGCATCACTGATACTATTATCTAGGTTGAGTTGGACTTGCAAGACATGGCTTTTCAAAAAAAATGCAGTATTTCCTTCCAATCATCCATGAAGTTCAGGTGCTTGTCATATAACCCCCTCTGAATCACCCGCGTAGTTTTTCACATCCTTTTTAATTATCTTAATCTCAGGCCTTGTCCCAGTCATTGTCCTGGAAATTTTCTCACAACTGTGACAATTACTGGGAGAACAGAAAATATCTTCCAATACATCTTGAGGATGCTTGAAATCAATTCTGGCACTGCAATTAATTACAACAAGTTATGACATCTCTTCCATCCATAACATTATCCTGGAAGAAACAAATAGACCTAAGAGTGGATAACAGTCATCAGGCCTGGATGGGGAAGAAAAGTCATTTAAATAATGCTCAGATAGAGTCTGATATTCTATCATAAGTCACACTCAGAGCTGAAGGTACATTGATTCTTCAGATAAGGCCTTGACTTTCCTAGAACTACCTTAACTGAGAAAATAAGATCATATGATCCAGAAATTGTAAACTATTAATTATTGGAGTGTATGGATGTGGCAAACTCGTTTTTCTAAATGTCTCTTATTTTTATTACTAGTGCATCCATTACCTGAACTAAATTTTAGTCAGGTTGCACGAGCACACATAGTGACTTTAATTTCTGTGGTAGCTGAGTGGTGCCTTTCAGCCCAATTTCTCAAAAAGAAAAATACTCCAAATTTCAAGCTCAGTAGAAAGGAGGTAATAAAAATGTAATGACACATTATATCAAAAAGGATATTTCTGATTTCTTTGAATGGATGAACGGATATAGGCTCAAGGAGACAGTGATACCATGAGGAAGATTAATTTCTGCAACTTCTAATAGCTTCTGAGAAATTAATATTCCTAAATATAGAAACATGAACATCAAAGAAGAATCTTTCATGCTTTCAAGTGTGAGGAAAAAAAAAAGAAGTAAAAATAGACATTTGAATGTCAGGAGAAAAAAATTAAAAATCAAATCTTTACAGTGCAAGTACCCACCTCCATGTTTGATATTTAAGTGCTTTCAGAGAGGGGTGGTGCAAAATTCTCTTTTTAATAAGGATGCAAATTACATTAATTGGGAGATTTACTTTGTAATAGTTATAAATCTATTACAACAACAATCTGATAGCTGAACTCTGAAACATTGCTAGGGCAGCTACTTGTAGCTTTAATTCAGGAGTCACTGATATCAGTCCTAACAAATATTGTTATATTAGTTATATATGTTATATATGTTATAGTCTAGTAATTGAAAAACTTCAAACTGTATTCTAGCAAGAACTCGAATACAAAATTTACTATACATATGATGAAAAAAGATTATTATACACTTGAGAACAAATGAAATCTTGATTGACAGCCAAGAAAAGAATAATTGAGCTCCACTGGGCACTGCAGGCAGTGCACAGACATATACTGCAGCAAGGAATTATGTTGCAAAGAATTACGGTGAATTATTATCTTATAAATGATTGTAAGATCACTTATTTTGGTTACTCAGTGTCTGTTCCAGGCGACAGGACCCTCAAGATATGCAGTTTGCATGTCCCTCTCAGGAACAGGAAATGGGATCTACTGCTACGATCTCACCCTGACAGCTGAATCACCATGAAGCCTTCACTGGAAAGGATCTTCCAGTTCTTCCCCCATGTAACACTTCTTCCCCTGTCCTTTCCTTCTCATTGCCCCAAGAGGAGGTGTAGGTGACTCTGGGTCCCAGGATGGCAGATGGGGGCTGTGAAAAGGAGAAGCTGAGAAGCAGGAGACACCCAGGAAAGTTGCCAGAAACCACTGCTTTTCCCCTGATCTTCAAATGCCCCATCTACAAGCCAGGAGAGAAAACCCTCTATGGATTTCAGTCCGCATTCTAGAAAAGCATTTAAGTTCAAATCTCATGGTCTAAGCAGATGCAATAATCATGGCTTATTACTCAGAAATACTCACAATTATTCAAAACCTTCTTCCATTCCTGAGAGAGGTGATTGACTCCTTGCTGTTTTTCTTCAGAGACAGGATTTCTAACAGACGGTTCAGGCATGTTAGCCCCAAAGAAGGATGCTATTGTTATCTCTCATTCTCAAAGCACACTGAAGATGTGTCTTTTCTGGATTGTTCTTCAGAAGCACCTGTCTCTCTGCATTTACTGCAGTCAGATATATAAAAAATGTTTATATTTTTTCAACCTTCAGCATGATTTTCTGCAAATATTCTTATTATAATTTTTATTATACTAGTTTTATGGTTACTTTTTCACAGTATCTCCTCTATCATGTTTTCTTTGCTTGAACACAATTTCCATTTGTTGAAGAGTATCTTTTTGTCTTTATTCACCTTTTTTTACTGTGACATTTAATCATCTTGACTGTTTACTTTTTCCTTTTGGTGACTTTTTCCTTTGATGATTTCTGTTTGCTAATATTACTGTTATTTTAAACAGTGTCTAGTGCTTATATGTTGGAAATTCAACTTACCCTTTAAGTTTTCTTTTCAGCAGTATCCTTATTTTTGTGTCATTTTCATTTTCTACAGTTCAAAGATATTGTAAAAGTTGTTCTCTCCTATAAGAATTTTGAGTTTGAATACCCCTACATTAGCACTAACACCATGATTGAATCTCTTTTGGTTCTCTGAAATAATCAGTGTGCAAATATACTGTATTGGTGAAATGTACATATATTTTTTCAAAGCCATTTAAAATAAACAAGTTTAGCAACAAGCCTTTTCATATTATTTTAGACTTTGTTGTTCCACTCTTCCTTTTAGAAACAGGCATTATTCTGTTCCGCCTTGAGTACAGTGTGGCCTTCCCTGGAAGTCACAGTTTCCTCAGTGATCAATAGTTGTTACCAAGGGCCAACTTCTAAGGAAATTAAAATGTTAAATTATTTGAATACTCTTCTGAAGGTGGTTTTGTTGACTGTGAAAGAACACTAAGAGAATATGTTCTTAATTTAGTCACTATGGTTGATTATGTAAGCTTGTGTGGCATGAATCCAGGCCTAAGAAGACAGATTTTAGATAGATAAGAAACAAATACAGATAGAGACTCCATATGTCCAAAGTATTTCAATAATTTAAGCCATTGTTTTGAACTTGTAACCTACTCAAAATAACTTAAAAAAAGCTGGAATGATGTGTAAATTAGATTTCTGTACCATTTATGTTAATATTTTAACAGTCAGATGGTCAGTGTTTAGATGATACACAAGAAATTTATGTCATTACATTTATCATTACTATCCTTTGTGGCATCCACTATATACTCAGTTTCAATAAATTTCAAAATATGGCAATAATACCATCTTCACTAATTCTGTATACAGCTTGAATAGCTTTGTAGAACACTTTACTGAGAAAAAAATTATATTAAAATATATTGAAGTAGTCAGGCATAAAATATTATGAAAATAAAACAATTGCAATGCAATGGCAATATAAACAATGAAGAACCTTTGCAACTGAGGGGAGTTGATGAAGGAAGTCCAGGTGTTTGCACAAGCAACAGAAGACTGCTATCTTTGCTGAAAGCATTTTGAACTTTTGCAGGTTGTTTGTGGCTTGTCCTGATCCATCCAGGCTGGGATGGCAGTGCACATACAGGGCCATCAGTGCTCTCAAAAACTGTTCACTCCTGGTATTCCCATGGTGGGAATCACACTGGGGAATCACTGAGACCCCCCAGGCTCAGCCCCTGGGTCAGGCTCTCAGTTTCCCCCAGTGCAGAGGCAGTGAAGGCTCAGAGGCAGCAGAGATGTGAGCAAATGTGCAGTGAACACCCATGGTCCTGGACTCACACAGGAGCACAGAAATGAAACACCACTTCTTTCTCATGGGAATCAGATGGATCCCTGGCATTGAATCAACTGCAAGGCTTCTTGCTGCACTGTTGTGAAGTATAAATACTAACGGTCTATGAATTTATTGTCAATTTTTCAAATAGAGATACATGCATAATTTACATTAAGGTATTTGTCTTAATATTTAATATTTGTTTCTCTGCCTTTTCATTTTCTTTTATTCTCAGAGCAATGGAGATCTCCATCAAAGAAAGAAAAAAAAAATTTACTTAGTTCTCAGTAGTTCACACTGCATGCTTACAGAATAGCCACTTTTTAATAGAGTAATCACAGTGTAAAGGTCAACAGAGAGACTATTTAAACATTTCAAGAGGGAGGACACATTTCAAGTTGGAGGATAGCTACAGGGATGTAAAATTGCACAAAAGCTTACAAAAGTTCAGAAAAAAAATCCTGTTTGGTTAAAAATAAATAGAGTAAAACATGCAACTTGTTTTACTGGTTAAAAAAACCCAACTTAAAAAAACCTTTCCTATTCAAATGAGAAAAAAATAAAAATTTTTGGGAAAACTTGTGCAAATGAATTACTAAAGCATATCAAAAGTTATTTGAGGAGCAATTAAAAGCAAAATGCTACACAATAAACTTTTAAAATAAAATGCACTTTAAAATAAAATTATTAAGAGATAAAATGAGATCTTAAAGAAAAGTGAGCTCTGTGTCCTCTATTCCTTCCTTTCTTGTGAGAAGTACTTATAAATGTCCTTTCTTGTACACAGAAAAATTGGACTAAGTGGACTTTTAGCCAGGCCCATAACAGCAGTTTTTGAATCTTGGAGCTGTATTGTATCAAAAGGGGTAAAGTTCTTAATAGAGCCTTGGAAACCTGCTTCAGAAGAAAAGCTGTCTCTATTCCTCATTGGAGTCAAGAAAAGGAAAGAAAGCTGACATAATCTTCAACATAGATATTCTCAATCGTACTAAATTCAGTTAAAAAAAAATAAAATATGCTAATCAGAGTAAGAAATGGCCAAATTGGAAGGGTGTGCACCCCAACACAAGTTCGAACACCCAGCAAAACAGAGCACCCTAATTCAGAGCAGTAACTCTGACCATGGAACATTTTGACAACTTTACTGAGAGCACAGCAAATTGCATTTGAACACAGAATAAGCAACAGGAAGATTTCTAGAATTCCTGGCTGAGGAATAAGCCTACAACATCATATTTTTGTTGGGTCAATTTCTGAGTCAAAAAGTGCATTGTTTTAAGAAATCTGTTTGCATGCATCATCATAAAAACGTCTCTGCTCCTGTAATATGCTCATTTTGACTCAGTAGCTGAATGGCTCATAGGGTTTTGAAAAGTTAATTGAATGAATATTTCATACAAATTCCCCATGGTACAATAATTTTCCCTGATTGCTACCAGATCACTAAAGCAAATGCTCTGCTTTTACAGATGTGCAGAGCAGGCAAAATGTGCTTTTGGCATGTTTTAAGAAATACTTAAGTAATGCTTCTTTCAGGAGATCTCCTAATTATTTTTACACATGTAATGCTTTTGAATAATAGAATTAAGCATAATGTTTTGCTTATTGAGACTTGTTTTCTTCTAGAATGTACGTTTTTTGGTTTTTTTCAAGAATTCTGTATTAAAACTTTGCATCCATTGGAAAGGTTTAGATATTTAATTCATTGAATTCCCCACACATGCTATGGTTATACTCCTACAGAAGAAGTGAGTATAGTACAGTTTGGTCACCCTGTACCTTATTGGTAAAGAATGCTATGAGTTCCTTATATCATGAAGAAAACATGATCTTCTATCTTTTTAGGTCCACTTATTATTGCAACAGTTAGCAGATTGCTCAACGTTGCTCCTTTAATCAAAAGTATAGTTTTGAGTTTTATTTTAGGCCTTCCATGCTCAAATATTTACATGTATGCACTTTTGCATGATCACTGAAGCTCTTGGTTAGCTCTTTTTCTGTCAAACACAGATGTTATGGAACATCTTGGTAAAACAGCATACTCTTGATATACCCTAAGACCAGCTCTTAAATGCCACATTTCACTTCTGTTTCTTAATTAGTTCTGGAAACATTTAATAGCAACACAATTTATTGTTTCAAATAATGTATTAATACTAACAAAGACAAAATTGTTGAGGCTTACATATGTCACATGAAAATATCAGTATCCAGCTTATGTTCAGAAATGTTTTTCATGTACTTTCAAAAGCTTAGATGTTAGAAAGTTGTAGTGGAAGCTAAGTTCAGAAACTCAAATACAAATTAGGTGCTACCTCATTATGTTTTTCATCTCTTTTTCAGTGACATTGATTGGGGTTGTACAGCGTGTAAGGACAGCTCTTGTGCTTGCTGACACAGGTACCAAATGCTTTGATCACAACCTGTGTCTGCAGCACAGTTAGTGCAGCCAAAGGAAACCATAAATTAACGTAGGGAATGCAGTTTTAGGGACCAAGAGCAAGAACCTTCCAGCACCAGCCCTTTCACATCTTTGGCTTTTCTGTCTGAGGCAATTTCATGCTGTATGCCAGCTACTTTGTTCATCAATATTTCTTCATGAAGGTTTCTATCCATCAGAGGAACAATGATGTCTGAGGTTTTAACAAATCTGTGCTCTAACAACTCAGATGTTCTAGCATGCTTCTCTGCCTTTCAAATACTAATGAATTGAAACTTGCACCCAAGTAATAGAATATGAATGCACAGAAATTTATATTTATATTTGTATTTTCACTGTTTTTTTCTATGATATACAAGAAGTCTTGGGAAAAGTGGGGCGACAGATGGAGTAAATATATATATATATATATATATATATATATATATATATATATTTACGAATTTGTATATGTTGTGTAAAAAATTTGCCTATACATATCAAAGTAAATTTTTTCTACTTGACATAGCATTCATTTAAACAGCATTCTATCTTTTAACCTTTAAAATGTTCATGTCATTAAGACATTTGAATCATGAAAATCAAACAGAAATTAAAACAATTCTCATTTTTATGCATCAGATAGTTTTAGCCTGCCAGTTTGAGTTTTAAAATATAAAGGAAGTATAAAATAAAACTTCTGGTCATGTCAGAGTGTTTGCAGGGAGTGAAATAAAAATGTGAGTTGAAACAAGATATAAAACAAATCCTTTGAATTAGGAAGCTGAAGAAATGGGAGTGTATGCAAAATAGCCAAACACCTGACAAAGGAATCAAGATCTCCATCCTAGCTAACATCTGATTTCATTATGCTGATAACATTATGTAGGGGCTGAAAATGGTGCAACAGCAATAGAACTGTCCCTAAATTCTTGATACAAAAGAATTGCCTGATATGGTTGGAGCAGGGAGAAAAGTGCATATAGCTAAATAAGACACGGTGATAAGACTGAAGAGCAGTAAGGAGACCTTAATAGTTAAAGCCTAAGGGACAGTACAGAGCTTATTTGGAAGACTAATTATCTGAAAAGAAAGACTGAGTGAGTATGCAGATGGCCCAAAGTAAAGAAGAATAAAGCAAGAGAATGCAGTGGCACATTGGCCAGCTTTGTAATGAGGGATCTCTGCAAAAGCGAGTTTCAAGAGAGTAAATTCCTTTAATGTGTATGAAATGATGCTGGACCCTGTTTCATCTCTCTTCTTGCAACTGTTTTCCAGAATCACATTTAAGTGTCCAGCAGAGATTTTTTTCATTGCAATCATTGTGCAGTACTAAGCCATTTCTTGTGCAGTGCTAAGCAGCAGTTGGTATCACCACAAAGCTCTCCCTGGCAGGAGCAAGCAGCTGGGTGTTAATAGCTGCATATCAGCAGCTGATCTGTAATGAGAAGTTCCCTAGAGCACCCACTTCCCAGCACTGTAAATGTAGCAATTTGCATGCTGCTCAATTAATATGTCATCCCTTATTTATGTTTTCCGTCTTTACATATTTTACATCCATGATTGATGATGTATATACAACAGCACAATAAACGCATTAGAAATACCAGATGGGTTGGTGGATGAGATTAGATTACTGTTGCTGTCTTTCCCATCACAGATCAACCAGATACAGTCTGATCAAACAAGAAATCCACTTCCATTTAATTAGCATAACCTCACTGTACTGTAGTTTATTGGGCGGTACTGTCCCTAGCACAATATATTAAGATTAAATGCCATGATGAAACTGTAAGTGCAGGCTTCATCTACTCTTGGAATATTTCCTAGGAAATTCAGCCAAACAACACAAGTAATTTTTCACTGTCCCCAGAGTCTGTGTCTGAATTAAAATCCATCAAACTCATGATCTGTTTCAGTGTTTGCTTCTCCCAAAACAAAGCCCCTCTCAAAAGAATCCAAAAAAACCACCAATCCAAAGACTAAATAGGCAAACAAACTCCAACTTCATCTAGGACGTTTGAAGATGTGAAAGCTATCCCCTGGCCCATTAGAAGGAAGATCTGAGAAATTAATTTGCATAGTGTCTTTCTGGGAAGGATGATGACTCAAGCTTTGCATTTAATATGCTATGTAGCATATTAAATTTTTTGAGGGTTCCTACAAAGAAGTCAGCAATTTCAGTACCTGTGCTGGCTATTATGAAATAACTGCTGTTTTTCTGCTGGATGATGAATCAGATCAAAGGAGAGTATGGTATTCACATGGCAGGCTGTGTATAATAGACTTCCCAAAATTATATCGCATTCTAGCACTAAAGTATACCAAAATTGCTGCTCTAATTCCTGGGAAGTGTTCTAAAAATTGGTCAGAATAGACAATAATTTGTCAGGATATGTCATAATTTTTCCCTATGCATTATTTCCCTTTATTTTCTTTAACTCTCTGATTGGTGTTATAAGCTAGGCATAGAGATTTCTTTAATAGAGATTTATGTGGTTTCTTTAATGCTTTAATCTTTGCTTCCATAATTTCCTCTCTGTTAGAAAACTGTCAACTTATCTCATTCATTTCATTCTCAAATTTCCTATGACGTACTATGATTTTATATATTTTTAATAAATTGGATGCATGGGAGTGAGATATCTCCTCAGAAGAGATTGAAGAGAGCCTTTATATCAGGCACATTTTTTCTGTCTCTGTGGCAACAAATAAATTCTTCCCATTTTCTAATAGTACACCTAAGTAATATATCTGCTTCACGCTGAATGATGCAGTACATTTTTCTCAAATACTCTAGGTAGCTCCAATTTTGCCCATTTCCCCTTTTAGCATAAATATTCATGAATCAACCTGTGTGAACTAGAGAACTATCTCAAGCTAAAGCTATCAAGCCAAATAAGACCATTTAATTCAATATTTCTGCATTAAAAGTATGATCAATTCTGGAATTTGCTGATTCTTTGTGTATACTAATAGTACATTTAACCCTGTGTGTACATTTGTGTAATTATGTTGTTTAGATGTACTTCAAAACAGTCTACCTCTTCATCAGTCTACCTCTTCATCAGGCACCTCTATATAACCTATTTTTCTTTTGGCAACTGCTGAGAAGGTGAGAATTTGACCCTTTGAATACTGAACATGTGCCAAGTTAGCAATTTAATGCTGGTTGCAGTGGGCTCTAGCTGTATGTTATTCTACTGATTAAACAGCAGTTGCACCCAACTCACTAAGAATTAATAGTGAGAACAATGTGTGGAGAAAGGTATTACTATTCTGTTCAGAGTGATGTGAAACCCAGTGAAATGTACAGGGAACCATCAACAGAAAACAAGAATCATATCTTTGACATTCTGGGGAAAATAGATCCGTCTTGCCAGTTCTAGAGTACTGAAGGTGTTGAGGCTCTAATAAAAAAAAGGGTTTAGGTTTCCTAGGGAAGCTGTGGTGGTAATACATCTTCAATATTTGTATCAGCAAAGACAGCAAGAGAGCTGTACTGTGAACTGCTCCTGGTAACTTTTCCCACTGCGTCCACAACTGCCCCTAAGCTCAAAGAGATGGCTGCATAACTGCTGTGTGCTAAACCTGTTACAAGTGAGCATTAAGAGATAAAAATCAGCTCCTACAAAGAAAGGCCCATTCCTGCTGCAGTTGTAAAACAAAGGGATGCTTAGACTTACTGAGTAAAAGGACTCCTTCAGCAATTCAGAGTAATATGCCTTGGCTTTGCTGAGTACACAAACCTCCTAAATCTGCTTAGGGAAATGATATGACAGAGCTTAGTGCTGCTCCAAGGGAACCCACAGGGAATTAACAGTTCCACCTGCACACTACATGGCCCTTCCCTAATCCAGGGTACATTTATTACCCTAACTGGATGACAAAATATCAAAAACTAGATGTAAGGAAATCTGGTTTTTCTTCCTGTGAGGGTTTGAGAAAAATGAGGATGAGAGCTAGAAACTTGTCTTCTAGTTCTCCATAATGCATTTTCAGTCAAATTTCTACTCACAGTGAGTAGTAATAATTGTGATAGTCTGCATGTTTTTGTTAAGTTAGTGAGCAAGACTCAGGTATTAGCAAAATAAATATTGACTAGACCACATACGATAAGATTTGAAGCCTTTCTAGAACCTCTTCATTACAAAAAACAATAATAATAATTGTGGTATCATCTACCACTCAAGACAATAAGTTACAGATTTCTTGTGCCTCTGCCTTTCCAAGTTAATGGTTTTGTTTTCATTATATCTTTTGGTCAGTTGTGCAAATCTACAGTCTTCTTAGGCTTTTCCATGGTACTTTTAACCATAAACATGTAAGACTATGATGGTGAAGCCCTTTTTCTCTCACTATATTTAAACAGGTACATTAATTTTTTTTTATCTCTAAAATCAGACAATAAAGAGAGGAAAACTGATGCACAGGATTTGTTGTCTCTCTTTTCTCATTCCAAAATTCAAAATATATGGAATGGCATTAGACTAGGAATTCTCTCCCTTTTAGGCTTTTTTTCAGTTACAATTTTCCTTCAAGTGAATTGTTTTCTCTCTGTCAACTATGTGTATGAAATTGTTAACAGATTTGATAATAACTTTAATTTCAATAACATAAATAAAAATATTCGTGATAAGGCAGCAGATATTACTCTACAGCTTGCTAGCTCAATGCACAAAAATATAGTCATAGATAAGAAACCAAGCTTTATCCTCTTTGCAGCAGCACACTACATAAATATCCTCTAAATAAATAAATAATCCCTTTAACAAATATGAATAGAAACAAGATATGTGAACTCTAAAAATGCCTTTCTGCAGTTATTAGATGGTAATATATGCTTTCTAAAGATAATGCACTTATTTCACTGTTACCCCAAATTCTTGCTTTTTGAGTAAATCCCTCAGCTAGATAATACAAGCTTGGCTTCAGACAGAAGACCCATATGTTTGGTTGGGAATAAATTATACTGATTATAAGTATAAGGTGATGAGAGCAATAAGTTTAATTTAATTTACTTTGAATATTATAAATTGGAAGTTAGAATAGTATTGAAGTATAAATCCAGCAATCTATCATAAGTTTTAGAGAGAATGATTGCGGGGTTATATTGGGGTTTTTTATACACACTGTTCTGAATTGTAGAGAGTATTGAATAAACTTCTCTAATTTTAATTTAATTGCACTGCCAAGAAGGTGAGCAACTAAAAGCTCCTGCCCTTATTTATTAGTTTCACTCCAGAAAGATCAAAACCATTTTGAATTATGATAATTTCTTTTGAGAGAAAATGCTTTTAAATGACCTTCAGCATGACAATAGAACAGTACAAGGAAATACATCAAAGATTTTCTACTGCACTTGGTGCCCACTTGCTGGTGGTAGTGCAGATGTCCAAAGGTGGAGAATGGGGCTGCTCAGAGTGAACAAAGGCAGTGGACCCAGGCTATGATTTTGCTGTCCTGACCCCCAGCATAAGGACGTGATCACAGAACTCAATTACAAGGAGCAGGATTAGGCTTTTAATGCCTGAAAAGCTCTTTGAAGTTAAGTGTTCACTGATTGCAGAACCAATATTAAAGTACAGCCAGAGATTGAAAACTGCTTGAGTGCTATTGCCCCTGCTCAAATAGTGCAATAATGCTAAGAAGAGAAATGCCTTTAAAATATTAGTTTGGAAGTCAAATCACTTCTGCTAACTTTATTCGTTGTTGCAAGTGTGGGCTTTCCCTACTCAGTATGAAAGATGATTCACATTGTGTTTAAAATAAAGTTCTGTCTGCATCTTATCATATAAAGAGTTGATTTTTCAAATTAGAAGAAGTCTCCAGAATATTCTGTAAGTATATTTCTCTTATCTTTTCACATTCAGAGCTGTTTCACGTACAAGTAGAAATCCATGATTACCAGCACCAGCATTTGGACATCAAGATGGTTTAAGAGTTTGCAACTACCTAAACTAGATTTTATTCCTCTCTTTCTCCTCTCTCTTCTTCTCATTGTTCCACTCCCCTGTTCTTATTTTATGAGCTTGGTGCCTGTCCATCTCCTCTAAGAGCAAATCTATTGAAAAAGAGAAAAGGGAAGGGGAGGGATGAATGTCACTGAGGCTTTCAAAGTTTTCAGAGTTAGTTTCAGAAAGCTGACAGGACAGCATGAATGGGACTTGTTGGGGTGCAGGAAGGTATGGCTTGAGAAGGGAAGAGATGCAAAAATCACATACAAGCACTTTGAGGATCCACAGACTGAGTCTTGGAATCAAAAGAAAGAAAAATTCTTCTTTTACCATTGACTTGGTTGTCTTTTGGAACCTAGGAACCATTGGAGTCAATGAAAAAGACTAATCACCTCCTCCGCTTAGGAGTCTAGACATCAGTTGTGTCATGAAAGCTTGGCAATTTGTTGTCCCTCTGCATTAAATAGGAAGAAGCAACTTCAGACAGGGTTTTTTCCCCTGTCTTTGGGGGAGAAATATTCTGTGAAAAAGCTTATTGCTTCTCAATCAACACAGATTTCCAGTGCTCAGGGACAAAGCCTAGTTTTTACAAAACCGAAGTTTTTAGGCATGGCTTTCCTTGCTTCTTCCTGTCTGTCTCGGATTTTCTGTGTGGTATTCAGTTGACTTCAGCCTCTTCAGCATTTTCATAACATCAGCTGGACTGCATCAAGAGAAAACAGGTATTTCCTCAAATTTTCATACTTTACTTCAATTGTCCAAACTTTTACACACTTGTTAACCACTTTGGACTTTGGAAAAGGCCCAGAAGATAGGACATGGTTGAAAGAAACATGAACTTGGATCTAATAATGAAAGATAAAAAGGCCTCTTACTTGTAAAAGACCTTTAGATGTTTATACATGTGCCAATAACTTATTTTATTTTATTTTATTTTATTTTATTTTATTTTATTTTATTTT
>JAHLSL010000009.1:19385730-19557788 GCA_025920805.1 Petroica traversi
TTTATTTTATTTTATTTTATTTTATTTTATTTTATTTTATTTTATTTTTTAAATTTATTTTATTTTATTTATTTATTTTATTTTTTATTATTATTATTTTTATTTTTTTATTATTAGCTCCCTTGGTTTTGTTTTGTTTCAGAGACTATGTAAAAATTGTCTTCAGTGTGTGTATAATTTCTTTCTTTTTAAGAACTGTATGGCATAGCAACTACTCACATTAAGGACTCTGTCATAAACTCTGAACACCATTGCATACCAATTCATACTAAACATAAATGTTCTGAAATAGTCCAAATTATGTTGTTAAAGTTATTAGCTGAAATATGGTCTAAAATTCAAAATGCTGGGATATACAGCAGAAACCTGAAAATTCCCAGTGATTGTAGATTGTATACTAGTGTACACTAGACATTAGGCAGCAGTAAAAACCACTGATTTATGCTCTAAGAGGTATTTGAAAGTAATCTACACATGGTTTCTTAACTCTGTATTTGTGAAAAGGTAAGTAACTAATTAAACAGACCAATAACTGGCATTAGTATGTTTTGATTAGTAAGGTATGATTAAAAATCTGGATTCTAAGCCTCAATTCCTGGCTAGATCACTGACTTTGCATAAGATGCTGTTTGCTTTTGTTCAGTTTATTTAACCCTAAACCAGGAGAATAATGGTTAGTTCCCAGGGCATAGTACTTGAGAGTGTTGTTTGGGGAATTAAGTAATTGACATGTGTGTGGTGTGTTAAATTCCTCAAAAGTGTGCAATATACTGTTAATGTGATATATTACTATTCCTCTGAGGGACTACATTGGTGGTTGGATGTACAGCCATGGAGAGCTCTTCAAATCAGTGTTTTTCAGAACAATTAGGTGGCAGCAGTGACCATAAATATAAATATTTTTATCTCCACTTGGCAAAATAGTTATGCATTTTCCTTTCACATGTAGATCCCATCATTATGATTGAGATCTCTATTGTTCTTTTGAGTGATTCCAATAGCCATTGGTATGTCTGACCCATAGTGGTCAAAGGTACAGTATAATGTAATTAGCAGGCACTGATAGAGCAAATACTGTGATGTTCATCATGAAGGAGAGCAGAGGCTGATTACAAGAAGGTTCAACGTTTCCCCTGAACTATAGACAAGAATATTTAGCTCAAATAAAAAAGTTAAGATGCCAGAATAGGTGAAAAATTTGGATTCTCTTTGCTTGGAACAGTAGTAGTTTATTAGTGCAGCATTATATGCAGTGAGTTCTGCCTATCTGGTGTTTTGTACAAACAAGCTTTTGATAGACCTTTTTCAAAGCCACATAAAGACTTTTTGGCCAATGGATGTTCTAATAAATAAACAGGATGATCCAAATAAACGGGAATGATCTAAATAAGCATCTTTAAAAACACCCCAATATATTTTAAATATAAATAAACTGCACCGTGCAGGAGAGTGTTGAAATACCCAGAGGTGCTCTGATGCTGGTATAAAATTTAGTTATGGGCAGATTTATTTTTGAAACAGAGATTTTGAAATTAAACCTCTACAAATAGATCCTTTTTACCCACAGAATGATGCTGATATATAAGATCTCCCTAATCAGGGTGTTTTGGAGGTTTCATGAGACAGAAATATATGTTGCTCTCAGACTTTTGGATGACACCTAAATTTGAGCTCTTATGTCTTGGCTGTAAACCAGAATGCATGACCTAGTAGCCTGTACACAGATATTACAATATCTACATACTGTGAGATAAAGTTGGCTGAATTTTCTCAATGTGTCCCTTATATAAACTTTAGGCATGTAGACAGTTTGCTAGTTTAAAGAAACTTAGCACTTAATACTGTGCTATAATGTCGATAAACAGAATCCTAATGTTACCATTCAATAGATGCTTACAGTTTTCTATATTATGAAGTTATGCTAAATGTAGCTGTCCATACTCTAATCCGGTAGATTGCCTCATTTTTCAGCACAGGTGTCCTTTTATTAACTGATATCACATTTCACTGACAGAGGAGAAATAAAAAAGGGGCCAGATTGTCTATTATTCATTTCCTATGTAATCACACTTTTGCACAGACTAATCTGAAGTCACACTGGCCAGAGCTAAAACAAAAAATTTGGAATAAAGATGGGACTCCTACAAAACCCAGAACATTACATTCATGCTATCAGCCTGAGAGCCTCCTAGCTGGAGTGTGCATCCAGATTCTGTTTTATTACATCCTGAGGGGACACTCAGTCATCATATTCACTTCCCAGTTACCGCTGCACCTTCCAAACTGACTATTGTTTCCATCCTTCCAAACTGACTATTGTTTCCATCCTTCCAGGGTTGAATTGTTCAAAAATGTCCAAGACTGCCAGAAAGTGATAATGTGCTTCAAAAGTAGCACATGGGGTCGGGTTTGCTACCCAGACACATTCTCTCTTTTTTCCCCATGGCTTACAGATTCCTTTCATGACACCACCTGAAGCAGGAGGGAAAAAAGAGGCTTCCCATCTTGCCCAGAAGAGCCTGGAAGAAAAGGAGCAGCAGAAATTATGACCAGTGGACTGTCAAACCAATGGGTGCACAATTAACCTAAGTATTCCTAGGAGAGTTTGGAGGGGGTTTAGGATTCATCCCTCTACAGTTCAGCAAGGACGCAAATGCTGAGAAAAGGACATTCGATACTTTCAACAGGCAAGGATTGTGCTTGGTTCCATGCATTCATAATTTCTAGGAGAAAGAGATAGGAAAAAAATCAGTGTAAGTTTTCCCCTTATAATTGAAATGTCTCATCCAGGACCCAAGTCAGTATCATATATTCTTGTTACTTCTACTGTATAAATTTTGCATTTAATTTACTTAACAGGACTTTACTGAAAAAGGAGTTTACATGAACAGAGTATATCAGCAGAGTATGAGATGAGGTCCACGGATTAAGATTTTCTTCTGAAAGAAACCATTTCCCTGTAACAAGGTTTTATAGATGCCTTATCCTAGGGGCAGAGTGGAACAAAAAGTATTTTAAAAAAATACTTTTTAAAAAATAAAAATAATTTTTAAAAAATATAAGAAAAAGAGTTATGACTTTATTTTTTGTTAAAAAAATCTATTAAATTGGCAGGGATTTTCTCACTGATTTCAATGTTCATTTGTCAATGAACCAATAATAGAATTTAACAAATAGAGAGCAATCACTCTAAACAACAAGAGACAGGTTTACTGTTCTAACAATATAACATGGCTATTGTTTCTTGCAGTCATATGCTTATCTCTAACACTGGTGTGAAATATAATTAAAAGAATGCTTTGATCTGTAAAGAAAAACAGAAAAATTAGCTTACTGCTTATTCATCTACTTACTAAAAATATCAGAAAGACTGGGTTTTGGACAATTCATCACTAGAAAATTGGCTGTCAGGGAATATGACAATCTCTTTCTACAAGAACAATGTAGTTATTAAAAAGTGTAAATTGCTTCTACATCACACAATTTTATCTAAGTTGGTTTGAAAATACAAGTCTTTCATGGGCCCTTTTTTAACAACTACGAAATTAACTTCACATAATATATTTGAGACTACAAATAATTTAAAGATAAATAATTAAAAATTTGTTCTTAATTGAAAATACATACCAGTTATAAAAGATAGCATTTTCCCCAAGATGTAGAACTCTCAACATGTTTTAATCCTTTCTGTCTCTGGTTCCTGTCTTCTGACTTGCAAGATATTTATATAATTATTAATAAATGATACTTAAACAGTTAATATGACCTGTATGAAACGGTAATTTCTTCTGGTGTAAATCAACTCCCAGGGGTTAAATAAGCTTCCTCTTAAGAAGACAGTAAGGTAACAAAGGATAAAAATTCCCTTCAGATTTTCCCTCAGAAACATGCACGGAGAGGCAGAAACCAGCATTTAGGAGCTGGAACTGTTCTCCAGCATTAGCTGGAACTAGCAGGAGCAGCAGGAGCGTTCAGGTCTCATGTGGCATCCTGTGCTCCCTCCACAGCTGCCACCAACAAATCAAAGCAATAGTTTTCGCTTGGGTACTGAATCAGAAAATTCATTTCCTTTCACTGCTTTCTCACCACTTTCTCCTTCACCTCCTCCATTGGTCTCTCCCTGCCTTAGGCCTGCCTTTGTCTTGCTTTGTCATGCTGCATGCATGACCAGTTGTGCTTCACGGAGCATCCATAAGGCACTCCATTCTTACCCAAGAGATTAAACCACTTCTGAGCTAGAGGTTCTGTCTTGTCATATACTTCTTTATTAAAAAAGAAAGCATTCAATTGCAGCTGTAGTTAAGGCTTTTTAGTATCATTTTTATGTGCTTAACAGCCAGCACAAGTGAGGTTTCTAAGCACTACTAGAATAAAAATGAAAGTGGATTCTGCAATCCTTTACAGAAACATTTTAGTTCTTAAAGATTCATGATCATTCGAAGCCAGATGTCTGGTTCCCTTGGGCACATCTGGAAATTCTTTTCTTAAAGTCTTTCTGTACAGAGAGACCTTGTCTGTCAAACAGCTAAACGTACACCCTGAGCAGGCTATTGATAAGAAAGTGGTAATTAAATGGTACAGGTGGAACAAAATTATTATGTAAAACATTTAGTGGTTCATCAAACATTCAAACTAATGTGTGTAATTTGCATTGAGCTCCACACTTCTAATACTTTTAGCTTTAAGTCCCAAGCTCATTTTACCTTAAAAGATTTGCTGGCAATATTCCTACTTTGGTTTTAAGTTAATGTGGTTCTGCCAAAGGAATAAAAGAAAAAAGCAGGCAATTTGACAGAGCTTTACAGATGAGTTTTATGCAGGAACTTAGTAAAGTGCTGGATCATGGCTCTCCTTCCTTAGAATTGCTGAGTAACTTCCTTTGTTGGGGTTGTACAATACTGAGATAATCAATTATTTTAATGGAAAAGATGCTCAAACTTCTCAGTTCTTGTACCAACTGCTTCCCAGCAAGCTTCATTCACATTCCATCACAGTAATTTCTTGATTAGGCCTAAAGTTCTTTGTGCCTTGAATCTTAAATTTTGCATCTAAATTACAGATGCATTTTAGGCAGAGAAAATGTTCTATCAGTTTTTGCTGAACACAAGTATGTGATGAAGATGTTGAGCTTTTAGAGAAAAAAAAGGCTAGAACCTCTTCTTTTGTTAAATTTACTGGTATTCAAACACTGGTGAATAGTATAGTAACATTAAATGAAGGAAACAAAGTCTTCAAAATGAAAAGGACTGAATTGTGTCTAAAATCTGTAACTAGAGAACAGAAAACAGTGAAAATTAATGCTAGTCTTTTTCAGTCCTTCTCAAAGGAGTGGAAAGGCTGGAGTGTTCCAACAACAAAAGGCTTGGCTTTGTTTCAAAGCTTATGAATGGTCAGCATCAAACCCTGTAATGAACTGTAAAATTGAGGGGTTTGCTGGTAGTACTGTTTTTTTTTTACAGGGTTGAACTTAAACTAGGTCCTGTTACTGCAAACACTATGACGGGGAGGGGTGCTCCAGAAGAATTTTTCCACATAGGTTCCTTGATCTACGTGAAGGACATTGCATAGAGGCCATATTGCCATTCTGCTTCTTTGAACATCCAAATGATCTTAAAAAAGAGAGGAGGGAGTGGACTGGCTTATCACAAAAATCAAATTTTGCAGTTGCCCCTGGATTTTTTTTTTAATTTAACCAAATAAAAGCAATTCCAGTTACTAAAAAATTCATCAAATTAATTTCATCAAAGACAAACATTTCTTTTTAAGAGAGAAACTTTTAAAGTGCTGACTGTACATAATTGGTCATACATCAGGGAATGCAACTTGTTAACACAGGCAGTGGCAAAGGTCTTTCTGATAGCAAAAGTCCTTAAAAAATACTTTTCATGAGAAGGCTTAACACTGCAATTAATAAAGACAGAGGAAAATATAGCAAATCTGACAATAAGTTTTAAGTGGAAGCACATGCAAACTGGGGCGTTTTTGCTTTTCTGTAAAATTGTCCCAGGAAATGTACATTTCTACTGGCTAGGAGGGATGTGCCTTAAGGGATAATCAGGCTTACATGAAACCCAGATTTTCTGTAAAGTAGGAGAGAGAGATTTCTGGTTTTTGCTAAGCAGAAGAGCACAAGGAGAAGGTTCATTTTGTAGAAAATCCTATATCTTATCCTGTCTCCATAATTTTCCATTATTAGTCTCTCTCAGCACTAGGTAATTAGACAAGGGGGAACCAGTATTACCCTATATTGATCAATTATATAAATTGTTAAATGAAAGGGTACAAAATGAATACATTTTTAAAGTTATAGACAATTTTTCAAAATTAATTTCCTGAAGTATCTCAGACATTCAAAAGAATATTTGTATGCTCTTCTTCCTGTTGTCTTTTGAATACAGATGTTACAAATTTTCAATCCCAGGTGGAGGCAATTCTAGCTTCTAAATCAACACAAGCCTTGATTTCCCAGTCTTAACTCATTTCCCCTTTATTGTTTTCTGTTTTATACTGATAATTCTGTTTTGAAACTTATCTTGTCTACATTTAATGTGCCTGCACTGCAGGGAGTACTTATCATAATTATCATACAATTGGAATCAAAGATTATAAGGGTAAATGCCTGTAAGGGACTTGCTAGGATTTAAATGTTGACTGTCCTGTTATTTCATGCCAAGCTTAGGAGCATTGTGTGCTGCCTTGCTTGGGTCCCTTAATGATCACTGTTCTAACAGTGTGAAACTGCCTTCTAAACAGCCATAAAATGTTCCCAGTTGGAGGCCTCTCTTTACAATCATTCAAATCGGTGCCAAAGTCTAATAGATTCAGTGGAATACAAACACATTCTTGAGGGTTGTTTTTTGAGTTTTGTTTGGGTTTTCGGTTGTTTTTGTTTTTTTGCAAAGATTGAAGCTGAAATACAAAAATATGCATGAATTAAAAGAGAAGAAAATATTTGTAGTTCTTGGAAGTATAACAGCGTCATGAGGGGGCTTGGAAGGACTGCACAGCTCCAGACTTTGCCCTGTAGCTGGGAGATATAAAATATCTTTGACCCTGTCTGATGACTCTGGGTGAATTCATATAAAATCATATTTAAAAATTATTTTTCATCCTCCTCCTAATGGGTCCATTTACCCTAGTGTGTGCTTTTACTGAAATATGAAAATAGTATTTTTATGAATAATTTAATATTTTGTAAATTATTTTCTTTTGAGTAGAAAAAAAGGGAAAAACCTAATTTTTTATAATAACGTATTCTGACATGATGTAATCAAAGAACACTTCTTAGAATAAGAGTCGGAATCGGGAATGGAGGGCGGCCCATGACATACAGTACAAAAAAAAAAATGAAACAAAAGCCTTTTTCAAGCTTCAGTTTGCCACACAATGCAACATAATTAAGTCCTTCAAGACTTTACAGGCTGTAGTTTACTGGGTCTTGCCATCTGCCACTTCCTAAAATATTTCAATAAAATATAATTATTAAGAAATCTTTTTCTATAACTATTTCAATGAGTTTTAACATGTGGGCGAGTGTACATATTTACATCAGCAATAATCAACTCCTTTATATTTCTGCTCACACCTCCACTTAGCAGTTCATCACAATTAGCAGCCGATTTCTGGACATCTACAAAACACAGGCAAATGGCTAGGACTCCCATTCTTGCCAATGCTGGCAGCTCTACCAATCCCTTTCCTGGATTTTCCAGCTCCCAAGGACTGTAATCCCAAAGACTTTTCTCTTATTGGAAAGCCAAGTCTTACTTTTAGGCTCAAGATCATATCTTCTCTTAAAAACTTTCTTACTTTTGTTATGTTCCACTCTCTCTTCCTGCTGCCACCTCCCCAGGCACACTGGAAAATCATAATATGATTTGGAGGTGCTCCTCCCTTCAATATTCATTCTCCTTGCAGTCTGAACATAACTGATGGGAGAGCAGAAAGGCTGATGCAGCCTAGGTTCACTCAGAAAGGGAGAGAGCAGCCAAGTGTCTTAGTCTATATTAGCTGCTAAGAGGTACTGGAGTTACACAGTAGCCAAATTTTTTTTAGGGGACCGATAGCCATGAGGGGAAAAGCAAACTAGCCAAACACAAACATGGGTTGTGTGTACCCCAGTCCACCCCAAAAAAACATAGAGAAAAAAAATAAAATTGCCTTCCTAATGACAAACTAGAGACATTTCACATTCAGTCCTGTAAGCCCACGTGTTTTCATAGCTATTAGGAATGTAACAGATTGTTTCTTCTTCTTTCAAGAAAAGTGGCCTTCATTTGTTTGTTTTTATATTTTCCCTTAACTTTATTCTCTCTGTTAATCTTCAACTATGCCTTTCCAATCTGTCCCATTCTTCCCTTTTATTCCTTCAGTTTATGTCCTGACAATTCCAGGTGTCAAAATATATGTCAGTGTTTTAATGCTCAGAGTCCAGCCCTGAAGTTTTAGGTTGTCAGTGTTTCAGTGGAGCAACAACTGTATCTCGGACCAGGTATCTTGGATACAGGAGTCCAAATCAATGCATCACAATGTTGAGAATATTGGCATGGTTTAAATCCTACCCATCTATAAATCTTAGGTAGTGAAAATAATATTTCTTCTCAGGTTTTTTTTCATTCCAAATAATCTAGTAAACAAAGCTCAGCTTCATATAGCCCTGTTTTGTTTTCAAAATGAGGGCACATTTTGCTTTGGACTTCCAAAAAGACAAAAAAGATGTTTCTTTGCTCGATGCACTATTTTAAATAATTAGTCTGAGTTTACTGCCATCCTTCAGGAAAATGTAATTACTGTTTTGTTTTAAGACTTAATGTATTTCAGTCTTCAGCATTTTCATGGAAATACTTTTAAGTGTGATTGGGGTTTCCTCAGTCTCCACCACAGGCTGGTTTCTTCTACTGGTGGAAGTAGAGAAAACATGAGATACCCATGCAGACCTCAGGTAGAGCAGGCATCACACCTTTTCTTATTCTTTCTCTTTGGCACAGGGGCCTTTTCCTTTCTTCCATGGCTGTTTTTCTGCACGAACTGGTTAAGAACAAGAAGCCAGATAAGGGCTCCTCTTGCCCCAGGAACTGAAAAGAATGGCTGCTATGTGAACCAGTGGCTGTTTCATCCTTATTTTCAATGCTTTTGAAAGATCCTTAAAATCCATATATATTCTGGTTTCCTCTCAAGAATTCACAAAAAAAGTATTATTCAACATAGCATGAGCAATTAGGCTTTATCGTACCATATGACAGGAGTTTCTGTTCCAAGCCTAGATCTCTTACATGTGTATGAGAAACAAAAATTTCACACTTAGCTAATTTTCCATTTTAAAAAGTACTCTAAACCGTTCTATAGTAATAACTTGTATTTTAAAAAAAGGCTATCTGAAGTGAAGCTGGACTAAAATAAATCTATTAATATATAGTGTGTGCAGGGAGGCACAAGAAATAAATGTTATATTGCTTCATTTGTGATAGGCAAAACTGAAGTTAAATCAAACTGTCAAAAATTAAAATTACCCCTCCTAAAGCATGCTTGTGTGCATCCTTTATGCTGTCAGCATCCAAGTGGGATATCACCTCTCCTGTGTAAGAAGAAAAAGAGAGGAACAAAAGCAGCAAGGCACCAATTTAATGATTGCTTTTATGTAAATGTATAAGCACGTGCAATCACGCATTAGAGCACACACAGGGTGACAACAGCCTCTATATGTCTATCACACAGAAAGAGATTATGTCATTATTATCCATCTGCACTTAAAATGCATTTTCCATTAATACAGAGAAACTTCTCCCAGACTGACAGATACAGTACAGCCCTTGCCACATCAGTGAAATTGTTTCCAAAGGTAAATTACAAGTCAGGCCTTGAAGGAATTTCTGTTCATAGCTTCTGACCTCTGAAAATGTTTTCTAATCTTAAGGCTAATTTGTGAGCTTTAAAGAGGTACAGATGTGTTTGGTTGAAGTGGATTTGCACCCTTGTGTAAGTTTTATTTCTGAGTATCACTTTGTATAGATCTGATACAATCTCTTTCTTTTTTTTAATCTACATTGGTATTAGGGAGTTTAATTGGAATTCAAGAAAATTTTGCCTAAATTCCAATAAAGTTGTGACATCCTACTACTTCATTATATTCATTAATTTGTCTTTTTGTATTTCAAAGCAATCATTATTTAACAAAGAAATAATAATTGTAAACTAAAATTAAGGGAATTATTGTAAACATAAATGTAATACCATATTACATCAATTTAAAGGGCAAAAAGGAACACAGGAACTATTACAAAGTCAGAAGTGACGTTCTTTGTGTATTGCAACATGTTATCTCTGAACATTAATTGATTTTTGAAATTAATCCACTTAGTTTCATATTTTTTTCAACACTGCTTTCCATTAGTATTCTAGCTATGAAGTTTTTTTTCAGTTTAGAAGTCCTTTATAGGTCTATGTATGTTTTCTATTCAAGGCCTGAATAAATTCATTATACTGAATGGAATATTCTTGGGAGGACTTTCAGGATTCTATTAGGAGAAACAGTTTGTAGTTCTGAACAGTCAGAGAGAAAATCTAGAACTTACTCTTTTATTTTTATACCAATCACTATATACCATTCTATCTATATAAATGTAGAGGACAGACTGTGCTAAATTATTAAAGCATAACGCTCAAAAAATTCACTAATGATACACCCACCTACAGATTATTTTTTTTTGTCTGAAAAACTGGAACCATCGCCCAGACTCTGAGTGAATCCCTGCAAGAGCAACCAAAAACCTACCCAGTGGAACAAAGGCGATCTCACTGCATGTACCCAGCTGGAACTGGCTGCCCAAATCCATTAGAAGCTGGAAAATAAGGTAAAATCTAAGTCAGAAAGCAATAAAGAGCCCCCTCAGGGGGAGCACAATGCTTAGACCTGCAACAGCATATGGAAGCTGCAGGCTGGGGAAAGGAATGCTGGATGTAGGAGCTGAGCTGTCAGCAATGATCACGGTGAGCTTTCCATTCCCAGGGGTCACCTGAATTGGCTGGATGAGCAGGGCTGAGCTGTGCTTTGTGTGAGGTCTGTGTTTGCAGGGCAGGCATCACTGGCCACAGGCTTTATTTGTCCTGCCAAGCAAATCATCTTTAGGCTGTGTGTCAGTGACTGCTGGGATCTGCTTGAACAGCCACCATGCTGATCTCTCCAGACATTCACAAAAGTATGTCCTGGCTGAGGAACAAGTGAAACACAGATGAGATCTGCGTCTCCTGAGTCCCTGACTCAATCCACTAAAGCCTTAAACCTTTTTCTGACCCTTAGTGACTAGAGACCCAGAGCCAAGACAAAGGAAGAAAACCCCAGCCTGTTGTTCAAAGGACTAAGGAGTCACAGGGGATCTAATGCGACATTGCAATGGATTACACTTTGTTTAACTGACAGTGTCTCCCTTAATCACTGTAGAAAATAAGCAGCCTCAAACTTGCCGTTTAGCAAAACTCTGAGGAAATCGAGTCATAAAGACTTCTTAGCTACATGCTCTGTGTGCTTTAGGCATTTCAAGCAGATGCACAAAACAATACAGGTGCCCAAACTCTGCCTATCTTTTCCTGCAGACCCATCAGTTCAAACTCAGATAAACTCAGCAACCCAGCCTAACTGGTGAGGACTTTGACAGGCTTCATCCAGGTGTTTGCAAAGTAGTTGTCCACATCTGAGCTAGTCATTCTCAGGCCCCTTTACAATGATTGGCAAGAAACAGAGAGAAGACATCTTCTTTTGGTCCAGTGAAACATATTTCATAAATTTACATTTCCCTCCAGTGACTACCATAGGATGTTTAGCTACAGCCAGCTGAGTTGTGAACATTAAAATCTAATTTTAGTGTTTCTACTAGCCAGTTTAAGTGGTTTTTCTGTTCAACATACAAATGTCAGAGGTGTTAATTCTTCAGTGCCAAGCTAACTGCAGACAGGCAACAAAGATACTGAACATAGTGCAGAGGATGAAAAACAGCTCTGTATCATAAAGGCAGGCGTTAAAACATTGCAGCTAAAGGACTTAGATCTGCCTCTTTGTTTCTATACTACTCATGTTTAAAATAGTGACAATGCACTTCTCTACCTCAGAAAACTTCTTAATATAATTTTGTAAAGAGAGAAAAACTAAATTTTCCAAAAGTACAAAAAAGCTAGAAAAATTGCACTGCTAATTATGGATAGCCATTCCTTATTGACAAGTCTATCTGCTTTTCTTAAATTAGAATTAAACCCTTTTCAATTGACCTTAATTAGAATGGTTTCAAGAGATGAAAAATAACTAATAATTTATTTTATTCTGTTTTTATAATTTTCAATTCAAACAAACATTCAAGCTCAGCTTCTCAGAGGTATCAAGATGGATAATTCATTCTGAAATCAGCCAGAGCTTCATTTGTAGATCCAGGTTCAAGGGGGTTTTTTGACACATTCAACAGAAAACCCACTTAATTAATTAGTAATGCCTTACTTGACTAACTGAAACGTACTGAGAACTAGAAAATATTAGCCATATTGCAGTGTACTGTTTTTATGTTCCTGACTAGATTCACTGAAATATCTGCATTAAATTATGCAAAGTATTAATATTTACCAAGTGCAAGTATAGCCATGTTTTCATGGTTTCTGCAATATCAGTCATCTGCTCCTAATGCCTTCTCCAACAGCTGCAATTGAGAGATGGAGTGATATGCACGAGGTCACAGCACAGCCTTTCTATGAGTTTTTACACAAAATTTTTCAAAAGGTAGAATGGTGAAGCTTTCTTGAAATACACATCATTATCCCTACTTTGGTAGCAGTGTGTCAGAAATCATGATCAGATGAACTAATTTTGCCTAACTAAAAAAAAAAAAAAAAGAATAGCTGAAGCAAACAAAGGTGGAACTCTACCCAGGATCTGAGGAGCTGCATGGCACTAGGGACAGAGGAGAGAAAACTGGACCATGGAGGGCAGGCCAGTAGCTACTGCTGAGGAGAGAAACGGGAAGAACTCAGGAAAAGGATGATCCTGCCCATCTCAGGCAACAGGAAGATAAGACCTATATCTGTGTATTAGATTAATCTTAATGGAAAGAATATCAGGATACACTGTGGTATCTCCCCCATAAATTTCCAGTATCCTGCAATGTCTTAGATCTACAGCTTTTTGGGGTGGTATATTCCTACCTACTCTCAATTGTTCTGTACGTTAATTTCAAATTCTAGGGGTGATTTCATAATCTGAAATTTACGTTTTATTTTGAGAAGAATTCTGGAATATTTCCATTCCTCTAGAGTTGCCAGTGAAGCAGACTTCAAAGGAAAATGTGAGTTCCTCATGTACTCTCCAGATTAAGATCTAATACAACTTGTTTAAGAAAAAACAAAACAAACAAACAAACAAAAAAACCAAAAAGAAAATGCAAAGAGAGAAAGAAGAAAGGCAAAATAAATTCATAAAATACTTTGAGTATTTTACAAATGATATGATGTTTCTACAGTCACAAGGGGATCTGATTCATCTGGGGCATTTTGACACGTTCTCTTTAATCCATGGATTTTAATTTTGCACCAATTTTCTCCAGGATTCCGGTAAATTTACTGTCCTTAGAGACTGAAAAAACAATAAGGACTTTCTGTTCTTTTGAGGCCTTCCTTTCTTCTGTGTCTCAAAGAGAATCAGGATTACCAATATTATTCAAGGTTTTCTGAGAGTTTTCCTTGAATTGACAGTTGGCCTCACAGGTCAACTTCATTCTCACCCACAGTTTAGGAACACTGTAGACTAAAGAAAATAAGAAAAAGTAAAACAGCACTCTTTAATCCCGTGTTATCACACAGAAATCACAGTTTCATGTTCAAATGTAGCTAGGTCATTTTCTTCCAAAAGAGAGATTTGGCATATTGTACTTTCCAAAACAAGCCCACTGCTTTATTCACTAGTAACTGCCCTTTTTGTTTTACTACCAGCAGTTACAAAGGCCAAATGATTTAGAAAGTGATCAAACTCTGATGTGTTAGAAGAAAACATAGGGTGGCCTCTTGGTTTGGTCCAAATGCAAAAGGTCTGCTTTGAAATGGCATTGCTTTTACAATTTCTTCAATAAAGGAAATGGAAACCAGATTGTAATGTATCCATTACTCTTACCAGCAATTCCCATCCTAAATGACTTCCTTTCAATCTTGATGAAGTCAACTAAATTCTAACTCATAATATTAAGTCAAGTATAATGCTAATCTGAGACTTTTCCTTTCAATAGTGTAATTGCTTTTACAAAGTATTGGAAAACTCTCCAAAAACTCCTAAACTCTTTTCTGGCAGTCGAGCCTGCTGCAGCAAATAACTCTTGCCCTTTGTACACATATAAAATATGTATGTTTCAAATCCCCCTTCTTTGATCAGGAAACGTGTTGGGGGGAGATAAAGATCACAATAGTATTTATCAAATTATATTTTATTAGATTGTTGCTATTAAAGGAAATAAGACAGCATTATTAACCACTATTAAAGCAGATGCTTGCATGGTCCATTTGCTTGTGTGCTGCCGCTGTTCCCCCCCGCAGGTGCGCGCTGTCACACGGGCAGTGCCACACTCACTGTCACTCCCTGTCACCCGTGTGCAGCTGCCCTGCTGTGACAGTGACCCCTGGGCAGGTGTGCACTGAGTCCCTCACAGGTCCCCCAGCAGCAGGGGCACACCTGGTGTCTCTGAGGGGGCACCTCGGATGGGGACAGACCTGCCCAGCCCCTCGCTGGCTCTGACATGGCCCGGGGGCTTTACACACACACCAAAGGCTCTGGGTCTCTCATTTCTTGAAGACAGAACAGGATGACAAGTTTTCAGTCTGTCAGTATTTGGGAGATTTTCACCTTTCCTCTCAGCATCTTGCCAATGGGTGTTGATAGGGCCTACTCACATCCCCTTTATGGCCCATCAACGTGTGTGCTGACTTCAGTCTCTTCTCCTCCCTCTAGCTGTGTCTCTGGTGCTCCCTGTTAATTTATTAAAACAATTAAAACACTAGCAGATATTAAGTATACTTTAGAGACTGAGGGTGGGGGAACAGTACTGCCAGTCTTACATTATTCAATTCACATCTGAAAGAAGTGCCAGTAAGTTTAGCCTCAAAATCTTGGCGGCAAGTGTTGTATTGTAAAAGACACAAAAATGTCTCTTGTGTTACATACAGAGCCAATTACACTGTTTGTGATTAAGAAAAACTGAGCCCAAGCCCCAGATGGTGTTTGACACAGTTGCCAAAGTGGATTATCTGGCCCACTGATAAATAAATATTGCAGATAGGTTCCCCAGATAGTAATCTGAAATTATTGCCCTGAAAATTGTGTAGTTGATAATGTGAAATAAACAAAAAATCCTTATCTGAAACTAAAGCACAGTATATTTTCAATGAAGAGAATGTGACAACTCTAGTCTTTGATGTGACTGTACTGAGCCACACTGTCTTCAGTCTTTTCCTTCTCTCTCCCTTTCCAACTTATGTAACTTTTAGAGTTTCATATCCACATATGTGGATTGTAGCATGAACAAAGAAGTTAGTAAAGTTATTTGGTGCCCATCATCACAGAAGAGATAGCATGGTGTTGGCTCTTCCACTATGACAGCAAACAAAATTCAATTACTGTTTGGATATGATCAATTATTGCCAAAATACCTGCCAAGTCTATTTGCTCTGTTGGCATAAAAAGAGCAACTCTACAGGGAGGACATAAAGTATTTCTGTGGTGAAGACTGAAGGCAGGGAAAGAAGAAACAGAACCTTAAACAGAGGTAGTGAAGACCATTTTGGGCCACAGTTTTGCTGTAAAAAGCCCCCAAAGTGTGACCAAGAAAGTAGTATCAGGACAGATCCCAGATGGAGCTGAAAAGTCTATCAGCTGTTCATTGCAGGTGCTCTGTAGTGCCTGGAGAAAAAAATGCCTTGCGGCTGGTCAGTGAAAAAATCACTGCCATGCTCAGTGTAAAAATGTCACTGATATTCTATCACTAACATTACAATTTACATGCATAACAAACTTTCTCACAGCTTTTTCAATAAATCAGAGTAGAAACGCCTGTGGAAAAAGACATTCACGTGTACTGATGTATTTTAGATTCTGACTATTCAGTAGCACAAGTTATGAGCCTACTCTCTTTTCCTATGCAAATACCTTTAATTTTTATTTGTTAATTGGCATAAAGTAGCAAATATTGAGTAGAGGTATGCTTATACTTTAGTAATTTTTCACGTGGTGGTTTCCATGTAGCTTTTGAACTCTGAAAGTCTGAAGTCCTGATTTTTTTATGGAAATGATAAATCAAGAAAATAGTGGGAGTCCAGACAATGGTGGAGAGATGTGTGTGCTTTTCTTTCTTACTTTGAGAACAGGGAAAGGATTGGATTGTAGATAATTTTAAGGTAATATAGCCTGGAATACATAGATTAATCTACACTTACATCACTATATGCAAGCAGATTAGACTAAAAGTGTCAATTTTGAAAACCTTTTAAAAACCACTGAATATGATACTTTTCTGGGTGCATATGAAAATTGTGGATATATGAGCATATTATTTTATCAGACTTTAATTTATGAGATGTGTCTTTTAGAAAGTGACCTGAGCTATAACTTGGAACCTGGAAAAAACTCACAACATTATTTGCTGTAATGAATTTCTGTGGAAAACAATGCTAGAAAAATGAACTGAAGGCACCATTAAGCGAGTGGTAAATAAAAAGGTAATTTAGCAAGGTAATTTATTTAGAAAGTGGAAGCAGACATTGTTTCCTCTACTTTCTACTTCTCACTGGCTCCAAAGAGGTTGAATACTTTTCCAATTGCTTCTATTAGGCAATTACTGGGGAAAAACTGATGCTGCCAGGCTCAAACAAGCTCTGTTGCTGTGACATCAGATTCCATGATTCAACAAGTCCAGCTTTTAACAATCCAGGGCCACCATTCCCATCCTCCTGACTGCAGAAATAGGTTCAACATTCACGGGGCCCTGACAGCAGTAACAACTGTGTGATCTGAAAACTTTGTTTTCTGCTTTTCTAGGTTTTGACCCTCTTTTTCATCACCTTTGTACTTCCCTCTTTCCACCCTCAGTCCCAAAGTCCCTACAGATACATTTTACCACCATTAGTTCCAGTTTCACTATGCCTTTACCCAGGCACTCCCTGCCTTATGAGTTAGCATTGGCACTTTTGCACTAGGCATTGCTGACCTTAGAAGATTTTAATCCCCAAAATACCACTGGACCTCCCCTTATCTGCCAACTTGGTCATCTTTCCCATAATTCTTCCTTAAACGCCTGTTGACACAGACAGTATGACACTACCCATATGTTTTTCAGCTCTTTGCTGTGCTACTGCCACAGACAGTAGTTTGTCACATAATATCCAGTGATTTTCTCCATCCACTGTGTTATCTCCGCCATTAGGCCCAGTTAGTGGCTTAATAATTTATTTGCAGAATAAAAGAATACAGGTTAAAAGAATAACCTGTAAATAATATATAAGCTATGTTGTTTTGTGTGTATATATATACTACATAATACATTTCTGTCTGCAGAGGATCTCTAACTCCTCCATTGTGTGGAGCACTGAACTCCACAGAATCGCAGACTGGATTAATTTGAAGGGCCCACAGTGGATCATCTGGTCCAAACTTCCTGCTCAAGCAGGGTCATCCCTCACCACATGGCACAGGATTGTGTCTGGATGGTTTCTGAATATCTTCAGTCAGGGAGGATCCACAACTCTCTGTGCAATCTGTTCCAGTGCTCAGTCACCTGCACAGTAAAGCAGCTCTTCCTCATACTCAGGTGGAACTTTCCGTGCATCAATTTCTGCCTATTGCCTCTTGTGCCATTGCCTGGTACAACCATGAAAAGCCTGGTTCCATCCTTTTGACACCCTCTCTTCAGATACTGATAGACATTGATGAGGTTCCCCCTCAGCTGTCACTTCTCTAGGCAGAACAGGCCCAGCTCCCTCAGCCTTTCCTGATAAGAGAGATGCTCCAGCCCCTTACTCATCTTTGCTGCTCTCCACTAGACCTGCTGTAGGAGCCCAGAAGTGGGCACTCTAGATGAGGTCTGACCAGGGCTGAGTAGAAGGGCAGAACCCCACCCTTTTCCTGCTGCCAAAAGCTTTCCTCTTCCTAAAGCTTCCCAGGACAGCATTGGCCTTCTTGGCCCCCAGGACACTGCTGGCTCAGAGACAGGAGTTGTCCACAGGAGCCCCAGGTCCTTCTCCACAGAGCAGCTTCCCAGCAGGGCAGCCTCCAGCCTGGGCTGGTGCAGGGGGTTATTATTCCCCAGGTGCAGGACTCTGCATTTGCCTTTGTTGAATTTCAGATAGTTCTCTGCCCATCTCTCCAACCTGTCCAGGTCCTTCTGAAGTGCCCACAGCACTTAGGTATCGGCCAATCCTCCCAGGTTAATGTCATCATTAAAAATGTTGGTAATCCTGTTTTATGTTTTATAGCTTTTAAAATTTACATCAGCTGAAAGAAAACTCAGGATAAATTAGAATATAGGGGCTACTGAGAGTTTTTTCATTTGTACTGAAATATATACTCGTCCACTGGTGCAGCCGTTAGTATTATACACAAATTAATTGCATTCATATCATAATAAAGAAAACAAGCTAGCATAGCAATCACTTTCAAGGAAACACATTTCAGAGAAACAGACTTCACTGTAAATCTTGTAAGAATTAAATAACTCTTTTTCTACTCCCTTACCCTGAAAAAGAAGATGACTTATCAAAATAACAAAACAGCCATGCTGGGACAAACTAAAAATCTGGTCAACCCAAATTTTTACTAACAGAAAAATGATGTCTGCTTTTGGAAAATAAGTGTGAAAAGAGCATAAACAAATGACAATTCTAGTGTAAAGTCCTCATTTTCAACAATTTAAAGATTAGAGACTTCCTTAGTCCAAGCTTCCATGCTTGTTGTGCATGTTTATACAACAGGACATTGATGGAATATTTTTTCTCCCATGAACTAGCTCTTTTGGAGATGGAATCAAATACTATCACTGTTCCAGCCTGTGCTTATTATAATAATGTCATGTTTCCAAACTTACACAGACAGTAAAGTGATCCTGAAATGAAAATACTAGGAGGAAACATGGTAAAAATTTTCTGCATATAAGTAATTTCAAAAAAAAGTACCTTAGAGAAATAATACCAGAAAAGTTTTGGGTTTTGTAACTGTTATTTTTTTATCCCCCAGTGTTTGTTTGCTGAATTTGTAATAATGCAACTGATTAGACAGAATGTAATATATAATTTTATGTTACTTACTTAATACAACATAATTCCACTCATTGTCTTTATTAATACAACACACTGTGACAGGAGGAAAAAATTGATCTATTTTAAAGTTATTTTTGAAATTATTATAGTGACATCAGTAATTTGCCCCTGCAACACAAGAATGTATTGAGCATAAAAACTGAAAGAGCTATATCCATGAGATTTTAGATTTTAAAATAAATATGCATGTATATAACCCAGAAGAAGAAAACAGATTCTTGGATAACATGGCAAAGAGTCACAGAAACTAAGGAGTTGTTGGGCCCCATCTTGATGACAATGATTAAATACCCATTGCCACACCATATGCCGATACACACAGTTACACAGATAAAGGTACTGAAATAACATTAACATTACAAAGGAAAATACTCAGATGTAAAGATATGTATAATACTATGGTGAGTTACTTGCACATCTTGTTCTTCTGAAATAATAGAAAAAAAAATCTCTCTAATTGAATCCTGTTTATCACAGGGTCACAGAACAGTTCGGTTTGGAAGGAACCTCTGGTGATCATCCAGTCCAACCCCCTGCCAAGGCAGGGTCACCTGGAGCAGGTGGCACAGGAACGTGTCCAGGTTTAAATGTCTCCAGGGGGAAGAATCCACGATCTCCCTGGGCAGCCTTTTCCAGTGCTCTGAAACTGTAATGATCTTCCTTGTGTTGAGGGGGAACTTCTTGTGTGTTAGTGTGTGGCCACTGCTCATCATCCTGTCACTGGGCACCACTGGAAAGAGTCTGGCACCGTCCCCTTGGCACCCACCTTTGAGATATTTATATGCATTAATGACATCACAAAGTGATAACTGTGCAAATACCTGTACTGAAGCAATAGGAACAATCTCTCTGTGATTAGGGCAATGGAATAGTTCTTGCTAAACTTTTACCAGGTAAATAGAAATTACTGAGTCTCTTTTTCAAGAAGTTTGACTATAAAATCAGAATCAAAATACTCAGCTCTCACAGCTATGACAAAGTCAAAAAGAACACTGCTCTGAGAAGAGCTCTGATGAGTCAGGTCAAATTTTGTATCTGAGATTACTTGTTTAGAGAAGGTCTTCAAGTTTTCTGTGTGAAATAACAAAGCTGGTTAGTTGAGGTTCATGACCTACCCCTCTTTCTGATATTTGAAACTTTCTTCATAATACATTTTACTACCTACTCAGTTAAGCTGATTCAACTCTATATGTGCATTCATGATGTGAGCCAGACTAACGAAATCATCAATATTAAAAAATAATAACACCCTTTTGAGGATATTCAGCAATTTCTGTTTGTTTCTCTCTTTCTCATCAGCCAGATTGCAGCACCACCTTCACAAGGAGCTGAGGGTGCAGGGCTGGGAATGACTAATTACATGGTGAAAGAAGGCAAACTAGTGCAACAGTTTAGCTGCTGGAGAAACCCACAGAGCTGGGAGACACCTCAAGCCTGGTTCTGGCAGGGCTGGTGCTGACACTGATGCCAATTAGCCCTGCTGGGCTCCAAGCAGTCAGATGTGGAGCCAGGTGTAGCTTGAGGTTAAGTCCTCTCATCCTGTCATTAGCTGCCTGGTAAAAGAGGCCAACCCCCTTCCTGGCCACAGCCTCCTTCTAGGTAGTTGCAGAGAGTGGTAAAGTCTCCCCTGATCCCCCTTTTGTCCAGGCCAACCAACCCCAGCTCCCTCAGCCACTCCTCATATGACTTCCTCTCTAGATCCTTCACCAGCTTCATTGCCTTTTTCTGGACACCCTCCAGCACCTCAGTATACTTCGTGAGTTGAGGGGCCCAGAACTGACTGAGAACTCGAGGAGTGGCCTCACCAATCCTGAGTACAGAGGAAAAGACCAGCTGCCTGCTCCTGCTGGCAATGCTGTTTCTGATACAAGTGAGGATGCCCTTGATATTTTTGGCCACCTGGGCTCATGCTCGGCCAGATGCCAACCAGCACCTCCAGGTACTTTTCCACTGGGAAGCTTTCTGGCCACTCCTGCCCCAACCTGTGCTGCTGAGTGGGTTGTTGTTACCCAAGGGCAAGACCCATCACTTAGCCCTGTTGAACCTCATACCGCTCGTCTCAGTCACATTGTCTTGGAATTATTTGTTTTACATCAGTTTCTGCTATACAATAGTCAGTTATCACTTCTTTTTCCAGTAATTAATTTTCAGTAATGCATCTATACCAATGATTTCTATAGGCATAATAATAATTTAACCAGCTGTTTTGACTGATTTTAAAAGTTATGAAGTAGTATTCCAAGAGATAAGTTATTCTTTAAGTATCCTTTCAACCAACCAGTATGAAACAAATAACCAGTGGCACCAAGGGCTATTTTATCAGATATAAAAAAAATTTTGTTTACCATCATGTGTGTTCATGGCCAGTATCATATGACACCATTGTTCAATTACCTGGCATATTTTTTCTTTGATATCTGCTTTAAATCTGCTTTAGTTAGTTAACCATTTTGCTTAGAAAAAAGATACAAGTTACTGAATGGGAAAATGGGATCAAATGGTACTGCTGCCTGAAATAATGAACTATTGTACTAACTACTTCAGAGAGGTCCAATGATTTATTCTGGTCCCATGTACATTCACCCTGCCATCACAGGCAGAAAAAGTCATTATTATATGATGAGTCATTATAGCTCTGTGATCACAAAGAACATTTTCTACAGATATTCAATATCCTTCCAAATTACATATTTCACAGAAGTAGGTCAAATTGAGCAGTGATTGAAGACTAACATTTCTGCAAGTACCAACTACCCAAATTTTATCAAGATAATACTGTAAAGAAGTGCTCTGCATATTAAGAATGGCTTATCTTTTTGTAATAGAGATCTAAAACTGCTGTGGGTAATTCAAAGGTCTTTTCTTTCACGACCTCTTTTTAAGTTCCTGCTCTTTTTCTCTTCAGGTGTTATTAACTCATGTTGTACAAGATCAAGGTAAGTTCTGAGTCACTGACAATGTTCACCAGTTCTGCATTAGAGTGAGACAAAAACAGCAGGGGAACTGAATATGGAAATTCCTGATCACATGGAATCTTCTGCACATCACAGAAATGCACTGGCACTATAGAGCTGGAGAGTGTCAAAGGGTCTACTACTGCCTGTCTCTGGATATCATATTGGCATCTATTCTTTATTCCTTAGTTCCTGCAAAGGACTTTTAATTTTCAGCTTTGTTCTTGGTGAATAAGATCATAGGAACATGTATTGTAGATTTGTGTCTACCTTTGATATTGCCCTGTATATCATTTGTTGGCTGTTTTATTCACCATCTGCATGTTCTTCTGGAGAAAAACCAGTCAATAGTTCCACCTGTACCACAATGCTTATGCCAGTAGGAGTCTGCAGAGTACATTTAAGTAGACTGTGGCAGGGCACCCCTGTTTTGGGAAGATGATGCTCCTGGCTTCAAACAGAGGCCACTGATCAGCTGTGACATCTTGTGCCAAAAAGGGAATTTGGTGTCCAAAGAAGATATAACTCTGTTCACCATTAATTGACTCAGACACAGCAGCTGCAGATGAAGGCTCCAGTGTGGAAGGCTAAATATTCAAAAAATAAATAAATAAAAAAATCCAATGAGCTTTCTATAAAATGGTAATAAGCCCATATAAGGAGAAAGAGAGGGTTTAAAATAGTACAGGAGAACAATCACAAGGTACTAATTTGGCATAGCAGCTCAGCAAAATAAATTGAAATTATGGTACATTACCCACTAAACCCTTACCAGATTTTTGGTGGACATATTAGAGGTGGTCAAAAAGAGAATTACCATCCTGTAGGAAAATCTGACATTTTGGAATCTGCTCTTATTATGATTAAAATGAAAAATTCAAATGTCAACATTTTCTGTGACACAGTTCTAGGGAAGTATTTCTTTGCAAATGTCTGAATTTCAGCACAAGTTTCTTGTTAACAATGTGAAATCATTAAACTATGAAAAATTATATATATATATATATATATGTGCAGATATATCTGGTATTATTTTACAACACATGAAGTAGCAAGTCATTATTCAGAGCAACCTGAAAGGATTCATAACATAAATGAAAGATTTTGAAATCATAAATAAATAGTCTTATCATGGAGAAGTGACAAGTTTTCTTGTGACAATACTTCAACTAGTTTCGGTAATTATGTAGGAATAATATTATGTTTAATGATATTGTCACATCATTTTGATCATTAAAATTTCTAAGTCTATTTTGTACAATCAAGGCCACAGGCACAGTTATTATCTGATGTTATTTATTAACTGTTAACTCTGAGTCATTCAGATAGATTCACAGTCAGTATTGCACGAGGCACCCAGATATTTTTTTCCTGAAAAAAGGCCCATTTGTCTATTGGCAGGTGACCTCTTGGAAAGAAAAATAAGCTTTGATTCCAGTAAATTAAGCCTAGTACTTAAATGAAATTACTGTTAAATTAATTACAATCTTATTTTAAAAGTTATTAAATGCTTGCTTGTGTATATTCTTGCATTTATATTTTTACAGAGTTGCTTATGGAAATTTAGCTATATGACTCCAGTAACTGCTGAAAATTTATTCCTTAATGTGTTATTTTTTTAAACTTCAGTAAATAACAGCTTTGAGGTTTATGGCCTAAGTATACTTTTTTAAATCAGCTATGTATCCAGGTTTTTTGACTGCTGGGAATTAATTTACAAAAGCAACACTTCATAGACGATCCTTCTTATGCCCTGTAGCATGCTTAGATGTTGGAAGGGTCTTTTATTGAGGATTTCAATGCTTCAGAGGGTTTAAAATGCATTTATTAAATTTGATGTTTCATTGACGGAATTCAAGGGACAGAAATCTCACTTTCCTAAATTTAAGCAGCACAGTTTGTTAAGATATCCTCACCAGGGCTTATCCCTGTTCTGATGAAGTGTTGGGGATCTATCAACCTCTCAGAGGAATCTGTTAAGAGCAGTGTGTGTGTGTGCACACGAGTGGAATATCATTTACTCTAATGTTTGGTACTGGGTACTGCCCTTGCTAGGTCTGGGCTTGACCAACACCATCCATTCTGTGAGATCTGGATGTGAGATGTCAGGCACAGTCCTTGGGTATTATGGCCTCATGTGGACAGTCTGCATTTTTTTTCAAATCAAAAATAAAATCATACTCAAGTGCTCTGTTAAATTACATCTTGAAATTAATAAAACTGTCTACAAGTCAGCCTCCACAGTACTTGTTTTTAATAAAACACATTTATTTTAGATTATTCCTCTTGCATTAACTACGCCACAGAACTGAACGCTATTTATTAGTCCACAGTTGTGATCTCACCAATTTAGTTTCCTGTATGGGACACCAAATGAGATGCTCATCCCGTCAGAGCCATTTTTACCAACCTGTCTTGAGATGCATGTGCACACCATGAGCATTTCCCAAGTTATGCTCCAATAGCAATTTCAGATTGTTTTTTCAGAATGATAAATGTGTAAAAAATGTGTAAATCAATTTTTTAAATACTTCTGAACACTGATTTTTTAATGAGCTTCCAAGATGCAGGCAAGGCTAAGTTGTACCAGCTCTGCTTCCTTCATACCTCTCTCACCGGCTTTTGCCTTGCAGTGCCCCTTAGTATTGCTAAAGGGGTGCTGCTGCAAGTTGGTCACAGAATCCCACCACCACCTCTGCATGCCAAATGATGGGGAGCAGTCAGGCTACACCTACATCTGCTTGCAGCCTTATCTCTTTCCCATCTGTGCTCTGACCTCTTGGCCAGCTCCCTGAACTTCAGCGCTCTCAGCCTCATCTATATGTGTGTTTCACAGCAGCTTGGTACAACCCCTGTGTATCCTCTGGTTCCAGGGCTCAAACATGTACTTTCTACAAGACCACAGTACACACATTTATATCCAGAATATTGCTCCTGTGGTTCCCTGTCTTGCATAAATCCATGTGTACCTTGGTACTGTCATATTCCACTTGTTGCAGTAAATTTTCTCCACAGTTCTCTTGAAAAAGTATTTCCATCGATTTATTGTGGTCAGTTATCTGTCACATTTTTACAGATTTTCCCAATCAAGGCTTACATGTTTAAATCCTGTCCCTGTCCTGCTACTAGTCCTTGCTGCTTTATGATAAATTAACAGCATAAAGCTAAGTTAATCTTTCAGGTCTGCGGCTCCATTTTCCTTAAATCCTACCCAGTGCAGCTTGGAAAACAAAATCCATTTATGCTATTATAGAATTTAAAACTGCAGCATTTAGTAAACCCAAATATTAATTTGACTATTATAATACCAGACATCAACATCCCAAGTAATTAACCTGAGTTTTAAAAGTATTATTTTTTCAGACAACGTAATTATTTGCAGGCTATTACATAGCACAGATGATTTATCTTTGTCAAATACATCTTTTATTTGTTAGTTTTAACTAGTCTCAATAGATCTGATTGCTACCATGCAGAGAAGTAGAACAAAGTAGATAAGTAAATGAATTTTCATTTTATCCTAAGCTCAAAAATTCTTCAAGCATATCTACTCAAAGTACAGATAAATTAAAATGTAATTTGCTCTTTTCTTCCACTTCAGTAGTTTCTTCCACTTCAGCCACTATTATTCATATAATGGCAAGCTGTAGGTCACTGCATGCAGGCAGCTGATATTTAGCAACTGATCTTAGTGGAGCTTAATTGATTGTCTTGTGAAAATTCTATGTTTCCTAAACAAAGAATAAAATAGACTCCTACCGTCAGATCTTTTTTTTCCAAGAAAATATCTATGAGCAAACACCTCAACAAAAAAACACAATTAACAAATGTATTGTTTCTCATTTAATTTTTCTTCAGACGTAATTCAATTTTTATTATCAATCAATATTTGTGGAAATGACTGTTATGGACTTCAGGGATAAGTGCATAAAATCTTGTTTCTTTATTCAGATTTTATTTGTCAGGATTCTTGGTGCAGAGTTTTGCTATTCTTTTTTAATGTGATCACTTGAAGAGTCCAATCTAAATCTGGTATGACAATACATACCCCAAATTTTTATGCAAAACCTAAGGGTGGTTTAATTGCAAAAAGTCAGCATAAAAATCTTTAAACATTCATCAGTTCTGACATAATCTTCTAGAATGTGTCTGGATGGTGGTTCCATAAGGTAGCATTTTGGCGGTGTGCATTATTAATGGCATTATTAATTTTTCTACTGGTTTTTTTTTCAGCTAATCCAAAATATTAGTGGTTTCTCCAACTTTATTTTAGGAATGTCTAATTGTTATAGCCAAATTTCCTGAATTCATTTCTATTGAGAAACATTTCTTGCTAGCTCTTTTATTGAGACGTGCAGGTCAGCATCTTCACCCTCTATTTCATCTTCACCCTCTATTTCATCTTTGGCTAAAAACATTCTCTCATTCCAGATAAAGGATTTTCTTAAGACCTGTAGCCTGAGTGACAGATCTAAGAGACAGCCTGACCTGTCCATTCACACAGATAAAACTCTCTCTTCCTTGCAACCCAACATCTGAAAGGATTTTTTAAAAAATTTCAGATTAGAAGGGGCATTCCTCCTAAGTAATAACCATAGAGATGCTGCTACAAAGATTTTGTTTCTACACCATCAAATTTTAGCCATTATTCATCTCATCCTCTCTTCTCCCTCTGCCTGCCCCTTCTGTACTCTGTTAAATATCTTTTCTGTATCCAGTTTGTATCCAGTCTTGCCAGTTATTATTCCTTGACAGGACCCCAATTATATTCTCTGTTACCTTGGAAAGATTCTCTTTCCATCTGGAAAAAAAAATTCTTTCCACTTGGAAAAATTTTCAACCAAATACCTGCATGTTTAAGACTTCTCTTTGCCACTTGAGAGGCGCTACTTGTACACAATTGTGTTGGTCTTTATACTCTTTAAGTAAACTCCTTTTTATTAAATTTCCTAGGTGGAAAATAATTTAAAAATCAGGCAACAGATACAGTAACAGTACTACATGTCACATTGATGTGCATGGTCTTTTTCCAGTGTTTGTATCTATCCGATGATTCATGCCTTGTGTTCAGAACACTGTTTGTAGAAGAGACTTTTTGTTACGGTTGTTTTTACTTTTTAATACAGCGGTTTACTAGTCATGAGCAGGACTGATGCTAGTATGGATAATGACAGTAACAATATCAGCAACTTACTCTGGGAAATGATCATGCACAGAGTGCTCTAATGACTGGAGAACTGCAAAAAAATTGACTTCTTGCTCTCTTTTCCTTTACAGCGAACTCAGACGTTTCTTCAGTTTCCCACATTTGCACCACTAAATTAGTTCAGATCCTCACCCCGTGCAAGGCAGTATGTGTTATCTAGAGTAACTTTATGAAAAAAATTTATTTAAATTTTTGACATCTACATAAATGCAATAAAACCTGTATGAGTTATATATGGTCCTCAGGCAGTCTTTTCTGAGTCACACTGAACTTGTGTACAGACAGACGAGCTGGAGAGAGTGCCTTACACTATAAAGCAAACTAGAGCAGAGCTCCTGCAGGTTAATATGATTCTTTATGATGTGTTACATATCCCACTTATTTCTTCAGCAATGGTGCATCTGACTGCCAACAAAGTAATATGAATGAGGAAATTCTGCAGTCTTATGTTGCTTTCTGGAGTTGTTATATCCAGGATAGGAAGAAGGCACTAGATTAACAAGACAGATTAAAAACATGCAAATTTAAGGAAAATGTGGTAAGTTAGGCACTTAAATGTGGTAAAGTACTTTAGACAGAGAAAGATTTAGATACATACGTATCACTTGACTTCTAGAAATATTAAAAAGAATCTTTTACCACCTGTGAGGACTTAGAGAATGCTGTTGCATGTCTCAAAACATGGGTAGAGGAGGAAGTTCCCATAAAATAAGCCACCACAGATAACAAGCACAGATGACAAACCAGAAATGCCAGGCCTAATGAAGGTCATGATTTGGAATTAGTACATCAGACAAAATTCTGCAGACTGTGGGAATTTAAGATAACATTTATCTGGACAAAAAATTAGCACAGTGGCAAAACTGTGGGAAAAGATACACATGCCAGTCCAAGCTGTGGAAACAGCATCCATGCCTCGTGGATACCCATGACCTGGACTTTATAAAAGTGGTACCTCCAGAAGAATGACTCTGGACCCCTGAGTCCACTGAAAAGCAGGGTGAAGAACCAGTGGGATGCCTCAGAGACACATGTGGTGATGATAATACCTTTCACTTAATCTCTCCCTCTCTCCTTCTCTTTTCTCCCTCCACGCCCCACCCCCTGGGCCCTTCCTGTTTCTTTCTATCTCTCCACCTCCCATTTGCTGTTAAATAAAATCACTGTAATTGACTTCAGCATATGGTCATGTTTGCACCTTAACTTGGGCAGAGGCATCTCTTATAATCAGATCTTAGCAACACCTAAAACTTCTCCTGAATATAGGCAAAATTAAAATTTTTAAAATGCTATATTTAACCAAGAACATCACCTTCTAGGAGGTACTCTTATTTCATGTTCAACTTATTTTGAAGATTATGAGCAATGTGATAAACAGACCCTTTAAGAACTAGGTTTTACTTTCAGTGAGATTTGTAACATGTATTTTTCTCCATCTCCAGCAGAATATGTTTCAATTCCTTCTCTCAGTTTAATGAGGATAGTGAAACTTAAATCAGAACTCCAAATCTTATTTTCTTACAATGTCCTAGGTCTCCATTTTTTAGTCTATAATTTCTTCAGAGAAATTACAATACAATTCCCCTCTATAGTCTTCTATAAGGTTCACTGTATTAAGCCAACTTATAAAAAAAAAAAATCCAGTATCTTCTGGAGGTAAGTTTTAAGTAGAATTTAGCAATCTACATCCAAAGGAACTATCTATAATACTGTTTAATTTAAGAATAATTTAAATGTTCAGCAGCCCATATGGGATTAATGACCTAGATACCTAGATATCTACAGAATCCATGAGAATTTCCTCTCCCGTACCTTGAATCTACAGTGTCAGCATTTAGGTCTGAGCCGGCCATTCAAAGCTCATTATAACGAATGACCACAAATTCATAAGGTACATTTCAGTTCTATTTTAGCCATTAATATTAAGATGAGATTATACCATAGAAGCACCCACTCACTGACCATGAGAAGTCTATTTTGTATGCATACATATTTATGCAGATGACTCAGACTGAAATGGGTGTACATTTTTATTTGAAAATTTAATGTGTTGCCTATTGTGTGTGCCCAGGTTCACCTTCGTGGAGTGGTTCAGCAGCTTTTGAGTGCTTCACTTGTATCATTTCTGATTCAACACTCGACCTAAATCTTCTGATGATCTACTAGACATCCATACTTGTGTGAAAACACACCACGTTGCTGACGACAGAAATCTGTGTGGGACCATTCAAATTCTGAGACACAGATGAGGTACATGGGAAGTGAAAACTGAAGTCTCTGAAGTTTTTTTCAAATTTAAGAAAACAATTTCCTGACAGATCAATGATTGGTTTTTCAGCATGAGGATGGAGGCAAATACCCTCTGGACTACTGCATTTGTTCTGGATAATCACATATTTCATACTGACTTGTGACTTCCTTACTCAGAGCCTGGCATAAAGAACCTGTAATGCCTGATACCTGTGGTGAAATTTATTTCTAAAGTCTCTGTGCTTAATGTTTAGTGAGAAGAGAATTCACCTAGAGCAAACAAACCCACTCATGTTCAGGAATAAAAATTAAATTCTTTGAGAAAGGAGAGAGACCCTTACATGTAACTAGCATAAGGGAGGACACTTTTTAGACCTATTAAAAAAGGAAAGTATGTGGTGCCATGTGCCCATATGCCTATAAATATATGTTGCATCTGTGTAGAGTTATCTTTATTTTGAAAGCTTTTATCAGACAGAGTGGGCCCACCTTCTCTCTATGGAGTTCTGAAGTTGTTGTACTTGTCTGGCATAGTGTTTTGAAACTATAGAAGCTCTATTAACAAAAATAAACTTCTGAGGCACCAGAAAGTGGATGCAAAGCCAAACAGGAAGGGATACATTTCGTTTATAAAACTGAAATTTATGTGAAAATTACAAGAATTTTAATGCATTTTAAATAATTTATTTTTTATATCTCAACAGTTCAAGAGATAATAAGACAGACAGTACAACTCTAAAGGAACATACACATAGCATTTGCTTTCACACTTTCTGAGGCAGCTTTTGCCTGAGGGAGGCTCTCAATTATTCTAGTTTTACCAGCTCCAAGGTAAGCTAAGGCTAAGAGATAGAGGTAACATGGGAAACAACTGCCACATCTTTCTGTGCCCAGCAATGTACTATTGTAATGTTGGTAATATTGTTGAATCTAAAACTGTGAAATGACCACAGAGTAGAAAGATTAATTTCTCTTTTTCATCATATTTCATCAGCACAAAGCATTATCAATAGTTCATTTTGTCTAGGAAATTACTCCATCATATCCACTTACTTGCTTGAATTTATTTTTTACACTTAGAGAAATGGAACGTAACCTGTCTATGCTTACTTTTCAAAAAACTGGGTCAAACATTTGGAGATGTATAGAGTATGCTGTTCACAGAAATAATAGGCTGTATCTCATCTGTTCTCTTAGGATCTGATCATTCCCTAGTGAATTAATGTTATTTTACAGGCAGGAATTTCAAACACATTCAGTACTTCTCTGGGAATCTACTATTCTGAGTGATGCTTTCTCCTGTGCAATTGAAATAAAAATTCCAGTGGGAAAGGGTAATCATAAATGAAGCCTTTTCATTACTCATCCAAAATATCAGATTGCTGTTAACCAATGGGGAAAAAGAACCCTGAAAAACAAGAAACTCTTGAACCAAAAGCAATGAATGAAGAATAGGAACAAAGGCTGACCAAATCATCAGACTGTTTGGACTGTTTGTACTTCACTGTGCTGCTTCTCCAGTAAATGTCACAGTAGTTAAAGTTCCACAGAAGAACCAGTACCTGTGACTTTGAGACTGCTTTCAGCTGCCTCTAGTAGGTGTCATCTATTTTCTCCTTCTGATCAGGCAGCCTGTAGCAAACACCCACAGCAGTGTCACCCTTCCTAGTCTGCCCTTTTATCCTAACCCATAGGCTACCTGTAAATTAATCTCATTAATCACTAAAAGAATACTCTTCAGCAAGGTGATTTTCTAAGTCATTCATTTAAGAGAAAGAACTGAAAACTTTAAATAGAAAGAGTGTCAAGGCACAGTCATGGTTTTTCTGTGAATATCACTAAAAAGTTGTCTACCAGAAGTATTTGTCTGTCTTCTGAGATGAAGGTAATTGGATTTATGCCTTCTTTCATTTTTGCTCTGATAGTCCATAGAATATTTATTAAATTTTTCACTTCTGAAAACTCTTCATTAAAGAATTTGGTCTTCTCTGGTTTTGTCAGAGAAAACATTGGTGCTCATTCTCTGATACTTGCCATTTGTTTTCACAGTCATAACAGGTATTTTCTGACTGGACTTTTTCCTGGTTTGTTTCAATCGCTTAGCACTCGCATGTATATGGTCGCTGACGTGAATGAGGACTGGGTGGTCTCTGTCATTAGTTTTCATCTCAAATAAACAAATGAACTAGAGCAATGAATTCTGCAATAGGCTTCCTGACATCTATAATCTCATAGACTGCATTTTACTCACAAGGCTCTATTTGAATTTACTAGTGAACATTCATACATTCAAGTATAATTTGTTGTCTAAGGCATATATTTTCTTTAAACTCCAACTGAGATCAGTTTCTATTCCAGTAGACCTCAGTGTGTATAACCTCTGTATGGAAGCTTGCCTAAAGAACGACATTGTGCTATGACCACAGGAAACAAATATTGCGAGTTGTTCTCTGAACTGGATAGCTACGTTAGAGTTTTTGACTACAAAATCTTGACCTTTAATATTTAAAAAAATATTTCTATGCAGCTGTTCACTTTATGTTAAGGTTTAGGCATAGAGTCATCCTGTCCTTCAACATTTTTGAAAATCCTTGGCAACAACAACAGGCAGGAAACATTCAGCATTTATTTTATGAAAAGACTGAGTTTAGTTCAGACTGAGAAGAGCTGGGTGTTGCACAATTTCAAATGTTTAACATCCTAAATTCTGCAATAAATGTTACACTTTAAAGGTTCATGTAGTATATGTGAACATGAACCCCTTGGATCATTCAGTCCAGTAACTTACTACTGCAGGCAATTATGTCATGCCACATACTATAGTTACCTGTATGCAACATGACATTCCTGCATCCATTAAGGATGCAATATCCAGGGGTTATTTTAGATTTGTCCATTAGGGAGTCATCCTGGGATGGTAAACTGCAACTCCACTGTTCTCTGCGCAGAGGTCACTTAAAGCTGGTCCACTGAGCCCTGCAGTAAATAAGAGGCAGCTAACTCCTCTTTTACTGAATTAAAAGCTGCCCCACTTTTTCTTGATTATGCCGGAGAGTGAGCCTACATGTGGGCAGACACCATGAGTGATTGAGTGACTGACCTCTTGGTATGTGGGGTGAGAAAAAGACAGTTGCCTTTTGTGGAAGTAGAGTGAGTTAGCTTGCCTTGGCCACTGGAGGGAAGAAGCTTCTTATCACAGTGAGAGTAACCATGCTTTGATACCTCATTATCTCAGAACAATTCAAAGTATCTTATTCTGAACTTATTTTAAATACTTTACTAACCAGACCTTGTGAATTTTGAATTTGGGTCCTTTTCAGTTGTGTTAAACACAATGATTTCACAACCATCTTAAAATATTGATTTGTGTTCCTTTATAGGGAAGTCTTTCCAGTACCACTTTACATTTACATTCAGTAACATATTTTAATATTTTCAGTAACAAAATCTCTGATGTCTAGAAAATTGTTATTTGAATTGCCACTTAATGTTATTAGTGATGAGTTATCCTTGTTTGTCCTTTACTTTCAGTTTGCATAACATTTACTCCACAGTGCAGTTACAAGTAGCAGTCTTGACTCTTCATAGCTATACAAGAAGAAACTCATTTATTTCACCCTATGTGTCAGATTCCCTTCCCTGATTCAGCTAATAGACATTCTTCACATCTGCATTCCAAACTCATCTGCCTTGAACACATGTGCAAGGTGTACCTTATTACCAGTGAAGTTTCAATAGAGTCTTTTAAAGGAATTATTATGATCCTCAAAGGTGCTAGAATCTCATTACTAAAGTGACTTCTGATAAATTAACTTTTTCACTATAGAATTGTATGGGTGGTTAATAAGTATATTGGACTATCCAATGTACCCCATGCTTCTTCTGCTGGGCGATGTAACAGCTGGATGCAAAAAGTCAGTGATTTTGATTTTTCACTGTTTTATTGGATCAACAACAACTAAATTTTCTCACTCAATGTTTTACTCCTTGACAAAGCCCTTGAACTTGTGTCTGTGTCAAATGTCAGTAATGCAAGACAGTTTTCCTACCACCAACATGAGGAATGCAGCTGAGGAATGCAGTACTCATATCTCCCTGATTTACATTTTCTTTTCATGACAACCAGCTACCTTCTAATCTTTAATAAATTCAGCAATTTTTGTAAACAACCATCAACTCTAATTTAATAATATTTCCACAACATTGCACAGATATATTTATTAATTTGTTTTAATCCTACAAGATCAGGTGTTTTATAAAGAAAGAAGACTATTTTGGCACTTCTAACCTGAAAATCCAATTGCTCTTAGCCCGGTTTCCATTATGCATTGTTTTAATGAATTCCCCTTTCAATACCGGTTTTATTATCTGCCACACTATGACACAAAATTAATGAAGCAATGTTCTTCATGGATATATCTGGTGACAATAAGTTGGCTTTTTGTTCAGATTTTTTGTTTATTTTTTTCCCGAAGACATTATTTTTGCTTTTTTCCCCCATTTATATCTTTATATCTTTCCCTATTCTTATATTCTATGCTTTGCAAGAATATCATATTAAGCCTCTCAAAAATATTCAGGGTCACTCCTTAGCAGAAGATGCTCCATTGTTGACATTTTGACAAAGATTTTGTGTCAGGCAGAGGTATAGACTACTACAACTAAATAGGTGTTAGCTAAACTCCAAACGTTTTAGTCAATATGCCTTTTTCTTTCTCAGTCATTCAGTACTTTTCTGTCTTGTGATTTAAAAGAGAACTCCAGAACTCATAAGATCTGAAAAATAAAGGCAATAAAATTGACTACATTTGTGCTAAAATTCCATTTGTAGTGCATCAAAAAAGATTGATTGTTTCTTTTTCTTTTAATAAATATGATCAATATGTAACAAGATAATATTAGGTATCAACTAAAAGATTCACTGATAAATGTCCTATTTGACAAGGTAACATGATGACAGCATTCCATCCAAATACTCTAGGATTGCCTAGATCTCTTAAACTTTGGAGATGCATTTGGATTATCAGGTTATATATGTATGGGTTAACATATCTTAAATTAACAAACTGAAATCTTTAAAGGGAGGAAAATAATTGCAAAGAGCTTAGATGCCCTGATTCCTTATTTAACCAGATATTGTTAGGGGTATGACTCCATTAATTTATATTTTGTTTCCACACTCACATGCAGAATCTAAATCAGATTCAAGCAAGGCCACTCCACCAGTGTTGAAGAGCCCAGCTGGTTTCAAGGATAAAAGGAAATCCCAACAGGTCAAGCAATCACTCAGTGAAAAGGAAAATTTAGAAGAGCCTGGAAAAAAGGCTAAATATGATAATCCGTGGTTTATCTTTTTACTGTTTGGACATATTAAGCATGAACTTAATGTCTCTGATAAGAGCTATGGTAATATCATTGATAGATACAGAAGAGGAAATTTTAGAGGGAAAGAATTTTTTTTAATAGGCTCAGTTTACACTGTGCTACAATTTGAAGAAATTAAGTCACTTTCCAAGTAACATAAAAAAAAATCATTTAATGGGGCCACTACAACAAAACCATCATTACTTTCTTCATATCAACCTCACTGAGTGTCCTAGAGATATTGGTCCCAATCACCCTCTCCATTTAATTTGGTTTACATCAGGTTAGTACAGCAAAGCATTCTAGTGCTCACCTGCCTGGCACAATCTATTCAGCCACAAGTGGAGACATTTATTGCCTGCACACAGCTACTTTTGTATTGCTGGCATAGAGATTAAAAACAGGAAGGAAGATTTGCCAGAAAATCTTCTCTTTGCTTCAGCTGTCCCCAGGAAATGGGGCAATGTTTCAGTATTCATCAGACATGCCCTAAAATGTGTGGAACAGCTATGATCTACCTCAATCTACATTATTAGGATGATGTACAGTCCTTCCTCTGTCTTCCCACGTGGCATGTCCTTGTTTTACTCTGTGCCCCTTGGTCATAACATGTCAGAGAAAATCTTTGGAGCAGATTCATATATCAAGCAAAAAGATATTTATGAACTTCTGTTAGGTCACTTCCCTTTATAAATAAATATCCACAATCTTTTGTAGGCCAACTAGCATATTTCATACGGTTGTCAACAGCATTCCAGAAAAAGCTTTTGTCAGTTAAAGGAAACTATTGTCAGAGTTCCCAGTACAGAAGAATATATATTTGAATTTCTTGAAAGCTGTGTATCAGAAAAATATTTTCCACAAGAAAGAAAACATCATTCTTAAGGCAGATAGAAAAGAAATAAGATAATTTCCTTTCTATCAAAAAATAAGAGAATAAAAATGCATTTAAGTATTTATGTCTGGAAAGGCATTTCAATATAAAAATCTTACCCATTTTGGAAAATCTATAAGCGTGGAATATATGAAACAGGAAAAAATTACACTGTCTTGAACATTGAATTTAACTTTCCATTAACTTATTATTAAATTATGCTGATGTGAGGGTTATTGTGCCCTTGAGCCAAAGTTTAACAGTCCACTTACAGTGTAGTAATAGAGATTTTAAGAAATGATGATTCTGTCATACTGCTGGAGTTATAATAGATATATTTGGATGACTATTCACATACAAATGTATTCAAATGAAAAGAGCATCATATCAATCATGATCTGCAACACATCATGGATTTTTTCTGGCACTTTATCTATTTAAATTACATCTAAATTATAAATACCGTGAATATCAGCAGTTAAAGTAATACTAGCCTAACAACAAAGGAGATAGATAGCAGAAACATTTTGTTACTTCCCTGTGACCTGCAATTTCATTGCATTTTATGATGCGATTGCAAGAACTTGCCTCGCCATTTTAACTTTGCAGAGATTTCTGCATTATTCTTAAAACTCATTACACTGCAAAAGCACAGACCTTTGTTGAGAGGCACATATTGTGTGCCTTAAATTGTATTCTTACTGACTGCATGTCCTAAAAGGCCCTGAAATAAAGTGCCCAATGTTAATAATAATTATCACTTTTTAATTTTTTTAACATTGTGGATGTAGAGCATTTCATTTACTTCACTTGTTTTGACACCTTTCCAACTTGTATCCTACCTTAGTCATGCTTTCTTAAACAAATATTTTTGAGGCAAAGCAGCAATGGCTATATTTCAAATCTGTATCCAGTAACAGATTCATGCCTTGAAAAGAAATAGTCTCTTTCCTAAAGACGTTTTCTGTAGCGGTGGTTCAAGCTCAGAGAATGACATATCCCCTGAAGAATTTCTGGGGGCCTAGAAAGTGAGGCCCCTCTGAAGGTAGAGTGAAGTTTGGCCTTGGAAAGGGAGTCGAACTCCCCCCCGCTTGCCTCTCAGTTAACAATAGTATCTTGTGTCTCACTCTTTCCTCCCTTCCTCCTTCCTGACTGCATCCTGAACTTCGACCCTGCTCCGTGTCCTCCCCTGTACCATTATGAGATAAGTTGTAACCCTCAGAATAAAAGTCTGAATGTTGGGCTATTCCGGGTCTTTTGCCCCTGAGCCCAAGCAGAGCGGACCCTCGTGTCTTGTGTCTGATTTGGGGCTCCGGGCAAAGGAACACTCTCTCTCTCAGCGGCTCTCCGGTTTTTAGGACAGCGGCCACCATCCCAGGGAAGCCCGGTTCGAGGCGAGGGGAAAAGAAGTCCCTAGCTGAAGCTGACTTAACGAAAAGGAAACTCTCAGAACAAGCCGCTGAGCTGCCGGCCGTCCCTGTGGTCAGCTGTCCAGCCCTCGCCACTGGCCACAGTTTTCTTCCTTTACCCTATTTCCAAAATAAAATGGTGGAAGTGGGGGGGGTGGGGGGGGTGGTGGGGAGAGAAGGGGAGGGAAGCCCCTCAAATCACAAATTTATAAAAGCTGTAGATAAGTAAAAATGTTTCATTTTCTAAACTTCTGGAAAATTTGTCAGACTAAATATAAGCACTTCAGTAGAAGAAAAAACTAGAATTTTTTAGATTAAACCAAGCTTACTTGTTCCTTTTATTGAGTGTAACAAAATCCATGCAACTCATCCAGGAGAAAAGATCCAATTGGATACCATAGCTGTGCTGTCAGAGAATGAAATGGTTCATGCCTTAAACATTGTTATGAAGGAGTTTTGCCCATTATAGCAAAAAGTGCATAAAGTTACAACCACCATAGCCCACGCCTCCCTGAAAATGCCTGACTGTAACTTTGGACTTTGAGTTAAGCCACCTAGAAAAGATAAAGGGGACACTACTGTTCAATCATCTCAGGTCTAGGTGATGCCAGAATGATTTTTGTCTTTTTTTTATATTCCTTTTACACAGTTCTATGTATCCACAAGTATTGGCATGCATACTTGTAACCCTTCACTTAGTTCAGCGCTTAGTGTTTTATAAGTGTTCTGCAGGCCCTGAGACTGAACACCCAGAACTGCAGAGCCAGGGAGACAACACATTCCTACTATCTCAGGAACCCAAGATCTCCTAGCAGGACAGATTCTGTAAACTAGCGGTTAGCCCACCCCAGCCCCATTATTGGGCCCCCTTGTTAGATATGCTAATGTGTAAAGTCTATAACTGGTGTGTGCGATTGATGGGGGGGGTGCATTTGCCACGCTGTCACCTGCGTGAAGTGGATGCATCAAACAGGATCCTGATTAAAATACTCAGGTAAAGACCCGAACCCTCTTAACCATGTCTAGCTTCATTTTCCTAACACCAAGAAAAAGGCATCATAGGGAGAAACAAACAAGGCTGAGGCAGAGGCCTTTCCACCATAAGAAAGCCAAAGGCAGCAGAAAATCATCCCTGCTGGGTTTGTGCTGGGGGAGACCGCAGCCAACAGGGCCAGGCTTACACAGACTCCCCCCACATGAGGTGGTGGAGGAGGTTTTGGGTGCATGGTGCAACCTCTGGTGGGAGGCACTGAACACCCATCCCCTCTTACACAACCCCAGCCCCACAGGCCACATCCATGGGACATCCACGTGAGAGGCAGCTGAGGAGGTCAGAATCCATGGAAGATCCCCAAAGTGCTCCCCTGAGGCCTTGCATCACAGGATTGCACGTGATGCAAAGTGATGTAACAGGTCCACGGGCTGCTGTGTCAATGTCCCCCCACAGGTGAGGTACCTGGACATCCCCACATGGCCTGAACATATAGTGATCAATTGGATTCTATGTTTTTTGGAGGCACCCTTACCACCAAGAAGAGGATCATCCACCACCAGCTGGAGAGGATCATCGGGACACCAGTGGGATCCACGGAGTGGTGATATTTTCTTTAATCTGTCTCTGTCATTCTCTTTCTGTTCCCCGCCTCTTTTCTTTCTCTTTCTTTCTCTCTCTCTCTCTCTCATATTTACTATCAAATAAAATCCATATTATTGACTTTGGTGTGTGGTCTTGTTTGCACCTTAATACAGGCAGAGGCATTTCTAATAATTTTAATAACTGGACCGTAATGGTAAAGAATACTGATTAAAAAAACCCAACAATATACATGGGTCTCACTTGCACACTTCCCTGATCTGAGAATAAATAAAGGTATGGAAGAGCAGTTGTGGCTCTCAAAGTTCTGTGATTAGTTAAAACAACCATAGGAGCACAAGAGCAAAATATCAGTCTGTCTCAATGTTCTTCCCCTGACAGTGACTAAAAAAGTATTCTTGTGGAGGAATATGAGAAGCATGGCCTGTACAGAGTGATCATTTCTAGAAAAGTGTAATTTAGTACCTCTAACCAGAGGTGGTAGTTGAACCATAATGTTAAATGTTCTCTGGTGGAGCTCAACTTTATGAATTTCTTTTTGATCCCACTTATACTTTGACCTGCGTGTGACTTGTGGCGATGAGATACAGAGTTTAATAATGGAGACACAATGAAAACTGTTCCCTGTTTACCTTCTCCACACAATAAGTGCTTTTATGAACTTCCATTGTCTTTCATCTCTTTTTCCATTCGGAAGTGTGATAGACTGCTTTGTCTGTCTTTACACTTCTGCTTTTACAGCACCCTGTGGTATTGAATTCGAGTTAAATAAATGAGGGAAAAAAAGTCCAACATTACTTACAACAGTACAAACTATTATGTTATCTTCCTTCAGTCTTTCTAATCTGAAGAAGTCTGATCCATTTTATAAGTAATCTTTGCTTTTAACAGGAGGTTGCCTCAAACCTTTAATAACCTTTGCTATACTTCCCTGCACCTGAGTTCTTTGTTTCTTTTTGATAAAGGAATACCAGAACTTGCAGAAAGTTTTAAGTTAAAGGCACACCATGCATTCTCAGTGGCATAATGATTGCCATTTGTTTTTCATTCCTTTTGAAATGATTCTAAATGGTATATTTGCTTTTCTGACCACTGTGAAGCACATGATAAGCTTTTCAAAAGCTATTTAAGGTCCTGTTTTTTCTGAGTGATTTTAAGTAATTTAAAAACTATCATTATGGATATATTTTTCTCCACGTGCATTTCTTCTTACTTGCCTATGCTCAATTTCATTTGTCATTTTTTCACCTAATCATTTAGTATTGTGAAATTGTCCTGTCTCTCTAGACAACCAGTTGGAGTTTCTACTATAAGAATATTTTTTCAGAGGCTATTAACAGGAGTAAATCATGGAGACCTGTTGTCATGTGAGAGAAACTAACCTGTATTCAAGAACCAATAGGAAGGTACATATATTTATCTGCTTTATATCTTTAGATGCATCTTTATATGAAGACTGATATAAAATTAAGAGTTACATAAAATATACATTTTAAATCTAATTATACTTTATAGTGAAATGTACACAATGACTTAAGAGCGCTGGGGTAAGGAGGGATGATTTACTTCTTGATAAGTCAAAAGTTGTTTATGGGCTAGCAAGTAGACAAAATGACATTTGATTTGACAAAGACACATTAACATTCCCAAGGATTTGGGTTAATCCACTTCTTTGGTTTAAAAGACATGACAAACTGTCCTTCTCTTGCAGAAGAAAGACATAAAAGTTTTGAGGATAGAGATTATCTGCCTGGAACCTTGGAGGATTTCAAATGAGAGATTGGCTATAAAAGCTAACATGCATCACCAAGACAGGGTGCTCTCTAGTAATGCAACATGAACAGCACGTTAAGCAAAAATAGAAAATCCCTGACAATCACCTTGTCTGGAAAACTTATAAAAAATCTCCTAAACATGAGATAAAGGAAGAAAAATATAGTTCTTTCTCATATTAAGCAAGTTAAGGAGAGTTTTACTTCCACCACTCACCCCCCTTGAAACTTCTGTATCTGTTTTGCCTCTCTTGTACATTATAAGAAAAATAATTTATTCTGCATTTTACTTACAATTAAGTCAGATATATGGTACATGAAACACAACTGACGCTTTTTGACAATAAGACATTCGTCACACAAAATTGCAATACATTTGTTAATCAAGTTTGTTATGATGCCCATGACAGAATGCATGACAGTCACACCTGGAGTGGAGTGAGTTGGGATTGGGTGGGATGTGGGAGGGAGAGTGATCTGGAGGGTGATTAGTATTTACTGTAACTATTGCCAATCATATTGGTTTTCTCTATTGGGACTCTGATTGGACCCTGAAAATGCCTTGTAAGTTTTCTTCAGCTACTTTTATGATATGAGGGTATGAGAATTTTCACTTCATTATTCTTCATTCTTATGATTTAATGATGTATGGTACAATAGAAAACTAAGCTCAAAATCATGGGTGTAACTTTTCTATCATTAGGAAATACATTCACAAATCCCCACCTTATGGTTCATATTCTTCAGTTGTTTCCTAACCCTTACAAGAGGATCTCTCTTCCTTCTTATGCTTTTTGGGGTTTTTTAGACTCAAGTATCTCACATGAAACAATTGTTCACTGATTCCTCCCCTGCACCTGTGCAGAGCATAATCCTTCCAAATCACCTGTTCCATAGTGTGGAACACTTTTCCAATGTGTTTATTTATCCTTTTCTTTATTACAATTTTTAAAAAGCAGCTTGATATTGAAATCAGGTCTCCAAACACTTTTTAAGTTTTAATTATCACTTTCCTTGAAACAGCTGTTCTATAAGCAGACAATTATGCCCCAATTAGAAATTGAAAGGAACATATAATCCTTCTAAGTAAAAAGGGTTTAAGGTATGTTCATGTGTCCTTTTACAGCACAATCCACTCAGAGTCATCACAATACTCAATCCCATTTGAATTTTTGCTCTCAGACCTCATAAAGTTTTCTGGAAATCCAAAATCGGCAGAATAAATTATTTCTATCTGGTCTGCCTCTCATCTGAAAATTCAAGATTCAATTCCTACACAAGTGATATATAATTTTTTTCTTATGTGAAATAGCTAATATAGAAAAAATAAGAATGAATATAGAAATTAGGTAGGACTTATTGTTCTAATGTCAGTATAGAAAGATACAACTGGATCCCAGCCAGGAACATGTTGTTAAGGAAAGAAACAGGAATTATCAGGAAACAATTTTCTTGGCCATGGTGGGTGTCTGACAAAGAGCAGCTCAAACTCAGTTTGCAGTATCCGTTTCTCTGCAACGATTGTACTGGTAGCCTAAGGAAATTACCTGCCTCTAGCTTTTAGATATCTAAATTTAGGTGAGATGAAGCATGTCTTTATTGACTGCTACACAAAGACACTGTAGTTAAATGAAGCGAACAGATGAAAGTGGGTCAATGTGGACAGAGAAGAAAAAAAGAGCCTCTCCTTCTTTCTAAGGTAATTTTAAAAATAAAAGCAAACAAATCAAAACAAAAAAATCCTCCCAATGACTACACTTTTGTCATAAAGACCATGTTACCCCCTACACATTCAGCACCCACTGAGTACCTGATTTGCCCTCCTTTTACTGGTGTTGTGTTGCTCCAAGTGTGTGTTGCTTTTCTCCTTTCTGCATCAGCAGGTGAACAGCAACCCTGTCCATGCAGAGATCATGCACTGTGTGTATTGTACTGGGTATGTGCTGTTAGCAGGGGCCCACTGACTCTGCTTCCAGGACACAAGCAGGGCAAGTAACAGTGTTTGCCTAAAGTAAAACATCTTCACTGGTTTGCTTCTTGGGGCAGAAAGATATTTATCATTGTATTCTCCAAACAAATTCCTGTAAGAGGGGTAATGTTTTACAGACCAATTTCTTTACAAAATAACCTTTCATTCTCTTCTCATGCTTCCCTTCTCTAAATAAAAAAAAGATGAATAAATAGATTCCATTGATTAACCATTTTATTTTATCCAACACCATGCAAATCCCATTCTTCCAGCTGCAAAGCTACCTTTTTCTTTTAATCCTTACACTTTGCCTTTGGTCTGTTATCCCCAGAACATTGCCCCATCTGTCCTTCCAGGCTCCTTCAATCTCTTACCATTACAAGACTGAAGCTGGGGAAGGGATGGGAACACAGATTTATATGCAATGTTCAACTGGTATTTAGACAAGGAGTTTGCCTGCAGCCAATAGAAGAATGAGGTAGATTAAATTAGTCTGATGTTGTAAAGAAGTGAGTGACATTTTTATATTTTAATTAAGTGAGACTAGCAACTAGGAAAGAATAGGAATGCAGGAGCAAGGAGAAGAAAAAAAGAAAGGAAATGAAACAGCAGCTTGCAGGAAAAGATGAATAAATAAGATTACTTTTTAGATTCTATATTGCAAAGCAGAGGATTATAACAAGATGAATATGAAAATATGAAGGTAACAGGAAACATAAGCAGGAATTTATAATATATTTCAGATGACCTTTTTATCTTGGAGTCTGCAACAGAGAATAATCCGTCACTCAAGAAAGCTAATTTTAAAAGAGCATTCTGGGTATTACTGTCATCTAATACACCTTGTTTAATATCCTGTTTTTTCATCAGAAGTGATATATCACAGGTCAGATTCCATTTCACTGCACATGCTGAGTAGCCATTCCTTACTCATTGAGTAGTCACACTGGTTTCAAGGAGAAAACCTTGCAAGTAAAATGCCACTCAGTAAAGTTCAGATCTGACCGAATGTTTTTGTCTGTCCATCCACTCAAGGTCCTAAATATAATACAGGAAAGTATTTATGAATTATGCCCACAAACTAGCCAGGACTTTTTTATACAAAGAGATACTGGTGTGCTTTGTTGTAAAATCATGGAGACAATGGACTGCAATTTCTATTCAAGTTTAGCCATTTCCAGGAGATCATTGAGCAAAAAAAATCCTCTATACAACAAGAGCATCTACATTACATATGGAGGAATGAAGGTTTTCAAAGGGATTGATGGAGGTCCAGTGTAATTAGACTTCCCATTAATTTCAGTGGGATAGTACAAATTCCAAACTATGGCAAATAGGGCCTATTAAATGCCTACAAAGGTACTTTCTTTCTTTTTAATACTTTATGGTTCAGTTTTTAATATAAACTTGTCTCAGATGTCTTTGACATTTTTAAAATCAAAATCTAAATTTTATCCATTTTGTGCATAATATTAATGCCAAAATATTCCGATACTATTTGTCCAACTAGATTTTTTATAAAATAATCCACTAGATTTAATTGCTGTTATCAGAATATTATTGTCCCAAAAATTATGAAAGAAAGAGTTGACTTCTAGAAGTGCCTATAACTCTCATTACCTAAGAATAAGCTTAGATGACTAATTTAAATTAAGCACGTAACCTGGTGAAGTTTATGTGTATGTTGAGTCTTGCATATGGGAGTTTTGAAGTATCCAACTTTGACAGACATACAGAAGGAGAAAACATATATAACATTTAATAATGTCTGACAGATTTCTTAATGCACTTTGCTGTGACACAAATGTATCTCTTGTAGTGTAGAATATGTTTTTTTGCAAGTGTAGCCAACTTCTGCTCCTTATACCTGCCTAACTCAACCTCTTTTTTCACTGTCAATGCAAAGACAAATTCATTGACCGTGACTTTGGCCAAGGAGGTACTGTAAGTGACAACCCTGGTTTTTGATCTGGCTTTTGTCACTCTTTTCTCTATACTAAATTGTATTCTCATTCTGTAACTCTTATTGCAGGTCATATCTCCATATGTTTTCTTGTGGTTGGAATAATGAATTCAGAACATTCTTCTTTAGTCAGAATATGTGTTAACTTTTACTTGAGTTAAATTATTATCGTTTTCAATGTAAGTGTCACAAGCTAGACTGCAAGCACTGCTAGTTTTATTTTAACTTCATTGTGTATGTTAGCTGCAGAAACAGAAACTAATATTTAATTTACACTACTCAATTACTTCAGGCTAATGCTGGCAAAATTTTCTAAGCTAACATTGTTTATTCCCCCAGCTGGTGTATTTTTATCCTTGCAATCTCCTCATTCATGCATTGTGTCTGTGTGCTTGGCTTGTTCTCACAAGAAGAATTCTTTAGAAGTCAGAGTAGTGTGAAATGCTAATGGCTTTCCAATTGACTAGACTTGAAACTAACTTTTGAAGTATTATTGGAATCCAAAGTTCTACCTCTGTAAAGTAGCATTAGTGGTTTTGCTGGGTCATAAGCATGTGATTATTTGAATACTTCTGAGTCAATTTGTAAAATTCTTGTGCAAAATTTTCCTTTGTGCATATTCACATAAAGAAGAAAATCATAATGCCAATTTGTTATGGAGGGCTTTCTTTTCCCCAGTTTTCTAATTACAGAGTGACGGCAGTTGATTTTCACTAGTAAATGTAGTAGTTTGAATAGCAGCAATAACAGAGGTGCTAAAAGAATTCTTCTGTATGCTCAAATAGGGGAAAGGCATAATGTTTTACTACTCCATAGGGAGTTATAACACCTGTTTTAAATGTAAAGCTGTAGCAAGAATTTTAGCAGCTATCTGAACTCTGGAGAACAATAAAGTGCATGTAAACTCACTTGAATCAGTTCACAACCTAAAGGGAAATAGTGAAAGTTAGAAAAAAATTTGAAACATCACTCCAATTTCTATCATTTCTAAATGCTTACAGATGTTACTTGTGTTTAGTAAGTCAGTTTACCTTACCCATGTCACCTAATGACTTTCTAAGCTCTTTTATTTTGGAATCAAATGGAAACAAACAAATATCTGTAAGCTCTTTGGACAATTTGAAGTGTAATTTTATGCATCTTGTTCTAATACTTTAGGAGAATTCAGTAATAGAAATATCCTTCAACACTGCATGATGTTACCGGTTTTCTCCTTCTGATCAACATGTTTCATCTGTGTTCACATATAGGATGGGAAATTGTGTTGCACAGACACACCAAGTTTGTTAAAAGCTGAAAATCTAATTGTTGTGGGTTGATTCCAGTAGGCAACTAAATACCACAGTCTGCTTGCCAACAGACTGGCTGGGGAGATCATGAATCACCCAAGGAATTAACAACTTAACACACCGATACGCAGCTCGATTGCTTTCATACTTACAGCTTTAATTCCACTGGTCTTGGCACACTTGTGTTACCTGAATTACATACCAGATAAAAATAGCTTAAGTTATCATCTTTTGGATTGACTGAGTCACTAACTGCAGTATTGGTCAGTATTGGATGTACTTCTAGAAGCACTGAAAAGTCCCTCCTGTAGGCTGCTAAGAAGATTTGGAAGCCTAATAATCACACCTGGGAATGAAAATTAAACTGAAATTGTTGAACAAAAAGAAAGGTATCATTTTAAATGGGTGAAACAAAATGTACTACTGGTTAAAATGTACGCTCAGGCACGTTTGGGTGTTTTGTGGGCTTCTGAGATGTAGAATAAAAATGTATCTAAAGAATGTATTAGGTATGTGAAGAAAATACAAAAGGACCATTACTTAACTTCTACTCAAGGTATATGAAGAGATATTCTACTGTCTCAAAGATTTCTTTGATCTCAGACCTTTCATTAAGCTATAAACAGGGTTTTGGTTATCAAAGTTATGTTAGAAATTAGAAATTTCAGTGAAGAAATTTGTTTCTTACTATAGAGTATAACTCCCAGAGGAGCTGATTTAAAGGTAAATTGTTTGCACTTCTGTCTCTAAAATATATTCTCCACAAAAGCAGAATACCCAATACATGCTTTGGTATAATTTTTAGGGTGTTTATGTGTTATATATTATATTGATGTCAAATACTGCCTTAACATTTGGAAATAATATTTTTTGAGTTGCTAAATGTAACTGAAGGACTGTTTGGGAATATAGTCACTCCTTTTCATCCCATGCAGCAATAATATTATTGGAGAAAAGAAAATACATTGATGTTCTAATGAAATGAGAATGCTGTGTGATCTACATGAGGAAGCAGTATTGAAAATACATTCTGGATTATCCTATGTAGAACTCATACAGTTGCATAGTCCATCATCAGACTTTATCTGCAAAAGACAGGAGCTGAAGATATTAAAATTTAAAAGGCACATTTGCAGAGAATATGTAATGAGTTCAAGAAAGATGATTGCAGTCAACTATTGCACAGAACATGTGTAATGAAAAAATCAGAACATATTTCAGGACAGATAGAAAGAGTAAAATCTTTATTAATACTCATAAAAACTAAGTGCCAGAAAGCAGCACAGAAATCAATGAGATTAAGGAAAAGTCAAAAGGCAGATGGCAGCGATTTCAAATGCAGATATGGTAGCATAAACAGAAGAATGTACAGATCTTTAAAGCAAGCAGAGCAAGTAAAGCCATTGTACAATGTGAGTAGTTGGCAGGTGGAAATTCAGAGGGATAGGGAAAACAAAACAAAATACTATTCTTTCTACACATAAACTAAATGAGAACTTCTTATATGGATTAAATTTTGGATAAGGTGTAGGGAGAACATGGGAGTTAATTAATAAAACATATATTTAAATAGAAGCAACCTAGTAAATAAATTTCTGAAATGAGGAACAAATTTCTATTGTAAACTGAATGCATTACGTAAGATTTTTAGGAGATCAGTGGAGCCCCGTTACCTACGCTGGACTGAGGCCTTAAGTGGAAATCATGTTGCTGTGTTTAAAAAGCAGCAGTTTCACCACAAAGTGATGTACAACACCTGCCATCCTGACAGTGCAGGTATAGATTGAAAGCTGCCTTTGCCTCTTTTATAAGTTTATATCCAAAACATATATTGGTTTTTTTTAAGGATTTATTTTTAAAAAATATGATTTATCTTGAAAATAATGTGGAAGCATTAAAAGGAAGAATATTTTCTTTGCACATGCAAAAAGCATATTAAAGAAAAAAATCAATATAAAATTATCAGCGTGGTAATTTCAGAAAATCCAAATTCTTCCTTGTCAAGGATTGGCAAGAATATTCTAAGTAACATCACCCTTAAGTTTCTGTAACTAATGCAATTCATCAAGCAACTCAGAATTTCCCAGCCACATAGCAAAGTTTGACAAAATTTGAGAGGGTCTATGTCAATATATGTAAATATAAACTTAATATAAAGAATAATATATTGAAAAAGTAAACAGAAAATTCACCATAAATAAAATGCTACAAACCAATATCAGAAAATAATACAGGTTTAGACCAGGAAAATCTCCCTAGGACTCTGCCTAGTCGTAAATACTTAATCTATTTTCATTTTTGCATGATATTTGATACGGCAGATTGAGTGCATTGGCTGCACATTTTTCCACAGTAGCAACATAGGCAACCCAAAATATTCATCTGGAGGACCAGGCAGAGAACATATGCAAAGAAAGATGTTAAATATGGACAGACAAGCTGGGCCTTTCATTTTGATATGGAAATTTGTGCAAGTGATAGATTAGGTCAGATCCTGTTTCAAATTAAATCAAAGGATAAAAGTCCCTACTGTTTAATAAAGAGGAAAGGTTTGCTGATCAGAAGAGCCACAAAGATAAGCACAAGGGTCCCTTCTACAGAAACTATTGCTAGAGAGGTGCTGTTTCATGCACTGCTGGAAATTTTGCACAAAATTCTTCAGTTCATAGTTTCACCAAAGACTGACCAAAGACTGTCTGTGTTTAAATCACATTAGAAGTATAATGCAAAGAAATCTAGGATATTATTTATTTTTTTGGAAACTTATTTTGAAAAATATCCAATAAAAATAGCCTTTATCTTTGTTTAAAAAGAACACTGGAAGATGGAGATCAGCTTGAATTAAATCCAGTGTCATATTGGTAGAATTATAAGATATTCTACTCAGTATATAGGCATGAATGATATCTACTGCAAGGATGTATAAGCAGTAAATTGACACTTGTAAATCACTGTAGGATCTAAAATTTTAAGACCAAGTTGTAAAGCAAAATGTCGAATTTCACTGAGTTCTGAGCTGAAGAAGAGGGAAGTTAAAACAGTTGTACTCTGACCAAAATGGTGTTTTGATTTTAAGATATTTTGAATTTTTTGTTTCTTTGGGTAGTGAACTCCCCAATATAAGAAACAGACCTTTGGGAAAAACTTGAGCATAGCACTTTACTTGGTTTGAATGAAGTACTATTCATATAGCCATTTTCTGAGAATAAAAGGCTCCAAAATCTTGGTCCATGGAGAAAATTGTTGGTCGGATGGAATTCTAACAGGTCTGAAATGTTTTCTTGAATTAACAACAACCTGACATCAGCTTTCTCTCAGACATTAAAATCAATGGCAAAATCTCAGGATTCAGACCACAGGGGTAAAGCTATCAGACTTTCTCCACTTTTTTTTTTTTTTTTTTTTTTTTAGGTTGAATTTGCAACTGGAAGATAAATTCACTGGCATGTTTTGGTTCTTTAATGTTTCTGCAGTTGCTCTGAAACTATCTTCATTGACAAACAGACAAAAACTAAGTTTAAGTGACGAGTTGTGGCAGCTTTTGTAGTGCTGAAGGACAGTGATAAGTCTGACCCTGTGTTTCTACTCATTGTGTCAGCCCCAGGGATTGTCTAACAAAGACTGAAGGATATATATTCAACAGCAACATTTGAGGTTATGGTAAATGTCTAAAACAATGGAAACCAAAAAGAAATATAATAATCACTTCATCAAGTGTTTCTGTAAAGTACAAGTAAATATTCTGTCCAATTATTGTGAGATATACACAAGTTTTTCTCCTTTCTCCTCTAACTTTATCAGTACAGCTACCTGATGAGTTTCTGTTTCTTCTGAAAAGTGTAAGCTAAGTAGTACAAAATTATGTTACATGAAACTGGCAGAAGAGCTGATATTTTTCTCAATGTCTTTGGCAGGAAAACTTATTGAAAACTTTACAAAATTTTAATATGAAACAAAACTACTTCATCAATAAATGGAAAAGTGCTTCTCAATAGCAATTTGTAAAGTACCTTTTACATTATCATCCCTTAAACTAAGATAACATTTATAAGCATCACATTAATAATGATTCGTAGAAGAAGGCTGCTGAATAAATTATACCTATTATAACATTGCAGAGAAAATTATTCTGAAATACTCAATAAATTATTTAGTGGCAACATTAGGCATTGAAGTTCAAGCGATGATTTTTAAATAGCTTTCAATCAGGAAAATTTCCTTTGCAAGAGGATGTGCCATCTTGCAATTCACACTACTGTGTGACAAGACTTTCAATCACAAATGTTGTCAAGTCGAACTTATATGTCTATTATACAGAGGAAAAATATCCTTTTGGTTAGACAGAAACCATATCAGGTATGCTACTACATATGCTTAATAATTTTTATTTTATTTAAAAGCATACCCATTTTATTATTATTAGTTTATTATATAAAATCAGGGTATTTAAGAATTTTGGCAACTGTGTCAGTCCTTATTTTTTCCCAAATTATCGTAGAAATTGAATAAACCTTATGTTTGGTCTTTCTGCCATTAACATTTATTGAAATTTTGTTCATAAACTCTCTTTGAGGAAATTAGGTTTTAATTTAGCATCTCTCTAATTGTTATGGTTACATAAACTACAGAGAGGTCGGGGGAACAGTATGTGTAGCTCATCAGTGTGACTACTGTGACAACAGAGGTAGTACTAGCCACCCTTACCCTCTTTAAAACTAGTTTGCATGAAGCAATTCAATTTGCTTCAATGAATGACTCCTATTAATGTGGCAAGTATTCCGGTTTTCAGGTTTTTCATTCAAGTCTTGCTGCTTTTTAAAGGTTCTGTGGAAAATTGCTTTTGGGGCTTTTGGGGATGAATTGCACTTTACAGTGCTGCTGCCTTGTCAATACTGCTTAAATTACTCAGCGTTAGGGAAGGAAGTGACAGAGAAGGGCAGGGGAAAACAGGCCAGTACACCTATCTGCAGAGACATGAGAATTCTGTTTGCCCTCCCTTTAGACTACAGACTACCCCAAACCCCAGGAGAAATAATATGCAGACAATGAAATTGAAAGTCAGATTAATCCCACATAGAGCTATAAACAATAACAGAAACTGGTGAGTTTTATTTTTAGTACCATAGGCATTAGTTAAATGTGCATTTCCAGATTATAACCCGCTTGACTTCTTCTAAAGGTCATTGGCTTTGACATAGTCATGGCAGCTCCAAATTATATAAACTATGAAGGCTTCCTTTCTAAACCAATATATTCTGTTTGTGTGGCCAGGTTTTGGTAGTGGAGGGGCTACAAGGGTGGCTTCTGTGAGAAGCTGCCAGGAGTTTCCTCCACATCCTGTAGAGCCAATATCAGGTGGCTCCAAGGCAAACATGTCCCTGGCCAAGGCTGGGCCAATTAGAAATTATGGTAACACCTTTGTGATAACATTTTTATGAAGATGAAAAAAATGTTATTGTGCAGATATAATTGTGGACATAGCACAGCAGGGTGAGAACACCTGAGAAGAACAACCCTGCAGAAACCAAGGTCAAGAGAGGACAAGGGGGAGGAGTTGCTCCAGGGACCAGAGCAGCCTGTGTACCCTGTGGAGAAGATAATGGTGAGTCAAGCTGCCCCTGCAACCTACAGATGTGCCTGGGGATGCAGAGACTTGCAGCCCCTGAAAGGAGACCCACGCCAGAGCAGGCGGGTACCAGAGAGGAGGCTGTGAATCTACAGGAGGCCCATGCTGGAACAGGCTCCTGGCAGGGATGTGCACACCTGTGAGAGAGGAGCCTGTGCTGGAGCAGGTTTCCCAGAAACACCTGTCACCCCGTGGGGAACCCACACTGAAGCCACCCAGCCTTGAAGAACTGCACCCTGTGGAAGAGTGACCCACACTGCAGCAGTTTCAGGAGGACTGCTGCCTGTGGGATGAGCTTATGATGGAGAAGTTAATGGACCACTATCTCTCATGGGTGGGACCACACACTGGAAAATAGGAAGAACTCCTCTCCCTGAGCTGAGGCAGAAACACCTGTGATGTACCTGTCTCCCTGTGCTGCTGGGGTGAAGAGGTGGAGCTGGGAAGGAGGAAGGGGTGTGTGGGGGGAATGAGTTTTTAGGGTCTTAACTTCTCATTGTCCTGCTCTGATTGTGTTAGCAATAAATTCAATTGTATTCTCTAATTCTAGCCTATTTTGTCTGAGACAGTATTTGGTGAGCAATCTCTCCCAGTCCTTATCTCAAATCATGAACCCTTTGTTATATTTTCTCTTCCCTCTCTAGTTGCAGTGGGGAGTGATAGAGTGGCTTTGGTGAGTACCTGGAATCCAGCCAAGGTCAACCCACTATAACCAAATTTTCATAAGGTGTTTTTCATGAATGATAGAGACTAACACAGTATACTTGATTCAGTATGTCCCATTATTTCATTTTTTAAAATTCTGTCATTTAATATTTATTTTATACATAGACTTCATGTGCATTATAAATAGCCACATATTATGCATATAACAACTCATGTGCAGAGTAGTTTAAGATTATAATTATATTCAGTATGCATATTTTCTTTGAGGAAATTTTTAAATTTAATTATATTTTGAAAACTTAGAGTTAATAGAATAGCTGCCTAGAGGACTGAGATGAAAGGAGGAGTAGCTATGTTGTTAGAGCATAGTGCTAGTAAGCCCAAGGTCATGGGTTTGATCCCTTTACAGGCCATTCTTTTTAGAGCTGGACTCGATGAGCCTTGTGGATCCCTTCCAAGTAAGAATATTTTGTGAAAGTCTGATGATTATATAGTTGTTACTGTTTGATAGCCCAGATGGTACTATTAATTAATGAATCAATCATCTATGTGGTACTATGAACATAAGTGCCATTGATGAGAGATAACTTCAGTGTGCTGTGGAGTTCATAATAACAAGATATGCAAAAGAAACAAAGACAAAGCATGGGACACATGGGAAACTGCAGAGAGAGAACAGTGATAAGTAATATAGGGAAGATTGCCTAGAATAAACGAGTTCCCCGAAAGGGTTTGAAGGAAGAGATAAAGGTATATGGTCTGTTCACAGGGCTGCCAGAGACCTCTTGGGTCAGCTCCCTGCAGACAAACCAAATTGAAATCACTTTCATAAACCCTCCAAGTTCTATCTTAAAGCATTTGGTGGTGAACTGCCCTCAGTACTTGTGCCTGGAAGACTGACCCAGAACTGTGCTCTGAGAGTTAGAACCTGTCTTCTCATTCCAACTTCAACTTACTCACTGGGGTCGATAGTCACCTGTTCCCATGCCAGTCTGATCTTTTATCTTAAAAAACAGTTCTCTTTCACATGCTTGCCACCATGGCATACCCTTGTATGGTAATATTTTCCCTCATTTTTCATTTTAGCTGGATTAATCTCTTATCCTGAGACTTAGGTTCTTCATCTCACTAAAAAAACTCTACGTCTTCAGATATTATTTCTGTTCATTTTTCCTTAGCATGTTGACAAAAATGGACCATTATATTGGATTTGAAATCTCACCAGGGCCTTTAAAATGGCATAGAGGCTTCATTCTGTCAATTCATCTCCTGGGAAAAGCTCACCAGATACACTAGAATTACCACTGAATTTTTCTGATCATTTCTCGGTGAGAGGAGGTAGCCATTAATCCCGTAATTAGTTAGTACCACTAATCATTTCACAGAGAAAGTATCTCCTAAAAATATCATTTTTGTTATCCAAAGCATTAGGCTGATTCAGCAAGTGGACAAAATCAGCCTGCAAGAATGCTGTCAGATGCCAGTGATATATAGACTTCAAAAATCCCCTGAGATCTGGAAAATTCCTTTATATGACATGCACAACAACAAGCTGGTGGATGATTTTGTTACCTCAACCAAAAACATCATCATCTAGAGGTGGTAGGAACCCAGAGCTAAAACCAGAAGAACCATTATATGGCATTTTCTTTTAGCATGATAACATATTGACCTGTTTTTTCTGACTTTTTGGTGTTGAAATATTATTGTTTGCTAGAGTCCAGACACTACTTTCACCAACATGAAACCTTACCATTGCAGGACTCCCTTTCTATCTTCATTCTCAGGAAATCTTTTCCTCCTCAGGTTCTGCATCCATTCTTTACAAAACTGTAAGTCATATTCCTTACAGAAACAGGCTCTCACATCCTCTACTTCAGTAACTAGCTTACCTCAGTGCATCTAATCATCTCTGTCTAATATTGAATCTTAGTTACTGGCATTTTCCTCTGAGATTTTCATTTGCTTTGCACTCATTAGATGATTTGTTTTAGAAGTCAGGGCTTTGCCACAGTAAAACTCCTATTAGATTTTTACACTGTTTTTTTCCACTGTTGGTTTCTTAGACTTTAAGCCTGTTCCCTTGATCATCTCTACTGTCTCATTTGAGGGAAGCAATTAACTGCTTTCTGCACACCATCACACACTGAACTGTTCTGTGCTTATCACAGCACAGGCTCCCTAGCAGTCTATTGTGAGCTGTGAGCTACAGCCACACTTCCCTTGCTAAACACAACCAAGTCCCTGGGTTGTGCCTTACAATGGGCAACACACAGATTGGATACAGAGAGCATTGGAGCCTGGAAAACTCATCACAAGGTCTCATTGACCTATAAGAAATAAAGAAATGAAATAAGATCAACTGTGGCTATAGAAGATATGTCTAAGATATAGAGATAGTAAATTTGAGACAATCTGATGATCCCACATATAATCTAGTTATTTTACATTAAAGTAAAATTCAAATTGTCATAAGAAATAAAATAATATAGAGTACATCTGTTCATGACTATCAGTGATCTCTAGTTGACCACCTTGTTTGGGATGGCATTACATATATATTTAAGAGCTTCTTACATGTGCGACTATAGAATTCCTCCATACATAAATTTTTAACCCTCTAATGAGAACTTTATTTGGACAGAACATTGCAGGAGTTTGTTCCAACCTACACACATTTGTAAGCCTTCTTTATACACATGCATCTCTAGTGTGTCAGATAATTTCTCAAACATTAATGAACTAACTATTTTTTAAGGCCGAGTGACTTAACTGCAAAGCCTTCAATAAATCATGTGGGATTATGAAAAGCTCTCTCAAGGCTTGGATCACAATTCAAACTAAATGGGTCATTTAAAAAGCATTAAACTATCAGTCAATTTAAAGGTTTGATTTTTGCCTCCTTGTTTTTGTTAAGGAAAAACACAGAAGCTTTGAGTTACTGAAAGAATTGTGATTTATTCACTATTTGATAAAATAAGTTCCTGACATGCTACTACATGTCTATTGACATGACACATATTACATTGTTCAGTTTCTTATTAGAAACAAGATAGTAATTGCATGTATTGTTACTAATTATAAGAGTTAACCTATGCCATTAGATTTATCTGTGAGTTTGACTGTGCCAGCCAAGGGTTACCGACATGTCTTTCAGAGATTTCTAATACCACTCTTTGAGATTTATGTAGTAGAATGAGCTGAATTTCAGCTTTGGAAACAGAACAGCTCTAAATATTTACTAAAAAAAATCCCTAGTTTTCTTTGAAAAGTTTGAAATGTATGTGAAAGAGTATTTCTTTTCCTTAGCAAGCATAAATGTACTTGTATATATATTTATGTACACATACAGTACACGCTTACTTTCATACTGTCACTACTTTAGACAGGGGAGAAATTCAATAAAGTTTCCCTTTAAGGACGGTTCTAAGGAACCTGCTCACTAAAAATTGCCTTAGTCTAACAGTTACTGATTATTGTTAAGGAAGGAGATGTATTCTTCCAGGGGATTTGGCCAGAAAACAAGATGATGCTTCAGGCCACTGTGTACAGAAATTTGGTCAGCTGTTTTTCACTTGTTTGTTTATTTTACCTTGCCACCGGAATTTTAGTAAGTATCTTGTGTTTGATCCTTTCTAAGAAAAGCAGTGACCAATTTCTATTTGCCAATTTCTAAACTTTTTTTGTGTTTTAGCATTTGTGAAAATGTTATTGACATTTTTCTGGGCAGTTTCCCATGGAAGAGAAAAATCATAGATAGTACAGTTAAAACACCACCAATAATGACCTATAAGCTTGGTCCTTATGTTTGAGGGCTTTCCTGTTCTAGCAGCTAGTGACCTGTGTTTTTCACAAAAAGCAGAGGAAATATTGCCACTGTGAATATCATGTCTGTGACTGAAGGTCATTAAAATCTTTTTCACATTACATTGTATTTTCTTTCTCTTTGTTTTGAAGTACACGTGGGTATGTATATATAGCCATGCAGTTTTAAAACCTTATAGGAAATGTTTGCTTTCTCAATAAAGATAAAAAAAGTGATATTACTTAAATTTCTTGTTGCTATGTGACAAAACCAAGACTGACTTTTTATCATGATGTTAAAATACGGTGTTGTGGCATTAAAATGGTTTGTATATAGTTATCAGGTAGTAATTACCACGTGTGAAAAAGCAATTTTATTTTGTAGAAAAAATAGTCAGTGTATGGTATCACACTCTGTTTTCATTTCTCAGGTACATTGTTGCAACTAGCTTCCAAGTTGAAGTTCAGTAGGAATTTAGTGTAGCTCAGAAAAAGTGATGACCTTGCACTGTTCAACATCAACTTAGCAGGATTCAGGTATCCAGATGAACTGGAGATTTCAAACTGGAGACATGTTCAGGTGTTTTCATAAAAAAATATGTATTTATTAAAAAAACTGATATCAGTATGGCTTTGTAACACAAAAATGCATCTACAGTCCATGAACTTCACACCTGAAAAGTACTATATGATCATAATAAAAAAGTAATTACTCCTAGATATTGTGTGCTGCTATACATTTTTATAGTACTATTTTATGGAAAAAAAATACTTTCTTTTCTACAGTGTAAAAATTACTCTCAAAATTTATAGTTATGTTTTATCATCAATACCTAAACATGAAACAAATGAATATTTTTTATCTCTGTAGAAATAGAAAACTGTGTTTTTCTCCATTTACTCTTCACACATGATCATTTTTTTTGTAAGAACTGGCACTTTTGAATCAAGCTCTATAATAGAAAGGCTTTACATTTGACATAAAATTGCTTTCCCCCTATTTTGCACGATCTTTTTTGTTTTGTTTTGTTTAAAGAAAAGAAAAAAACAAGTTAGAGCTCAGCTGTCATGAAACAACTTGACACTGTAACTTTAAAAAAAAAGCTTTGGATGTTATTAAAATAGTACAGGCAAAATTTTGCATTACAGCAGAGCATTCTTAATACATTCACAGACAAAATAATTCATCAAGTTTCTAGGGATACATGGATTTGGTCTTGGAACCAGCTGATATTGCTTCTGTCAGACATAGGGGAAGCTTCTTGCATCTTCTCACAGAAGCCACCCCTGTAGCCCCCAGTAAAAGAAACACCATAATATTCAGAGTATTCAGCAACTCTACCACCAGCTGGGAATCTTGGGAATCTAGAATATCAAATTTTACCTATAAGTAGAAAAAATCATGCTCACTCCTAGAAAATGTCATGCTGAAGTTCAGGCCCTTGCATTTAACTTAACTTATTTTACTTTCTCAAACTTCCTCCACCCTAAATGTATTTTTTAAATGTTCATGTAGGAACTTGCTGAGGGAGGAAAATGTCAGAGATGGAACGGTGAGACAAATTAGCAGGTTCTATAATTCACTGACCTAAAGACATTTTTAATTTTTGTGCATATACTTGCACTTTGATGTGGTTCATTGACATTATGCCCTAAAGAAGGAAATTCAGCTTTATAGGTTAAATTTCTGACTTTCTTGTAGGCTTTGTGTGCAGATACTAAATACTGCAGATATCAATATATAAAATAAAACTAACATTTTATGCTTCTTGCTAGTTTCTGTTAGTTGTAGCAGTTATTTTTCAGTAAAGGAATGTGTTGATTCAAAATTCCCATCTTTCTCTAAATAATTTTTTTCTAAAGAAAATTTTCAATTTTGAATCACATCCTCCTATTATCCCTCACTTACACATTGCTGTAAAACTAATATATTAATAATCAGTTTAGTAATAAACAATAATAAGTCAGTAGAAAAAATCAAGCAAGAATCCTTTGCACCTTCCAAGGAACACTGGAGAGACTCAAGAATTTTTGACAAGGTTGTGTTAAAGGCTGCTTGATCCCTCAAGCCAAGCAAACAAAAATGAGCTATTTCAAAGGCAAATTTTTTTCACCTTCATTTAGGACAGCAGCTATTGAAATGCAGGGGTGCAGACTGGTTCAAGACAACACAGTAAAATGCCCATTAAACCATTGTGTGGAGAGGTCCATGTTCAATGGACATGAGCCAGCACAGGCTCTCAGCATGCAGCCAATAAGCTCTCCTCAGAAAAGTGTGTTCCTTATTCACTAGGAGGTCTTTTGAAGAAGAGTGGGTCTTTCTCAATCCTTTGGAAAGCCATATGTGTTCAAATTTATTTTTAGAAGTTTTTTTGGTGTTTTGTTTTCTTTTTTTTTGCTTTTGAGATACCATCTCTCAATAATGTCATTACTGATGCAATTTCCATGGGCAAGAAAAGAACATATTTATTCTCTAAGAATTAATTACTGGTCAGCTGGTGTAAAGGGTATCACTTCATTGATTCTAAGAAACTGTATCAGTTTACAACAGTAACGTTCTATCTGGTATGGTCAGCCACTTTCATTCATTTTATTTCTACTTTACATACTTTTAATTGAAACTAATAAAAGCCATCATTATTTCTCCAAGTAGTTCAAAATTTATGTTTCTCTTGTCCCAAAGCCTTCTTTTTAGCTACAGCTAGGCAATATTTCTTTTTATTTTTAACGTATGTTTTTCAGTGTTATCATAATAATTCTTAAATTTATAATTTTTATATCACAGTGTTTTGTGGTTCTTTTTCTGGTTCAGCCTGAACTAGAGAGAACAAAAACAGTTTTCAGCCAATGAAAAATATGTTTGTTGACATCCTTTGTGTTGAATTACTTAATAAAAATGAAGTTTTTAATATAATCTTGTGACAACTACTCTCATTTTTCTTTTGTTTTCCTATGACTATTTGCACAAACCAGATCCCATATAGTTTGTAACATTATTTGGAGTGGACAATGGCTAACATCTGCATTTTTACCTCATTTCCACTGAGAAATATCTTTAATCCCTCAGAAACAGATTGGAGATTGTTAATCATAAAACTGACTCTTCCACAAAGCCATGCACTTTCAAATTCAAGCTGCTAAAATGTTTTCTCAGACAATATGATATCTGACTAACTTGTCTGAGTAATAATTATGCTAATTTCATTGCTGCTTCTCCTCCAAAAGTCTTCAAAGGCTCCTTCCATGAGCCCCATGGAGGCAGTCTGGACCCCTTTCTAACGGGAACCAAAGAACAAAACCTTATTGCCTAATTTCTTGTGGAACACCACCAGAACATTTTAATTCATTAGTTTTCTCTATATAAATTCATTATAAAGGGACCTTATCAAATCAAGGGACAGCATGATATCTAAAAATTCAATTAATTTTAATGTGGTCTGAGCTTTCCCCCAATATACCCTAATCCTTCTAAAGATCAATCTTGGGTACAGCCTACTTCCCTAAAAAATATAAGATTTCCATCCCCACAATCTCTTGAAAACCAAAGCAGCTGGCAAAACAATTAGAAAACTGAAACTCATTATATGAGATGGCAAAGCCGGACAGATTTATCAAATCAACACTATTTCAACTTATTTTCAGTACAACAGTCCTACATCTGTTCATTGCTTCTGCAAAGAAAAAAATGACTATATTTCTTGAATGCTTTTCTCTAAAGAGATCCATTCTGCTCAGACCACACTTCTGCTTGGAGTAGTTTTCCATCAAATCAATTCCATCTTCATCGTTAGTGATTTTCTTGTTGCATCTTCAGATCTAATTAAGCCAATCATGCCTTTTCAATTAAGTACAATTACTTTAATTAGATGAATAACAACAAGAAAAAAAGGAAAACATCTCCCAAAGTTAATCAAATTAGTCTATCCTTATTTACAGACCGCAATCAAGTCTGTAGATTTCAGTCCAGTTTCCAACTTCAGTGCAAACCGACCTCAAGGAATGGTGGCAATACAGAGCCAGCTCTATTGGGAGGGGAAATCATGGGAGTTTAATATAACTGAGAGGTGAAACTGCATCTGGCAGCTGGATGTAAAGCAAGAAATTTTCTCTATACAGCCAGTGGCCAGAACCCGAACACAAAGTTGTTTGCTACTTGCTACTTACATGTCAGTTCCGATGAAAAGAAAGCAGAGTTTATGACTTTTTTAAGGGCCATCATTTTCCATGCTATATTTTGAATACAACTGGAGTTATTAAACCATGAGTCTTTATCACTCTCTTGGAGTACAAGTGGCTCTTGTGAATAAACCCTGCATTCACACTCTGCGAGTGGATTCACTTTAAAGGGCAGTTCTGGAGCCCATGGCCTGGATTCCTTTTCAGTGGACTCTACACTAGAATCCTGAAATATACTAAATACTTTAAAACTCCTGATGGAAACATAAGTATTCAAAATTTAAAAAATGGTGGCCTTTGGACAGCTTTGATTGAGAGGCAAGGTGTGCTGGTTTTGTCTGGGATAGACTTAATTTTCTTCACAGTCACTAGTATGTGCCTGTGTTTTAGATTTCTGCTGGAAGCAGTGCTGATAATACATGGATGTTTCAGCTGTTGCTGAGTAGGTCTCACTCAGAGTCAAGGCCTTTTCCACCTCTCACCCCACCAGTGAGGGAGCTGGGAGGGCACAAGGCATTGTGAGGGGACACAGCCAGGACAGCTGTCCCCAAATGACCACAGGAATATCCCAGACCATGTGGTGCTGTGCTCAGCACACAGAGCACAGGGAAGGAGGAGGAAGAGGGGGATGTTTGGAGGGATGGTGTTTGTCTGCCCCAGTCACCATCACCTGTGATGGAGCCCTGCTTTCCTGGGGATGGCTGAAAACCTGCCTGCCCATGGGAAGTGGTGAATTAATTCCCTTTTTTCTGCTTTGCTTGTATGCACAGCTTATGATTTGCCTGTTAAACTGTCTTTATCTCAACCTGCAAGTTTTCTCAGTTTTACCTTTCCAGTTCTCTCCTCCATCCCACCAAGACGGGGAAAGAGGCTGGAGGGAGTGACTGAGTCACTCTCAGCATGGAGTTGAGAGGCTGACTGAGTTTAAACTCTGACACAATGTGACAAAAATGAGGCATACATGCAGCAAGGATGTCAGCCCATGAGGCCAACCCAAGCCTAAGTGGAGTACAACACCCAAACCAAACATGAAGCAAATGTAAGAGGTGGCCTTCAACATCAGCAAATTCATTATACATATCCAGTGACCTGCACTCGTTCACTAGATAATGGAAACATAGTCCAAGTTTTGCAGTATTTGGATTGAGGAATTGGTCATGGGATTGTCTCTTACAATAAACTGAATAATGAATGGGAAGTAACATGAAATGCAATCCAAATGAAAGGATAATAAAGGTGAAGAATTTTCCAAAAGGCAGATTTTGTATCAGAGCTAGTAGGATAATAAAGCTGAAGAATTTTCAAAAGATTAAGTTGTTGCAGTTAAGATTAAAAAAAAAAATTAGCTTCATACTAGCTCAACTAGTATGCTGCAGGTGTTTAATTTTCCTCCATTGAACATAATTCTTGACAGAACAGTTGATGCAAGGTTGAAAATGTGTGGATGTTTTTATGAACACTAATAAGTGGTGAGAAATCCCATGAAAAATTCTGCATTTCTGAAATACTTCCTTATTTCATGTGTGTAGAGAATTTTGCCTGCCTTTCATTTTAGACATTTATACCTCACTACCAATTCAGAGAAAATGATGGGCTAATACCAAGGACCATTTTTTAAATAATTCAAATTAAATAAATTTATGCTCATAAATTTCTTCCATATTTGTATATGCTTTACTTGTAGTAGTTTCTTGTTGCTTGGGAGGAGGAGGATGAAAATCAGTCCCTAGCCAGATCTGAAGCAATTTGAAGCAATTTCAAAAATCCTCTTCTTTGTAACATTCCTAGACATACCTTATTGGAATTTCTTTTATGCACTTGTAATTACTGAAGGAAAGAAAGGGAGAAAATTTATTAACTTTCAGCCACTTTTCACATTTCTATGTAGCTGTGACTCCTTTCAAGAATGGCTAGGAACCAATTTAGGAACTAGTATTCCTACAACATAAATATAGGTGAAAAGAAGATCTGTGGAAAAAAAATTGAGAAATTCATTTAGATACTTGTATTCTATTTAAGGGAATGAAGAAGATTTTTTAGATAGTTTCTGAGCTACAAGGATAGATTCTGAAAAACAGTGTATTTTTCAAATGTTATTTTTTATTAGTTTTTCCTCAGCTCATGTTATTCTGTTAAACATGAAGAATTAATAGCACTAGCTAAAATCACTGTAAAATTTATGCCCAAATCTCTGCCACCAGCATTCAACACTGAATTATTCTTCATGTTTATTTTAGTTCTTGGCTTCATCTGAGCAAGGATGAGTAAACTCTGCCAAATTTTATGTTTATATCAGATGACAGGCAGATGTTCTTTGGAAAATAAGTTGATACTTTGAGCTTTATTTCAATGGAGAATTAATTTCATTCTCATTGTTTCCCCAAAACAAGGGTTCACTGCAACAGTCCATTCTATAACATTTCCCTTTCAATTTTATAAAATATGACTCTTCATGGTGATGCTTTAATATAGGAGTGCAAAATTTATCTCATTGATGACTCATGTCATCAAGAACCGAGTAAAGAAATTTGGACTAAGATAAATATCTATCATGTAGGCATGTTTTTCTGACAACTGATCACAGAGCTGTAGAAATGAACTTGCTTTTCCAAGTCTCTTTACAGCCTTTACGAAAAGGGAATATACATTTGTTGATTTCTTGGTTGTTTAGCTTTATCCAAATACACTGCTTGTGTTACTCCATGCCTTTTGCTGCATTTTAGGAAACTGTTTTAAATCTACTGGAGGAGCTCAGAACCAGAATTTCTTTTCTGTTAGCAAAAATATAAAATCCCCTGACCTAAGAATATTACTGCCATAACATCTACTTAAATTCACAGTATACCAGGCACCATAAAACAAATACTCGCTCCCCAAGTGCCCAGTCAGTCCAAGTTGATTCCAAAAGTAGAGGTCAAAAACTTCCTTTTTTTTTTCCTGCTAAAGTAGAGGAACTGACATAGTGAGGCAAGGATTCAAGCAAAACAACCTGAGAGAAGTGTTAAAGAAGCCCAAGACCATGCAAAAGTGCTGTTATTATTATTAAAATATTAGCTTTATGTAGTTATATTAGCTATAATTTAACTACTATTATACTACACTTTGTGAATTTCCCTATTCATTAAGGTGACAGACAGATTAAAAAAGACGGAGGCACTATGGGTTCAGATTAGCACAAACATAAATGCAAACACATTTCTCAAAGTTAATTTGCAGTGTGACTTCTCAGCAACACCACAGAAAGCAGAGGAGCACCTCCCTAATGTGTATGTGTGTGTATTGCTTTAAAAGGCAACAAAGTCTCTCAGATGCACAAAATACTCCTAACAGAAAGAATCAGTAACTCAGAGATCTGGCAGAATTAACTCTTCAAATCATAAAGCAATGAGTTATTGATCACTCAAAATTAATACCATCCTTTCCACTCCTTCTTAGTTACATCTGAAAAAAAGTCAAGTAAGGAACTCAGTAAAATAAAAAGGGCCAATGAGATCATTAATTTAATTTTTTTGCTCAGTCAGACATGATCTCTAAAAAATTTCCATGCCTCAAGGTAGATTTAGTACTTATAACATCTATATATTTATTTTTATCTTCTTTCCCTGTGTAGATGAAATGCATGGACTGTTTTCCTCCAAGGACATGCATCTCATAGTTTCCACGGCATTGTTTGTTTAAAGTATAAAATGCATTTTGCTACACTTCAAGCAGCATGGCATGTATATCATCTTTCAGAGATTCTGAAAAATGAAGTGCATGAGGTCTGGTAATGGTGAGGAAGTTTTTGGGTATCACTCATTCAGGTGAAAATTGAGAAGGTGAAATCAACTGTACAGAGATTAGAAAACACTGCAGTGAGTGGCTGTAATCAGGCTGATAAAACGCCACACCTCGAAATTGGTTTTGGGTAATTTAGAGATCACAGAATGGCCCAGTGCAAGGAATGCATTCAATAAACTAAAGCACTTTGACTAGTTTTGAGTGGTTTGCAATAGCTAAAGATTAGAATTTTTCAGTGTATTCTCTTTTCTTTTGATTCCAATAATTTTTTTCTCAACGTCTCCCGTTTAATGCAGGCTGTGTGCCAAAGTGATCTTAGAAAGTCTGCTATGCCAGATGTCACCTTTTTGCCCTTTTGCTCTGTCTGCAGATTTTCTTTTAGCAGCATTTGAAACTAAGTTAGTGAGCATACATTTTCCAGTAAAAAGAGGCATTATGAATAACACTTTTTGTATCTCTGAATAACACCCACAAAGTGCAGTACATATTATACATCAACTACACCAATTATATATTTAAAAAAAAGGTTATTCTTAACTCTTAGCTATGTGGAGAAAACTTCAGTGATGTCATTCTTTGAAATACACATAACAACTATGATGGAGTTAGGGGTTAATAAATTAGGGGTTAATAAATCCCCACAGAGATGGATTTTACAACATTAGTTTGATTTGTGCTGGGTAAAGATTAGTTATTTTCTTCTACATACTTCTTGCATGTTTTTTTATCTTATGATATGGAAGAGCTCTGTTCTGTTATTTCCAAAGGAGAAAACTGTTCCTGTTTAATTCTTTATGTAGCAATAGGATTAATTTTCTAAGCTTTCTTTCCTTAAACTGTGAATTTCTTGAAAGTAGAAATACCTATTGCTTCTCAAGTTATAGGCATGAATAAAAACATTTTATTTTCATTAAAAGAAAATGATACATGCATAAACTCTGATTTTCACAGGCCTCCCCCATTCTTCAAGTACCAGGCACAAATCAAATAGTTAAATAATGCTTTCTTTCTTTGTAGAAGTGATAATTTTTTTAAAAGTTGACTTTAACAAAAACTCTAAATATTACTCAGTGTCTGCTGACAGTGTATGGTTAGACTTCCTTAGTCTGACTACTGCAGATGTCTGTAATGTGTTCTCATGAGAAAATGTGTTGGTGTTTCTGTTTCAGCCTTTTTATTCTATAATGGTTGGGTAGAGGTTGACTGTGGTGGGTCACTCCTTCTTTAGGATCAACCATTCAACAAAGCAAAATGAAATAAAAAAAAAATCACTAAGAAATGCACCCCAAATTCTCCTCCTGCCCCCTCCCATCAAAAACCTCAAACAAACAAGTAAACAATCAAAAAACCCTCAAAAACCCCAGTAAAAATATCCACAGTCAGGGTCGGTAAGATGAAGTAGCTGTAATTTAAATAAAACATCCTGTTTATACATACAAATGGAGGAATGAGAAGCTGGAGAAGACCTCCATGGAAAGATACCTGGGGATTCTGGTTGAACATGAGTCAGCAGTGTGCCCTGGCACCCAGAAGGGCATAGGCACCACCAACTGGCTGGTTGAGAGGTGTGGTTTTCCTTCTCAAATCCATGCAAGATGCATCCTTACCTTGAATTCTCTGTGCAATTTTGGGCACTTCAAAATAAGAAGGAAATAAGATTAAAAGTGCATCCAGAGGAGAATTATCAAGACTCTGAAAGGCCTTGAGGGCAAGGCTTATCAGGATCATCTGAGGTCACTTGATTTGTTCAGCCTGGAGAGTGTCTGAGGGAAAACCTCTTCACTGTCTACAACTTGCTCAAGGTGGGCGGCAGAGGGGCAAGCACAGATCTCTTCTCTCTGGTGGCCAGTGACAGGACTTGAGGAAATGGAATGAAGCTGCATCAGGTGAGTTTCAGACTGGACATTAGGAAAATGTCCTCTCTTAACTGAGAGGGTGTTTGGGCATAGGTTCAGCTTTAGGTCATCCTGGAAGGAGGCAGGGAGTTGGACTCCATCATCCCCATGGGATTGACAATCTCTGTGGTTTTATGAAAATATTGCAATACTCAGATAAATTAAAGTCATTGAATTGAAACTATGATATTCTTACCAGGTCATGGAAACAGTGCTCTTGAGTGACCTGCCAATATATTTATGTAAAGGAAAAAGACATGTTAATATTAAAATTATCTGTAAAACAGCCTCATTTTTACACCCACCAATGATACCAGCAAAGTAAGTAAATGTGTAGAATTGTTCACTTAAGTAAATGTCTATGTATTTATATATCAGCTTTCTTCTTTCACAGCCACATGTACTCTGCCTCATCTTGAAATTGTTCAGAAATGTTTATGACAAGATTTTTAAGTTTTCAGTGAACTCTGATTTAAATATAGAAGTGATAATTAGCTCTTGGAATCCATGTTTTGAATTATGCAAAGCAGTTTAACAGGGCAACAAGTTGCTGAAAATATTTTTTGAAAGGTCAAATCACTTCTGTGTCTGCTTCATCTTTCTTTTTGTAAGTATACTCTAAAAAATGAAAGACATTAGAACACTATTTACCTTTCTAAGAATAAATGTCAAAGTCATATCTAATGGAAGAACACTAAAATTTTTACTGAAGGCCAGCTGCCAAAATGGAAATTAACACCTACAAGGAAATATTAGACAATTCCCCATGATAGTAACAAGACAAATATAAACTTAAAAATTGATGTTTCATAGAATACTCATTAAAATAAGCTGATAGAAGTTAATGGTAAGGATCAGAATTTTGATTTTGATCTACATGAATGAGAAAATTGTTCCTTAGACTTCTAGCATTATTAATTTATTTTGATACTTTGCTAGGCTTTAACACCAGTACTTTGTTTTCTGTAAACCTGTCATATAGTAGTCATCTAATACTGGCCAGCTGCCAGAATGCAAATTAACGCCTCCAAAGAAATATTGGACAATTTCTCCTTCCCTTGTAATTTTGCATTATCACTATTGAGCATAGTTGAATATTCATCTGTCCATTAAAATTCAGGTCATTATTCAAAAAAAAAGATTGGTTTTGACATAGTTTTTCCCACACCATCTTCTCCTTCAGGATTTTTCTCTGCTTCAATTCTAAGTGAAAACATATTCTTGTGTCAGTTTAAGAATTAAGATTTTCACACGTATAAAAATCGTATCCTCTTACATATTCAGCAACAGATTAACAAACACAACACTTTAGCTATAATTAGAAGGAATTAAATCTGAATCCAATAATCTTTGTTGAAAAAGGCCAGCATTTCCAAAGTTTAGACTTTTTCCGGCAGGATAATTTTAGAAAATATCTCTTGCTTACAGCCACAGAAGTTTATTTTGTGGGGTTTTATATGCAATAACAAATAGTGGAGGAGGCAAACTTTAAAATGCTATCAAATTTCATGGTTCCAGTGTGTTATTGTGTGACACGCTCTACTGCAGAGTAGAAGATGGTTCCCATTGATAACAAAACCTCTTAATTCAGTACATTACTGCATTACCAGAAAGCTATCAAAGAGAAAAAAAAAGTGAAGACTAACATTCAACTGCAGTTTATCAGAGATATAGCTATGTGAGCTCATGCAGTTAATAATTCCACATATTATTGAAATGTGTATGAAAACAAATTCAGTGATTTAATAGGATAGTTTAAATTTGTTTTAAAGTGGTTTTTTTTAAGTTTCAAAAATTTGACTTCAAGCATTGAACTACCTTAACTTTTTTTCTTATGATATATAAATCTAAGGATTTGGGGGTTGTGGGGGGTTGGCTTTTTTTGTTTTTTCGTTCTTTTGTTTGGGGTTCGGGGGTTTTGTCTAGTTCTGGTGTTTTTTGGTTTTGTTTGGGTTTTTTTTGGTTGGTTGGTTTTTTTCTTTTTCTTTTTTCTTTTCTTTTAAAGCACCTCTGATATGAAATTCTTGGTAATAGAGAAGATTACACTAAACTTCCAAAACCAGTCATATCCTCATAAAGCCTAATTTATACAATTTTAAAATTACTAGCAGTGTCAGTCAATAACCAAGAATTTGTTAGTCAGTTAGAAGATTCTTCTATCCAGCTCATACAAAAGAAAACTATCTGAATATTTCCATCCTTTTTATGTTGATTTGGTTTTTTTAAGGATGGTGGGAATGGTACAGTGATGCCACATAATTTCTGTTTATTATTTTCATTACTAAGAAGCTAAATTGTGAATAATTATTTTAGACCCCTGAAGTCCAGATGCATTTTAAGGAAGCAGGTGTCAGAAATTTGCTCAATTAAGACTTGTTTTTGGGAACATACTCTTATTTTACCTACCAAAATAAAGGTGCATTATCACACTGTTCTTTACTTCTCATTATACTATCATCTTTGTTTACAGCACTAAAAATATTGTTCCAATTTTGGCAAACCATAGCTGCAGTTTAATTAAACTTTTGCCTCCCCTGTCATAAGATATAAATAGAAAATAAAACACATATGCATAAAAGAAATCTACAGCACATGTGAAAAGAAGTGGGTGCCTTGGGAGACTTGGAGAAAAAGAAACTTTTTCAGCTACACAACTAGTTGATTACTTATTTAATATCCAGCCCCAGTACATTAAATTTAAAGCATTAAGTTTCACAGCATAATGTGCTTATATAATTTTAAAGCAAGCAAAAAAACAAACTATCTTAATTGACTAAAGGTAAGAGGGTTAATTAGAATGGCACAAATGGTGAGTCTGTAAACTAATCAGGCACTGGTTTACCAGGGAAATGTAGAGGGGTTACTATAACACTATACATAGACACAAACATATATTCAAAGGCTCTCAACTGAACGACACCAAAACGCTCTTCTCCAAATTAAGGAAGTTTCATTATGCTGTGCCGGGTATTTTTAACCAAGGCTACAGATGCAGCATTTAGGCTGAAGACTGCCAGAGATCCACCTTCAGTATATGAGTTTTTTAAGCTTAATCGGTATGAGTTATGGTACAGTGCCACAAAAGCAATCTAAATTAAAACATAAGCCATCACTAGATTGACTGATTGGCAGTCTACAAGTATGATTATCTCCCTACGTGAGAAACAGTTCTAAATTTTCAACAATCCTAGGAAAACATTAGCACTGTGAAACAACATTCAAAGCCAATTGCAAAGCCTTTTGCATTCAGAGAAGTTATCTGTTCTGTATATCCTTTTGGGTTTTTTTATGGCTTTCTTTTACTCTTTTTTCTTTTTTTTTTCTTTATAGCAAGAACTGGTAAAATGCCAGGCATCTGATTAGACAGTAAATACAAATACTAAGATATCTCTTTTAGAGTATATGTTGAAGCTAGGTTTAATGATATTTCAAAAAATTCTTCAAGATGTAATGACTAGCAAGTTCCTAAAAATGGAAGTTCTCCATTTGTTAAGCTCAAAAAAATCTACCAAAGTCTTAATTTTTAGCCTATACTCTCAAAATATGTGTTTATTTGCATAAAACTGTGCAAAAAACCAAAAGGTAACACAGATAACAACCTTGCATTTGTTATTTATGTCATTAATGATGAAATCATGCTATGGAAAGTTATAATCACATCAGCTATTTTTAGCATCAGTGATATTCTCAAACTCCCTGCCCAATTTTGTAGATACTTACACTTCCAATTGAAAATTCCCACAAAACTTTTAGACTCAGAGGTGAACTTTACATCATTATCTCTACTGCACTCACCTGTTAACAGTTATCTTCTTATGCAGTCTAACCTTATGCAGTATTCAAAAGTGCTTCATTTATTCACATTACCACCTGGCAGAAATCACTAGAAAATACAGCTGGAAAGGTGGAGTTGGCAGTGGTGCTTATGATGTTCCAGCCTCATTTAGTCCATGAATGTAAGGGTTATGACATTCATCATGCATGTGTCCAAATGTCAAAAGGAGTTTGAACTCCCATGCCAAGAAATGGCCTCATCAGCAGCGGGATGACCTGCACCAGTGGGGCTCAGTCATTCTTGCTGTGGGTGAGTCACCTTACAAGGAGGATACATCAAAATGTAAGACGACCTCATGAAAAGGTTATTTCTTATCATGGTGATATAGCCTTGCTGTAAAGAGAAAACCTAAGTCCAAGTTGTTGCTTTGGTGAATATGGTGCATGTAACTCCAAAATGCCAGCTGGCTGCATATTCCTATGTGCTAAAAGTCATAATTTTCCTTGTCACTTCCAACCTGTTAACTCCTCTCAACATGACAGTTTTTGAGGATTTTCTATTCTCACTATAGACCTAAGGACCTAATTTTTCTATCCTCACTGTAAAGGAGACCAAATTCTTAACACCCACATTTTGGAAGGAGGCCTAGCAACCATATTTAGCACTATGAATGTCACGGTTGAGGACTTAATCTGCACTTAGTGAATCAATCCTGAAGAGATTAGTGAGACAAAAATCAGGACCAAGATGCATCATAGCAGACCCAGAGGACACTGTCTCTTTGCATCTTTGATAATGGCTCTGGTGATAAGAGTGGTGCAAAACTGCACAGACTTTGGGGCGGGTGATTTTAGAAATCTCAAAGGGCATAAGAGCCAAAACTGTAGTAAATAAAACCATCAAATTTATCTCTCTGTTAAGCTGAGTGGAAATTGTGGCTGTTGTTCTTCTCCTAGCCCAAGTACCCATTCCATCCAAGGAAACACCTCTTACAGCTCTCTATTGCTTTTTCTTCTCTGTGCCAGTTTTACAGCAAAAGTGATCCTAGAACCTGACTTATGATCCTTTCCCAACTGTTGTCACGGACAAGCTACCAGCACATGGGCAATGTTTCTCTCCTTTTCTTCTTTTTCAGATTTAATTTGGCCTCATGAAATTATTTAAGGTTAAATGTTCCACAGGTCTAGAAATATTAAAAGGTTTGCAATATGATTTTTCTTTAGAATACATGAAAACTAAAAAATATTACATACAGTACTTCAAAGTTCATAGCACAATATAATGACAGTCTTCCTGAAACTCCAGGAATTCCTAAAACCAAGAATTAAAGACTTATCCTGTTACTTTTAAATGGTGCAAAAAAAATTTTTTTCAATGACAGTCTTTTATGTAGAGCAAATTTTCTCTTCCAAAATTAATTTTCTTTTTTTAAAAATAGTTAATATCCAAAATGTTGCAGTTTAACAAATCACATCTTTTGTTTTGCATTTAGAATACCATAATTTTAAAATGTTGCATTTTAGTAAAGAATTTTCAAAAGAAAATTTGAATGAGAAAAAAATGATGATGTGAATTAAAAAATATTAATAAGTTTTTATGTTGATTACATTCACTATGTTAATTGTTATTACTTTTACATAGCAAAGTTTCTTAATAAAATGCTGAAGTGTTCCCTTTATACTGCAATGATAGATGTTTCTGACACATTTAGATTTTTAAAAAGACTTTAAATGCTACATAAATGTGTGACATAAACAAATAAATGTGACATATTAACATCACTAATATGATAGAGGTTTAATTGCTCATTACAAGCATTCATATATTTCTGTAGGAAATATCAACCACAGTTATGAGAAATAGTTATAGAAATTTAAAGAGATACTACAATACTGATTGAATGCATACAAGTCAATAAATCTGACTGTCCCACTCAGACTTCTGGAAAGGCTTCCCTGCCCCATATCCATCCTGCTATAGGTCACTGAGCTTTGAGCTGGAGCTGACAGGTGGCTACTCCTTGGGTGCAGGAGAGCAGACTGCAAGTATGAGTTTCTGTTTAACTCCAGAGACATGAAAGTTTTCATGTTATAGACTAGCCACTCATCTGGGGTTTTTTATAAATTATTTAAAAAATTTGATTTAGCCATATTTGACTGTAGCATGCAGTGGCAAGAGCAAAGCTACCAATAGTGTATGAATGACATCTCAGGGAAGGTAGGCTACAAAACTTTGGCTATTCCTTCCCAACAATCATGGATCTACACAGTCACAGTGCTCTTGTCAGCAATCTGAATAACGCTGACTTCAGGCTGCCTGAAAGTGACACATAAAAACTAATGTCAGGGCATTTTTTTTGAAGGAGACTATAAAGTTTGGAATCCTCTGAAAAAGTTACAGTTGTTTTTTCTGCTTGACTTTGACTTGGCCCTGTGCTTAATTAAGTTCACAGAAGCAGCTAAAGCAGGCTCAACATGGTTGATGCAATCTTCAAGAGCAGATTACATGTCATGCCAGAAAATGTGTCTTCTCTCCTCTGGAATTACCAGTGAATTAATCCCCAGACCAGCATTCAAGTCTTGCCAACACGGTGTGCAGCTGCCTCAGTTTATCACTGAATATGGTCTGAAAACAGTTCTTGTGCTGTGTTATGAAAGATTTAAAAGCAGCAGTATCTGTCATCACTGGAGATGCAGAGAAGTGAATGTAGGAGTGAGTTAAGAAAATCCAAGATATTCTATGAGATGCATTGCAGAAGACTGCAAGCTAATAAACTATAACTGTAATACAAGATTGAAGATGAACTGCAGTCTAGCTGTGATTTTTTTCACTATGCACAACCAATAGCCATGTAAATCAGACCACATTTATTCAGAGCAAAGGCATTGATGATTTCAAACTCCAAGGTCTTGTTAAATGGTTGAGTCAGATAAATTTGTGGCCAAAAATGTGGCTGTTATAACCAGGCAGTAAGGATATCCCAGGAATAACATTACCGATGGCATTTTTTTTTTGTCATAGAAATAGAGGTAGAGGAAAAAGCAATCCAGAACCACAGCACCAACTTGAACTGACAACCAAGCAGGTTCCAGTAATGGCTGCATGCTGAAAAGCTGAAACTGAAGACACTTGAACTATTCTGTTTTGGTTATATTGACACCTAGGGAAACAGAAAAGCTGAAAGCTGAGACACATCATAATAAATAAACAAGTTTTAACAATTTATGGGAACAGTAAACTACTTTTCCACAGTCTACACATCCATCATATAAAAAAGTATCAAGAAAAAATCAGTTCTGAATTCTCTAGCTCAGGTTACAGTGATACAATGAGAAGGTAAGCCAGAGAAAAGTGGTTTGAGCAGATAGCACAGTGCAGACTGAAATCCAGACCTTTAGAGACAGCAGTTCTGTAGCACAGAAAACAAGCTTAATCCATGTAGCTATACATCTCTCCAGCAGGCCCCAAAAATCTCAAAAATACTTTGATGTGAGCTGCTCCATCCATTGAAACAATGCATGCTGGAGAATTCAGGATCCAACGCTAACGGCAGTTATTACCTACTGCCAGCTTATTTGTGGATGAGCTGGGAATGCAGGATAGACTTAATCAGCGTTGTAGGAGCTGACACTTAGCTGAGCAAACATTTCATACTTAATGTAAACCAATACGCACAGAGCAAGCCAAAAGTCATAACTACAGGCCATGAATTTGTTGAACATGTATTTTGAACAGCATGAAATGCACAACTGTTCAGACATCATAAAACTCTCCAACATCATTAAATCACAACTTGGTGCTGAAACAACTAAGGCAGACATAATTTTTACAGGCAGGACCGTTTCCAATCTACATTTAGTGAACACTCATTCCTGAAATATCCTCATGGATTTTAAGTTGAGAACCAATTGGGAAACTTCAGGCATATTTTCCAAGTATTTGGCTTAGACAACAGCAATAGAAGAAAATGGAAATTTGTAGGCACTATGAGTGCTTCAAGATAGCTATGCAACCACTCACACAAAGCAAATGATGAAAGATTAATCCAGGGTGTATAATATAACTAGAAATCAAGGCAGTAGAAATTAAATCAAGTACACCTGCAGAGCAAAGGCAAGTCAAAAACCAGAGTGAAACCAGAGGCTTTAATTCAAACAATAAGTTTTAGGAATTAATAATAAGTTGTTCAGTAAATACGAAGATCTGGTAGACAAAAATAAAGGTGCTCTTAATAAAGACCATATTCCTATGACACCATTTTAAGTAATCAGTTCTTGCCCCATTAAGTCAGGCAATAGTCACAGAGAAGTCAAGATAACTACAGACATTGCTCAGGTAAGGAGTATCTAACTGAATGTAACATGGAGGAAGAAATTTAGAATGAAAGGCAGCCAAGAAATCAGCTTTGCATACACAGACCCTAAGTGTTAGCTCCAATTTTCACCTCTCTATAGAAAGTTCTTTTATAAAGAGAATATAAAATTATAGAAATACTGTAGAAGCATGAGGCAAGACACAGGTTAGTACTGGATGTCTGTTAAAAAGTAAATAAACAAATAAATAAAAATAAGTTCCAAATCTTAAAGGATTCTGAATGTATTACTATGAATGATATGAACATAAACATGACATGAAGCAAGCTTAACTCAGTTTATAGGTAAGCTATTGTTGCAGCATAATAATTGATACTATTTATTATTATAACACAAAGATACATACTGGTTCCTGTGGCTACCAGAGAAAGGAACAGCATCATTCCCAGAATGTTGAAATTCAACTGATCTAACAGCAAAGCATTTTAACATGCAAAGTAAGTAATCCAGCAAGCAACCCTTTTATATTTCCATGTTGGAACTGTCATAGGGGAGAATTACACCATCCGTGACCAAAACTGTTAATGTAATCAATGAGCATTTGGGCATTCCCTGGCATCTGCACTGTGCAAGTCTCAAGACACTCCCATTTATTTAGGATAATCTGTGTGAAATTACAATGAGGAGATAGTCATTACCTAAATTTTCCTTTTTAAGCCAGGTTCATTAGGATTGGGTACAAGAACGCCAAAGTATAAACTTGTGAGTGTTAGATGAAGATAATTTGCAGTCTCTTGGCAGCAGCTTGGAAATAACTGTTTCTGCAATAGCAAGTCATGTCAAATAATCTACCATCCATAAAAGACACAGCACTGAATGCAAACTAATGAGGATTGCTGAATCTGGGAACAATTAAACCTGTCAGCTAAGCCCCACACCACAGACATGAAAGGTACAGTGCACTCCTAAATAGAGCAAATCCTCTGTAGTTTTTAACGTACTTCTTCCAGATGGATTTGGTGAATTAATAGAAGAGATTATTAAAGGCTTTCACAAATTTGGGTGGTTCCTGGACCAGCAAAAAGTTCAAATGGTCACTGCTACCTTTTGTCACAAAATTGAGCTCTATAAAAATAATCTGTCAATAAAACATGCTTAAAGCTGGGGATGGGAAATTGAAGTGAAGGAAAAGCCAGTTCAGTGACCATTTCGAGAAGCCATGTCTCAGAATGTGGAAAGGATGACCACCAAAAGCACAGGAAGGTTCACAAGGATTTAACAAGCCTTCTTTAAAACCTTGTCTTGTGTAAGGTCCTGATGTATTTCCTATGGATTTGCATAATTGCACAGTAAAACTCAGTTAATTTTGAATAAGGTGGGGTTTTTTCTATATTACCAGGCTAAATAGACCACTTATCAGTTTTAATCTGTTTCTTCAACAAGAAAAATGTTTATGAAGTTTTTAAGTATGAAGTTTCTATTGTAAAGAATACTTCTGAAATGGTGTACCTGTAGCTTATAATAATAATGTCACCTGCTGGTTTATAATTGAAACAGTCTAGCAACAACCCAGAGGAAACATCCCAAGACTAAAAGTCCAATTTTATGTTTTGCCTGACACTACACAATGTTTTCCATGGTTAAAAAAAGGTGATTTGAAGATATGGAAGCTGTCTGAGAGATGGAAAAGAAGTTATTATTTCTGGTTTTGTCTCTTTACATGAAGAATTAATTCCTAAGGAAAAGTTATATGAAGGAGCATCAAATCATGTCCTGCAGTTTCAGAATAAGACATAGCATAGTTTAAAATTAAATGTATAAAGTGCAAAATATCAGGCAGCCTAAATTAACTTGGGGCTCTTTCCTTCCTTAAAAAATCTTACATGCATGAAAATGGGAGATTTTTGGAAAATTGACATCAGCTTCTCCTTTGCCTTGGCAAGAATAAGGAAAAGATGGATGATCAAAGCCTGTCCTTGTCTAAGCCAATGCCACTGTAAATCAGTACAACTTGAACCTTTCTAACTATATTAGGCAGAAGAGCAACCTGAGGCAAGCAGATCTGCCTCTCCCAGCTTGTGTTGAGGGGAAGCTGTGACCCTGCAGAAGCCAGATATACCAGCAGAAAGATATGACCTCATTGGAAGGGAGGGTAGTTGATTGTCCCGGTTAGGCCTGTTCTAAGTCATTTCCAATTACAGTTTTAATCTCTTTGAAGGACATAAAAACCATTTCTGCCTAGTCCCTGGATGGAATCAAGCCATTCTTCTGTGAGTCATGTAGATCTACAGAAGAACTTCATCTCATACACGAGAATGTTACTAAAATTGCTTTCACGTAGCCTTTTCATCTCTGGGAGTGGAGAATAGGATGGGAAAACAGTATGAGAAAGGCTGTGTGTAAGGTCTGTCTTTCTGATCTTGCCAGAGGGAGGATGTATTCAAGAAAAGGCAAAAACAGATCTCTGTTGTATTTTCCAAGCTTGCATATCACCATTGAACTGAAATTGTCATGTCCTGTGATGCAAAAGATACAGAATTCAATTAAATAAGCACAAAAGGGATTCAATAGCTTGAATCTCACATACATATACTGTGATGATTTCTGCCTACTGATCTTCCAAGCTGAGGAACAGTCAGCTCTCTGAAGCCCTCAAGCAGGCTTGGCAATCATGGATCTTACATTAGGTTATGTTGTGCAGATGAAAGTGGCAGAAAAGTCTCTGTGTTTAGCTGCTACCCAAACTGTCCTGAAATGTTTGCAATACAAATGAAATCATTAAACCTTTGGAGATCATTAAGAGCATGACCTGTAGAATAGTTATTCATTGTTTTATTATTTTGAGTGAATTTAGAACAATAATTTTCTTACATTGGCAGTATTGATATTTGCAGTTTCACATCATTCTGTTAAGGAGCAGGATAGTTCTTGACTGAGGTGATCTTCGAAATTTTCTTTTCATTTAAATATGAGCATCTAAGTGATCTGAACTAACATGGGAGAATATTAATACAAGTAAATAGCAATACAAAGCCTTGGAAGGAAAAACTGAGGTCTCTCTACCAGATCAACACCTTGATCAACCTGATATGATGTTTTGAAGTTAACACATCTGTCATGTTAAGATTTAGTCAGATTTATGAAATCCAAGTTTTCTTTGTTTCACAAGAATAACTTCCCTTTTCTCAATATTTTAGATACTGAATTATTTTTAAGCTGCAAAACCCCATTTCTATCTAGGAGAAGCATGAAAGCATTAAACATGCCATGAAAACGTCATTTATGGTAGGCTGAAATGTATTAGATTTTAGATGTGTTAGTGACAATGAAACAACATAATAGAGCTTGGCAAGATGAACACAGTCATAACAGATGTCTTTGATAACAACATCCAGCTAACAGAGAAAGTAAATCTACTTCAGAGGCCTTAATAAACACTTATAAAAATAGATAAATAAAATATGTAAGAGTAAATTTTTTTCTGATGACAATCTCTCTTTTTATTCAAAGGGGACACTGCATAGGATGCTACAGTAAAGAAAGAGAGTATGTGAGGAAATAAGCTCTGAGAACCCTGTGTATTCAGCATTTACAGCTAGGATAATAATTTCTAAAAGACAGATTTATTTACTCACCTACCTGTGTATCTTTTCATGCTGCACATAATAATTCCCTCAGAAAGAATCATCTGTAAAAGTCAGGAAAAGATCCTAAGAGTTCTCACAGATAATATTCCATGGCCAACTTTAACCATTTTAGCTCATGCAGAATGAGTTTTCAGCACCCTTAAGATGACTGCAGAGAATATATTGGGTAAAGGAAAAGACAATATACAAAGGACCTATTTCAATCAGATAACAATGAATACAGCAGAAGTATCAGGAATAGTTTTTCTTTAAATTATTCTCTTTTTTTAAGTCTATCTGATGAAGTGTTCTCTGTTGATGACTTTCCAACATAACCATTAACCCAATGCTTAGAGAACTAATTTGGGAAAAACTCAAACTCAAAACTTCTGATTTAATAGATTTGGAATTAGAATTTGATCCCAAAATATTTTACCAAGTCCTAAATGCTAGGTTAAAACAGACAATAGGCTTAGAGTATTTCCTAAGTTTTCAACTCAGAAAAAAAACCAACAAAGCAGTAGCTCCAGTCCAGTTTTGAGGTCTTCTAATATTACTTCAGGCTACTTTAACCATCTTGAAATCTGGCTGCTGAAAGAGTGTCCCACCCTAAAAATATGTGCTAAACTCTTTTCACTGGTGCATCTGTTCTCCTGCCGCTTGCCTCACCATTTGGTGAGTGTCTGAGCAACATAAAATAAAATATTGCTTTTAGAGACAGCCAATTCCTTCACTAAGCTCAATTTCTATGCATAGTCACTGTAATCTGGCATAAATCCATCCTTCGGCCAAGTTTAGACATGCTCACAATGATCTAAGGTGGCTGTTGCAGCCAAGGCGAGGAGAAACTAACCAATGCTATTGAGGTGAGAAGTGCTAGTACATTGAACATCTCCCAGGGTGATACCACACTGTGTATATTTCCTTATCTTCCATGGGATAGTCAGACTTTCAAGTGACTATCAGGAGTATCCAGTAAAAGGATTACAGATGAGAACATATCCATGACTGGAAAAAAACGCACTGTTTCACCCATGAGACTGGAACGGGAACTGAGGGAAACCAACATGGACAGCTGCCTCCTAACTCACAAGCAAGTTAGATTTACATGAAAACTCATGAGCCTAAACACTTGTCCTCTCTAAGACCAATATTCAAGGCCTTGGCAAAATATCTTTTGCATTGAATGACTTGATGGTTGCCTACTTTCCTCTGTTGACTCTATGCCATTTCTGGTGTTGCCCATTCACCTATTTATCATTTACTGGTTAGGTGTCTAGATTTTTTAAATTTCTTCCTCTTCTAGATCTGTAAGGTCTAATTTGGAAACTCTAAAAATATATTACGGGGTGAAAGAAAATTATTCCTATACAATGTAAACATTATTATAGAATTAATCTGAAAGAGAAAGGCTTCCCAACTTCTCCAAAAGGTATTTAGCATTCACATGTGAAGCAGAACTGTAACAGACAAGATGCATACAAATATGTCTCATCTACTCACCATTTAGGTGGAAAATTTGAGTCTAACCATTGCTAAAAATCAAACAGAGCGGGGAATTGCACTGGATCTTCTGGATTTCATAACACTCAAACCTCAAGGAAAAAATATGCTCTACAAATACATGCATCTGCTAGTACTGCATGTGAAAGATAAAACATAGATTTTTAAAATAGTTTTGTAAGCACTTCTAATGGAAACACTCTCAAATTTTTCACAGCTTTGCTCTCTTTGAACATTTTTTGGAGCACGCATTTATCTCCCTGAATGATTGCAATAAAAATGGTGGTGAACAACACCTCCAGCAAAGCAAATTACCAGCTTGCACGTGGAAGAAATCACTCTGCTGTTGCATTTTCCAGCCCTCTTCCACTTTGGCTTTTACAGACATCAGTGCTCTCTCTCTTCTAATAAAAAAATAAATTATAGACTGTATACCATAGTGCAGGAGGACTGATTGAGTAGAACTACTGGAGGGCAGAACTTATCAACAGGCAGCCGTGACTGTGTCATTTACCTGTCTGCTTTGAAGTCTGCTAATCTTTTTATGCAACATGAAAAAATGTAAGCAAAGAACTGCTAGTGTATACACACAATTTCCTTCTCTTTCTTAGTCTCAATCAGTCAAATACACATGCAAATGCACATGCACATATACAGAGCATTTCTTTCTTTGTTCAACTTTGATTATGACAGCTACCAGCTAAATTCTCTGCAGTTTTGATTCTCCTTTTCTTTTCTTTTTCTTTTTTTTTTTTTTTTCAGTTAAAGGCTTTTCAGGAGGAATTTCATTTGTACAGGCTGAAAACTGGAAGAAGCCTTTGTCAGTTGACAACCACTGAATTTCCTGATCTTACATTATTCATTTTTAAACCATTATTGTGAAACCAGTTAAAGGACTTTGAAATGGAAAATCCCAGACTTTACAGTTCTTCACTGCTTTTTATCCAGTCATTGCTCTCATTGGTGTTTTCTACTTAGAAATAAATGCTTTCATTAAGAAGAAATAGATTTTTTTAGCTGACTAGAATATTTCATACAGCAATTTTAATGTACACCTTTATTCTAAGCAGGGAGTTTCTTAAATAACATCTATTTGCTCCCTGAAAGCATGCTAACAGTCTTATACAACACACTCCATTAGCATGGAAATGGATTTTTTGTGTGTAATTTATTTTTCTGCTGCTGTATTACATTATAGCTGCAGTTATCAAAAAGAGACTAGAAAATTCTTGTTGTACTTTGAAGTGTGTAAGATTCCAGTTGTTTGTTTTTTTTAATTGTATTTCCAATATGTGTTCTAACAAACAACATATTTTATAACAAAGGTAAGCATATATATATGTGTGTATATCACTTAAATTTTTCCCATTTTTGAAACATTTCAAGAAATAAAAATCTTGCAAAAAGCATGTGACTATATTAGAAAACCTTAGCTTTATTAGTATAACATGTAAACATTAAGAATTAATATTTCAGGAATTTTGAGAGAATAAAAAAATGTAGGAATGAGAATATTATTGTGTTCACCTGGAGCTATTTATTGCTAATATGAGTAATTCAAAATATACATCATGGAAAAGATTTGACAGCAAGTATGTAGCTACCTGAAAGGAAGTTATTTCTTCAGTGAGATTGATGATAATAGATCTTCATGCAAATTTGACTTCATATGGCACAATACTCAGTTCTAACCTTAGCACAGAATCTTACTAAAAAAAATTAAAATTTGTTGAGAAAAAAACCGTCCTGAGCAGCTGAGCTTTCTAGCAGTGACCTTTGATACGAGGATAAAATCCTGAATCAGAGGTAGTTTTGGTCACTAGAATTTTCAGAACACAGCAGTATGCCAGCTCAGTCCTGTTTGTGGCTCTTCTTCTGTGTCACAGATATCAGATAAGTCTACCATAGTTTGATAACAAAATAATATCTATGTACTAACTTATTCTACTTCAAGACTTATATAATGAGTCTTCCTGGGATCTATTGGGGCCTAGAAGCCATGGATATAAACGAGATATATTGAGGAAGCCAGACAGGTCATGAATTTTTATGCAGAGCATTTACTATACCTCTAAACAAAACAAAATATTTTCTACTATTGAAAAAAAATATTAAAAGGATAACCTTTTCTTCCCACAATGCTGGTGGAATCAGCTCAGTACTCTGTCTGCGTAAGTTGGGTTAATTGCACCAGGCCCTCAAACAGGCAAAATGTGTGTCTTTAGCAAGGTTCACAAGGACAGAGTACCTGGGTGTTCAGGTGTCCCATGATGGCAGCACATCCTGGTGATGGAAGTTGTAAATGCTGTTCAGTCACTTGCTCCCCAGCCTGTACCACCACACGGTGCAGGCTTTCTGCTCCAGGTGTTGAGTCCTGCATTTCTCCATCCCGTCCTTCCTGGCACGCTGTCAGCTGTCCTCAGGCTTATGGAGGCACCTTCAAACTGGACCTATTTTCTATTTCAATAAATCTCTCTCTAGTTTAGAATCACCTAAAAATTTGCTGATGTTGCATTCCTCCTCATCAACCTGGTCAGCAATGAGGATTAATGAGGTACAGTATGAGGTCTAGTACTGACCTCGAAGTACAATGCTCTTTCAGAGCCATCAGAGGGACGATTGGAACTTCTGAAGCCTTTTGATCCTGTGTATAAGCCTCAAGTTCAGTACCTTGCTTTCAGCTTAGCCACTACAGCCCAGTTTCCATGACATCCTTTTATTGCTCTGTTAGATTTAGGCATTTAAATTGCATAGCTACATATGTAATCATTATTTTGGATTTTATTGCCTCAGTCAACTTGCTGCCTAGGACTCTCAAATTCCTATGTCACTTATGTTTGTCTTATAAGCATCTACAATACTTAATTTCGAAAAAAACCTGAGATTTTGGCATGTTCCATGTGAAAAACTGTTGAAATACCTCTAGGGGAAAAAAAAATCCTGAATTTATTCTTTTTATAAAATGTTGCCCACTCTGAAGAGCTATTGGTTTATAAACAGTTCAGTGCTTACATCTGCCTTGAACGGAGCGGGACACACCCACCTACCTCACTTCATGCAGCAATTATGATAAATGAGATTGCTTCAGAGCTTACCAGTAGATAAGGCTTTAGTTGAGGATTAACATCTCTGAGATATAGATATTTCCTGAAGATGTGTGAAATGTCATAGGATAAAAGAGACCTCCAAATACCTGGTGTAATTATAAACAAACATTTCAGTGTTGGGATTTCTTACAGTAAACAAGAATTTCCCTGCTCTTTAAGGAGAACCATCTAGCTGAGAGCTTTGCAAAAGATTTAATAAAAGCAAAGACAGACTCCATCTGTATGAAATGTTCAGCATCTGGTAGAAGGAAAGTGTCCCAGAATGGTCTGTGTTTGCAGACCTTCCTGATATTTCTATTTCTGGTACATATAAAGTTGCTGTGTATATATTGTGTTCATGCCACAGGCACTCTTAGGAGGTGGAGCCAGAAGCACATTCTCAAGCTTTGTATTCCAAGATGAGAAAAAACAACTCAATTCCCATCACCTTGTATAAACTTGCAGTGTCAAGAACATCTCGAGTTGTATGCTGCTGTGACAGTTGCTTATGTTAAAGGCACTTTTTATGGCAATACATATTCTTCATTTTCTGTTCACAGAGAATAGATTCATAGAAACAGAAGGTGAAAAAAATAAATTTAGCACTCCTGCTGATCAGTATTTTTCTTTGCTCATTTTGCACCTTTCAAATTTAAGTCCACTCACTGTCAACCATATGCAGATTGATAAGAGACAAAGGAAAATGTAAAAATAGTTTGTTGTTCTGTAATTAGTCCAGTGGACTGTACAAGCCCTGGCACACAGCTTTTCTGTTCAGTTCTCAATGCAGCTGCACCCTCTTTAGCACAATGTGTTTTGAGACTCAGAAGCAAAGTAAATGTTAGTTTCTGTAGAGCATCCTCTTCAGCAACCTCAGAGTGTGGGAATTGTGTTGCAAAGGAGAATGTGAGTTTTCTTCAGACACAAATGCAGGGCAGGAACTTCATCAGAGCAAAATAGCATTGAGGGCTTTGGCGGGATGGAGTCATCTCTGTCATTGAGGTCCAAAAAAAAGAAGACAGAGACTGTCTCAAATGTCTCCAGATGCAGTTTTCTCTCCTTCCAGGTCCAAGATGGCTAGTTCTTCACCCATGGCTTTACCACTGCCAGCAGAGCCTGGAAGGGGTCAGTAGCTAGGCTTCAGCTATTCAGCTGTGCTGCTTTCTCTCACCACATACCTGACTGGAAGTCTCTGCTCTAGGCAGCAGCAGCTCACCCCCAGAGAGACCTAATTCTGCCACATCAGCACACTTACAGTCAGCATCCGTACTTGTGCCTTTACAAATGTGAGAACATTAGTGGAAAACCCAGCAGAATTCCTGGGAAGAGCCATCCCTTCTTCTTCCCTTTTCTCTAGAGCTTAGACACTGGAGTGAAGAGCAACTGCAAGAGAAAATAAAGTGATCTTTTGGTTCCAAAATCAAAAGGCAGAAAATCTTTAGCCTTTTGGCATATTCTCCATCCGCTCCATGTCTCAAAGTGGAGCTGTGCAGACTGTTAAGAAAATGGCTGCAAACAGCCCAGAAAGATGAGGTATTTTATAAACCAACCCAAAGGCACTGAGACTTCTTTTCAATACAACCTCTCAGGCTTACATACAATCAGTGCCTTAGGAGGCCTGTGGTGATTAACATATCTTTACTGTTTCACTGCAGGGCTTTGTAGCAGTTTGCAAATTCTAATAAGGCTTCAAAGGCTTTTTTTGCCATGTACTCTGTGGACTGAGAGTCCTCTGCTAGAAGACGTCACCAGGCTGTTCATGCCAGATCTGATGTTGTGTTTACAACAGAGTCATGCTCAGGAACTGTCTGCAGTGCTGTCAGCATCTCTCTGGCTATGGTAGAAATTGTCCACAGGGAGCAAGGGAAGAAGTTGGTGGCCCTAGCAGTGCTGTAGTGAGGACAGTCAGAGAGGGTGGAGATGCTCACATTTTGAAACTGTTTCTGCAGAAAGACAAAGAGAGAAAAGAAAATTTGAAATATAAGGACTTCATAAATAGATGAAGACAATAGCAACAAAAAGGGAGCATTCATTTGTGAGAGGTACAACACTAGGTCTTTGCTTGTTAAAATCATCATGTCTCCATAGGTTTCAGTGAAACTACATTGATTTACGTCTGTTGGGTGCCTAGTTACTTCTACAGTAGAAGAACGGCTTAATAAATACATGGATTGTATTCTCACCCTGTATAAATTGTTAACTTTCTTTTGACATCAGTGGAACTATAACAGACAAAGGTCAGGCTCAACTATACCTAAGAACATTCAGAGTGCTTACTGAGCTTTTGTGTCTCTGCTTCCCTACCTATGCACTCTCATTCTGTTAAGTACTTTCAGGAGCTGGGCTACCCACATGCATGGGGCCTAAGTTTGTCTACAAAAGACATTTCAGGATTCTTATGGAAATTTGGAACAGAGGAGATGTTGTTATTTACCCATGCAAATGCAAATATATCCCTTCCTTCTAGAATACCTTGGTGATTGAAGATATTATTTGCATTTAGTTCATTGTGCCTGATGTACAATTAAAGAAAGTAAAAAAAAATAACAGCCCATTTGTCAAAACAAAATCTCGTTATGGCTGCCAAGGTTTGTAAGTAAAAAGTCTATTTTCAGAGGTGTCTCAGCTGAAATCTTCACCCCTCATGACCTTATATAAGACTGAACTGTATTAATTTCTCCATATCATCTCACAGATACATCTTCAAGAGTTAGGATCATTTCTGTAAACTTATGAAAACTGTGTTCTGCCTAGAAATACTACTTCAGGAAGTCACTCCTATATTGATTTCTGATGTTGCTGGTTTTAGCAAGATAAGACTTCTAATCCATCTGCTGAATGTTACTCTGCTGAAGATTAAACAGCTGTCATGCCCACTCCCCCAAATAAAAAAAATAAAAAAAAAAAGAAAAAGGAAAATATTAGTGTGTTGGTGGATTAAAGAAGGTCTATTTTCAGATATAAGCAAAAGACAACAAGGTGTGCTATCTTCTATGTCAGTGTCAACTTCTGAAGCTTTAAAGACCTCTTCTATCTACAAAGAACAGAATGGGAAAAAAAAAACAACTGCACGATAGCCTTACCTATAAAATTGGAAACACATCACTCAAAGCAAATGAAAGGCTTTCTGAACCCTACTCAGAGGTACAGACTGTTAGCCCACTTAACCTGATCCTCCTCTATTCTGAAAAAAGAATGTGTATTGGGTTTTCTTGGTAAAGTTTCTGTAGCAGGGAGCCTACAAAGGTGCCCTTTCTGAGGAGCTACCAGAAGATTCCCATGTGTCTGGTGGAGTTAATGCCAGCCAGCTCCAAGAAAGACCCACCACTGCCCAAAGCTGACAGATTTAAGAATGGAAAAAAACCACTAGGCAGAAGCAGCTGGGAGAGAGGGGTGAAAATATATGAGAGGAGCAGCCCTGCAGACATCAGGGTCAGTGAGAGGAGGAGGAGGAGGAGCCAGAGCTGAGACTCCCCTTCAAGCCCTGGTGAGGACGATGGTGAGGAAACGTGTCCCTCTGCAGCCCATGGAAAACCATGGGGGAGCAGAGATCTGCCTGCAGCCAGAGCAGGTCGGTGTCTGAAGCAGGCTGTGATCCCATGGGAGCCCCACACTGCAGCAGGCTCCTGGCAGAACTTGTGACCTCACAGAGGTCTCACACTGGAACAGTCTGCATGGAAGGGACCCCTGCTGGAGCAGAGAATTAGTGTGAGGAGTCCTTCCCCTGAGAGGGAGTGAGATAAACAGCATGCCATGAACCAAGCACGCCCTTATTCCCTGCCCCCCATAACTGCTGGGATATGGAAGAAGAGAATAAAGAAAGCAACCCAAAATATTGCACAGCTAGCCTCCAGGATTAGACAGAGGAGAAAATATACCACTTTATTATATTTACAAATTATTTCATAGATATGTTCCATTTTATACAAATTCTGCTGCATATAAAAGATGTAGCAGTAAAGGGATATGAAAGCATCCCTACGTGATCATGCATTAATGCTTTAGGAAGACAGTATGTGAAGTCATAGCATTAATAGCATCACTTAACCTGAACATGTTTCTCTTAATTTAACCTTCAGATGAGTAGACTTAATATACTCAACTTTTTCAACTATCTCTAAGGTCCTGCAGTAGGCTTCTTGTGGACAGAGGGGGAAACTCTTACGACCCCTTTAAGTCACAAGATGCTTTGCTTTGCACCAGATTATGCTGAACAAATTGTTCTCTGTTTCAACATGAATAAGCTTAATAATTTCAGTGGTACTGCACTGAAACTAGAATGTAGTTTTTGTAATTTAAACAGCAATTATAATTTCTTTAATATAAGATGAGATAAAAATCCAAGGAAAGGTGAAATCTTTATGTCTTTTGATTTTTATTTTTTTTTCCTCATTGGTTCAAGCCTAGGGAATACTTCAAATTGTAATTATATTGTAGGGCACTTGAACATTTCTATTGCATGAGAAGACAGCAACTCATCTGTCGTAATTATACAAAGTTTGCATTAAAGTGTGCTGTAGTTAAGCATTTTATAATTAGTCTTATGGTTTACAAAGTTTAAATTTCTGATTTTGTTCTGCCTTTAAATATGAAAAGCTCCCAAATAACACAATACTGAAGTAAAATTTCTTTAGCTACTAACACCCTCTTTTTAAAGTTCACTAATGTGAATTCTGCTTCAGGAGTAAATCTGGCCTTTCCCACTTTCATACTCAAAGCAAGCAGGCAATAGAGAAATAGACAATAAACCCTCTGGAGTTGTTAAGAGTCATCCAAGAGGGACTTGTGAACATCCTGTTTCCTACTGTTGCAGGGGAAACAAACTTTCCCTTGTCTTCAACACATGAAACTGCACCTGCCTTCCAAAGTTCATTCATGAATTATAGGATGAGAGTGAGACCAGTTTGAAGGCACAGTACCCTGTATATCACAGGCAAAACCTGGGACAGCCTGAAGGCATCTATGAATTGTGAACTTTCAGATTTTGTTTTTTTAATTGTGTTCTGATTTTCTTCTGCTGCTCCACACTGAAGACTTTTTAGCTCAGTGTAAGGGCAGCAGTATATTCCTCAAGGTCATTAGAATTACAGAACTTGATGCAATCAAAGTTTGTCTTTAAATATGTTTACTTCACATACTTCAAGATTATCCTTGAGATAATCTTCCCAATGTTCAGCTACTCAGTTCTGCATCTTTGTCTTTCCATCAAAACAATGGGATGCTTCCCTCAGGCACATGAACTCCATGACATTGCTTTCTCATCTGAGATATGATTAGAGTGTCAATGTCAAAGCTTTTACAAATCTGCACAGCTTCAGTTCTATTCATTTTGCTGCTTGACACCAAGCATTTGCTGAAAATAGCATAGGTGAAAATGAAAGAGGCATTTACATTGCTATCTGTCCAAATCTTGAAGCCATAAAACTATGACAACAGCAGCATAATCTTCCCATTCCAAAAATAATTTTGAACTCAGTGGCAGGAACCATAATTTACCAAAATATTGCTGGCCAAGTTGATTCACTTTCTGATATCATCAGCAATCACCACATTTCATTACCAAGATAACAAAACTTGTTGGCAGCCTGTCTCACAAGTCATCAGTGGACACTTACAAAGTGGACTTTTACAAAGCTAGTCTGTCCTGTGGGATGAACCATTTCTGGGCCTTGGGCTTTTTTTGTAGACTGTGAGGTCACTGAGCTTGTAGAAAGATAATCAGCAGTCAATAGGACATCTACAGAATACGAGACTTTTGTTTTTTGTTGGTTTTTTTTTGCATTTACAGGTTTCAAGAATATGGAATAACACTTGCTGATAACTGACCTTAAATTTGTTCATCAACATGGCATCGCTCACAATGCTAGGGCCATTATGAACTTAGCTTAACTCACTTGAAAAATCAAAAAATATTTCAACAAACATCTTTGCCTAATAAGACAAAAGCTTCTTTCTCATATAATGGAACTGGATATTGCTGATATATTAATCAGGGCAGAAGAAAGGACTGTCCACAAAGCAGAGCAATTCATAGAACCAAAGATTTTTGAGAAATTATGAAAGACCAGGCCAAAAATTTGGTTTTCCTCCAGATCCAGGTAGAAAAAACAGTCATGGCCTAGTCAGAATGGAATCCATGTTAACTTCTACATATTTTTTATCTCTGCAATTTCACTAAGAAAACAATTTAACAAAGTTGGCATGCACCATTGCAACAGCTGCTGAATTCTATCACTCATCTGAAACTGGTAATCTCCCTCTTTCAGAAGCTAACCAGGTAGATAGACCATTTTTTGGCAAAGAGCAAGGAAGGGACAGAGAAGGTATCTGTTTAATTATTCCAGACTAGTCCAGTTTAATTTCTGTCAAATCAGTGACTTTATTTTTCTACCAGTGTTCCAAAATATGTAATGAGCTGGTGTGCATACAGGGTCTAGATCCTTTGTTCATCCACACTGCCCTTAGCCATGATTCATCGTTTTATAGTGTGCAGTGCCATCAATCTACCATATTTGCATAGGGGAAAAAAAAAACCTAATCAGATGTAGATTAAAAATTACAAGATCAGTATTCAGATTTCCTCTAAAGTAAAGAGAACTATTTGTAAGCCTTCTGTCTCAGATGTGTATAGGTTTCTGGTTCAGCTTAATCCTACAGAATTCAAGCACTAGAACTAAAAGAATGATTTCCTGTTCTGCTGAAATAGGATGCAAAAATGTTCAGAGTGAAATCACCTTGATGCCTCAATCCCATTCTCAACATAATGGTTTTTTTCTTCCTCTGCATGAATGTCAATGAGAGTGTGGAATTATATTTTTGTATTCAAACAAAGCTTCATTGTATCATGGAGTGCTTTCAGGAAACTACTTAAAAATATATTTTACTTAAAAATAAATATATCATTAATAACCTTTTTTCCATCTCAATCTCATAGTGCAGCACATAGTTCAACATAATTAGTGCAAAAATATGGAAAGTTAGAGGCTTATAGTTCTGTTTTGTAAAAGCAGAACCATAGGCAGGATCTTGTCAGTATAAGGGGTAAAGTGGCACGCTGTAGGAAAAAACAGTAGCTCTAGTGCAGATACTTGGCAAGAATAATTTATATATATATTTATCATTTCACTTTTATCTGACCAATGATATTCAAAGCACTATAAAGCAGGAGAGGTTCAGGAAAATAAAAGCAGCAATACACAAAAAATTTGCTTATTTTTCTTAATCTTCCCCACACTTTATATTTAATTACGCTTTTCCATTCTTAACTCACCATCCAGCTCTAAATCCCAGATAAACACTAGGAACAGATGTTCAACATCTTGTAGGTCAAATTCCCAATACAGGAAAAAGTATTGAAAGGGTTTTGGTGTTTTTTCATGTGTAACCCTGTTGTACAAGTCCTGGAACAGAGATGGAAAGAAACAGCACTCAAGTAATCCTCTTTCAGAAATCAAAGCAAAACATTTCTATCTGACTTAGCCTCAGTGGGTAAATTATGACTTGGGAAAGAGTTTAGCTAGCAATCAAAGTATGGTGCAAAGTCTTTTACTGATCGTACAGTTTCTTCTGTTCAGAAAATTGTGTGATGCTACTTACAAAAGCACAACTTTTCTTTTAAAGAGAGAACAGTGCTTACACACCTACGAATCGGAATTCAGATACCAACTTGTAATGTCTCCCAGAACAAGTATACTTTCTAATGTCTTCAAAGAATGAATTCGGAAAAGTGCAGTTTCTTGGCAAAATAAATACTGGTGCACATTTGGAATACATCTGTTACTCCTGTTTGAGTTTTAATACAAGTTCCCTGTAAAAATCTGAATATGGATATTTAGCTTATAGCAGCAAAATGAGCTCTGGAATAAATAGATTCACAGATATTTTCAAACAGTTTGATTGTTTTCCCTAATTGCTGTGTATTTGAGCTATTACACTGAGTACAGTCTAAACAGAAGAATAAGTCCTGAAGCACTGCAAAGGAAAAGAAAAACAATGCATGTTTTATTTACTAGTGTTCTTCCAGATAAGCCTAAGTATTAGCAGTCCCTTGATACGTAATGATAAAAGAATGATTTAGGTAAATAATGTTTAGTAGATTCTGACTGTGAAGGAGAAAATATGCCTTGATGAAAATTGAAAAATATATTTATAATATAAAAGTTATTTCCACATGCCGCTGACCAAGAGCTGTATCCATTTTTTTATGCAGATATATTGCTTGTTCATTAACCTCCAGTCCCACTTCTCTGAGTTACTATATAAGAAATCATTCTCAACATTGTATTTGTCAGAAAGCCCTACAGAGAGTGGCCTCTTGAACATAACTCTTCTTATGAGTTGTTTACCTACAAATAGTTGCATATCACTAATTTAGTGATGCTTTTTTTCCTGAAAGCTTATTTCATGGACATGATCACAAAGAATGATTTTAAAAAAAAATTCAATTATTATTTTTCATTAGAATTCTTAATCCATGCAATATTTATTCCATATATGAATATTATATATTAATATTTCCCTTATTATTTCTTTAACTACATTAATTCATACAGGAATGTCATTGTTTAATGTACCAGATATCATTTCTCCACAGAGAGGATTTTAAACTAAATACATACATTTTCATTTATTCATTTTGACAACCCAGTGACATTCCAGTGACAAAGGAAGTTAACATCATGAATATATTTTATATGCCCTGCAATAGTGTCTGCCATCCATAACAGAGCATTGAGCATTGATTTTGAGCACTTGTAGCCCAGGGATACATATTTTTCAAAGAAACTACTTGGTCATGTTGAATAATTTCCATTCTACCTACAGTATCTGATTTGCTTTAGAGGCACTTACAACTCTGTCAGTAAAACTGAGATTGATTAGGACAACAGCATAGGAATACATAAGGCATGAAACCCTGTAATACACTGAGTCTTAAATCTTTTTATCATTCAGGTTGGGGTTTTCAACTTAATTTATTTTCATCTAGAAAAAATCAAACCGATCCATACAAGACCTCTTTTAACCTCAGTCTCAGTCTGCCCTCCAATTAATTACTTCTTCAAAAATGTATCCAGCTGACTCTTCCGTGAATTCAAACTTCTTGGAGTTCAAATCCTTGACATGTTCTATATTCCAACAATATGTTTATAGACTGACTTACAGGTCAATGTCCTACAGATCCACATTCAGAGAATGGGTTGGTTTTGATCTAGTCACTGCTTTTCTGACCAGCTTGTTCTCTTTCTCTCAGAAATTAAATTATTTGATGGCATTACAGCTGGTCACTATCTAATTCCAATCATGAAAGGCAAAATCTGTCAAACAAGATAGTTTGCCTTAAAAAAAACCCAACCAAACGTGTTGCAATTTTCTTGAATCAATTTGTATAGGTAAGGGCAAGAAATGGTGACACATAAAAAAATAAAGAATCTTAAGCTGAAATAGCAGGTACACTTGAAGGCAAGGATCACCTTGTTTAAGCAAGGTATTCATCAATGGACTTTTTATCTCCCATCACGTTCCAACTGTGCTCTAAATCTCAGCTTGATTTGCTGCATGAACCATATGGATTTCAACCTTGCAACATTTTCTTTTATGATACATCAATATTATGATGAAGAATGTTAAGTCCATCATGTAGCTAGACAATTATGGTTTTTTAGATGAGTAAACAAGAATTAAATTTCAAAATTAAAATTTCAAAGATACTGTGAGAAGCAAATCCTGAAACAATAAGGATTACTATTTATAGAAAAATATAATTATGCATATTATATATCTATAAATACACAAACTATATTATAATATTATAAGGATAATTATTATTTCTATAAAGATGAATTGCATAATGCAGTTCTTGGAAAACTCAAAAGAAATGTTTTGAAGACTATGAATAAAAGGAGCACATATGAAAAAGGAAATACTCAAGGTGAGTAACTAAGCAACAGAGTGAAAACTAGGAGTGGTGAGAATAAAATTCTTAAAAAGTAAGAGAGGATTTTTTACCACTGCCAGTGAGAGAGAAAGTTTATGATGATCAAACTGATCAGTAGTGTGAAAATAAGAATTATGGACTGTGACTAGAAAAAAGAAAAAACTAACAGAAAGATTACTAAAGTAAAACAAGTGGAAGCTCAATATGAGTGTGAGAAGTTCAAAAGCTTTAAGTTATTGAAAAAACATTTGTTGATCGAATTGTCATATTATTTTCTTTCCAAATATATGATTGAATTATTTGAACTATGTATTCCAAACAAACTTAGATGAATCACTCATAATAGTAGCCACCCTCATGACACTTATGCTTCTTGGCACACTTCTACAAACTCTTCCCCTGCCAGTTTTCACGATTTAATTTGTGTCATCTGAAGAAAAATGAAGTGTGATCACCTGAATACAGAACTACTTCCATCTCTTCAGTGCTTTTTGAAATTGTACTAATTTTACTGAGACTCTTCCCAGGCACTTTTAATTAACTGGGACCAATGCAATCTTAGACACTTACTAACCTTTGGGCAATTTGGACATTGCCCTGTTCAGTGCACTTCCAAAATCTCATTCTTCCATAGTTAATTCTTCTTATGCTACATAGGGACACTGAGTATTCATACTGAAGATGCTAATTAATTAAAGTATTGTAGCACTTGAAACTTTTCATGAATGTAGCTTTTCATTCCTTAGATACCTACTGGATTAAGTGTGTGTGCAGGGTGGGTGTGGGTGTGGTAGTGTGTGTGAAAGAGAGACAGAGAGAAACAAACACAAAACAGAGATTAGACTCACTGTGCCTAGGTGATAGGCTAAAAGAACTGTCAACTGTTCAACACTAAAAGTTGTGTCAACTGTTAGATGACAAAATTATTCTATGAATTTATCACAAAATTGTTTCAAATAAAAAATTCTATTGCCTTTCAATCAAGGCAATGTATCTACTTCTACAATAAAGTATTTTAAGAAATCTTAGGAAATCTCATCAGATATTTTCTGTGTCTTTTAAAAATTTTGTTCGGTCCATTGCTGAGAAGGGTCTGTTTCAAATACAGGTTATTAATAGACAAAAGGTGGAGGAAATTATTTTCTTCTTTTTATTCAGTTATCAAAAGAGCAAATATCTTCAAACTTACTATCATGACCCTGCACCTATTTTCAATAGTGACCAGTGATTTTGCAAGTCAGGCACTTCATTTCAGATGACTTGAAATGAAAACCACTTGGTTTTCAAAATGCTTTAAAAAGTAAACCACTGAAGACCTGGCTCTTTCACTTCTGGAACCTGGTGTTTGAAGACTCAATGTAAGATTTGGAATTGTGCCATTCAATGACCCAAATAAGTTCAACCAACTGTAGAGAGAACAGAAAACCCTATTTTTGTTGAACTTGCTGAGTACTACTGTGTTTAGCACATAGTATAAACATACTTCTCTTACTCATATAATTGTCTTCTTAATTTAGTTGCTACCATTGTAATATGGTTACAAGCCAACAACATCAATTCCTCCCAATTTACTACAGGGGATAGCACAAGTAAACACAAGTTAAAGCTAAAACTCTCAGATTTTACTCAGTTGTTTTCTGTTTACAAACAGACTTTTCAGATGTTGCTGTCAAAGAGAGCACTAAACATGTATATAGATAGTGGAACATTAGGTTACATTAGAAAGGATATAAGACAAGAAAGAAATTTAAACTTTCATGCCCCAGGGCATAACACTAACTGCCTGGGGCTGAAAAGTAATTTCCCTTTTGGCAGGTTATTCCAAACTCTTCATTATAGGAAATATAACTTACTGACCTCTGTCAGGAACAGGTTACTGGACAAATGGACTATTTATCTAAACCTTTAAGATGTTTCATGTCAGATTTCAAAACCATCCATTCATAATGAGGGAAGAAAGCAGAATAAAGGAAATGCATTTCTTTAATTACAGGCTCATCAAAAGCAGGTTAGAAAGTTAAGTACTATAGCCTGATCTTAGATCCTGAGGCAATCAAGTCCTACAGAAAACAGACCATTTGTGTGATTAATACTTGTAATCAAATGGATGAAACTGTAAGGATTGCTAAAAAAAAATGCTGTTCTATGTTTCATTTATTAATTGAAATGCGTAGAAGGAAATAAAAAAAAAGGTGAGGGTGGTATGTTTAGCTCCCAAAGGATGTAAAATTCAATTTTGACATTTAATAGGAGGATATGAGAAAAGGTTAGATGTTAAATAAAATGCTGAGACATTTGTGAGTGGGATGAAAGAGGAAGATAGTACATGATATTGTGGGTTAATATAGATCCAAGAAGTTATCACAAATTAAATATTTTTTTTAAATTAAAGCTTTCCTCACTGTATGTTCAGGGTAACCTACTATTCCAATACAGCTGCTGCATTTTAAAAATATTCTACACTTTTGGGGTGTTAACTACTAAATCTTCCAAAGGTGAACCTGTCGTCCAATGTCACATTAATGAATTTCAATCAAAAAATATTTGGATGATGACATATTTCAAATATAGGCAATATTTTCTGTGTAATGCTCTGCTTAAAAGTTTCTTGAGGTGCAGTTGCATAAACCAGTTTCTGGTTTATCTCTTATTTCACAAACTAAAACCCAAACAAATAATCCCACAACATTCAGGGTCATAAGGTGTACTGCTAAAACTTCACAATAGGTTGTACAATAGTTTTTAAATTAAAAACCCCTGGAAAACACTGGGTGAAATTAAGTTTGTAGTCGCGGTACCAGATTTAATAGTCTGAGCATTTAATTCACACAAAGGAGTAACTAAAATGAAGTTCAGATGCAGTGATGAAACTTCAGCTTTGCTACCTCTGGGATTCCCTGTCTATCCCCTAAGCCAGTGCCATGTGGTTGTCTTGCAGCCTTTGTCCTCTAGTTCTCTTCAAGAACTTAAATTTCTGCATAGCTTCTATAGGATGGTGAGAAAGGGCTGCTGCATGCTATTTACACAAATCCAGTGGTTTTGGGTGAAACTGGGTATTTTTGGAAGGTCATACCCTAAGATATTTGCCACTATTATAGACACATTACATCTATGAGCTTATAATGCCACAGGAAATTTTAGCTATAAAGACTCATCTTTTCCTCTCATCATATAATTGTGAAGGCTAATCTGTCTACTCAGAATTTTGGTTTCCACTGATCTTTTAAATTCATTAAGATTTGTATTTTATATCACAAATTGTACATTTTTTCACTATCTGTGCAAGGTAATGAATGGTAGTAAATGACAGACAATAAATAGGTAGACTGTGATCTAGGAAATTCTGGAGTCATTTTCCTAATCTGTCCTGTGTACCTTATGACCTTGGATAAGATGCTAATAAGATGCTAAATAGGCCATGGTAAAAATAGATCATGTAGGCATGGAAAGGAAGAAAGTAATAATTTTCTTGATCATAATAGCAGTGATAGTAAAATATTCCAAAGTGAGAGTATTAAAGAGTAGAATATCAAAGGAAACCAAAGTTGCACAAGAGCATGCAGGTTCACCAGCCAAGCAACACAACTACAGAAAGACAGTTCTGACCATTGACCTACTTGTGATATGCTGGAAGTGTTCAGAGATCTGTCTGATTTGTGTGGTAAACAAATCTAAAGGAACGAAAACAATACGTGAAAATGAAATTCTGCACAGGAAGAGCTGATATCTGTCATCACTCAACTATACTGTGATACTTTGAGTTCATATGTCTTAGCTGTGATTGTAATGTTTGGTGAATTATTTCATCAGTGTTAATACCTGAGGATCCAGGCAGTACAAACTGTTTACTAAAGCACAATCTATCTTCTTGGCTTTACCTTTTTTTCCTTGGATAGTTCTGCACTAAATTATCTATTTTGCAATTGCTTCAGACCTGAACAGCTAGTGCTTTGTGCATGCAATGACAGATTGCCAGTATTCATATTGCATTATCTAGGTATGTTATCTTAAAGGATGAATAGATGGAAGAACTGAAGCTCAGCACATCTTCTGTATGATGGTTCCTTGTCACAGGAAATCCTGAAAACAATTGAAGATCCTTAGATTCATTAGATGATCATTCTTTACTTACACCAGTTTTCCACTTCTCAGTTGGTGTTTTGGTTTTCTCTAGAGGCTGTGCTGCTGAGATACACAGCTTTGCACTGTCACTCTTTCAGATGTAGTTGTGCATATCTGCTAAGAGTACCAATTCCTGACCTGCTTGCAGCATCTCCCGTTTTCTACAAGTGCAGTCTGGCAGCCTAGTCTATCTCTTGGGTCATAGGAAAGTGTTTATGTGACTCCTAAAACATTAAAAAAAAAATCAAGCTTTAAAATATCCTCACATGCTTTCATTTTTTAGTGACCTACTCCTTACTTGTGCTTATTCTTATTTAACTCCCATGAAATCATACCTTATTGCATTATGGATATAAGCCAGTACCAAAAACCAGGCCTGTGAAGAGGCCCTAGAAAACTAATCATGATGGCCATGAGAACTCTGCTACTGATTTCATTACTTCCAGAACAGGCTTCTCATTATGTGTTCCACATTTGAAGCTTCAAACCCAAATATATCAATTAAATAACAACACCTTTAAATATGCGCTCATGGCTCATGTGCACCAATATTGGTCTTTTCTGCTTTGAAAGGAAAGGTTTGTTCTTCATGCTCTGGATACTGAATTATCTACTATACCTATGATTTCATTGAACTATTTCTATTCACCAACCTACGCGATAATGTAAAATGTCATGCACATTAATATGATGACAATATGTAGCAAAATAGTTTATTTTACAGGAAACTGTTTCCTTAGATGCTTATTACAGGAAAGTGGTACTAAGGGTACTGTAATTCTGTTAGGCTTGCATCTAAATAATCATAATTAACAGTCTAAAGGAATTAGGTATTGTTGCAATTGCCTGCCCAGCATTAAAGGCACCACCAACTTTACCAGGCACAGAAAACATAATCAGAGAATGTATAAAATAGCTGATGTGGACCTCAGGACTAGTTCATCCATCCTTCTGTCTCCAACAGACCTGATAAGAAAAAAATTGCAATAAAAAACAAGCTATTGAAGTGCTCCATTATTTTTTATAATTAAAATACTTCTTCCTCTATGTCTAACCTAACAGTCCAAATGCTGCATTATAAGTCTATTAGTTCTGCTCCCACACACAATGAACTTGGAGAAGCAATGATTGTCTTGCACTTCACAGCAGTCTTTTATGATTTTGAAGACTGTGTCTCAGACTCTGAAGACTAAATGATAAACCCAAGTCCTTCCAGCATTTCTCATAGGTTATATTTTTTTGGTTTCTCTCTGTTTTTGTTGTTTCTTTTTAAATATTCCAGTTGTCCTCATTTCTTGTATCTGGTGCTTAAAATCATGCCATACATTAATGTAGAAGGAATATTGTTTATTGTGTTTACAGCCTGTGCTGCTCTTTACAAAGAGCCTTTAATGCTCTTTATTTTCCTTATTCAGCATATTGTTACCTCATGCTCAACTACAATCCACTATAATGTCCAAATTTTCCTTTAACGTAACCCACCATGAATATGGGTAATTATGGCACCAGACTCTCTGCTCATCATTATCAAATTCAGATCACTGCACTCTAACTCCATTCTCTGAAGTTATGTCAGTCTTTACAACCATCTTCAGACTTATTATGCATATTCTCTATTATATCATTTCATCATGTATATCCTACATACATCTCCATATAAATGCATATTTATAAATATATGTATGCAAACAAAGGTGAATAAATATTCCTTGAGGCTTGTCACAGTTGAATACTTGGGAAATTTAAGCTTTCATAGCTTAAGGGATAATAGTATAAGGGATGTGAAAATGAGCTGGTCTTCATACAAAGGAGTCCAAAGGAGCAATGGAAGCTGTGGGAAGCCAAATAACACCATGATTTAACTCCTTTGTGATTATTACATGAAAGTCTCACCTCCAGAGCCACTAAGGAGCACTGAGGCCCCTGGACCTGCCTAATGGGTACAACTAACACCAGGCAGAGGGGAGGCTGGCTGGATTGCCCTGCAGACTGGTGGTATTCCCCAGGGGTAAGGGTTTTGCTGTGGAGTGCAGGGAAGAGCATTTCAGTACTGCACAAGACTTCTGAGGTGTTTAGGGGATCAAAGTCAGTGAAAATGGGGATAGTTTGGGGAGAATCAAGTGTGGAAAAATATAGATAGAATAATGCAATTTTTAAACCGGTGAGGAGAGCATCCGTCCAAGCTGTGGGCCGTCAGCTTCTCATGAGAATGCTATGGGAGACACAGCCAAAGATTTTAAGTCCATGAAAATACCCACAACTTCTCTGTCATCCACTAGGAAGGTCACCTAGTCATAAAATGAGATCAGCTTGGTCAAACAGAACTTGATATTCCTAAACCCATGCTAGCTGAGCCTGACCCCCTGATTGGCCATGTGATAGCATTAAAGACAATCCATTCCATCCCCAGTGTAAAGGCAGGCTTAGAGGCATGTAGTTCCCTGGATTCTCCTTCTGTCTCTGAATTATTCTGAATTTACTGCAATAATACTCAAACCAACTGCATTACTGTAACTAAAAGTCTACAGAGCTAGAGCATTTAAGAAAAAAGTAAGATAGTAATACTTTTCATAGTGATTAAAGTGATCATCTAACTCATAAGGCAGATGTATGTGTTCAAAGAGCTGCAGACTTTTATCTTGCCTGAAGTTCTGATAATTTCATGTTTTTAGCTGAAAATATTTCAAGATCTTTTGTGTGAGTTGTTGAATTTTTTAAGTACTAGCCTACATGAAGCAAAATCCAATAAATATGAACATAGGCTGGGTCATATTGATTTTTCCTTGAAAATGTGTCATTTTCCAAGTTCTTTTCACTTATAATGCCTGCAGAATCTTTACGGCCTATTCACTGAGTACATTTGTAATATTAACTATATACTAGAATATTAATCCCATATTTCTTATCTAATTACATAGTTTCAAAGAAATGTGGTAATCAGTACTAACGAAGATTTATTCTATTTGAAACACGAATCAAGCATTGCCTTCAGATACTGTAATATCATTTGTACATTTTCACTGAATATCTAGTTAAACAAGAAATACAGGGAATATTTATATAAAACAAATTATTTTTATCCTGAAAAAATAAAACAGAAATAAGTAATATGTACTCAGTTTAATAATATAAATAATCTGCATTCAAAACTTTTCACCTACAGAAGTACTGATTCTTCATCACTAGAAAGTATAGGACAATCCAAAGTATATTATGTTTTGGGTGTTTTTTTGTTTTCTCATATGGAATCAATGATATTAATAAAGGTTCCATGCAGTTACAAAAGAAACAAGCTCAATTTAAAAGATCAAAATAGTTTATTGAAGGTTTTAATAGTTTCTTGTCCAGAGGAGCACAGGTACAGACATAAGCCAAGCATGTTATTGGTTCCAGAAAAAGAATGGAATTCAGTCCTTCTATAACCAATTATGTCAAACTGAATTAGCATACAATGCCCTAATGTTGGAGATTTTGAAAACCCACCAAACAATAGAACAAACAAAAAAAAGAAACATGAAGAATTTCTGGTGGCATTGTAACATTAAGATGTCAGATGTATTTGTTGATACGACACCCGATGTCGAAGCACTTGGCAAAGCTCTCACAGGTGATGTTATAACCACTGCAACTCTTCCTGGCTGAACTTTGTGTCAGCGTTTTCCTGCCTGAAGATTCAGATCACTCCTGCTCTTTGTGGAGTGGTTTGCGCTCCGGAGGTAGCATGGGCTGTAACTTCTGCCAGCGCTGTGGAGGCCAGAGAATGTGAGTAGCTCGGGCATGCAGAAGTCCAAGAGAAACCTGCAACCAAAATGTAAACCAGAGATGTTATTATGTAGTGCAAGTAAATCAGTATGCGAGGAATACAAAGCACATGATGATTTCTCAGAGCAGTGGAGAATACAAAGCAGAAGAGTGAGTACTCTCTCATGCATGTAATGAGGGGAAAAGAAAATGTCTTTAGTAACAATTTCTTTTCCTTTTTTTTTTTTTGATAAAACATTTTTTGAAACTCAAAACAGCTTGCTGAAGTGCACTGTCTGTAACAAAGAACTGGGATTTTTTCTTTTTCCATTTTCAAGAAAAAAAGCTGCTCAAAACAGGTGAGGCATTCTATAATCCACATAAAGCTTTTTGGTTATTAGCTATTCTGGGTTCAGAGAATGAATTTCAAGTATCTATTTTGAATAAGTTCAACAGAACCTGTGTCTTGGATTTGAGCCATATGTACTAACCACACCAGGATAGTGGCTTTTCTAAACATCTATGTTTACTATTTATCACTCTCCTTCAAAACTCGATTTTGTCTTCAACCAAAAATGAAAATTACTGTGAATTGAAAAGATTTCCCTGAGGATGAAAATGTATTTCTCCACAGATCAAAAACTTTTTAAGTGCTAGGGCTACTTAAGCCTAATATGTTTTGCAAACATGTTTTACCATCTTATTATTTTATATTATTTATTATTTATTACTTCAGTGATTTTACTTCACTAATATTTTACTTCAATAAATCAAAATAAAATTAAATTCTGATATTGCTTATAAATGAATCAGAGATGACAGTTTAGAAAACAGAATTGCTTAGAAAATCTTAAGTAAATTATAAACAAGACCCTTTTCATACATCATATGAAAATGGCTAGGCTAAGAGTAAGAACAGAACAGTCACAATTTCAGACTGAGATAAGGCAGTCCATACTTAACACTGAAATTAAGCTATTTTGTGTGGAGTTATCTCAGTTAATTTGAAAAGCCTGCAGGATAAACTTTGCATCTTAAATTATTTGTTTAGACTTTTAGGGAAAATAGCACATAATAAACATCTAGCACCAATAGAAAAGTTATAAACAGGACAAAACCATGGTTAGAAATACTGGAGTGTCTGTGGAAAGACTGAATAATTCAGACTCCTAAACAGACAACAGTTATAAGTCTACAAAATTAGTAATGGCATGGATTAAAAAATGCATAGGCTTTATTTGACTCTTATGTCATTATTTTCCAAAAGAACAAGGAAACATTGATGATATTATCCTAAAGAATTTTTAAAGCCAACAAAAAGGAAATGCTTTTCAGTATGTGCAGGATTACATCATACTTGCATACATTATACAGGATACTGAAGTGACCAGAAAAAAATAACGATGGAAGCAAAGTCCAACACAGGTAATTGAACAGACGCAAACAGTGTAGTGTCTATACTCCATATTAGGAACCACCGGGGGACAAAATGTATACTTGGCTGTTGTAAGAGCCAGGAATTAAATAGATTTCAGGTTTGAATTTGTACTTTGCTGCTTAAATTCCTTTGTAAACTCAGTTCCATTCCATTTCTCATAAATAAAATTTTAGAAAAAGTTCCTTTAGTAAGCAGGTAATTCAGCATTTTATGCAAATAGACACCAAATAGGCCCCTAGGAATATCTTCAGCTAATTTTCTTGATTTAATTTCATAGGATTAATGTATATTCACCAGTCTCTCTCTACTACATAATCAAATCAGTGAAGCTGAAGTGGTATATATCTAATTCCATATTCTGTAGCTTGATGAAGCAGGTGCTGAATTATTTGAATATAATTTGGTTACTTAATAACCCATGATATCTAAAAGAATCTGAAGTGGATCACTGAATAGAAGCCATATTTCAATTCCTCGATCCCTTGCAGGGACCATTTTTTTCCCAGATCCATTGCAGTTTTTTTTTTCCCTACATTTAAGCAAAGGAGAGGCTGCTAAGTGACAACTAATTTTCAATAGCATTGAGCAAAATTTTTTAATGTCTTGACACACTTTTGTGTAGTTTTGTTGATATTTACGGAATGCACAACATCCTTTATCTTAATTAGCCCATAAAGTGGGCTGCAAATGCAATATTACCATGTTGGGTTTCTTCCCTGAGCATATAGCATGATAGCACACACATTACAGGCTGGTGCCAAAATATAAAACCACAGCAAATCCCACAGCTGCATATAAAATGTGACAGCATTAGTACAGAGAAAAAAATGTTAAAATACTCTTTTCAAACACAAATAACATCTCATTTTCAAAGCTCTGTGTTTTTCTCAGTACATTGCTTGTTACTGATGTCAGCAGGAGGTCTGCAAACAGACTGAGAATATAATAAATGAATCAAAACATGTCTTAAGCTGAGGCTGGGAATAATTTTGCCCAGAGGATTTCTTCTACTGACCATCATCTGCTTTGAAACTAATAAAGAAGTCTCCTTCCTATAAACATGATTTAAACCATGACTAGACTTTAAAAGGAAAAAGAGATATTGTTGGGTGATGGAAGCCTTTGCTAAATAACAAATTACACTGATAGGACTATAGGACTATAGGATTTCTTTTGTAATAACTTAAAGGTTCACTTTAAAAGCACCTTGATGTTTGACTTCTGCAAACAACCATAATAACTTTTTTCCATTGCCTATTATTATTCTGTACTTACCAGAGCAGCCATGAATTTCACTGAGGAAGAACAGAATTGTTCGCAGAGAATAACCTGCCCTTGTTAACAGATTTACCCTCATCAAGGTTAGATATGAATGAACTCAGAAGGGTGAATAGAAAGCCTACACTTTCTGTTGTAAACAATGAAATACTGAAATAATTTAATAATTCATGACTTTACTTATAGACATTATTTTCACCCTTTATGTAACAGAATAAGTTTATCCCCTTGAAACACTGTCTTGACTATAAGAAAAATCAGTACTTTGCAGACATAAATTCTTTGAGGAACGTACTTCATTTCCATCACAGAGATGCAAGCAACTAAATAGTTGGGGGTTATTTCTACATTATGACCTATTTGTTATTCTTGCTGTGGCAACAACAGACACTATTTTGAATTGAATCCTTATTATTGTGCCTAAGCTGAGCTGTTTAAGCTTTTTTTTAATCTTTGAATATTAAGTTGAGCAACTAAGTCACTTTGTTAACACAGCAATTTTATCTGCAAAGTTTTGAATTAATAATACTGTTTTGATACTGTTACTGTGCTTAAAGCGTATTTCCTGCTTGTTGATAGTATGTTAGTTGTATGGAGACTGATTAGTTTTGGCACTGCATTAGGAAAAGATAAGCCTAAGACTGATAGTGCTATCTGCAGTGGTACTTACAACAATCTTGCTCATTTTGTCCTAACAGGCTGGGATAAACCACCTTTATTAGTATGAAGTCTTACAATAATATCACTTCCTCTGGTTCTAAAATAAATCATGAAAATGGGAAAAGTAGTATTCAGACAGTACAAGAATCTGTATAGAGGGAGCATACAGTGTAGCACATCAAAATTTCTATAGAAATAACAGGTATTCAGTTTGGATCTCAACAAAAGGTAAAGTCCAAAAAAGGGTGTGATCCTATGTGCTGGTTTTGGCTGGGGTAGAGTTAATTCTCTTCACTGTGGTTGATATGAGACTGTGTTTTGGACTAGTGCTGAACTCAGGATTGATAAAATAGAAATGTTTTTATTGTTGCTGAGCAGGGCTTACACAGACCCAAGGCCTTTTCTGCTTTTCCTACTGCCCCTGCTAGATTGGAAGCAGGAGACTGGGATATTGGAAAGCAACACAGCCAGGACAGGTGACCCCAGCTGACCAGAGGCACATTCCTGACCGTATGACATCATGCTCAGTATGTAAATTTGGGGAAAGTCGGAAGAAATTTGGAGCCAGGGTGTTTGAGTTTCCAAGTCACTATTACATGTGATGGGGCCCTGCTCTCCCTAAGATGGTTGAACCCCTGCCTGCCCATGGGAAGCAGTGAAATAATTCCTTGTTTTGCTTTGCTTGTGTGCTTGGCTTTTCCTTCTACCATTAATCCCTCTTTATTTCAATCCACAACTTTTCTGGCTTTTATCCTTCCAAGTTTCTCCCAGATTCTGATGGTGGGAGAGTGAGCAGCTGCCTGGAGCTGGGTTGCTGGCTGGCATGAAACCACCACACATTAACACAGGTATTCTCAACTTTCCCACAGAATCTAAAATCCACCCAAACAGCTAAATTCAAGTACTGCAGCTCCTAGTCATGAGTTCTTTTTGGTTTATGAATATTTGCCACAGATTTCTCCTTGCTTCTTTTTTCCTTAAGCCTCCTTTATTTTGGCATCTCTTAAACAGACAAGATTTCAAATTCTGTAACAAATCTGAAACAACAAAGAACTAAATATATCCTGAGAAACAGCAAGCCAGAACCAAAAAATCCAAACCTTTAAAACTTTGGAAAAAGTTAGTCTTCCTAACTTGTCAGTTTTCTATTCGGAAGTAATAATCATAGAATCATTGAACTAAAGACTACTTTGACAAAGACCTCTAGGACCATTGACTCCAGCCATTAAATCACTGCTCACGATAAACCATATCCTCAAGCCCCACATTTGTATGCATTGTGAACAGTTCCAGACATGTAGTAAGACAAAAAGACAAGACAAAAATGCAAGGATGCTAGCACAGCTGTATCACAGCCCTGCAACTCAGTACAGCCACTGCCAGCAACAAGCTGCAGACCTTGTATCAGCTCTCCAAGGCCTCAAGATTAATTTCTCAGGATTTGTCTGAACTTACCTCTCCTGCATGGAGTTTTGATTCAGCTTGTTTAGCTGCAACAAATTTTCTAATGATCAGGTGACCATTGTCTAATTTGTTATAGTTTTGTTTTTACCACAGTTTTGTTTTTATATTTGCTTATATTTGCATAATCTTGTGATACAATCTGTGTTTTTACACATACATTAAAAAGTAAATATTCTGGATAGAATGAAATAGTTATGATTTGCAAATAATAATGAGGTATACAGGACCGTAGGCATGGGATAATAAAAACAGACTGAAAAAACCAAGCAATGGTCATTAAAAAAACAACTGACTGTCAAAAAGGTTTTAAGGTGAGCAAACATAAAAATCAGTGGAGAATAACAAGGAATATATTAGCACAAAATAACATATATAATAAACAGAGGCACAACATGATGTTGAAAATCAATAATGAATAAGGAAAAAAAAAAGAGAAAATGTGCTAAATTAGTGGAAATTGAGAAAGAAGAAACCATCGACATCACAGTTCTCCTAGTGAAGAATTCAGGGTGCCAGGAACTCACAACAAAATTTTGACCATAACATTATGTTACTTTCAATTTTCTGAAGCTACATAAACTCTCATTAAGTGATGCAAAGGAAAGAAAAGCTATCTTTCTTTTCCTATTTTCATGTTTCTCTCAAACCAACATGATGATTTTAATGAAATGCTGATAAACACATTTCACTATTTCTTGCATCAAAAAAGCCTCCAAACCAATCAAAATTAGAAAATTGAATGAAGTGTTTCATTATTTCCTCACGACGTATTTTGACCATGGGGAATTGTGACTGAAATTTTAGTTATTTCAATAAAAACATGAAATATACATGAAACACCATCACCTTTGTAACAGATGATGTAATAATCACATTAAAAAGTATAAAATTAGAAATCCAGGAATATCTAGATCAGTCAGAGAAGGTAATAATAAGCAAAGGTAATATGAAGAAAATAATAAAGCATAGCAGTAACCCTTAACATTGAGTAAACACAAAAATCTTCTCTGAGGGTGTAGAAGAATAAGTACTTGAGTTATATACTATTGAAGAAGAAAGATTATATTGTTTCATCATATTTCAGCCTAGAAAAAATTCAATACTTCTGTCTTCTGGTCTCATTAATAAATGTTTATATTGTGCAAACCCCCTAAAATATCACTGAAAGAGAACAATGCTAGCTCCCCCAAAAAACCAGAAATAGAGCTAAACTACAAGTGCCACAGACTATAACCTGTGCACTTGAGAAATTTCATCAACTGTGAGAAAATTAAAATTTAAAAGGCTAGTCTCTGGTTTTGTAGTCACTTTTGCTTTAGTCTATTATATTCCAGCAATATTGCACAGGCCTCTCAGATGTCATGGCCAATGATAAACAGGCAAACACAAAACCTGAACATTTTCTCAAACCAAAAGAAAATAAAGCAATAGAAACAATCACAGCATTTCAAATTATGTTTTCTATTCTCTGAAGTAATATATTCTCATTATATTTTTTTCTTCACATGCTGGTAAGCTAAGAAGTTTTATACATAGCCTTTCACAGGGCACTATGGAACATCAGCTATATACAAAATTTCCTTCTCAAATTTTCTGTTTCATAACACAGACTTATTGGAAGTGCTCAGGAGTAATTCTGGAGCAGCAGAGGTCTATTCAGACTCTATTTTGCTGGCTGGATACTTGCCTGTCCCAGGAGAGGCCCTGAAAGGTGTCAATACACATGAGATGAAAAATCCTCTAATATGGCAAAATCCTGAATGATTTAGAGGTGACACCATTGGAGCAGACAGGGAGTTTAAATAAATTTTTCCAGATCTAATAGTTCATAGCCCCACTACCTACATTCCATCAGCCAATCAGCTGCAGTTTGATGATCCTGATATTCTTAAAGACTGGGATTGGCAAATTTCCATGGGTGTTGAAAACTGTGTAAAGGGTCCAGGCTAATGAGAAAGGTGAGGAAAAGTTCAAGAATATTTCAGCCCTCAAAATCAAGATAAATCCCTAAGATAGAAACACAGAACTATGTAGTGTTACAAAGCCTGAAACAGCTATTTGTGTCAAATTAGATTGCATATCTTTATGAAAGGTTGTGGCACTGGGTTTTGATATTAGATGGTAGCTGTAAAATGGTGCCACACAGAATTGTCCCAGTAAATTAATCTCTCAAAAAAAAATCCATACTTTAATAGAAAGAAAACATTATTGCTATTACATGTCATCTTTTGTACATGGGTGAACCTTGAAACAAGAACTATCAAGTGCAGCAGTAGGAAAAGGGCTCAATAAAAATAAAATCGTATGGATTACAGTAAAATCCCAGAGAAACCACTTCCTCTAGTAGAAATATCTGGGATAATGAACAGTGACAGAAGAAACAAATATCTTTCACCTCCTTCTTTTATGAATCCAAGAATAACACAAATATTAGAATCAATATATTATTTTGTAAATAAACCAATACCATATTAGATGTTTTTTAACTTATATCAGGTCACTGAATGTTGACGTAACAAGGAGCCAACTAGCTCACAAATCCAAAAAGTGATAGATTCCTTTCTAATACATAGCAAAGTGTCAGCATATTCATTGTTCTTTCTTCTTGTAACTGAAGAGATCAGACCTAATGGAGCCACACAGATCTAGTGACAAAGAAAAGAATGCAACCCATTAATTTTGTTACTAAGTGTTCCATTACCGTTCCATTAGTTTGATGGCTGAAACAGCAGCTCCAGATACAGATAAAACATCCCATATGTGTTTTCTTTCACAGACCTAGTATATAATCAGTAAAGGTCTGTATTAGTTATCAAATTTAGAAGTGCTCATTTAGATAGAAAATATATTTTTAAAATTAGAAAATATATAAATGACAATTATTTTCTTTTAAGAAAGTCTTGAACAGTGAAAATATGAATGAAGAATTATGCACATATCATGTATATTCACAAAATCACAAAAAATCATGTGCAAGAGAGAAATGTATTTAAAATGCAATGGTTGATTCCCATAATTAATGAAATTTGCATGTTAGCACAGAATAGCTGTGTGACATTACTATAAGAATTGTGATTGCTCCAACCCAACATGGTTTTGCAATTTAAGCAATTCATATAAGAGTTGAGCACAGTTGCTGCATTGTAATGATAACTCAGGTTATTGATTGAATTGAAAAAATGTACTACATCTCAAAATAACTGAGTTGCTCTCTCATTTTTCTATCGTGTCCTCATGCTTCTATAAACCTAAAGTTACCAAAAAGGAAAAGGAAGGAAAAGGTCACTGAAAATAGAATATATTTCACATATGAGATTTCTTTACAGTTAAATGTGCAGAAAAAGACTAGATTACATTGAACCATAATCGAAATTCAAAGAAGTAGTGAAGATTTAAAGGAATTCAGTATAAAGTAGTGCATCACTTATTCATCTCTTGAAGAAATCAGCTGTCAATGCCATTACCTAAATTAAATACAGTAACAGGCTTAGAACAAGGATTCCATAAACTGAATTCTATTTCAATGCCTTTTCTTGGAATTGTCATGGATATATAATTGAAATGGCCACTATAACTAATTAACTTCAGTCCTTCACAGATTTTTCTGTGTTTTCTGTTGTCTAAAGACATATTTTAAAAATAAAGGTTAGCATATAACACAGCACTACTATTCTTTTTTCTTTGGTAAGTAAAGCAGTCTTAGCAAATATTCTTTCTTGTTTATGATTAACAGAGACATTATGCTAAATAGGTCTACAGAAGGATTTATAAACCAATCTATTATTTATTTCAGATTTCTAGTAATAAAAATGGTAAAAGAATTTGCTTAGTGCACAGTATGATGTGCTTTGCATGCTGCACATACATAAAAAAGCATTTAATAGTTAAAAGCTTTTTAATATTTCACTGGATGATGCCCAAAGTTCCTGAATAAATAGGATTGTCACTAAGTCATGCAACTCAATGGAAAAACAAAATGTACTAGCAGCTCTCATGAAAGAGACACACATAAAAAAAGCCATAATATATTTGCAGTTCAATATTTTAAGAATTGATAAATCAAGTGGCAGGAAGAAAAGAATTATTAAAACACATTTATTATCTTCACCTAGAAAGTATTAGCTAATTCCAAAATCTATGCATATTAATTATTTAGGAATACATAAAAGACTTCAGTGTGAATTCCTGGTGAGCAATGTATTGTATCAGTGCCAATAGTCAGAAGAATATCAGGCTTAGTGACATTTTTCAGCTTATAACACTGATATTGATTATGTGCAATGTCTTTCTTGACTGAACAATTAGGACACTAAATAGAACTGCTGTAAATTAAGTTGATCTCCAGTTTGGTGCCATTGCATGTCATTAATTCAGTTTCAACCTGAAGCTTTGGCAAACTGAGTGGTGCAGTGCAAGGCATTCAGTGACCAAAGGGCCCCAGGAGCTCACACACTCCCTAGGGACTCTACTCCTCCTCTCACTGTGCTGCTCCTCTGCACACACAACTCATCCCCACAGGCTGGTCTTCAAGCAGAGGGCCATGCCCTCTGCTCTACTGCCCCTCCTCTGCAGTCCTCTGAGCTTCCAGCAGAACCAAATTCTGCATTCCGGAACTGCTCTGGCTGGGGAGATTTACCATGATGCTCTGTGCAATGTGGGAGAGAGCCCTGGTGTGCTCCTGCCCTGCTTCCACTGCATGGTCAGAGATGAATCAGACCCTAATGACGAGGAGCTGGTATTCAAAGCTGAGCAAACAAGTTAGGATGACAGGGGAATTCTGACAAATTTCTGTGGAAATGCACAGCTGTGCCAGGGATCATATGTGTGCAAGCTGGAAGAGATGACATTTCAGTCTCATTCAGGAGAATTAAAAAGGAGGGAAGGAGTTCTACTGTAGAAGGAAGCAGCAGGCTTTAATTTCTAGATATACTCAAATTCTTCTTCAAGACAAGTGATGAGAAACCCCCTCCACATGCTAGTTGCAGCTAATTTATATTCTTCCTATATTTTCCAAAAGCTCAGAAAAGTACCTGATCTCATGGGTCAAAAATCAGGGCTGTTTATGAACTATGAGAAGTATCAAAATTAAAGAATGTCATGGAGAGCATCTCATCCCACTGATGTCTTTTCTGTCTGTAGGAGTAGCTGCAGCCTGAACAGCTCCATCAGGGAGCACTGTGATGGGACAGTATTGGGAGTATTTGGAAAGTTCATTATTTTAAATTTTCCTTGGCAGACGTGTTACAGTAATTATCAAATGCTGAGGTAAGAAAGAATGAAAAAAGAAAGGCCAGCAGTAGCCAGAAAAGTTAATTTAAGGGAATCTGTGAAAAATTACCTCTTAATTAAAACAAAATGGTACAAGACTTTATGATATTACAACCGTTACTGGGCAAAGCAAGCCTTTTCTAAAGCTAAATTGCTCATAGATTTTCAGCAGCAATACCTTGTATGTACAGCAAACACATCTGTCAGCTGGCTCAGCACTTCTGTGGTTTAAATCACATCTTTAAGATTTAATCTGATACAAATGAAGTTGTTGCAATACTCTTCATAAAATAATTTTGATTTTCTCTTACCTTAAAAAGATGACTGTTCAACAGACTATTCCACTTAGCTAAATATTCCAAAATATCCTACTGTGAGGTTTGCCTATATTTTCTTTCAAAATGGTGAGAGAAACAGTTTGACTTACAGAAAACATGCTGTTGGCAATATGAGCTATGAAAAGCAATGGGGAGTAAATATTCAATGAGAAGTTAGGATATCAAAATATCATTAAATAGCTGCATGGTATGTTATTAAAATTATAAAAGACTTTTTAATAGAGCTCTTTGTGTGAGGATGGCTAGAGCTCATCTAAATTGGTAAATTCCATCAAGACAGTTCTGTATACGTAATCTACCCAAGCTGATTTACTGGAAAAAAACCCCATAGAAATTCTTCAAAAGTATATCAATATTTTTCTCTTCCTTATAGCTATAATAATAGCTATGAATTTAAGAATACTAAGTACTTTCTCTCTTTTCTTTATCTGATTTATTCTATATTTTTGTTAAAACTGTAGAGAAGAAGAAATGTACTAAACCCAGTCTTTACTTTACCTGGAAAAAAAAAATCTCAAAAACACTAATATTTTTCTTCTTCAATCTTACTATTATTTAGGATTCTGTGTTTATATAATACTGTGCCATTTGTCAAAATAGAAGGCTTCTTTGCATTATTCAAATCATATAACTATCCTTTCACTTAATAACAGAATTCATGATGAAATAATTGACACTATATAGTTATGAATATATTTTCTCCATCCTACATAACTAATCCTTTTCAACTTTTTTTTTCTTTAGTTCACTCCTGATTAGCTTGGGATAACGGCATAAGAGGTTTTGCAGAGGAAAAAAAAGTTTCACAAAAATATATGAGAAATACAACAAGATGTACATCTTTATCAAGATATAACCTTTATCACATACTGTTGTGGTTCTTTCACGCAATCCTGAGTCTACAAGGACAGCACATCTTACATGTGAGGTGACTGTTTAGTTCTGCACAAAAAACTCCCTCATTGAGGGAACAATAGTGCTTGTGGAGAACCCAGTGTTACAGAGCAGTGACATGACAGATCAAGTCCCCAGGCCTGGCTTGTGCTCCAGCAGCCCCAGCAGACTGAACGAGAGGAGGGGCAGAGGACAAACACTCAGCTCCCTTTAGTTATGGGGACATCAGAAAAAAAAAAAAAAAAAAAAAAAACAAGAATGGGAGAAGCTCACATATGAGCTCCCTGACCATTAGATTAGAGGTTCAAGTTAACTGGCTCAAAAAGAGGTACTGCCTTCTGACATTTGAGATGTACCAGGAAACCTCTGCTGGCCATTGGGCCTCCTCATTCAGAAGGGCAGAGGCTTCTTCAAAGTCCTGTGCTGTACCTTCACATGGCACATAAAATTCATGTAAAATTAGCTAGGACATAGGAAAAATATCTTTGTAGATAGCTAGAGTTCTCCCAGGACTCTCTTCAAGACATTTGGTAATCTTGGCACACACTCACAAATTACTTTTTCTGTTTTACCCTTGATCTCTAGCCTTCTTTGATGTGTCCTTGCAGAACAAGACAGGACACTAAACCAAATAGCAGAGTCACAGGCTGCATCCTTTCAAAATAATAAAAAGGTACCTTCAACTTTAGCCAAATACAGTAACCAGTTGTGGCTGGAGGCCAGGTGCTCACCAAAGCCACTCTACCAGTCCCTTCCTTAGCTGGACGGAGGAAAGGAAATGTAACAAGAGGCCATAAAAAGGACAAGGCGGTACCACTCACCAGTCATCATCATAGGCAAAACAGACTTGAGTTGAGTAAATTAATTTATTTCCAATCCAATCAGGGAGTGGTATTGAGAAATAAAAACAAAACTTAAAAGCACCTTTTCCCCACCCCTCCCTTCTTCCCCAGTTCAACTTCACTCCCAAATTCTGTCTCTCCTCCCCCAGCATTAGTGCAGGAGGACTGGAATGGGTCAGTTCAACACACATTGTCTATGCTGCTCCTTCCTGCTCAAGAGGAAAACTTCTCACACTCTTACCCTGCTCCCCTCCAGTGGAAGACAATCCTCCATGAACCTCTCCAGTGAGAGACAGAGCCATTTAGGAACTGCCTGGCCTTGGAGCTTCTACCACACAGTTTCTCACAGACATCACACCTTCAATGTCCTGTCCCTGGCCCCCCTGGCCACGCAAACCCAGTGGAGAAGGTTTAGTCCACAGCTTTACTATAAAGATTTATATTTATCTCAAGGAGGAATTAAAACTTCTCCTAAGCTCTACATGATAAGCAAGAAGGTAGTGAAGACTAATGAATTCAGTTCCCTGCATATGTAATGAAATATTCTCTCATAGTCATAATCAAGCCATAGTTCAGCAAAGCATGTGCTGAACTTTAAATATTCAAATAATATACTTGAACACATTATTAAAATTAAGTAAAATAAAATAAAATGAATAAATTTCCAGGGAGCTGATGATCTAGATTTATTAACTCTTTAAATGACTCAATTTTTCAGATTATATGTAGCTATTAAGCTATTTTAGCAAGTTATAACCACACAGGACTGCCAGGTCATCAGTACTGGAAAAGGATTAGCACATTTAAGATTTGAAAGATACGAATGTTAAAACTTAACACCACTAAAACTAATTTTTTAAATGAAGCTCTTTCACTTCCAGTAAGAAAATCAATGTGATTAGAATTCCTTTTAAGTGCTTACCTTTGTAACAAAATCACATACAAAATATGCTACAAATCCAATGCTTATTTTGTTTCTCAGTGTTTTGGGGGACAAAAATCACATTTTTGTCAGCACCGGGCTGTGTAGCCGTCACCCTTACCACAATGCCTGAAGATCCAAGTCTCTCAAATTAGCTGATGAGACAGCAGCAGTGAAATTGCAGACAGCACAATCTGATACATTTTCATCAGTGTGCTGTGGAGAAAATATATTCCTGTTTGTTTACTGAGCAGTTTATTCTGCTTCAGCATCTTAGCATTCAAAGCAGATAAAAAAATGCTGCATATTTTAATGAGATCATCATTAATAGTTGATCTTCTCATTTGCTAGAGTGCAAAATTTCCATCAGCTATAGGCAAAAGTGATGTGAACATGGCTACTGCAATTGCCTTGCAATGGATTCTAGCAACTGCCCCACAGTATCTTTGCTCTCCCATGACTTCATAGCTTAAGCAACCCAGTCTGAGCTTGGAAAGGGCTCTACATTCTTCTTTCCCAAACATTTTGTGTATTTTCTTGTTCAATGAATCTAATGCATGTTTTTCTTGAGCAGGCAAACCACCCAACCTACCAAAAGAACAAAAAGGAAGGCTCCCATGTTTGCTTTACTCCAGTTTTCTCACAGCGACCTAAGTTTTCATGCAGTCTGGAGCCACACAAAGGCAGAAGTAAATCAGAAGCTGCCTTGACCTCAGAAGTCTGGTGTTATGAACCATTAGCCCATTTGAAGAGAGAATCAGTCTTAAAATAGAGTCAGACACAGTGTGTGTTTGTTCAATGGAGGATGTGATTCAAAGAATGAGTGAAATATATTGGTCAAAACCATGATCCTCTAAATCCAGAAAGCAGGAAGATGAAAACTAGTAGCTAATGATAAGGTAAAGTGTAGTTCATATCAAATGAGGACAAATGCAGAGCCAGATTTTTAAGAGAGATGGATTGAAAAAAAAAAAAAAAAGTAAGTACCATCTAGAGCCTTTTAATAGGAGTTTAGAGATGCTTGAACAACACACATCCTGAAATTAGAACACTTCCTCCCCGAACATCAGAAATTATATACAATCAGTGAGTATAAGCTGGAACTGGAAAACATTCCCAGTTAATACTAACACATTAAATAAGAAACCAAGAGCTTCAAAATTACACTGAACAAGATTAACCTTGAGCATCCATGGCAACAGCAGAGTCCAATGCAGCACCTGCTGTGTTCTGCAGCAAGGCAGCTTTCTCTTCAATCTCAAAATACTACCCTATATAATTTTTTTTTCATAGTCTGTGCAAGAACTCAGCTGAAATTAATTCCCAGATAGTCCAAAGCCCTTCAGTACACATTTATGTAAGGTACTTCTTATGTACAGATTGTATCTGGATAGAATCCTGATACTTTCCCCCTCTGTAAGTCCACCCACAACTCCTGAGTGACCTCTCCTATGGAGTCATTCTGGCAGGTTTGTTATCTTCCCCATGTGTGTGCCAGCTGGACACAATTATTTATCTGCAAGGCCTCCTGGTTGCTGGCTGGTAGCATTCTCCAGGCACGAGAAACAAGCAGCCTTAATCCTGTGTGGAGAAAAGAACCCAGCTCCAGCTCCCAGACTCTGCTGCCTTGCTCCATTATGCGATGGCAAGGGAATGCACCATAAATCCCCAAATGCTGTTTTATGAGGAGGGCTGGACAGCAAGGCATAATTTCAAGCAGAATGGGGATGACAAGGAATACAGAAACAATTTCCAAGACAAAATAATTTTCAAAATAAAAGTTTAATTCTCCAACCAAAAAGCTAAATCTCATGACATCTGAATAAATACTTAATTCTCCGACCACAGAACATCACCTTAGATTAGGTCTTAATTGAGATTAATGGGGCATGTCCTATCTCCCTTTTTTTTTTATTTTAAACCTCATCTAGAAACAGGGAGGTCATCTCACCTGTCTGAAAGCAAATTGTTATGGTCATCTTCTAAATCATAAAGAGTTAGGCTTTTTTAAGAGAACTTGAGATTCTCCCCTAAAGGGAGGTAAAATAACATGAAATTTGTACAATGCATACTTTATATGCTATAGCAGACATTACAGAAAATAGAAAATAATAAAAGCAGTTTATTCTCAGAGATAATATTTCAGCTGACCTCAGTTTTTAGCTTTAGCAATTAAAAAAAAAGTTTCAATGCTTTTTTGGCTATCAGATGCTGAGGTTTTAAGATATTCAAGATCTATTAAGTAAAACCCATTCCCTAAAACTCTATGTTTATTTAAAGTTTTTGCTAGCAGGTACCATGGCATTGCTATTAACGCTTTTTATTCATTAACATTAATTTCTGAAAATGCTAAACCAAGCCCTCAAACTAATGAAAATGCTAGACATGCTGTTCTTCAAAATACACATATACAGAAATTGAGACACTCTACAATCAACAACTTTTTCAAAGGTGTGACAATCAAAAAGTTGCTTTATACATACTCATTTACATAATGACAAAGCATGTACAAAATTTTCCTTTTCTTGAGCATCATAGACCTGAAACTACTAAGAAAACGATGTCAGAATATTTATTAATTCAAATTGCATCTTACTGTAAGGAAATTTATTGCTCCTACACAAACAAGATTGAGCCTGTTTGATGATTGTCATTTTAGATTTCTTACTTAGAACTATGTCAAAATTAATTCTTATTTAATGAGATTTTAAAAAAGGTTTTAAATAGCAAAATTCTGAAACATGCTCATTAGAACTATTTGTAAGTAATTAAAAATGATAGTTTTTAAATACCTTGTGATTGAATCCTAAAGCCATGTCAGAAATAGCTCTCAGATGACAACCTGTCACATAAATTTGTGTTTGATACATGAGCCCTGTTGATCACCAATAGTGAAAATTTTATTCTTCTCTTGAAAAAAATAAAGTTAAAATTACTGTTTTCACAATTACTTTTTCCTTCCCTTTCCTTCCTACTTCATGACAGCTAGGTCATTGACCTTATCTTGCTGAACACTAGAAAATCATTAATTACTTAGTCTGCATCGTCCAACTTTTCCACTATCAAATGCCACTGTTACAATGTAAGAGAGACATAAATTGAACAGAAAAGGTAACCAACTGCTCATGAAAATGTAATTTTTCTGTTTGACAGAGATACAAACATGATGAGCTATGGCATTTTTGTGTAAAATCCTTCTTGGATTTGGAGTGTGTCACATTCTATCACTCAGGAGTCAACATTTTGCTCATGACATTGTACCCATAGGGAAAGCTTGGGTGTGAGTTTTTGTTTTGTTTTGCTATTTTTGGAGTATGGCAAGGATTAAAGTAAAGGTTCTGAAAACTTCTCAGCCTTCAAAGTGAAGTTTTAAAACTGTCTTTAAAAAAGATACTCTTAAATATGAAGTGCCCTTTATCTTTTATAAATAAGACACTTGAAGTGAAGAGTGTTAGAAAATGTGCTGGCCAACAAAAACATCAAAATCATTTTTGCTAATAATATTTATTTGCTATTCTAAAGAAATCCAGTGAGATGACAATAAAATAAATTAAAAGTCAAATTAAAAATAAGAGTATCTTTGTTCAACAAACTAGGGTTAGTGATAGAGTTAAACCTGGACATTTTTTTGTAATTTCTTGATTGTGATAATAATGTTTAAGGCTTTTTAAGAGATTAGTACTTAACATTGGTGTTTCCTAAAGAAAGCAGAGCTGCCCAGGGCTGATTATATATATGTGTGGGTATGTGTGTGTGTGCATTTTTTTTATTTTTAAATAATGATACACACTATAAATATAAAAAAAGTCACCATCAACTGTGAATTTCTTAATGTGGTTTTTTCAGGTGTAATTTGAACATTGACTGGAGCCTGAAACCTGTCCTCAGACTGATTAGTAACTTACTCGAAATCTTGTTGCTGTAATTTGAGAGGACTCTTCCTGTAAACCATGGCTATTGCTCATGTAAAAGGACACCTGAGTCTGACCCTAAGATTTATTTAATTTCCTCTGCAAAATGAGAGATTAAAAAAAAAGGAAAGAAAGCAACAAGAGATTTATAGAAGATTGTAAAACATCTATGTCAAATTTCACCTCTTGAAGTTTGAAGGTTTCAAATATTAATTTATAGAACAGTGTGAGCAAGAAGGCTTAAAAGTATTATTATTCTGATGTAAGTAGATGACAGTCTAGTATTGCACTACATTTTGCTTTTGATGAGGACTATTATTTCCAACAGTCACAATATGTAACAATGCCACAGCTCGTCATGACTTATCTGAAAAATGTGAAAGTGTGCAACAAATAGATATGAATGTCACTATTACACAGGCAGTTTTTCATGATACTTACTAAAGTGCTTTTGAGAACATGATTCTATTAACAGAGTGGGGGGAAAGTAGAAAAATATTTAGAGTAATTCTAGGTTTTCCGAGGGATAAAAAAACCAAACCAAACCTCAAATATTTTGTTTTCTATTACAGAATTGTGAATGCTACTAAAAAAATTATTTTCAGCATTAAAAACTGTCACTGACCTGAGGGACTTGTTTAGAGAACTTGTTTATTTAACAGAATAGTCCTATGCAAAGAAGGAGGAACACTTGTTCCCTCCAAAATTTCTGAATCTCCTGTCCATTTATGTAAGTCAAGATACAAACAGTGAGCAGCAAATTGCCTCACAGGCATTAGACAGCTATTAGAATATAGTGCAGACTACTGTAAAATTTACAAGACTGACACAGAGCTTATTAGATTTAAGAGATATAATTGCATTTGATTCAATAGACATTAGATTTAACCTCATTGGTATGTTCCAATGTCTACTGAAGCATATGGACAAATACCCACGAAAGGAATCATATGCAGGCCGTTATTCAGAGCTCTTTAGGTGGATGAAGTAATATATTCAAAGATTTTTGGCACTATCATCCTTGGCTTATACTGTTGCACTTTTTCTTAATTCAAGGCTACTTGATCTTCCATCACCAAAGAACCATCTCATGTTATTTCTCTGTGTTTGGAATATACGTTGCAATCTTGCCTTCTTTAGAGAGACTTCCTACACGAACATCCCTCTGGCCCAAAATGAGGTTATTGCACGCAGGAGGGACAATAAACAATACCTTAGCTGTTTTGATAGCCCGAAATTAACATAATATAAGTCTTAGAATGAGACATCAGAAAAGATTGATTTAACCTGGCAATTAATAGTTTGTGTTTAAATGCTCTGTCCAAAACAGAGAGAGACAAACGTGAGAGAGCAGTGATTACTGTTAAGGTATTAACCTTATCTGAGAAGTTTAAAATGCATAATAAATTTAGTAAATTAAAGTAATCAAATTGAGTTTGAGAAAACATTTAGGTCTAAGACCTGAGGTTAAATGAAGACTGATTGAGTTGTTTACTAGATCTTCTCTCAACATTCTCCTGAAATCCCATGAGATATTCTGCAAACTTGGATTCCCTCACCTAAATCAACAGGCTAAAATGAAATTCATGCTAAGCTCTTTTGACAACCAGTGGAAAGAAAGGACTTTAGCATTGTGATATAGACCAGTAGTAAGTTGTGTTAGTTTTCCCCATTTCTCTCCTGTGAGTTTAGAGGGAAGCTAGGCAACTGTGCTATTAATTTGGGTGTCTCTGCTCAGAGCTTATGATTAGATTAAAGGAATCTGGGCTTCTATATTGACTTAAAAATCATGCAATGTTCTCCATTAAAATCTATCTGCTCAAAAGATATCCTCAAAATAAATGCAAGACATCATCTGACATTAAATTAGCTTTCTAAATTACTTGGTACTAAATTTAGAGAGGACAATAGCAAAGCTCCCTTTACTGGCCCAGAATCTGCATTCACTAACTGATATTGCATTTCCCAGTTTAACGAATTATTTTTGTTTTTTTTTTTTTTCCTCAGAAAATTCTCAGAAGTCCTTCTTTTTATAGTGCAATGCTAAAGGAGAGCAGTAATAAGTGCAGGTCGGTTACTGAGCATAGCTTACAGTGCTTGAAATCTTAGTGACCTTGAGCGGAATCAGGTTCCAAATTAAATTTGTTAAATACCATTATGTTACGTGACAACTCTGGGAGCCAGGGAATAAGAAAATAGTAAAGCCAAAGTCTCTTGGGACAGTCTGATAAAATGTAGCAAAACCTGCCTAAATAACACATTTGTGATGTCTCATTTTGTTGCTTTAAAATGGTTTGCTCAGGAAGCTGCTTAGCACAGAGGAAGAAATCATATAATCTCAGACATCACAAAGGCATTGCTGTATACTGCTTCTGTTCTAACCATGGCAACACTCCCACCAAAAAAAAAAATTAAAAATTAAAAAATTAAATATCAGTGATGCAAAACCAGATTAAAAATATTCATTTCAGAATAAAAGTATAACACATTAAACCCAAAGTTTTCTTGGCTAGCATTTAATCACACAATTTCCTCTTTTTAAAAAGTCTCAATTTAACCTCAGTTCCTAGGTTTTCTTTTTCAGATTCCACTTTCAGTGCAGTAGATATGCCATGTTTTCTCTATGGGACCACATCTGAAATGAGTCAGGCACTCTGTACTACTCACAGTCGAAAGAACTTCATCTAAAAGTACTTTGAGATTGAATCTTTTGTGTGAAGCCTGAGCAATCTGTAGCCAGTGAAGAATAACAATATATTGAGGACTCACTGCCAGAGATGCAATCGTGAGATGCAGAAATAATTGCTGGGAAATATCAGAAGCTGGTGTGCTAGTGAAAGTTTGAGTTTTGTCTGCTTTTAGAAGATTCTGTGTATCCAGCCCACATACTTAATTTACTGTCCAGACTGCATGGATAGTAAAAAATGTATAAGACACAAAATTCATCAAGAACTGTTCCAACATAAAAATAGCTGAGTTTTAACAAAAAAGATAGGAATAATAATAATCTGTTTTTATTTCATTTTTACACACAAGATAAAGTCACTGTCCAGTTCCTAGATGACAATTGATCCTAGTTTTACCCCTGACTCATTAACATGCAATGTTTATAGTCATTTATGGTTATAAATATTATATAAGTTTCTATTAATATAATAGGGATTATAAATTTAATTTTTCATAATATCTGTCAGGTTTAAATAAACTTAGGGTTTATAGGAAAAAAAGAAAAAAGAGACAAAATAAGTTATATAAGTTATATAAGTTATATATTGCTGGAGCTTTGTTTCTGCAAGTAGTTGATGACTATTTTCTCGGAAAAGCAGTGTCTCTGAGATAATTTTCTTGCATTTTATACTGCTCTAAGAATTATAGAAGAATCCACACTGGCTGCCTATGTTATTTTGCAAGATTCACTATTCTTTTTAGAAGCAGAGTGAAGAAAACTGAATCATCCAAGCAGTCACTTGGTGCCATCACAGACTTGCCCAAGTTAAAAATGAAAGTCAACTTGGAAATTATTTTGAGAGATAAAGCAGGTTAAAAAGAATGAGGTCACTATTTCTATGCAAATAACAACAATGATCAAGCAGATCAACAATTGAGACTTTTACAGATAATTGGAAAAAATGATGAAGTCTTTCCAACTGAAGATCAAAGCATGGCATATGTTTATTATTTTTGTACTAAGTCAATAACATATCTTAAAATTAACCCCCACTTCACAAAAATAATTTTTTTAAAAAAATCTATCTAATAAGTCATCAACCTTGATACAGAACAGGTATTTTAAACAAAGTAATGAAAACTAAGACATTAAAGCCTGTAGACAGTCTGGCACTGCTGGCACTGTTCAGAGGACCCAGTGCTGGCCCTCAGAGTTTCTCAGCTGGAGAAGCTGCAACTTTTATCATAGATCAGACTTAGATTAGGCTGCACAGCAAGGCAGCTCTCCCTGCTCATGCATCATGGAGTTCTCTGTTTAACAGTGCTTTTCATCTCTTCAAGGAGACACTAATTTTAGGGTAATTTGGAAATGCTGTTCCATGTGTGGATTAAATTGCACTTCATATCTCACAAACACCAAGAACTAAGTAGAAGTCACCTTCACGTTTTCTTTTTATTTAACATCAATTTTGCTGCAAGAGGCATGTAATCCACAGCTTTCTTGTTGTGCCTGGCCATTTTAATTTTTGATCCTTTTTAATACACTGTAATAATCTGTCTATAAAGTCCAATTACTCAGGGTAAAAATGACTGGCATCTCCAGACTCAGCAAACCCAGCTTAACAAATTATACGACTGCAAACTCTATAATTTTCTATGTAAATCCATATCACCCATTTTCATATTGTCCCAGCTCGTATCTTCACTGGGAACACAGCTTTGCTATTATAGGCAGGAAAATTTAACAGCAAATTCTGGGCCACATGAATGCATAAATCATTGCATGAATGTTAAAACAAAAGTGGAAGTAATCTGCTGTTAAGGGGAAAATGTGATTAAACACCTTTACATATCACTTATCCACGAACAACCCTGGAAAATTTTGTGTGACGGGATTACCTTCAGTAAACCTTCAGTTTCATGGAAATACTGAATGTCCCTGGAGACTCCAGTAAAATAATCATTTCTACTAAACAATGACAAGGCATTAGTGATATCATTCCTTTAGATATAAACTAAAACTAGGACTAGAAAAAAATGCAACTGGATTCTCCATTTATCTCATATTTTGCTTTTATCTGATTAATTGTGTTATTTACCTTTCCAAAACAATTTTAATTTTTATAAATAAGGTACTGTTTCCATAGATTTGCTAAATTCAAATTCAACACCATTATGATAAAATGTTAAGGATGTTCGATATGTAAAAAGACGTTCCACTAGAAATGTGTACTTACAAATACCTAGAATATTACATCTTTTATGGCTGTACCTAGAGGCAGGAAGAAGTAGCTTTTATGCTGCCATAAAGTTATAAAGTATTATGAAATGTATGATATTAACAGCTATAGCAAACATTAATATTTTCTTTTTAAAATTATTTTAAACTATCGTGTAAAGTTAAAAGCTTCTTTTTTTCCTAAATGGCAAGAGAGAATCCTTTCTCTGCTTAAAGCAAAGCTCTTCTAAATAGCAATGCAATACTGAAATCCTAATTCTGGTGTTGCTAGTTTATACACAACCGGTGGCCATCTGACTGCTGATATGAAGCCAGCTGCAATATTCCTAATAAGGACTGATCAAAACCTTCTCCGTTTCCTGAATTAGTTTTATAGAAACCACAGGGGGAAAAAAACCAAGTAATTTGGATAAATATACAGAACAATGATTTTACATGTTATTTACACTAATAACACGTTAAATAAAAATCCCACAAGGCCATGCAGTAGACTCCCAGCATGAAAAGGTCCCAGCTGGAGTGAGTTCAGAGAGAGCCACTGGCTGGAACTGGATGGTCTTTAAGGACTCTTCCAGCCCAGGCCATTCTGTGATTCTATAATTCCATGATAAATCAATACCAGATAATACAAATAAGCAAGACAATGAGAAATTGTTATTGTTCCCGTTTAGTGATCTCTAAACGGTGTGTTGAAATGTCTGTGCTCTAATAAAATAGAAAGAACATATTTTGCTCTGCATGAAACACTGACAATAACAAAGTAGATAAACCAAAAAAAGAGCATGAGCAAAGGAGAATACAGTAATATATGAAAGAAGATAATTTCTCAAGTAACAGTATGCAATCTTGTACACTTGACAACTCAAATTATTTTGAACAATGAGTAATTTATGGCTGTGAACGGGTAAGCACATTCCTTCCTTCATTTATTTGTTTTATTCCCCATAGCATACAGCAAACAAATAATATTACTTCTAAGGAGACATTTTCTGCTGTTATTATTTGTGCCTTGAGGAAAAGGATCTCAATATCTTTGAGCTTATGAACAAACCCACTTACTGTCAGACATTCCTCCCTTTTCTCATCTTCTTAATAAATTCCACAAATTTTTGTGTTTTCCCATGTGCTCTAAAGAAAAGCAGTATTAACAGGTTTGGTGTGACACATATTTAGGTTTCTACGATTCTTTAAAGCTGGGGCATCTGCACAGGATGTCAATAATTATTTCTCCTAGATGGGGAAATATTTTCTTGTCCTGTTCAATTTGGAAATAAGTCCTGTATATCCTAGAAGGATCAATTCAAAATACTAAAAAAAATCTTAAAAGTTATTTAAAATGTAAATAATTAGCAGCTTGTTAGTGAGTAAAATTATGCAAGGTTAGTCATCAGAATCCAAATTTAGAGCCTCTTCCACAATGACGTACTGCATATTAATTAATGAGGTTGAATACTTGGTATTTTATATTAGCATCATCACAAGAAAGCATAAGCTGTGCAACCTGGAATTCTCTAATTCCAACCAAAGAATTCAGTACTATAGCTTCATAATTTGATAAAAATACATGCAAGAAAGAATATGTGTGTTGCAGCTAAATCTAGGCACTAACTACTCAGTCTTCACTCTCTTAACATTGACAGAGGTTAAGACCCTGCTGAACCACTTTCTACAGAATTCATTTATCTTTCTGGTTTTGCACTGACCACAGATGCACCCTAGAGAGATTATCCTAAAGTTAGCTTTTGGGAATACAGCAATGCCATTTTTAGCCAATTTTCAGAGCAGGTGACTACAGACAGAGTTTCAGGTGTTCCTATACATTGCTATGCAAATGTAGAAAAGACAAAAATATATATTGTCAGAAGATCAAAAACTAGCTAAAACATTCCTAAACAATGGCTGTGATCACAAGAGAGTAGATAACTTGTAGTAAGTAAATCAGACCTGTTTGTAGTTAAAAGTGTGGGCTAGAATTCGTAAACCTAGAAACAATCTTGGGACGCAGCAATTTTAGCTGCTGCCTCTTCCTACACTTCTCACAACCATTGCAACTCATTGATGATTTTACCATCTGTCTCCAAACCTAAAATACTTGGTTTAAATATATAAAAGCCAGACAGGCAACTCCATTATTATATGCAAAGGCATCTCTAGACCTGTGAAAACAAGCTTAAAACTTCCCACCCCTTTTGCAGTTCTACCTGTGTCAACGTTTGTGAGACTGGTGCAGGCTTGTCACCAGAATGTCCTAATGTAGGGCAGTGCAAATTAATACCAAATACTTCCTGGATTTTATTAAGCTTGTAGCAAATGAACTGCCTTACTTGTTCGTACACAACATTGAGACATTTCAAAGACAAGCTGGGAAGGTCTATTAAATTAAATGAACAAGATTTGGGCAATGGAATATCTCTACTATCTAAAACACAATAATCATGCTTTAAGTCAGGGAAGTATAATCAGAAAAAAAATCAAAGGAACATGCTAAGCTGCAAGAGTCCTATTTGTTTATTTTCTCTTACAACTCTTTTTGTACAAGTTTTCAGTGTAACACTGGGCATTAAAGCTTACATAAATTTTATGCATCCTAGTACCTTAGTAGTGATATAGTTGTAAAAAAAAAAAAAAGGAATTATGCTTTGTGGAAAATATCTATACCATTTTTTGTGATCTTTTCTGGCAGCACAGAAATGTAATCTAAATTCCTACATGAAAATGACAAAAATACATTAAACTCAATCTTATAATAAATTGTTTCTGAAATAAGATTATCTGCCATACTTCAACTCAGAAACATTTCATAACATCTAAATTCCATCTTTTGACAAATAGACATTCTGAGTAAGTCTGGCATACTTTTAATTGCAGAAGCACATGTACACCTCTAAAATAAAAGTGTTTGGTATTCAAACTTTTCAGGGACCACTTCATTTAGGACTCTGAGGGTGATATCAAATCTGAAATGACAGTTATGATTTTCAGGCATTTTTCCCTCTACAACACGTACATTCTTCACACTTTAAGAAAATGAAGACACAGTTACAGCTGATGCCTACTGATCTGTGTGCACTGAGAAGCACATCAACATATTCAGCTTATCACAACCATTTGCCAGAGCATGTTTGTCAAGCAAAACTATCTCAGAGCATGAGGGAACTGATGTCTCAGTTGGATTACTTCACTAACTCCTCTATAACAGCATAGAAGGGTAATTTTAACTGAGACTATGCAAACAAAACCAAAAAATTCTCACAGACTGCTAAGCAACTCAGAAACCTCATCAATTTGAAAACTAAAATTGTTTCAGGCTTGAGGTTCAACATGCAAATAAAATCTAGAGCTACTCTGAATACAACAGAGGAAGAAAATTATAAGCTTTAACACTGGCCTCTTTCCAAAGTACGGGCCATATCTCAAACAACAAATAAGCATTCTGATGCAGAATATACAAAAAAAACCCTGATAATTCCAACATTTTTATAGAGCTATTCCTCAGTGAGTCACAGCAAACTTCAGAAGATGGTACCTTTAGGCTCACATCAGAAGTGTGGAAATAGGAACCAGCGGGGCTCTCCTGAGCTTTAAGCAAATACAACTAATGATCAGAAAACACTGATAGTCATATAGAGACCATGGCTGTTAATTTGTCACGCTAGTTTGGCTTCAGACAAAATTATCCCTTCATATATGACTTTCAGCTTGAGGGCAGCAGGGGAACAAATTCATTATAACAATGATATCTCTCTGTTGATTAACCTTTTAGACCATTGATGCCTGAACCTAAAAATCTGTGTGCTAAGGGCTATACTTTCCTAAGGAAAAGACAGCTTTTCCTAAATTGCTTTGAAATGCCACATAATCATGGACAAAAAAGATAGACTGGTAATTTCACTTTTTACTATTCACTGGTAAAAGAACTTATGGCATTCCCATGGTCTGTCTCCACAAAAAAAAAGGAAAAAATGTCAGAGCTATGACCCTTTTTTTTTATATTTGGCTTGCCTAGTCCTTCCAGACTGAGCTCTCTAACCAACCAATGCCTTTCCTCAAATTCCATAATCAGGCAAGATTAGGAGACCTTGAGGAAAGAAGATAAGCTATCCAGAAAATTAATGGAAGCAGAGAACCTAATACACTTAGCAATTATATGATTACAAAACTCATCTCTATATACTTGATGTTACTAAAATATTCTTAACACATTACAATGCTTTATAAATGTATTTGTATACAATGTATTATATTTGTATTTTTATACATAAATATATACAAGTAACATGTAATCAGATCTTTTATCATAAAGTAAACTTCTTAGAGAAAGCTTCTCAGAATGTTTTATTAAAAGCGCATAAGTGTCAATCCTTTTTCCAGTGGTATCTATGGAAAACCTGAGCAATTTCAGTCAGGCCAGGGTTGTGTAAAGGTTCAAAGGAGGCAATCATTTTGACTGGACTGTGACAATGTAAAGAGTCTTGTTAACTTGTGTGGCATCTGCCAGTTTTAGAAGGGGTAAAGCAATTGACACTACCCATTTAAGGAACATGAAATGTGAGGACAAGGACCCATAAGAGTTCACCTTTTTCCATGATTGCCAAGCTATTTTGATCAAAAAGTATCTCAGCAGAAGCTTCTGTGCTTTGTTAAGTATTTGCAGCCCCTCAGCTGTGGCTCTGACTGGCCTTTACTTAGCACAAATTACTCTCACTGTTGTACTGCCATATAGAAAAGATTAGGTTCAAATTAGTCTCTTCTGATACGAGATACCACAAAAATTGATTGCTCGGTGCCGTCTTCCTGACCTCCCAATATTCCTGACTTGAATATTAAAATTCCAGAGGTGCCATGAACACCTGAAGGGTTTTTACATCCATAAGGAATGCATTTGACTACCCAACTGCATACATATATAACTCCCTGTAGAACTGAAGGATTGCATAGTGAATGTTATTAAGAAAATAATCTCATTAATATTTCAAAGGGCCAGATTCCCTTCTCAGAGTAGGCAGCAAATAAAGACACTCTATAGAAAATGCTAAGCCCAGGAGACCCTGAACCCCATGTTAATTAGAGACCTTCATATAGGAGGGAAAACTCTAACAATTGATGTCATAAAGATATCTGGAAGGAGATGAAAAGAGCCAAGTAGACATGCTTTCGATGTGTAGCCTGGTAAGATGCCAGAGGAGATTCAAGCTGTATCAAGCATTTCTCAAGGCATTTCTTCTCCAAAGGGCTACTGCTGCACTGTGATAACCCACTGAAAGCAAATATCACTGTAAAAAGACACAAAACTCCCATGGCCACAGGAAGGCGGCCTCACAAAGTTCTGAAGGGACAGTAAACCAAAGAATGGCTGCACAAAACAGAAATAACACAGGAAGCAGGGAGCAGCAGCCAGGATTATGCAGCACATGTGTGGGAACTCCGAGCCCGGCAGGTTATATCCAGGCACACAGATGCCAACATCCACGTACCCCTCCACAGCAGTTTTTGGAAGAAATATGCCACAGCAATCTCTTATGTGGATCTGACCCTGCAGAACACACCTACCAGGTCATAATCTTGGTCTGTCTTCTGGATTCCAAGAAGACAAGCTGGATGGAGGCACTGACCTTCCTGAAGCACAGTACTCATAGAATCATATATATGGCACTCTATGGGAGACTAGGGAATTTTGGTGTCAGATGGAAACACTCCTTGAAACCTTAGGACTTTGAGAGTTGGGTAAGCACTAGTCAGTGGGGTTTATATTAAAATTTCAGGTTTAGATGCCTGAAGGTCATTGAATTTCCACCTTAGGGATATTTTCTAGGATCACAATGAGCAAATACATTTCATGCTTGTTACAAATCTGATAAATACACACTAATTTAATTTTTCCCAATAAAATTATCAGCAGGGAAAAAAATTATTTTATTAACTAAAACCAGGGAACAAAAGTGTGATTTGAGCAGATCCCCACCGGTTTCAATAGGGCTTCCCATAATGGCAGTTATCCTTCCACTTAGAGTAAATTACAGGGCCAAGATCTAACTGTCTAAACATATTAGTTAATTACTCACAAATAGCAAGCATAAGCACAAACAAAACAAAAAAAAACAAGTCGAAGAAAACAAGCTACCTATTTTTTTCTACTAATCTTAAATACAGATTAAGACTAGCATTTTAAGGGAGAGATTTTATTTCCAGACTATAGAGAGTTATTAATGAAGTTTGCATAATGGTTTTAGACAGCTCTTCTCCAATGCACACCATATTATAATGTGGACAATAAATGCTTTTATTAACAAGCAGATGAGTTTGCCATTCCTCTGCCAAATAAGGATTCTCTCATAATTAGAAATTGCACATTCCCTAGAAGGAAAATTCTTACTGAGTACACAGCTGCAGGGAAACCCTGCTGCAGCTGCACCCTGCTTCCCTCAGAAGAGGTCCCCATGGTGTGGAAATTACTTCCAGCAGTGTTATAGGCATAAATGCAGATTACATTTAAAATCTATTTCTACCTTTAGTTTTGAAACAAGCTGTGTGCCGTTACAGATTCCACCTGTCCCTTCCTCTGACCCCAGGTTTAATAGCAGTATGTGTGATGGAAACTTAAAGCTGGAATTGTTGGAGAAAAACCAAGCCATAAACCACTGAAAGCGTTTGATTTCAAGTGGATACAAAGCACTTTCAAGGGTAAGGATAAGTTTCATAAAAAGTATCTCAGCATACAGCAATGAATTTATAACTATTTGAAAGATCTCAGGTAAAAGCAGCCCTTCCTTCCACGAGGTTTTCTTGAACCTTCTATTGCACATAACAAGACCTTCAAGAGTCCTTCATCCCTTCCTGCCCTCCTGCCTTCCTGCCTCTACCTCACTTTCCTTCTCTCTTTCTCTCTGTCTTTCTTTCTCTCTGTCTTTCTTTCTCTCTTTCTACTCACAAGTTGGTAAACAAAAGGGGCTTAATAGCCCACAGCCATTCCAACAACTTTTGGGGAAAGTGGTCTACCTAAACTCTTGTAATAACCTTCAGGCCAGACAAACCACCCTGGCTTTCAGCTAGAGATTTCTGCTTTTTGCACCCTATAGTGTTTGCATCTTTCCAACACCTTTCAAACGCCCACTCAGCCAAGTGGCAATAAAATGCTCAATTTTGAGACAATCTGGAGATTTTCCCTTGCTCGTCACAAAGTTTGTTACATTTTAAAGTGCAAATCCTTCTTCTCAAACACTTGGCAAACTCGTCTGATTTGCTGCCCACTAGGGTCTATCTCATTATATACTAATGTCTATTTCTGGAATCTAAAGTGAGCACATTTACAAGGTAACATGTGAATCACACAGAATCTACAGCTAACTTTTCTATTCACAATGCTGTCCACTTGAGTTTTATATCAAGGAAACATTCTGTGAATATGATAAAGAAGGTCATCTGATGGCTTTTCAGACGTTTATTTTAAGGCTATCAGAATTTGGGGTAGTCTGTAAAGAAAAACATAAAGATAGACATACTAGTAGCCTAAAACCAGTAGTTTATTTATCTAAATATTTAGCTTCCAAGTGCCTTTTTACAGTGTGTTCAACACTGATTAATAATTGCTGTTAAAGATAGTTTGATAATCTATATATTTGCTGCAGAAAATGTCACTCTGAACAGTAGAGCAATCCCATTAGTATCAGTAGACAGGGGCAGGCAAACAAAAAATTCTAAACTGAAACATACCCAATAAAATTTCAAACATTTACAGCTTTTTACATCCAAACCTATTTTCCTGTAACAAACATCAAGGTTATCATCTGCTTTCTGAATCTGCCATAGCAACAATCACTTCTAGTTTCTTGCACCGGTCTTCAGAAATGCTACTTTAAAGTTCTATTAGATAAAGGAAATAAATTCTTCTGAAAATGCTGTGAAAACTCTCAACGTGTTTTTGCTGGCACAAACAGTGAATAGAAATATCTGTGTGAAATATTTATATAATATTTAAACTAGGACTGTAGTTCTAAACACTAACAATTTCTCTTCTTTAGTGAATATCAAAATGACTGCCTATGATCAAATTGTACCTATAAAGGTAGTTTATAATGCTATTTGTATTGAGTAGGTTAAGATACCTAATTAAAAATTATAATTTTATTCAAGTAGGTTGTACAGATCTTTTTCCTCCAAAAATTATTTATAGTAACAAAGAAAATCAATCTGGTAACTTACAGAATCCTACATTTTTACAGACTCCAGTGGGTACACTTCCACTTTCAATACAGACAGTGCATATTTCCCAATAACCTCTCATTTTTCAGTACTATTAGAAAACAAACTACCATTAAGGAAGGAAATTTGATTCACAGATAGAACACAATCAAATGCATGGCAGTTGTAGGATTTTACTCCACCCAAACAAAAGGCTGAAAAGCTGTCCATAATGTAATTAATAGAGCTTAAATGTAAGTGAGAATTCTGGCCTCCTGTTTGTGCCTATTGGTATTCTTGTCAGCATGTTAGTTAGATCACACAGTTTTGTTGTGATATGCTGACAGATTTGGACTGTATGTATTGCTATCAAAGGATGTGGGCTCAGTTTGCACAACATATGCCTCCACAAACTGGGTTTCCTCAAAGGAGTAAATGAAGGGCATCCAGTATATAATGCTGCCATTATTTGAGTGCTAGTACTCATATCAGTTACTCAAACATTCTTACTGCAGGCACCTAAAATAAAGATGGAGAATTCCTGGTAAAAGACTTTCTCTTTGACATATGAAAGATTCAAGCATTAAATATTTTATCAACAATGGTTTCAATTATAGGGACCCTTTTCATACACAAATCATCATTCTAGTAATCTTATGTCTTTCTTTTGGTTTCTCTCAAGGACACCTACATGTCCTTCTCTCACTGACAATTCTGCACCATCTGACCTCCTGCAATAGGGCCATGGACCATTTCCTGACTTTGCATTCTTTAGGAGGCTCACAATATATGAGCCACAGTCCTGAGAAGTCTAGTACATACCAACATTAGATGAAAAGTGAAAAGAATTCTAAGAAACTACTGGAAATATTCAGAAGTATTAAATCTTAATTTATGTAGAAAGCTCAACTCAGTCAAGACTCTTTGTTTATCTTTACTGCATTCTATAGTGATAAACAGCCAAAATAAGGAATATTTTATTACAATTAGGAAGATTTTTGGAACTATTTTAATAATCTCTCTTATCCTACTTGATTGTATACAATGGAGCAACCATCCTGTGTGTATGGTAATATCTCCATGGTAACAGATTATAAAACATAAGCACAGGATTGTGATCTCTATTTAGAAAAGAAGGTGATTAAACATGAGGAAATTACACTAAGAGTATTTCCATTTCCTTAGGATTTCAGCAATGACATTTAAAGACTGGAATGACCCATGTTGCAGTCTCTAAGTTTCACTTAATAATATATTAATTACAAAGTTTATATATTCATACTAGAAAATGATTGATAGATAGATAGATAGACAGATAGACAGACAGATATTTATTGTTTATCATATTAGGGTTTTTTAAGGTAACCTTACTCATGGCTCACCATGAGCAAAGTCTTGCAAACAACTTAATATTTCCATTGAAGTCAATTTGTCTGTGGGACTATTTATACTCTTAAGGACAGCACTTATTTTACAGGATGCATACCTTTAAAATGTTCTGCATATTGTATTTTTGATCTAAAGTATAGTTATATAAAAGAAAACAGCCTCAATCCACTTAGCTTTGTGAGAATGCAGGAGCAAAGAAAAGGATCTGATCAGACATTTCCTTAGTTACAGTTATGGACTGTTAATAGGAAAAGACTGAGCTCAGTATGATTTCAGCAGACTTTTAGGAAAATTGCCGTTATGGATAAGTAACATACTTATGTTTGAAGCATATTTAAGTAGGATGAAAGAACGGTGTCAAAGCTTTCCCTTTAATTTGTTGCATCTCATCTTCTCCTGTGTGGAAAGAGCCTATCACGTTTTCCTAACTATTAATCTGCTGGTTTGAGAAGTGATATCTATTGCCCTTGTTCTTGCAGATCACAGATTACAAGAATTACAAAAAAAATTATTTAGTTGTATTTGCTGCAAGACAAATTTGTAGCAAGAACCTAGGCATTTTGCCAGTTTTATGGACTTTTAGGAAAAAAATATTTAAATATATTATTATTATTACATTACTATATTTTATATAGGTTTAGTGGGAAGTTGAGTCTAAATACCTAACCATTAACACCATTCCAGGATGTGCCCAAAGCAAAGATGATTTACCTTAAGGAGTGAATATTTCTCTGCACTGGTGGCAGAGGGAGCCAACACAGCAGCTAATTTTACAAAGCTTTAAGTTATGTTTCATAAATTCCAACCCCAAATGCAGTTCAGTGTTTTATTTATTTACAAATAAAAGGGACTGGCTTGCAGAAGATGCATTTCCTCTGGGCACTTTATCACTGAAAGGGTTTGTGTCTAAATATCTGCTATTTTGTCCCCGCTCTATCTATTTCCACACAGACCCTGAAGTATATAATCACCGGCCAAAGTGCAGACAGCCCACCTTGGCATTTTTCTGGCTGAAGCCTGCTTGGAATAGAAGCAGTTTGAAAGATGCACAGTTGCAAGCAGTAGTTTATTTGCATTACTCCTGAAAGTCCTCCAGCTAAATTTCCACACAGCATGCTCATTATGTCCATGCAAGTGTGTCTGTGGAGCTTTTAAGCTTATTGAGACAAATAGTAAAAGTAACAAACAGTGAGAGCTTCCTGTACTGGGTATAACTAGATTTCCACTTTAGCTTATTCAGAGCTCCCTCAATGAATGATCCTTTTAGCCATTTTCATATCATCCTAAACATGCATCAAAGACTGAGGGGCAGCAGTGCATTGATTAAAAATCACTAATTACCAAAAAAGGCCATTTTAAAATTATATTTCTTCTAAAATTATAGGTATATTATCAGTGGAAATCTTAGAGTAATTTTGCTTGGCTCAACAAACAGTGAAAACATTACCATGGACTGCATTGGGCACAGATCACATTTTCCATATACTGAAATAATTTTTCTTCTCTCTAAAAAGCATTTCTGAGCTAGGAAATAACCTGTCTGGAAGCAAAATATCTTTGGGCAAAATTCTGTGGACTTCATTATTCTAGAGATCAGACTAAATCATCCAACAACCCCTTCCAGCCTCCACAAAACTTACAGAAACTCCATGACCTTAATGAGTGAAAGTGTATATATTAAATACACTTTAAAACACGTATTTTAAAGATCATTATATTAATTTGCTATGAACTTCTAGAGTGAGCACTTATCAAAACTTTACCTTAATGAGGTATAGAAAATTCCTTACTAAGAGACAATGTTGATTTTAAGACTCTAAGTGATAAGAATCCAGTACTCTCGGACAAACTGTCCTGGAGGTTACTCCCCTTAATCATTATTAATTTTATTTACTTTTGATTTTAATTCTCCCAAACAGAGATTCCAATCACTTTATTCCATTAAGCCATGTTTCTTAAACCCTTTCTTTTGTCAAAAATCTGTAAATAATAACCTATTGTAAATAAGCACCTACCACACTCATAGTGTTCCGTGAGATCACAAACTAATATTTTTTTTATTAGATAACAACTCCCTTACAAAGGAAACACAAGTCATACCTGGTGTTTTTCTGAAAAATTACAAGCTAATATATCCTTCTTAAAAGCAAAGTCACAAATTCAAGTTACTATTCACCAGCTAGTTCTCTGGTGATTCTGTTTGGAATAGTTAATTCCTTCACATAGGTGGTTTTTCTTTTACTTTGTTTTCTACACTAAGAACCTGCATACAGGTAAATATGTGTATGGGCTTTATGCACATGTACATTTGTCTATATTCTGCTTGCAAGGTCTCTTTGCACCCATTTAAGGATTTGCAGATAAATAAATCCAAAAAATGGCCTTACAATTACTTCTGCAAGGAATGAAATTGATCTGTAATATGTAGTGAAAGTTCTACAGCTGCAAATGGTGTGTGGGATCACATTTGAGTTAATTCCAGGATAAAAACCACTGCAGTGTGCATCATGTGATTGACATTAGGTCATTAGGGCTTTCTTTATCACTGTTCAGTTCTGCTTCTCTTGGTACACACAACTTTCTAAAGTCACTAATTCCACCATAATTGACATCATATGTAAACCTCTAAAAAGTCTGCCCAAAACCCTTTAGTTTCCAGAATTATATACAGATCTGGTAGGAGACTTATGTTCAGCACTTAGGTTATGTTGCCTGTCTTAACGCTTAGTTTTCTTAAAAAGAAAAATAACCTTTGGAATCATATTGATACCCTATGGATCTAACCTATTTTTATTTTTGAAAGATTCATTAAAATATAATTCATTATTATTCATATTGCCCGGTTAGCCCACATTGCAACTTAATCCAGTCTTTTTATCCTTTGACCCACCACAAGGATTACACTTTCACTGTTGGAGTGACAAGAAGACAGAGCAGAAAGATTTCAGCAGCTCAGCATGGTTCTTGTACTATGTAAGATTTTGAAGTTGTAACACAAAGTTCTTTCAGGTTTTGTACAGCTGAGTACATAAAAGTGTATTTTTCCTGGAAACTGTTATTTTAAATACTTCAAAGGCATTGGCTTTTATATTTTATTATTCAAAACAGAAAGTTATCCCACTTGTTTGACATGTTATGTCAATTACCACCAAAAGCCTCAAATTTGGGAACGAGCAGTACAAATGTGGAAAGGTCACCATATCTCAGATCAGGGAGAAGCAAAACTGTTGTTTCTCTACTAGGATTTTGAGTCTGAAGTGACAGCAGTTTAAATGAAGGTTTACTTGCAAGGAAGCTTTATTTTAGCTTTCATCTTATTTTTCATTCACTTTATTCCCACCTTTACATTTTATCAAAGCTGCCCACAATGAAGGAAACTTACTCTTGAAATTCAAACACCCATCTGGACTGAACAATACAGTATGAAAAGAACCTGACATTTCTTGCTTACTTTGTTTTGCTTTGTTTTTAAGTAAAAAGCTTAACAGAATTGAAGTTTTCAAAGCTGAGTGATAAATATTTTTAAGTAAAAACCTTTATGCAAAGGGTCACATCATTATGAAGCCTCACTGTAATGTGACCATCTGCAACTATACAAGAAATAGATGATGCATTCACTTTGGAAAAAAAAAAAAAAAAAAGAGACAAACAAAAAGAGTCCAACAATGAAGAGAAAAGAAGAATTGCCATAGTACTGTTCCAGCATATCTGAGCACAGCAGTTAGCCTGAGTTTTGCCTGGTTAGCACAGCTGTCAGCATTATCACGTGAGCTAAGGCCAGCTTTTAGTGCCAAAAAAAGTAGAAAGACTTAGGAAAACTTTTGTGTAAATAGAAACAGACAAAATGTGATCAATCACCTGTCCCAAATAACAGCCTGCATCTTAAATAGGTTTTTTGTGCTCAAGTAAGCAGAGAGAGAAACTATGCCAACAATTTTCTGACCATCAAGAAATACAAAAGCATGAATGAAATGTCCAGACTGTGAGCACCACAAGAAATGCCAGAAATAAGGAAAAAAAATCACATTTTGAATAGACTAACCATCAACAAGTTGTTCTCTACCCAATCCTGTAACTGAGAACACATAGTTGGGGAATGTTGCAGATTGTCTAGAGTTTCTGTAAAGGCTTTTGGGAGAGAAACTTCATGACCCTGCAGAAGCATCCAAAATCACCCAGGGAAGACTCCATGAGGCCCCACAGCCATGCCTTGAGGACTTTGCAGAACCTGACTGACACTACTACACCCAGGTTATCTGTATGACTGCAGAGTCTCTCCTGATAAGGTTTTCCTTATAAATCTCAAAAACTCTTGTTTATTTTTCATAATTCTAGTAATTATTAACAAGTGTGTATTGCCTAGAGTTTCAAAGATGTGTACCTCTACCACACAAATGTAAAAATATTGTTGTCATACACATATTTATACAGACAATGATGAAAAGCAGTGTTTTCTGATTTGCCAAATGCTTCATGGGAGGGCGCCTGAATTTATGTAAATTCATGACTGCACAAACACATTCCTTCAACTGCAATATGTCCCTCAAAGTGATGTCATTTATTACTGCATATGAAAATATTCCTATGAATGTTAATGCCACTGAGCGTGATTAGGCTATTTGGGTTTTTCTTGTGACTGAATATTATCACCATTGGGTGATAAAATATTTAATGAGTGAGTTAATATTTTTTTTCAAAAACAGTATTTTATTATCATAATACTTTTTAAAGATTCTTATAGAATAGAGATAATCAAAATTTCAAGTGACCATACTGCTTTTAAAAAGAGAGAAATTTACTGTTCAGTCTTGTCTAAAAAATGGCATTACCTATTATGATATGGTACAAAGTCATATTCAAATTACATAATCTTTTGAAAAATCCAGCTGCATCCAACTTGGTCAACTGTTCAGATCAATTAAAAAAAACAGTAAAATCCAATTTTCTCAAGTGAAATCACTACTACCTTGAAAAAACATCAAATTTTAAGTAAGATGATTTAGGCCATGTCTATTTCTAAACCCAAAGATGCAACCTGGTTTCATTTCAGATGAAAGATGTGCACTCGATTGTCTCCTGATTCCTTTGTAAGATAAAATCTAACCAACCATCAATCGTTCCTCAGACCTGGAAGACCTTGCCGTGATAATCTTGGTACAGCAGAAAATAGTTCTGAAAGTTTCTGAATGTGTATATGCATCATTTTGGAATACACTCAGTCCAGTTTTAACAGCTTTTTAACTAAAATCTCCTAATGGTTTGCTTTTTTTTTTCCCCCTGAAAAATTTTCAGCACAATGGATTGAGATTTCTTCATTGATCAATGGGAATGGAAAAGACCAGGACCCAAGCTGCTGGAGGGCAGCATAGCAGTGATTCAGATCACCTCCGTGGCCTCAGCCTTGGAAAGATTGTTTGGGAGCACAGAATGACAGAGGGCATTCTGAACATGGGCAGTCAATCTGCAGCACTGCAATACTCCAATAAAAGAAGTGCTTGGGGGCTTTGAACATCCCAAGTGAATTTTTTTTTCCATATCGGATTAAAAGTTTCATGTTGTTCTAAAGAACATTGCAGTACTTTGGTATAACAAAACAAATATTTAAAAGTTAAATTAGATTCCCTTTTCCTTCATGCTTTTTAGTTCATCAGCTGAACTAAATATCAGTTATTCTTACAGCCGTACTTGCAAATTCTTTAGAAATATTTGATTCTGTAAAATCTATTATATTTTATATCATTCTTAGCTGATTTACATTGGTTCAGGCAGACTAGGTTAAGTCTTTATTTACCAAGCTCTGAACAGCTATTCCATTCTTTTTCCTGGGATCAAAGTTAGGCTGATGTGACTAGGTTTCATGGAAGTAGCAAGGAACACAGAGTAGTGCTATACGGTGTTTTTTTTCAGTTAGAATTTTTTTTAATTTATTTCATTTGATGTACATTAAATAAATGATTAATATAGCATTTTTCAGTGAAACCAAGAATAAAATAGTAGACAATACAGAAGTATTGGGAAGAAAAGGGACATCATTTCTATGCAAGACTTGTTAGCCCACCATTGGGAATTTGGTAAAACTGTTAGCAAATCTGAGGACTTCATCAAACTGAGCAGGAAGCTTAGTGTTATACTTAATTATTCTATACATGCAACCTATGTTTTACTTATTGAAATTTAGACTTAAAGGATGGAGATATCTAATCCTGGTTTCTGTTCTAGCTATTTAGCCCAACCAAAAGTTACTTTATCCTGAGTTGTGTCATTTCTTTCATTACGAATTTTCATCTGTGATGCTTCTCTTCCTCACTGTTTGAACAGACAGCCTTGAGTCACAACTCAGACATAAATGTCTAATTTTTAGACAGGATGACACCTAACACAAGAGCTTTTTTTTCTTTTTCTTTTTCTTTTTTTGTTTAAACTAATTTATACCTTTAATTATTTAGATCTGAAGAAAAAGAAGTGTACAGTAGCCACGCATGATGACGGTGTCTAAAATTTTGCCAGCTTACAGAGAATACTGTTTGTACAATAATTTTTTTTTAAACCCAGATTTCAAATACCTTATTTTCGTTAATGTTTGCAGTTTTGCATCTCTTTATAGAAAACTGCATACATTGCATCCTCTGTAACATTAATAAGAATAAACCATAAAGTTGGATTTTTCCTCATTAATGTATACAGTTTCATATTCTTAATAAATTCAAGTAATATATCCACTAACTTTGAAATTGTAGAAAAAATTTAATGACACCTTTTTCTAAGGGAATAGAACTTCTATATTCATCTGGGGTATCAAAGTGAGTGAAAAGCCTCTGCATTTTTGTATATACATTTCTTCAATTTCTAAGTACTCTTAAATTGTAGATGTAAAATATGTTCCTTACCAGGTCTTTTAGAGAATATAAAAACTTGTCCTCTAAACCACACTACAAATTCTGAACATATTAATATTGATTTTTACCTTTGAGACAGGTTTGAAAATAAGATAAGAAATGCAAAACTAATTCAGTGAGGTTATGTGCATTAAAGGTCGTTTATATTTAATACTGTTTTTTCAAAAGGAACTTCTTGCAGCCATCCTACTTATACATATTTATTTCATGATAACTCTGCTTTTTTAATAGAAAGATGAAAAATGTAGTTGGTAGAGCAGATTTATTTGCTATATTGGAAATCAGGCTTCAAAACTGATTTGCTTGAATATGTAACTATTTTTTTTCTCAATAATGTATGCTTAAAATAAAAAGGAGACTTTAACAGAGGCCTTTCCTTCAAGAAGTGTATTGTTTTATGTACTGCGCAATCAAATCATGAGAACTGGAGGGAGTAACAACACTCCTTACACCACTCAGAAGTTCATTGAACCCTTTAAATGGGCAGAAAGGTGTGTGCAATCAGCATCCTTGGAGGCTCATTTTCACATTAATGACAAGTAATAACAGGAAGTTCAGAGGTGTGTAATTGCAATCTCACAACAATGAACTGTGGAGGCAATGCTGAATGCTGACAGTAAATGCACCTCTCTCTGGAGCAAGTAAAAGCTGGTGAATATGCTCTTATAATCCAGTCTTCATTAGAATGATTCTTTTACATTTCATTCAAATGCTGCTTTCAGCTTTTCCAACTTTTTTCTTTCTTTGCTTCCTCCTCCTTTGCTTCTTTTTCTTCTCAAGGCATTTTTTCCTAAAATTGTTCTATTTCTGTATTACACTATCCTTTCATCTGACCCCTGCTTTTGCTTCTTTTTATCTCAAACATACAGAATGGAAGACCAAAGGAATCAACAAAATTCTTAGTGAAGCTGGAAAGATTAATTTATAAGAGAGTAGTTCAGTTAAAACTAGAAGATTCAGCTCCTAGAACTAGCAGGTTGAGATAACAGTTAACACTGTGTGAGTTTTCACACTTGAAACAATAGGAATTAAGGAGTAAGACCAAGCAAGCAAATGGACATGTGAAGCATGAATTCAGCTGGCACAGAGCTTAGAGAGACAATCTTTTTGGAGAACAGAATAAAGGGGATTTGGAAATTTAGAGCCTGTTGCATGGGAAGTATGCTGGATTCAGGTTGGTGACTCTGAAGCAAGCCTGTGCAGGTGTTTTAGGCATTGATACATGTTTTCTGTAGAACAGAGTAATGCTTCTCAGTCCTACAGTTTGATTAGAACAAAAGTAAATGGCTCAACTCAGTGGCAATTTTTCACAAATTTATGATTTAAAATCACAATACAAATTAGTTCACCAAGTACCTTTTATTTTATATACCTTTGACCACCACTTTTATTATTTTCCTTTTAAACTTTTTATCATGCTCTTTATTCTAGGTTAGCTGTTCCTCCCCTTCCACTCACAGACAGTTTCAGTTCTAAATTGCACTTCATGCTTTCATTCAGGCCAGACTGTAGCAGCCACTGCTCCATCTTACTGTCAGCTTACTGATAGCTGTCAACAGCAGGACAGCTCTGCCATCCTGTCCACCTAAAGCTGACATTTTCTCACACAGATTAAGAGTAAGAAATAGGTAGCTCTGAGCAAAATTCTGGAAAGCTTTGGCATTACTGTCTTTTTTTAATGTCGTGCTAAAAGGATGGCATGTATAAAGGAAAAAATGGGGCATGATAATGGAAAAATATTTATGACAGTGGAAGGGCTGTATTTGAAAAGGTTTCAGAAAGAAATCATAGATGACTTTCAATCAAATTATTTCAAAGTTTTATTACTTGAAAAGAAATGTGACAAATCATTTTTACAGTATAGTTCTTGAGTAGTAAAGAAAAGAGTGTTGGATTCAGCCTACACTCATAAACACAACAATGATCTTAGGTGTTTCAGTTCTGAACTGCTGAACAATATACCAATATAAATGTATATGGAGAGCAGCATTCAAGTAAACACTAAACATCCAGCCATTGCACTACAATTCCTTTATATTATTCAGACAGGTTATCAAAACATGAACTATCAGAACTCAGTTACTTCCTTGAATACAGTCTAAAATTTATGTAAAAATATAAGTATATATATATATATATATATACACACATTATATATAGCTTCATCTATATATATATCTTAGCTTTTCTTTAAAAAAAAAAATTACATCATTGCTCTTATGTGCCAATATATTTCTTCCAAAAACAACTACTAAATAAATAAGACATGTAATCAATTTTTCTGAAATTTGCTAGGTTGTTCAGTGTATTTGACTATAATGTTGATGAGTTTTAATGAAACTGTAAGGCTGTTTTTAGTTCAACATTAATTGCCTGATATGTATCTTGTAAGTTAAATTAGATCTTAATATTGGCTGATAATGAAAAAAATGGATCACAATAATAATAACAGGAAAGTCATTATGATAACATTAATTATTATAATCATTGTGTCTGTCAGTATTAAAATCATGCAATGGTATTAAAATGCTACCAGACTGAGGGCAACTTTATTCTCTTGCAGAATTCTTTGTAACATGAAATTTAAAGCCGAGGAAAGTAACAGTGAAAGGGCTTCTCTTATGCACATAAAATGGTTTTCATCTAGCAGGTAGCTGAACACTAACTGGTAGGTATTTACTGAGCATTTGATAGTTAGAAAAAGAAAATGTAAGAGAGAAATTTTTCCAAGCTGCTGTTGTCATGTCCAGAGACTCTGAGCTGCTCAGCTTAAATTAAGTCTCTTTATGCAACATATTTGTTTAGGAATTAAGAGTACTAAGGTGCTCTTTAAGCTAATTGCTTTTACAGAACACAGAAATTTTCTCTGAGTAACATAATGAAGCTTTATGAGGTAAATCCAACTGAAACAGCAACAGAGGAAAAAAATCGAGCTACCAGAAACATCGAAGAGACTTGGTTGAAGTGATAAGATTGGTCTAAACTACTCCAAATGGAAATATTGCAGCACCACTTGAATGTCTAGAACAGGATACACAGAAGAGAACAGATAACTTGAATTGCTGTATCTTTTAAGACAAAGTACCTTCTGTCTGTCCTTGGTATTATTTCTTTTCTTATTTCGTCTTTAAGTGATTAGTTCTATTTAAAGATTTTTTTAAAGTTGTTGTTGTTGTTTTGTTCTGTTTTGTTTTACCACATACCTGTGGCAACCATTACATACCCATAGTCAATACTGAAATCAACTTTCAGCATATAAATGTAACATAATTACCATTTTATCCAACATAATAGAATCCAGATACACAGTACATTAGTAAGGTATAAAAATTTTCAGATAGATTAACACTACAACACAAGCAAACTTGTTGTAAAATAATACGACAAATTAGGAAGCTTTAAGGATCTTTCTATTAAATTTCTTCTTAAAGAAACAGTAAATATTGCTTTCTCATTTCAGTGTAAAAAGAACACAGGATTTCTATAAAACCTTTTTTTCTGTAATTATTATGATCCTTTACTGCCCATAGTTAAACTCTGTGCTATCTGCAATTTAAATAGATGATGCTTCATTACACTTGAGTCATAGTATGCAAATATAAATAAAATTGGAGAACAATTAATGATATTAGTTTCAGGGATATTTCATCACTAAATGTTGCTTTCCTGCCAACACAGACACGAAGTATTTAATTTTAAATGACACCACCTGCTTGTACCTATAAGTGAAATGAAAAAGCTGCCAAATAGCATGCTGGTTATTAACATTCAACCTTTTCTTTAATCAGGCATTCCTTCATAACATTAGAAGCCAACAATCTCATGAGATGAAAAGCACCATAGTATATGTCTGCAATTCCATTTCAAACCCTCATTGTGATGTCCAATTTAATACATTTTTTTCTTTACTATTTTTCTTCAGCTGCAAGGTGGGTCACCAATTACTTCAAGAAGATATATGAGATAAATGCTCACACCTCATTCTGACAAGGACAGTGAAGATAAAAATATTTCTAAATGAAGGCTTCTCTGATTTTAGTTGGGTTTAAGTTCAAGGCCTCTACTCAAATTTTCACTTTCCAAAACATGAGACTGTAAAGACATCAGTGAAATAGGAAAGATATTTTAAGTGTTTAAAAGCCACACAATTCAAAAAGCAGATATGAACTTGTCCATACAAATGCAGAGCAAACGTAGCTTTGGGCAACAGTGCATAAGGCTGGTTTTGGGGGGTATTTTTGTTATCTTTGTGTGTGAAGGTTCCCTTTTTCCCTAATATACTGCTAAGAAAAAGGTAAAATCCAGTACACTGTCATACATTTTCCTCTATGTCCTTAGTGTCACATTTGATAGTTTGTCAAACTGTTTATCATCATATATAGAATTGCCTTAGCAAAAGAAAATTCATCCTACAAGCACTTTGCATGCAGGAAGATAGCAAGATAACAACCCTTTCAGTTTATGATTACTGGCAAGAAAAGCCATAGTGATGTTTTGCAACAACCCGTCAAAGTCTGTTTATATCTGGCTCTCCTTGCTGAAGTGGCTACAAATACTTTAACAGCTACAACAAAGTCATTTGCACTGCTAAAGTTTCTCATCCAAACAACCTCTCAAGTTTAACAGGAATGCTGCTGTATGTTTCAACAGCACACAGCCCAGGTTTTATGCCCCATATTTGCTCATGTATTCAGTATTTGTTTCTGATAAACCCACAGCCTTTTTTGTCATAAACATCACACTGTTCTGTAGGTGGAAAGTATCACCTGCTGAGGAATTTGAACGAGAATACAACCTTCCTCTTTTCCTGAATCAAAACACAATTTCCTCTGTGAACATCAGGTTCATTCCCTACACATACTGTTTTCAAAGATCTGCATTAAAAGTGTTATTTATTACCTCGGCACAGTCTCCTGATAACTTGCTCTTGACTTGCTAAAGTCAACAACTGTCTTCCCCAAGACAGTTAGTACTAGACAGAGTCAAAGAATCTTAAAAAAAGATCATTTAGATGCCCTATCTGAATATTTCCATAGCTAGACATATTGCTCAGATAGGCATGTAAGAATGATCATTTCTTTTGCTGATATGCACCCCAAAAGTAGTAAAAGACAAGATTCTGGATATCTCAGAGCTTCTTCAGAAAATCTTATTCCTAACAAAGCAAAAGCAAAAGCAAAAGTAAAAGTGGGTCAAATAAATTTACCTAGCAATCCCACACCAATAGCATAGGAATTACTCTTTATGCTTACATGGTCATTCATAGATGTGACAAATACATAGGATTCTCCTAGCAGATCTCATTGTAGTCATGCAAGTTCCTTCCTGAAGAAGAGAGCTGGGTTCCTAGGCTGTCGTTCCCAAAGCTCAGTGTGTCTAAATCACGTGCAGGAAAAGGAAAAGAACTGATGGAAGCTCTGAGTTGTGGCAGGTATTTCCTGTCACACATCTAAGAGTCCATGCCTGAACTGTGGTGTTTTAAATCTCAGTTTTATCCCACTTCAGTGCCAACTTCTGCTTTTCTGTCTGGGCAGAGACCCAGTTCTAACAGGAGGGACAGACCAGATTAGTTCACAGCTCAGCAATTAAGATACTCATAAGATGTGGAAGTGACGTATTCAGGATGAAGAAAGCCTTGAAACCATTGATAAATGTTTATCCTAGACACGTTTGAACATTTCAAAAATCAGTAAAATCAGAATACTTAAAGACCTAGACAAGAGGAGCACATCTATATGTATCCAAGGAACTTGTTGCATGAAAAAACAGGCACCAGTAGTGTCTTAGGCATCCAATCAGTTTAAATAGAAGTCTCTTAAACCTTCTCCTTCCACTCTTCTGGCATCTAAACACACTGAATATTGGTGATGTCCTCAGGAAAAGCCTAATGCTCACCATTATAAATGGGTTCAGCACTCAGTTTGTCAAGGGGAGAGATGCTGCCAGTCATAAAAAAATAAGCACTGAAGTACTACTAAACTTGTAGAACATTTGTGATTAGGAGTAATTCAGGATCTTCTACCAGTAAAGACATTTTCTCATTAAGCAGAACTCGCATGCCTTTTTGAGAGGGTGCATATGGACTGACTTATTCTCACTTAACAATCACTGACAAAGCTTTAGAGTGCTGGTGCATTGCATAGAGCTGATCTACAGTAGCAAGAGGCAAAAAAAGCTCAGGGAAGACAAATACTGAAATCTGAGCAAAAAATGATATCAGGTTTGAAGAGGTAAAGGAGTTGAAAACTGATAGATCATAATTCAGGGTCAGGCACTTCTTATTCTTAACCTACGGGCTGAAATTCTACTTTAGGTGATAGAAAAGATGAATAGTTCCTTCAGGGGGTACCTAAAAATTGTTTACTGTTCTCATCACTTTGCCACAGTTAATACTCACAGCACATAATATATTACCTAGCAGTTTAGAATTATTGCTTTGCAGCAATTTCATTGTGCCAGCTTCAAAAGAAAACATGATATTTGCCACATAAAGGATAAATGATGACAACAACAAATTAAAGATAAATTATGGCATTTTGAATTACAAAAAGTTCCAGTCTATTCTGTTTTGTCCTGCACTTGTCAAGAATATATGAAGGCCTTTTCAGTAATTGCTATTTCTAACAATAGAAGGTATTTAAATGGACCTTTCACTAGACTTTAAAGCATTTCAATATTTTAACTATACTTGTAGAGAAGACATATGAAAAATGCACATGTATACTATTAGCTTATCTTCCAAAGCTCAAATGGAAAATCTAAAACAGATCTGGACATTGAGTGCAGCTCTTCTAAAATGCATTTTGGAGCTTTCTTTCACCTAACTTTACTGTTTGTTACTTGTCTCATTTTCTCACTTCTTATCTTTCATCTTAGAATTAACCTTTCTTTAAAAGTAATTACAAAAAGATGCAATTACATTAAATTATTGCAGCTAGCTTCACTACTTAGAAATTCAAATATTGAAGCTGTTCTCACCCTGAATTTCACACACTAAGAGGTACCTTCAACACTTTAGACTAAAAATCTGTTTAAAAAAGCTATAGTCTTTAAAGCCCCTAAGCTCTTAAGAATAAAGACCATAAAAACAGCAACCAAAATTCAATGTCTCACCTAATTTGAATCTTCATCAGCATCATATGGCATTCTCTGTGCAAAATAATATTTCATGAAAAGAACTGCATGTTAATATGAAGGAAATAAAAGCAATTAATCATCCTGTGTATGAAATGTTCTGCAGTCACTGTCATATGCAATTTTATCAGCTGTACTGAAGCCAGAGTACATTCTGAATTTTTCACTTCAGGGCAGGAAATGGAGAACCTCTACAGTTCTCTGGATTATAATGAGCTGTAGTCTGATCCATTGTGTTCTAGTAAAGGTTTTAAAACTAAGGTATTAATATAGTCCCATCATTCCTGGTTATCAGTATCATAGTTTATTGCAGTTTCAAACATGTGGGCTGATAAAGCACTGGAAAATCTAGGAGGGGGTTTTCTGCTGGCATGTATAGTCAGATTTCCTACCTTTCTTATACCTCAGGCTTATCAGCTCAGTTTTCATTAGGAAAAACATCTAGAAACTATAAATAAGTAGAGTAGAATATGTTCAGACTTCACAGAAAAAGTCATGTAATTTCAGATAAACTACAAGCTGTGTTAACTAATATTTCTATACACCACTGCTTAAATATTTTCTTTCTTATGTATTCTATGTCAGATTAGGCCTGAATACACTGATACACTAAAACCATTTGAACTAGAAAAAACCACAGAGATAATTATAGCTAAAGTATCCATTCAGATATCTGGTTAAGACTTATTTTTTTCTAAGTAGAAGAGCAGTACTTTTTATTAACTCATATTTCCTTGTTCATAAATACAGATCTATGAACACAAATGGCCATTTTTATGAGCCTAAATGAAACATCAACATCTAAAGTAATTGCATTGTTGTGAATATACCAAGTTTATTAATTAATTGTTAGTAGTCCCGAGTAGAAAGCTGTGCTTGAAACTTGGGGGGCTAGAATTTACAGAGAAATCATTGATTTTTAGGAACTAAAGGTTTAATTTAAAATATTAGTGCGAATAAGGAGTCAGTCCTGACCTTCATTTAAGTAATCTATACAATCTTAAGTACTACAATGGCTGTTCTAAAGGAGGAATCTATCCAGTCAAGAGTAGAAGGCAAAATACCCCTGAAACAGATCATGGAGCTGAGAAGGACAGGACATATGTGTTTGACAGCACCAAAAGGAGATTTTGACTAGACCTGAAATAAGACAAGCCAGTAGGAGAGACACCGTAACTGAGACAGGTCTCCCAAGGACAGTAATTACATCAAGGACCTCAAAGTAACCTGGTACCAAGGCACATGAAATGTGTCACAACCTGTAATTACCTAAGGCCTTCTATTTTGTTTTGGGCCTTCTAGTTCTACGGTACAAATTTCTACCTTCCTCTTTCATGCAGGCAATTGCTTATAGATGAAGAAATTTTTTTTTCTTCGAGGATGTGCAATACATATAATGTATTTCATATAAACAACTTTAACTAAGTATTTGATTATGAAGTAAAACTATTTTTGAAATATGTTGGGAAGACACACATATCCAGGCTGCACTCACAGTTAGAGGTTTTTCCCCAAATACCATAGGTCCTTGTTGACAATTTCGCTGGTGCTTTCCCAGTAGCCACAGTGCAATCACTGGTGCTTATAGGACACTAAAGACCCTTCAGAATATCGGCCCTGTGGACACTTGGAAATCCCAGGTTTCACAGTGCCAGAGCAGATCAGGACTTTGAGAAGAACATGGTTCTTTCTAGTCCAATTGCCACACTTTTTGCCAACAGAAGATGGGGCAGGAGGGCTGAGGATGATGTAAATGCAGGGCTCATCCAAACATCCTGCTGTGATGCAGCTGGGCATGCTCCCAACCCTGTGACCTGGAAATAGCTGGCATCCGCATGCATTAAGTGGATGCCAGAACTCAGCCCTTCTGTTGTCCAAACTGTGCACAATTTATCTCTCTCACGTGGTGCTTATGATGCCAGTGGCATCAGGAGTGATGTCATGTTGGTGCTAATTCCAGTGAGCTGCTTCACAACTATGGGCAGTTTGAAATTGGTAATGATTGAAATGAGGGAAACTGATCATGAGGGGAAGAAACCCCAGAGGAATCTATTAAAGATAGGTGAACAAACAAGGTATCAGATAAAATTCAATTTTGACACATTGTTCCATTAGAAGGAAGAATGAAAACTATTTATATATAGTGTCTAGATGTAACAACTGTAATTGCTCACAAAAAAGAGAACACAATTGTAATGTAATGAAAGGCAAAAATATTGACCTATTGAACTCTTAAATACTGACAAGAAAATAGAAGCTAACAAGCCTATATGTCCTCTGAGAATCATTTCAGTCGCTGTACTAAAAAATATACTATGTTTTTAATTTTCTTGGTGAATGTATTTGATTTCAAATACAATCACTATACCGTACCAGGCTTAGAAGACACAACTTTACAGGTCCATATCCACACCAAAAAATCTGTTCTTACCTCAAATATTAGCTAATCAGTGCAAAAATGTTGTAGGTATAGGGTATAAAAGTAATTGCATAATGAAAGGGTGAATCCTGGGGAACGGTGTCATCTCCTGTCTGGTCTCCTTACCAAGCAGCCACCATTTTAATTGCATTACATGATGTAATAAAAGGCTTGTAATAGGTTTTTAAAAAACACAAAACAAAACAAACAAAAAAAACCCCAAACAAACAAAAAGAATCCAAACAAACAAAAAAACAAACAAACAAAAACAAACAAAAAAAAAACCAGCCCAGTGATAATCTACTGGGAGATCTGTAGTTTTATTCAGAAATTCAGGATTCAGGATAAAATGAAAATAGATATATAATTACATCCTAGCTGAGAATGAAATTTTTCTCAAAAGATCTACCTAGCAATTGTAAAGAAATTGGGAAAAAAAACTCCAAAAAACTATAAGAAGACAGGAAAATGTAGTATATAATTCTTTTTGTCTCACAGCCACTTCCTACATATTTTAAAAAATCTGCACATCTACGCAAAACATTCTAAATACACATTTAGACATATGTTTTATCAAGTCTTATCTAAAAAATTTTCTGTCTCTGGGCTAGGTTTGAAATAAAGAAATATTAAAAGAACCTTTTTCTCATTTACTGTTTTTAACTTGCGGGGTTTTTTTAGTTTTGGGGTTCTTTTAGTTTTGGGGTTTTTTGTGGGATTTTTTTTTTTTTGGAATTGTTTTCTAATGGAGCAAAGAATATTGTAAAGTCCACAGTTCACTTGTGAAATCCAAGTTACTACACTGCCAAATCCCCAGGGATAACACATGCTTTCTGTGGATTGTAGAGCAAGGCAGATCTTCCACCTAACAAATGCAAGCTTGAAAATATGCAGTTTTAAAAGTTGAAGACTTGTAGAGATTCTGTGCACTACAATGGACTACCTTTAAATGTCATAATTTTTTCAAGCTTAATCACAGTTCTGGACTTGTGGCTCTGTTTATGAATTTTTCAAACTTTGTTTTCCTCTTAATCTCTTTGATTGGGACCATACTGAATTATCTCATACACTTTCATATAGCTAACTAGTTCTATTTCAAGCAAAAATCTGTCCTTTATATATTTACCATGAGCTATTATAGGAGCATAAGATGCCACACCACATTAATTGCTATTAAAACATAGAGTTTATTTTTAGTTACCTATCAAGTAGAGTGCAATGACAACAGCAATAATAACAAAGGTTTATTAAGTTAAACACAACATATTCAATATCGCAGGAGTATCTGTGTGCAGTGTTTTTCTGCGGCCATATAAACATAAGCTAAGAATCCTCAGTTGGTCCTGGACAACCTAACTATTGCAGAAAAAAATCTATCCCACTTTGTTCAGCAGGGTGTAATATAAGAAAGAATCAAGAATAAGAAAGAATATGAATAAGAAAGAGGTCAAAGAATTTCCAATTTTAGAGATTTGGATAGGCTTAGATGTGACTAAAACTTCAGTGCTTCTCTGAAACTTAACAGTACATGAGTCTATGGAACCCAAATCTGGAGTGGAAATCTCACAGGGATGTGTAGTTTGTGAAAGTTGTATGTGCTGGCTTGTTGCTGTACAGCCATAAAAACTTAGAGCAGCCTCTCATGCAGGACTCCTTAGAACTTTTGGTACTAGTCACAACTGAGTCTGTGAATCAGAAAATGTAAAAAACTTACATGAATGTGCCCAAATGTTTTTGGACTGCACAAAAGATTCCTTACCATTTGTTATCTCATATGGAGGAAGTTTTGTTTAGTTCCATTTCTCACCACATTGGTATATACCTACAGAACTAAATTTCTAACTAAACTGGAAAATAACTTTGAAATAAGTTCTATAAAATAAATCTTAAGATTAAGAAGTATTTCTTTCATTCTTAAGAGAATCTGAATATAAATCAACCTTATACCAAAGTCATACCCAAGACTTACCAAAACACTTGCCCACAGTGAACATTTACCAAGTTGTATTTGTGGGCAGATAACAGAAGCAGAACATTTGTAATTGAGACTTTACATTATCATTATCTCTACATAAGCACATTTAATTTATTTGTAAATTAAACCAAATTAATGAAATCTTATCTTTCCTTTTCAATTTCTATTTGATACTTCACCATTAACTTCATAAGTTTGCATGTATTCTACAAAGTAAAATGATATCATCAGGTCCCTTCAATAAATCTTTCTAAATGCCCTATGACTATTGACTGTTTCCAGTTTTAAATTCCAATGCATTCTCAGAATGTTCATATATTCAAGTACAGGTCACTTTAGCAAGTACTTCAAAGGCCCATTCTCATGCCTATGTTAACAAACATCAAGATTAATTAATATTTATTATTTTTTATTTATTAGCCAACTGTTAAAAATCCAAATCATTATATTGACTATAATGAAAGTTTTCTGAAAGTTATTATCTGTGATTCACATTTCTAGAAATTTTCCTTTTTGACACATTTTTTTTTCCACTTGTTAATACAATTAACTCTTTTCTATTAGACAATACTTTGAATTTAGGTACCTATCAAAAACTAATGAGATTAAAATATCTGGAACATGAGAAGTTGTGTCACAGTGGGATTCATTGACTCAGCAATGAAGCTTGTAAGAGAATGGGATCACAATATTCTTAATAGCTGCTCTACACTTCCAAAGTTCAATCTCCCTAGATACTTACCTCAAAATTAACATGTCTAAAGATAGAAACATGTGAATGCTCCTTATGATGATTCAGAGCTCATTTGAAAGGTGAAATTCAGGATCATGACTAGTCAGATAGTAAATCTTGTCTCATAAGTACAAATGGTAGGGAAGCTTTAGGTTTTACTCCTAAATCTGAAGAAATGTTTCCATTTATTATAAATATTGAGTTACAAGGAATGAAGTAATGTGTCCAGTAGATCTAAGCCTGACATTTGGATGATTTTACAGCACAACACGAACCCTCTATCTTAGCCTGCTAATGTTACCCACATGTTTTAAGGTACAAGTACATTGAACAGTTCAGCTTGCAGACAAAAGAAATAAGAACAGCAGAGAAGCAGACAGCATCCCAGAGGGTAGAAACCTGTATGCAGGAAATGACTCATTAAAGGATGCCAGAACCTATTTTTTTGCAGGCACAGAGGAAAAATAATAGAAAATACTTTGGTCTGTATTAGGGGGAGAAGATGGCAATTTCACAAATCACATGATTGCAAAAATCAGCTTCAACAAGATCCTTAGTAACACTGGTGGATTTAAAACAATACCTCAGAACCATTAGTAAATTTTTGTGTTGAGACACACAAATTTGTTAAAAGCAATTAATAGGTATATAGGAACTAGCCAACAGAATACGGTGATACAAATTTTGCTTTAAAATATGCACTTTTTAAAAAACAGAGAATATCTTGGATGATTTGCATCTTGAGAAACTTATATTCCTAACCTGGGACAGACTTCTTCTTTGAAATGTATATACTCAGGTTAAAACAGCCATGGCCAGGTCAGGTGGAATGTAGAACAGTTTCACAAACTGATGTGTTTAAAATAATTTGAATTTTTAATTTTCTAATTAAAAATCAAAATAAGAAGATATTTTCTGATCTAAAACTCCTTTAACTTTTGATAGAATAATATTAATAACAAAATGAAAAGAGAACAATTAGGATAACAAAAGCTTAAGAACCTGAATGGTAAATATGGGCTTTGTGCTGGGATCATCATTCTCTAGAAAGATATAAGAGGGAAGGTGGCTACATGTCATGAACCTGACAGTCCTGAGAGAATGCCACCAGTAAAAAAGAGGGGACATCATCCAGAACTCATCATGAGAAAGAATTATTGTTAGCCAAATTCATATTCCTTTCTATCTTTAAGAAATGTTCCAGTGTAAATCCCCAGTGAATGATTAAGGATATATTAGATTTAAAAATGTCCTTCTTGAGCAATAGGACTAAAAGAATTCTTAAAATAAAAGATGGAACATATCTAGAAATTTACTCCTGACCCTCTCTGGAATACAAAATTTGGGCCTTCAGTATTTTCTTTTGTGGTAAATGCATTTTATCATTGATATCAGCTCCATTGGGTCCATATGAAACTATTTTGCCAATAATAGATTGTCAGTATATTAATAGATCAGGTGTGCTCTGTACTCTTCAGTAATAGTGAGTGAAAATTGTAACATTTCTTAGATATGATATATTAGCTGCTAAGTCTCTATTAGCTCATGAACCTACATGGGGTAGATGATAAATCGTGACCTTGACAAGTTTGCCAGATGCATTTGCAGGACCTACAATGAAGACTTCAGCAAAAGCACGAGGATTACAGCACAGGTTAGACACCTGAAACTTTCAAGATGTGTGTATGTAGCTGCATGGCATCTTGAACCGGCCTGTCCTCCTGGCATCTGCAGCTAATTTAGGTGTTCTTGGCTTGTTTCAAAAATATCACCAGTGATGCGGTGGTTGGAAGAAGCCCTCCTTCTGTGTCCTAACTGGGACATTTATTGGGATCTGATCCCCACACAGAAAACATATTTTAAGAAGACACACAGATTTCTTTTTATCATACAAAGCAAATAGTCCCAGATGCATTTACCTCACTATGGTGGCAATTGATTTTAGGTCACTTGTGTAAAACCAGAGAGGAGCTGTTTTTCAGCTGCCAGCAGGGTAGTGATCATACTTCTAGTTAAGTGTCTGCCATGCTGAGGGAACTATTTTATGTAGTTCATATATATCCTTGCAATTGTCACCAAGATAATAGAAAAATGCAATGTAAAGCTATCTAAATCTTCTTTCAAGACCTACATCTGATTCAGGCAGACATTGATTCCTTCATTTATCAAAGTGGTGATAAAGCTGCCATATCACTATCCATATGTATCCATCAGCAGGCTTCTTCCATGAGTTGTCTACAAAACTTTAGGACAGAATGCTAGTACTGCAACTCAGGAAATGTAAAACCCTTGAGAAGATTGTTGCCAGATGCAGCATGGAAGAAAATTGCCCTCATTTTGTATCTGAAACAGATCTTTATTAAGACTCTTTCAAGGCTCCCCTTTTCCTTAAGAATAAAGAAATTGCAGATAATAAAAAATCTTCCCTTGAAATCTAATAAAATCTCTTCTATCAAAATAAAAACATTCACACCTTTAAAAACCTTTCATGGAAACAAAGATGATGTTGTGATATAAAAAGAATATCTGGCTCTCTACCATACATAACTTTGGCTATTCCATCTAAAGTGCTGATTGAAATGTACTCAGCTCTTTTGACCCCTATTCCATTTTCTCAGTAAAGCCTCTTAAACTCTACTTTGCTCAGGAAAAGGCATTATAAGCTTCAATTCAATGAAGGTCTGGAGGACTGTCCTGTTACTGGATAGGCAGAGCATAAAAGAAGCAGAACATAGAAGCCTGAAAGCAGGTTTTTAACTAAAAGCATTAATTTTAACTTTCAGTTATGACTGAACAAAAAAATATGTTTTCTTTTTTCAATTTGACACATTAAGGCTAAGCTTGAATGAACATTCTCAGTGTGTACAAGGTAATTAACACTACAATGCCAAATACACAAATTATGAGCTTATCTTTGCATTACTGTGTTGATAAATGGATCCAGTTTTAGAAGATCTTAACACCAGCTCTCAGACCAAAATAAAATTTCAAATTTCCTGAAATCAAAATAATGTTAATGTGACTTGCTTTGAAGTTTTAATTTTTAAAGAAAAATTGCAGGAACGGATCCTAAAATTATATGGCAATAAATCCTGGAAGAAACACATGACAGATTTTTAAATACTCAAAAGAAGCACAGCTACTTGGTATTTGAAAATATTCCCACTGACTATTTTAAGAGAACCACTTTTCTATTCCATAAATAAGATTTGTTTTCTAAAAGGAAAATAATCCTCCCTGTGCTAACCATAGCTGTCTAAAAGACTAATTTTCAATTTCTCATTTAATAAGATGCAACTGTACATTTTCATTTTAACAATTTACAAACCTTTAGAGGCTAAGCCAAAGGCAGTATCAAATATTCTGTTTTAGTTAAATACCAAGAAATGCTATGCTTATCAATTTAGTATGATATACAGCAGTTTTATTTTTGCCTGGATCTTCAATATCTTTCATTGAATAACACAGATTCAAAGGGTCTTCATAAATTCAGGTGAAACTGGACACGTCCCATAAAGGGGCTGATGAAAAGGAAATTCTGTTCTGTACTACTCAGTTGGGCCTGTCTTAAAAGGGCTAACTAGTTGCAGTGTTGAATACACACAGCAATCTCTTTATTGGAATAGACAGCAAATAATGTATAAAGATATTCTGAAAGGTTTTGTGAAATAGAGCCTGCTCAGACACATCAGATCTGGGTCACTCCAGGAATGCTCTTAGTCTTCAAGATACCATTCACTCTCTCGAAACCAATAAATGCTTGTGGTTTTATATTAGTAAAGTTGTGCCATAGTAAATTATGTCTTTAAAAACTATTGGCTTTTACCTTAAAGGTTGTGCTCACCTATTAGCTTGATATCTTTTACATCAATAGACCTATTGCAGTCAGCACAGGATAGCTGAAATCCCAATAAACAAGGGTGGTGACCTTTCGTTACTTGTAAACATAAGGCAAACTTTATCAAATATTCAACAAATTCTCTTTCAGTAGCACCTGTGTTCTAAGCCCAAGAGGAAATTTGAGAGCAAGCAGATGGATGAGGTGCTCATATCAAAACACAGTCCCAAGAAAGAGATCAGTGCAGAAATGCCAACTGAGATTTTATTTACTGTTCAGTCAGTGAGGAGCACAGAGAATAAGAAATGGAAAATTCATATGTGATGGGAATTATATATGAAAGCATCCACTAAAACAATTCTACTTCTGTGTACACTTAAAACAAAGTGAGGTATCAGCAACCTCAGCTTTCTTAAGATACTCTTCCTACCAAGGACAGCTTGTACTTTGGCTTCATGATGAGACATCCTCTTTGAAAATGTCTCCTTTGTAACTACACAATATAGAACTGGCATTGCTATATCTACAACAAATAACATTTTCATTCCTTCTTGGCCTCCCGCAATTCTAAACCCTTCTAAATTGAGAGAAATAAGAAATTTCCTCTAAGGTTCCTTTCAAAGTTCCTGAATTTTGTTGGGAAACTTCTGAACTAAAATAGCTACACTTTCTCGTTGGATAGAATATTTTATTTTTTTATCGACACCAGAACTGAGAAAAATGTATTTAGTTTAAGGAAAAAACTAACAAAAACCCCACTTGCATGCTAATTAAAGTCCTCTTAAGAACAAGACCAGACAGAAAAGGTTTTATAAGAAACCTCATTCAAGAAAAAACAAGTTTGTAAAAATAAATTTCAAAACACTAAAATGGCAGCTCCACTAAATGTAGTTTAGTTTTCTTCTATCAGTTAAAGTAAAAATTCATTTTCTTCTGAAGCATTATGGGTAAACACATTTTTAGAATTTTAAGGTCAACAGACTACATCCTAGCCTAACTTCAGTGAGTACCATAAAACTTTTAACAGGAGCAATTTTTACATGGATTATTTTTGGGGTTGCATTTCTCTATATACTCCTTAGAAAATATTTTGATGAACTAGGATGCTTCTCCAATCTAAACATAAATGTGAGATTGAAGCCTTGTGGGAAAGAGGTCATTATTATTTATATAGTACATATAAATAAGTACTTTCTTAAAACAGGTTCAAGAAGATCATGCAATGTTCTGCCTATTTTGATCACTTAATGTGGTGAAGAGCCTCTCTGAAGTGGCAATTCTTAATTAACAAATTATTACTAAATATATTTTCTACTGTAAGAATTCTCACTAAAGACAGTGGAAACACCTGAGACAATTTAAGTACTTTTCCTGTAAATTAATCCTTGTGAGGAAGGAAAAAAAAATTAAAAAGAAAAGAAAGGAAGAGAAAAGAAAGTAATAATAAATTTTTAAAGTGTTTTCTTACAACTCAAACTTTTGAGATGCACTTAAGAAGGCAGGCGAGATTAAAGTGAATACAGCACTTATATTTTTGAGCTTCTTCACTTAAATATGTTTAAATGTTTATAATTTCTGCACTTTTTTATTATTTCTATAGCTCTAAACCATTAAAAAACCAGGAAAATACAAATACACAGATACACTGAATTTCCTGAAGATCAAACATAAAGGTGGTGTCATTGCAGCTGCAGTACAGATGTTTTTTTCCTACAGTAGTTCACTGAATACTAAACAGATATTCAAAATGTTTGAAAGCATAATAAACAAACATCTGAGTCTAAAAGCCCTCTGCATTTATCAAATAGACACATTCAAAATAACTGGATGCCTACCAGATTCTAAAAGATGAAAAAACAACAAAGCTATACTCAGGAAAACACTGAAAATAATTATTTTGAAATTACACATAATGACATATTTACATTCTTAGTATGATTAATAAAAAGCCAAGACTCTGATAGAAACCTCTGCAGGACCGGGAATGCAAAGAACACACACTTCTGCATACTAGCAATAGGATTTCCTAGGTTTTGCAGAACAAAATGGAAGTCAATCAGTTCCAGACATTTAACTTGTTATGATTCTGGGACACAAAGGCAGCACACGGAGGCACAGGAGGGTGCAATGGGATGCCACATCTTCTGACTCCTCATAACCCTTTAAAGCTTCTAAAGTACAATGACATTAAGTTATAAGCACTCACTTATAACAAAAACCTGATCCAAAGTTCACTTAGCTCACTGTGGTTCTCAGTAAGAGTTGACTGTGGAACCACAATTTACTCAAAATTTCTCATTCAAAGCATACATATACCATGTGACAGAGACTCAGCAAAAAACATGTAGTTCCATGCTTCTGGAATGTGAGCATCTACAACATTACACAGGCATGACCATTAGTTATCTTGCATTGCTTTTCAACATTTCAGATGTAACTCTTTCTTGGCCTTCACTTTTTTAGTGTTCAGAAGAAATCAAATCATATAGTGTTATACCAAATGTATATTTATTTCTCTTGAAGTAAAAAATAGCGCTCTCTCTCAATAAATTAATAGATTGTTAGTTAAATAGTTTTGGGTTTCCTTAAGACTGCCTCAGTATAATTTCCTCAAGTAGTACTTGTCATTACTACACTTTTGTACAGTCTTCTGATACATTCTTCCTTCTTTTGCCAGCGAAAGGATACATCTTGTGCACATGAATTATCTCAAAGTATTTAGTCTTTTAGCCACTGAAATAGGGAAGCTTTAATTTCTTTTGGGACTCTGTCTCTCATAAGGAGTTACAAATCCAGAGCAAGTTGAATGGGGATAATTTCTTTCAGGGGAATTAACGATCATTCACTTCTTGAACACTGCTAGCACTTTCCTGGTGCTTTGATAGATGACAGATTGGGGTTTGCTGCTCCTTTTTCTTAAAGGCTTTGCACAAATAATAGCCTTTCACTTGATGCCAGTGCTTGGTGCACAGGAAAATCTGGAGATTATTATCACATCTTTGTTCCATATTATGTAAACAAATGCTGGAAAATTCACAATGCATTTCCTGTCTTCTTGAAAACACAGCTTTTAGCCCGTAGAGCAGGGTGGAAGATTTTTCCATATCAATTTACAGAAAAAGAAAAATGTAAAATTTGTCACATAAACTTGTAGGTAATTTTCCATTCTGAAAAAAAAAATGTTTCTTTTGAGACATATGGATAAAATACTAAGAACTAAATACTAAAAAACTATGAACAAGAGCCAGCTTAAGTGAAATTGGAAAAGCCTTGAATAAAAGGGAGCTTGCAGCCATCCTGTCCTGGAGCAGATCAAGAATCAAATTTTGACAAAGGGAAACTCTTTAAGGCCTCTTACCCACAGCATAAAGGCAGATGCAACCTACCTTAAACCAATACTAAATGGAATGTATTTCCCTTTTTGTTCCATCATTGTTATACTTTCAGTTGCCCTGAATGAGGCTAAACCAGGTTCACACACTCTACACATCTGCACAAGATTACCTGGCACCAGAGGGACTCTTGAAGTACCACAGAATATGAAGGAGACTTTCTGTAAAGCAAAGTTAAAAGGCCCTAACCAACACTGACTTCCCTGTACAGGCAGAAAATGGCCTTCAAACATACTCAGGGTCAGGGGTGATGCTGAAGAGTTCCTTCTGTCAGAACTATCTTCCCAAAGGCAGGGCTTTGGCAAATCTCAGGTGTGTTCAAGATATATATTCCTTCTGATGATAATGCATGTAGCCCTTCTGCTTCTATTACTTCACATTGTAATAGACCACCTAGGAAGTGTGGTCTAGGGAAAAAAAGAACATAATAAGAAGACAAAGAATTTCACAGGTTTTTTTCTTCCAATCCCTAAATTATTTTAAATTATCAAGACCTTTATAGTCCATCTACATATTTCCCTGTCACATTTCCATTCAAATAATTTTCTTTTCTTGAACATCTTTATATCCTGCTAACAGCTAGGAACAGGGAAAAATGAGTTTTACAGCATGACATAATATTTTAAAAAAACCATAATTCACATATCTGAAGTGTGTAACTAAAATTACACACTTCAGATATGTGAATTATGGTTTTTTTAAAATATATACGAAAATTACTAGAACTTCTTCCTGGGCTTTTTTCAAGTGCAAAAAGGCTCTGTAAACAGCAATTGTCAATTTTCAAATATTTGCACGGCTTTTATGGCTAATAGAGTATGTCACAGAAAAAATTGGAACTTGGATCTACAAGGTAAAATTGCAAAGTATTATTTTTTGTGAAAAAGGTGGTAAAGGGCAATTTATTAATAAATTAGAATAAGAGGTAGAAAATTGTAAGAAGCAGCTTTTTGTCTCTTCAACTCTCCTGGAATGCACAGAAATTTTAAAGCAGAATTTTCACTGTTTATTGCAATACTTGACCTTGTTTGTCTTGTCTACTTGGGTATAACTGCAATGCATTTAGTTTCTTATTTGCTGTTGTATTTTTAGTATGCATTCCATTACAATTCACATGACTATCTGCATAGAAAAGCTGTGGCGTGATTTGGTACCCCACTTGTACACATAATGAAATTTATTCTCAAGGAGCAGCACAAATAGTGGATTTGTGCATGCTTTGGGTTTTTCTATGGAAGACATGGAGGAAAGAATCTTAATCTCACCTTAAGAGAGTGCCAAGGTACAGGCAGTGTGTACTCTTTGACCTGTGTACTGGAAAATAGTGCACGACTCTATCATTAAGTGAGACTGCAAAAAGTTTTCAGGACGTTTTACCATCTGTTTTCAAACAACATGAAAAGGCTACAACGATGACATTATCACCTTGTATAAAAACTCAGGCTCTGAAGTCTTTCAGAATATCAGTGATGAATACATTTGCAGTTGTCTTTGTTTCTGATGAAAAGGGAAGTGAAGGGAAAGTCCTAGTTGTTTTGAAATAGCTTGTCTTGAACTCTACATGCACACACTTTTTCAGCCTTTCACGTTTGCATATATTGCTAGGGAAGAAAGACCAGAAGTTATTTCCCTTATATAATTATGAAACTAGAGGATTTAAAGGATAAACATGAAGTCCAGAATTTATGATGATATAGGAATGTCAGCAATTAGAATATTCTGCTCCCTTTCAACTTTGATCACAACTATTTAAAATTCAGTAGAAGGATATTTCTTGTGAATTCCTTCTACGAGATAGTTTTACAGCTAAATACAGGGCTAGATTTCCTAAAATTTAAGTAGTAGTTAGTAAAAATTCATATGATGCCACAGCAAATCAGTTTCAAAGTACAATGAAGTTTTCCTTTTCCAAAACAATATGGTGAACATACCACACCGTTTTAAAGGTAATGGTAAAGGATATTATGCCCTGGCAGTGTTTACAACAAATTACTAAAATACAATTGATTCTTTTTCTTTCCAATGGAAGTTACTTTATAAAACATCCACATCCATACTCTCTGGAATTTTAGCATGATAAATTGAGGGTTGTTCCTACAACTGGAAAAGGTCATTTAAAGAACTCCAGCTAAAATATTAGTGAAAATGTCTATATCATCTAATTATTTTGTTAGCTCTGGAAAATATTTCCTTTTGCAGCTCAAGAAGGGAAACACTGAGAGAAAGATTTGGCTTTATTTTTATAAACAAGGAACACAGCTCAGTCCAACAAGCTTTACAGAAGATAAATCCCATACTCTTATCACCTTGAACAAAATTGACACTACTCTAAAGCTTTTTTTTTTTTAGTATGCCTACAGGAACAGTATTTTAAACTTTTTTTTAAATTATTGTTTCTATTTTTTATTTGTGGGTTTCCTTACAGTTATTTTGGCTGACAATAAAAGATCATTGCATTTTACCTAGATTGCTACATATTTGCCACACCCTCCTCCCACCAAACACAAGAAGAGGTAGAAAAAGCTTTGTTCCTCATTTAGCAGTAGTCCCACAAAGACAAAACAATACATTTGGAGTCAATTTCACAAATGCCACTAAATAGACCTTTTTCAGCACATTTGTTGCTTAAAAAAATCAAGCTTTCTATTTAAGAGGACAGGGGCTCAGTACCCCTCTCTTCCATGACATATCTTACAGGTCTTTCCTTTGCCTCTTGTATTACCTTTGCTTATTAGAAAAGAGTATGAATGACTCAGTGAGGAATATAATAATTAGGATATAGCATAAAAGGACAAGCAGAATCTGGAGGCACTCCACTTGTGCTTCCAGTCACTGCAACTACCAACTGTTTCTCTTTGGCCACCAGATTAATTCATCTGTACAATTAACCTTATGTCGTCCTCCATTGCCTATCTTTCCCTCTTCTATTCACCTATTTCGCCCTCTTGCCTGTGCCTTGCTTTTCACATGTCCCGCTGTATTCAGCACCCTTCTGTCTTAGTTATCTTCCTCTGACATCTTTTGCTCACATTTTTTCTGTCTTTTAATTTCCATTTTTAAAATGTATGCACATAGTAAAAACAAAGGACTTCGAAATAGGATGCAAGCTATACTTTTATAGGCAGACTTAAAAAATTAGAATTGTTATAAAAGGAGATATGGTCGAACCATCTAATTGCAAGGCAGTATCATTGCATATTTCATTCTCCTATCCATCCTGCATGAACTCATACTGTCACAAACAAAATCACACTGTCAGCTGTCCCCTTTTCACCTGAGATGTGTCAATGCAGTTCTTCATAAATGCAAAAACTTAAAAAATGTAGGATTTCTGTCTTGAAGATCATGCAGTGAAAAATAGAAAAGAACAAAAAAGAAAGCAGGATGAGTGGAAAGAGCAGGCAAAACAAGACTTAACCACACAGGGAAAGTATGAGACATATTTTTTTGGCAGCTGTTTAGTACTGATAGTTCTTGGAAACAAGAACAAATGGGGGAGTAAATAAGACCAAGCTGGAAGTCTGCATTAGAAACAGAGAGAAGGAATGGAGCTTGCAGGAAGATATTGATGTGTTCTAAGTGTTTTTTGAATATGGACTATGAAGTTTAAAGAGGATTTTCTACAATAACATAACTCCAAACTGGACCAATTTTCGAAATTCATTCACATCCCTGTCACTTTGACTGTGTTGGTCTCGATGAAAGCTTTTTTCATCAAAGCCTCCCCCACTTTACTGCCCCCTCAACACAAACCATGACCACTAAAAAGGCTATGAACATTTCAAAGAACTAAATGGCATGGATGGATTAATATTTTAATTCAAGTTACGCTTGCCTTTCACCACTTTGAACATAATAAATTCTGTTTAAAGAACCAAAGGCTTTCATAGTCTATATTTTGCCTCCTCTTTCATTATTTATTTTAAGTGCTTGTCTAAACACTAGAATGTTTATGGATCTAGCCAATAGCATGTCAAAAGCAGAGAATGAAACTAAGGTTGTACCCAGCTTACTCCTCTGATAAATTTTCAATCTAAACCTTTGCCTCTTTTAAACATTTGTGCCAAAACTTTCTTTACTTCAAATGTCAGGTTCAGGAACAGTATTTACCCCCAAAAATGTGAAGAAATATTTTTTGAGGCTGGCTCTAGGTGACAGCCGAATTATAGCATTTTGGCCAGTATGTGCTACTGGGAGTGTTCACTGGAATTTAATAGGACTGAGTGACTTGCCTTCTTTTGTGATATGATCCTATTTATTTTCAGGAATTCACTGATAATAAAGTGCAGGCATGTCATCACAAAAAACCAAAGCAATTTGATTAGGTTATCACTTCAAATCAATTTGGACACACAGCTAAAATTTCCTAAACTTGAGAAAGACAAAATTGAACTACAGAAGCATGAATTTTGCAATTCTGTCACAGAAAGTTCATATTTCTGATAACACCCTTCAGCGAATTTCTCAATACATTTTTTAACTTAGTAGCTCTTTCAGTTTTTATTGTGTATACTTCATCACATCATAATTCATTCAATTCATTCATTGGTTAACTGGGCTGCCTTAGACAAAGCACTGCCAGCTTTCCCTGCCAGCTTTCCCTGCCAGCTGATCCTTTCCCTGCACTCAGCACCTGGACATCTGGAGTGCTGGGCTCCTCCTCAGTACCAGATACATGGATATACTGGAGTCCAAGGGAATTTAGAATAATTAAGATTGAAGAATCTCTCCTGTGAGAAAAGGGTGAGAGAGCTGGGACTGTTCAGCCTGGAGAAAGTTTTGTTGTGTTTTAAAAGTCACATTATGTTTGCAATACAAAATTCTTACTGGCTCATGCTAGTGAGAGCTATGGTGAAAATGAGGCCTTGCTGGATGTAACTAGAACAGTATGGTGCAGCAAAACCATTCAGCTTACAATTTCAAATCTTGGCCTGTCTTTGAAGCTGAAACAATAATGGGCTTATAATGAAACAGCAGCATTCTTGCAGTATTCAGGGTTACTATTGAGGCAGGATACTCTGAAGTTGCTGCACTAAATATTGCACCTCTTGACAGTAATGGTCCAAAGGTTTTTCCTTTGAAGATCACAGAATAAGAGAATAGCTGAGGTTGGAAGGGTCATCTGGTTAAAACTCGCTGCTCAGGCAGGGCCACCTAGAACCCTACAAAGGACTATGGTAAATGGATTTTTAATATCTCCAGGAATGGCAACTCCACAACCTCCCTGGTAACCTCATTTTCTCTCTGGAAAAACAAACCCAACAAAGCTAGCTAATTCCAAGAACTAGTTTTTCTCTCCCATGTTAAATACCTTCTACCCAGTTTTTAAGATGCAATATTTTATAAAACCTAGATATTTTTCCATCTTTCAACAGAAATTTGTAAATCAGGTAGAGGTAAATATGAGATAAATGTGAAGCAGCACAGACCTCAGTAGGGCTGCAGAAATTTTTCAGCAATAAAATTTCTGATTGTACTTTTGAGACCAAATATTATACTATCACTGCATTGTATTTCATCTCTTCCTCAGTCATTTTTAACTGTGAAGTCTGTCATAGAGATTCTATTTTGTGATTTCTTAAAATATATCTCCAAGCTAATTTGATACCTAAGTCTTCCTGTATTAAAGAATATATAGCACTGAATTTTTGTTTGCTACAGTGAATACAAGACATTGCTGCAGCAAAAAAGTATTTTTAGAATAAAGAAAAAAAGACAAAAGAGATAACCTATTTTAACTTACAATGGCAGATTTCCAAACAGTCATATATACCTGTACACACTTAGAAACAAATTATAATTGATTCATGAATCCTTTGTCTTTCCATACTTCTTAGCATAGCAACAGAAACTCATCCTGGGTTCACTAATTTTGACTGTTCTCTTCCAGAGTATAAAAACTTCCATTTAAGACAGCACTGTTGTTTGCAATCTGAGAAACTGAATGCTAATACTTGCTACACCCTACAAATTAGCACATTGAGGTGGGTCACATTTGCTTATGGTTTCTTCTGTCTTGTTTTTGTTTTGCTCAGGCCTCACAAGTCATCAGACTCACAGAAGACGATGCCTGGCATTTATGGACCCCCAACAGACACAGCTGCACATTGCCATGCACAGCAATTTGTCCCAGTTGTGCCAAACTGTATGGAAGGAGAGGGTTTGGGGCACTGGAGTCTGTCAAGGAACGTGTTATCACAAGACACATTCCCCAGCTTCAGTGCATTGCTGCTGCCATCTTCCTCCTCTGCTGTTGTCCTCTGGTTAAAAAAACAGGCAGATCCCATGCCTGAAGAAAATGTATGCAGCTAACAGCTGGCTGTAGAAATCTGGAAGAGTTTGTGGCTCTTTCTGTGTTTTGCTGTAATTTTAAGTAGAAGCATTACTTCCTTCCATTAGACTTTATTCAAGCTTATTGCAAATTCCAGTGTCATCTCTTTAAGTACAAACTTGCAAATTAATATCTGCTGTTTGTGTGGAATGCATTGCCACTGGATTGTTCACAGAGCAAAGTGTGTGTGAACAGGTACAGTCTACCACTTAGAGCTCTTCATCCTGAACTGTTCTACAAAGGTCAGATTATAAAAAATACAGTTATGTTCTCATAGCTCCCCATTCTGCTATGGATATTCCTGCAGTAATCAGATATTTACTTTGTTACTATACACTGAAATGTCATTTGGAATTAGTATTGTACATTGAGAGCTGTTCAACCACTTCAGCTTATGCTGAATTGGGCATGGTCTCAGGTAGCCATGATCAGACCCCTCCTAGCCCTGTCTTCTCCCCCCATCAAGAGCCCAACACAAAGGGCTCTCCTACCTCCTTCAGTGTGGAATCACTGTGTGAGTATTGCTTAGATGCCAAAGGGAGAGTAGAAGGCTTGGCTTAAATATCAGTAGGTCACAGCTGTTATCTATATATTTCAACAATCTTAATTATTAAAAATAATATTGTTTGCTACTTCTTTACAAATATTTCTCACCATATTTAAAGCAAACACAGGGTGCATTAGTTTTCCCATTTGAAAACATTTGAAAACAGAGGAGAAATAACAGCACATGCAAGTGCTCTGACAGTGGAAAAAAATTTGGCAAGAACAAGGCATAACACCAGGTTATTAGGTTCATCTTAAATAAATAGTGAAACTTTGTTTAAAATTCAATACAAATTGTACCAAACATTTCAGATTCTCTTGCACTTTGATAATTTAGAATAAATAAAAGACATTTCAGATGAAGCATATGCAAATATCAGTTAAAATAGGAAAACCCTGTATTTTCATCTGAGTTACAAGTATTTCCTTCATAATCATGGAAGTCTTTCCTGCGTAATCTGAAATTAAATGATAGACAAGTCTTTAATGTACATAAGACTTGTACATTAAAGTTTACTATGAAAGAGAAAATCATTAAAATCCCCAGGAAAGGGTCTGAGGGTGGCAGTCAATGACAAGTCTACACTGCAACACATGCAAAACAGCAAATCTCCTTCTTGTCTGTTTTAAAAATAGAATTGTGCATGACACACAGAAGCCAGTAATTTTCCTCTATGCAGCACTCATGAGGCTTTCCCCAGCAAAGGGCTCATGGTTATGTGTGATAAGAAAGAAGCACAATATTTGTGAAAAAAACATAGAGCAGATAACCACAAATGATAATTTCTTCAGTAATTCTTTGGTATCACAAACTTGAAGCAGAAATATATATATTTCAACTTTTTAAAAGGCAACTACAAATTTATTGAGAAGAAAAAAATTAGGAACTTACCAGAAACAAAATACCATAAATGGTAACACAAAAAATAACTTCAGCTCAAAGTAATAAACTTCAACTCATGATAAATTCTATTTTTTGGTATTCAATTTTACCTGCATATTTTCTAAAAATACATGTTATCTTTGTGTAGTCCAGTTTGAAAAGAATGAAAAATAAAATTTAGAGAGCAAGCGAGCATTTGCGTAGGGTTTTACAAAAATTGCAAATTAACTGTTTTGCCTGGGAAACTCACTATGACACTTCAGAGTAAAAGTAAAACCCTATTGCCACAGGATTATGCTAAAGGACTTGTTGGGGAATTCTCTTTAAATGAACCATAGTCAGGATATTTTGAATACTTGCCCATCCAAAACCCCAAAAGAATTGCAATTTAGGACATGTAGACAAATAAGTTATGCTGTAGGTGCTAAATAGCATTTTCATTGTTTTTCAAACCACCGTTTCTTTATGCATGTTGTCTTATCTTTGGATCAGCTGAATAGGTACTTGCTGGAGAAAACATTTATGCAATTAATCTCTTGTTGTTTTGGGCATAATTTCATGCCATGGAACACTCACTGAACATAATTAGCTCCTTTGCACTACTAATCCAAAACTTTTGTGTGAAGATACTGACTTGCCAGATGGTAACAAACGTCATGCTATCTCACCAACTGGGAAATCTGAACTCAGGTTCACAGGCCACGGAACAACAATGATGAAAGGATACAGGGAGCCCTCAAGGGTAGAGAGGGAAGACTGCCAGGCTGTTCCTAAACAAGATATGATCTTGCCTCTCTCATAGTCAGATTTTTCACATAAGGAAGGCAGCAGGTTAGGAGACAAAAGCAAAGGCATGCAGTAAAAGAAGAGATCTCTCTAACTGCACTCAGCGCACAGAGGTGGTCACTAGAAGATGATCACAGGTTGTTTATTCTTAGGTTTTGTTCCTTTTTTCCTCTCTTGCCTTCCTCCCTTTGCTTCCCCTCCTCCTCTGCCTGGTTAGCCTGTCTGGTACTACTGTGGACAGCAAAGAGGACACCTGCATGAAGAACTGTCCCTAGATGTACAGAAAACCAAATAGAACATTAAAAAAAAAAAAAAAAGATTCAAAATTTCTGCTAAACTAGAAGAGCTCAACAGAAGATAATAGATTGCACTCACATATTTGTTCATAAATAATTTTGTGTTATGCTTTTTAACAAAAGGAGAGCTCTGTGAGCCATTTCATTCTGCATCCTTTTAGCTTAAGTTCTGTGCAGTGCTTAAGGGAAGGCAGCTTTAGCTGAGACAGACGAAGGAAGAAAACTCTAATTGAAAATCAATGCCCTGGCCGAACCAGGACACTTAAGAGCTTAAGATGTCTAAGTGCATTCTGCAGCCAGAAATTATAAAACCAAAATCAGGAGGACTGAGTCAGATTGAAATTTTCTCTAAAAATCCTTCTACCATTTTGATATTTCTGTAAGTTGCATGTTATTTTTAAGGCAGGTAGGACTAAAACTGCTCCTTAAAAAAAGGTAAAAAAGCACCATGAGGGAGCAGAGAGGCCAGCTGCTTCTAAAGGGTAAGAGAGCTGGAAGCTGAGGAAGGCAGCACCTGGCTGGGACACCATGGAGAGGATGCTCTGGGCCAGAAAGTGCACTGAGGGAGCTGGAAAACCCAGAAGTACAAAGACCAGGATAAGATCAATATATGTCTCTTCATTTAAACATAAGTTTAATTGCAGATGGAAACTAGCAAACATATTGTTCCAAGTCACTGCAAGTCCATTAAAACAAATAGAAAAAGAGATCTCAAAGGGTTTCTTACCAATATGATCCAAAAACCAAAGTTCAGAAAAACATGCAGCCCAATGAGCTGCAAAAGTTCTGAACAGAAAGTCAGCATGGCTTCTGGGCCAGGTTTAATTGTAGTGTTCCATTAGAGCTGATGAAGTTTGCACCAGTCTGCACAGCTGCACCTTGGCATCCTGGCCTAGAGGTGCCCTGCAGAATGGAGGGGCACCTGCCATGGGGCTGGGCCAAACTATGGCCTTGCTCTGTCCGTCTGTGGAGGGTTTAACCCCCTGTGGTGTTACCAACTGAAGAACAACAGCAACAATACTACCAATAAAATTACAGATAAGGCCAATCTTCATTTTACCTACAAAAATAAAACCTCCAAAAACCTTGCTAGAGATCTAAGTTTTGCTAACAAACAGCAGCATTTCATCTGTTTTCCACACAGTGATACAATTTAACTCACGTCCACATTTAATCCTTTATCTTTTCCTCCTATTTTGTGTTCTGTCACTGAAAATGTTTTTTTCTCCAGCAAACCCGTGGTGAAGAAGAATGTAAATTTTGCAGTAGCAGCAGCAAGTAAATTAAAACATAGAAAGTTTTATGAATTAAATATGAAACTGGCTAATGCAATCAGTTCTGTACTATTTACATTATTTATTTTAATAAATTAATTTGACTGTAGCTCAGTTTCCAGGGTGGTAAGGTTTTCATATCAAAGACATGGTAGGACACCATAAGAGAAATGGAAGAGAAGCTGGTGGCTTTGGAGCTGAGCAGAGAGCATTAGAGGTCTGGCAGAGGAGAATACTTGGGGTTTGGGGATATGCACATACTGGAAATTTTGGTACTTTGATAAGCAGGATGATGTTGACATTTAATCTGTGAGCACTGGGCTACAAGACACACTAAAAGAAGAGGAGACGCAATTCCCACTTTCTCATGTTATGATTTAAGTCTTTCTGTGAACTAAGACATCACTGCAATGGTCATATAGCATTTCCATTTTGAAATCTCCTTTGATGTATTATCCCCAAGGGATTCTGTAACAGATGGCTATTCAACACACATGTAGTCTTCCAACCCATACGCCTTTATTCCCAGCTACACTTCAGAAACCAGTAAGGGAAAGTGTGAAAAAATGCTCTCAGTCCTACACCAGCAAGGGTTGTAAAATTCTGCTCCTGAATACAAATCCCCTTTTCATTATTTTTAAAGCATTCTACTCAGTATATACTTATCGCTTTTTCAAGATGATCTTGCAGAGAATATTTTTTTGTTCTTTGGAGATTGGCTGTTAATCAAAAATCTGCTACTGACTATCCATTCAACCACCCATCTACCCTTCTCCCCCAAACATAAACGTTTCAAAATGCATTATATAGAAAATATTAATGTCTCATTTCCTGATAAATAATTGTTGCTAATATGTTGTTCATTTTACTCATGAGGACTAAGGGGACTTGCACATTATTTCTTCTTCCAAAAAGGGAGGTCAGCTTCTTCAAGCAATTTTTAAGGAACTGTAATTGGAATAAAACTTTCCCAACTAGAAATAGACTATCACAGAAATATTTGAAAAAAAGTCCACGATGGGGAATAGAAGCCCAAGAATAGACCACTACAAATTAGTATAATTTTCATGTGTAATTCATATGAGTGGACTAATTTCTAAAGAATTAGGGTAGCCAAAGTAATCAAAGTATTTGGACACTCCCCAGAGGAATGCATCAATGCTGTTAAGTTTTTTGGAATTATGCATAGTTATTCATGGATATTTGGATAAATTTATAGACACAAGTTTACTTCTACTTACTATGATTGATTAAACCAAAAGTTTCTTGAAGGGGACCATTATTTTCTTTATATTTTCACAGCACATAATACAGCAATGACATAAATGTACATTGTTCAATCCCACAGAATTAAAAGTGGGCGGATAAAGACAGAGCTGTAAAATGTTTACAAAGCATCACACTAAAAATATTTCAAATTTTCTTGAAAACATGACTTGAAAGCTGTCTAAAAAATCACTGACAAATTGTTTTATTAGATGGCAGCACATCCCAGTGGGGTATGTTGCTAAAGGAGCCAGGGGGTTTTCTGTGGGATGGTTCTCTGGCTTCTGCTGCTGGGAACTTCAGTGAAATTTGTGCAGAGAACAGAGGAACTCTGCGTTGTTCAAAGAATGATTGCCATTTTATTTACATTTACAATCCTTCATTTGTTATAAAGTCATCTGTAATTGCTTGCTTGTGTATCATTTATGCACTTTTATAATAATTCCTTAATAAAAAATAGCAATAATTATTTAGCAAAAATAAACCACATCCCAGATTAGAACTTTCCTTCAAAATAGCAGCTAAAGCTCTAATCAAGGAGGAGTCTCTCAACTGACTGGTAAGAATATGGGAAATTATCAAACCCGAGATCAAAGGACATCTGATCTTTTAAAAGGTCTGTCCTTCAAAGAGAAAAGGGGAATCTGTCAGCTACAACTGACAAGGAGAGGCTGAAAAAAGCATCTGTGTAGAGTAGAGAAATGAACACTTAAAAATTACTGAGAAATCCCAAGCATTTTGGCTGCTGTAGCACTAACAGTAAAAAGTGACAGATTGTAACTAATGAAACCTAGTTAGTTAAGAAGTACCTGGTTCGGTATACTAACCTTAATATCAATCCCATGCCAAATGACAAGGAAAGACATTAATTTTGAGTCTATGTCTCAGCAGGGAGATCTGGGCACCTTCCAACCTACTTTCTCAGGGCAAGAGCAAGATATGCAAAAGCCCATTCTTATGGCCATGGGTACATAGATCTCAAGGAAACTGAAACACTTCCACAGTGAATGACTGGGAGTACTCAAATTTCAGCTACAACCTTAGGTCAAAGCACAGCTAAAAGCCTGAAGAGTCATGAATAAAATCAGCTCTCAAGTGTTTTTTGGTTTATTGATTATAAAGAATTCAAGTGTAGTCATTGCTTATAAAATACAGCAGAAGCCATGATTAAAATTCCGCGATTCAAACTATGCATTGGTATTAGAATTTATGCCTATTATCAGTTATTATAAGTTTTATAATGCATAGAAGATGAGTAGAGCTTATGAAAGAAGGCATCAATTTACTTCTTTGTCTTGTATTGTATGGTTCCTTAATTATTAAAAAAACAAAAAGCCATTTTTGCAAGGCTGAGCACAAAGTAACATACTTTGATTAGGCACCTGAACAGACAAGGCAAAGATTTTTTCAGAGCTCCCAAGGCAGAAATAAAGGCATAGCAATACAGAGGGAGAAACAAAATCAAACAATGGAGTTGTACAACTGAAAATCAGAAGTAGCTACAGCTCAGTGACATGTAGCAAGAGCAGAGATGCTACAGAGAGTTTTGCACTGAAAGTTGAAGAGCTCTTACTTGACAAAGGAAAAAAAAATACAGACAAGTGGACATCAAGAGTATTCATTCTATATGATGGAGGCTTTGGTTATTATTTTGCAATGTTTGTTAAACCAAAGCAGAGTTTTAATCAGACTCAGGATAAGATATTTTTTCCTGACCTTTGACATTTGGTATTATAGAAAAGGTTAAGCATGACTTAGACTGCAAACAATGCTACCTGAATTAGTTCATTTAAGTTTTACAGATTCAGAGCTCTGAATTATCTAGGAAAACAGGTCTAGTGTTTAGTACCAAAAAAAAAAAAAAAAAGAAAAAAGAAAAACAAAGTGAATCTAATCTTGAAACTGCTACACATTTCCTATGAAAAACAGAAATAAAACTTTTTGAGAACAACTGGGAAAGTGCTAATCTAGAAAAGAATCTAGAATTCACTTCTGTCAGTAAATTACACTGAGTTTACCTGAAATGCAACAATTTTGCAATTGTATGTGTCCATAAATATCTACCTTTGCAACACTTAACAGGGCTAGATCTTCCCTACTTAGCACTAGCACAAAACTGCTGGAAAACTTCCTGCATGTATGAACAGCTTGTCAGTGGAAAGGCTGACAGTGCCATAAAGGTGGAATTCCTCTAATCTGATGGCACCTGTGTAACCTATATTAGTCACTGGGTGTCCTGGATTCTTCCAGGTACTTTTGGAGGATTATTCACCCAGCCATCTAAAATCTGTGTTTTTCCAAGGGATGAATCACCTTCTAGAGGCGTCAAAGGTAAAAAATGATCATAGATGATTAGTTGTACTCAGTGTGGCAGGCAAAGCTTCACAGAAGCATGTGACAGCCCTAAATGATAAAATATAAACCAAGATATAATTAATATGCTTTCTCTGCAAACCAAGAGTACTGCAACTAAAATGTGTAACCAGCAACAGCATGTCTTTGATGGTTCTAAGAATATTTAGACAGACACGGTGTCCATGCATTTCACATAAGCATGTGAGCAATGTGACTACCAAAGGTGCAAAATGGACATCTGATGTAGGAGGTACCAAGGACAAGCAAAATGAGAAATATAATTAAAAACTAGTCCTAATATTTACTGGGAATAATAGAGTATTGTGCCATCTGAAATTAAATCAAGATTGAGAATAGAACAGAACAGAACAGAACAGAACAGAACAGAATAGAATAGAATAGAATAGAATAGAATAGAATAGAATAGAATAG